>OY743140.1:15245118-15856801 GCA_963555695.1 Dasypolia templi
TTTTTATCTATGAAATAATTTTAAAACGATATTGTTTTATTCTTGAATTTGTCTGGTTCATAGTAATCGATGCGGATATTATGCAACATGTCCTTTAATAAATTTATCTGGTCTGCTTGTCTGTCTGTATCTTCAGCTACATTTTGAGGTTTTCATACTTTGTTTTGTGGT
The DNA here is from genome assembly GCA_963555695.1 of Dasypolia templi. Taxonomy (NCBI): domain Eukaryota; kingdom Metazoa; phylum Arthropoda; class Insecta; order Lepidoptera; family Noctuidae; genus Dasypolia; species Dasypolia templi. The sequence goes on from OY743140.1 coordinate 15,245,290, forward strand.
CACACTGACCTCATAGTTATTGCTCGGTGTGTAGATAGAGATTATCACCTTCCCCATACCTATCTACTTTACACATCTTTGTTTCTTCCATAATGGCAGACACACGCAACTACTACATTTGTTTTAGTAGTCATTTATAGATTAAAGGACAATGCCCATCTTGTTAGGGAAGTTGGGTCTCAGTGAAAAATAGTTGTGTCAGGAGTTTTTTACTTTATAATTAAGAGAAAACATTATTATTTCATAATTAGTAAACGATTTTAACTTTTTCCCCTGGGTTTTCCAGAAATCTTTTTTTTAAATAAAACACTATAAGGTCATGTTAACTTATTAGTGAGAATCTTAAGAGAGAGGTTATCTCTTAAATCATTGAAATGCTGAAGGGTACCTACTCTTTATATGTAATGTCTATCTCAGCTTAGACACAGCAGAAGCCATTTCCATAAAATAATAGTACTTTTAGTAATGTTGCCTGATTTAAAACATTATTTGTGTTTGCAATTTATGTTTAAATCGATTGCGCTATTTGTTTTTTCTAATACTTCATAACACAACGCAAAAAGCGTTTAGATATTAATTTTTGGATCAATTATTCGACTATTTCATATATTTTCACTCAAGTGTTTTTTTTTTATTAGATTCGTCGTTAACCACAATTTTTTTATAATTTCAATTATCCGTCAGGCCATAGCGTGAAATCACAGTGCTGGGCTACCGGGGCATGACGGTTAATGCGGTTAAACGCGATAATGTTCATTACAATTTAGGACTTTGGAGTTCTGTTCTAATTATTATTAAACTAATCCAAAATTAGTACTTTTTGGATTCTTAACAATTGTATTCTATAAATAAAATATTGAGTATTCAGTAATCTAATGTAAATATATTTTAAATAATGGCAACTTAACCTATGTCGACGTATTTTAATTGAGCAGATATATTTGATCATCATTTTATTCTCTAATTCAATACAACACAATTCTCTGATTCTCTAGTTGTAATATTCGTACCATCATGAAAACGATTAATCATTATGTGACTAAATTATTAAATAACTTAGAAAATCTTAGATACCTGGCAACATTTATGGTATCAATAACTGATGTTAAATATTCAGTCATTTAGTCATATAAAAAGTAACTGTGATTCCAGGGTAAACAAATAGCGTTATTTAAGACATAAAAGTATAAAACTAGATATAATTAATAGATAGTATTTGGTTGACACACTCGATACATCCACATGAGACCGGCTTTTGGGCATTCTCCTTTCGCAAATTGAAACTGGCCTGACTGGACTGACTGGTGGCTTCTGAGACTTAACAAAGTTCTTCCTTTACCTTTCAGTACTTGCTACTGGCAAGTGTCGCCGTGGCATTACCAAATGAACGTCACAAGAGAGACCTGACATACCTCAAGAATTTGATAACATCAGCTATCTTTGGACGCAGCCAAATCAACATCCAGCCATCACCAGTTTTACAAAAAGGAAATGTATACAAGCTCTTCCGACTACCTGGGTATGATGATGTTATGATTAAGGTTGCACATAAAAAACCTGTTCTAGAAGAATTCGTGTATCCTCCAGCAGTAGAAAAGGTAAACTTGAATGCCTTTGGAACAGTCGTAGGTACAAAATCAAATGACGATACTCTTGTGGCTGTGAAAGAAGTCGACAATTTAATTTCAACGGGCATTCTGTATGGAGCACATAATAATGTGATGAAAGAGACTGTTGTTCCGATGTTTCCTTCACTAAACACTGCTAAGTTTGTAGTAGAACAAAAAATCAAGAATGCTTCAGTAATGGAAACAAGACCGGTTCTTACAGAAGTAATTGACACAAGACCGGTTCTTACAGACGTAATTGACACAAGACCGGTTTTTACAGAAGTAGTTGAAACTAGACCGGTTCATACAGAGGTAGTCAGACCTGTCAAAGAAAAAGTCGAAGTAAAAGTGCCGTTTGAACCAATATATTCGTATAAACAAATGCAGAACAATGAGCCAGTGATAACGTATACGGCTCACAATAACCCTAGAGTAGATGTAGTGGAAAATATAAGGACGAAGACTGAGCTACCGATGTGTATTAAGAAAAGGGTCGATGAAGCTATAGTGTTGGGTGCCGACCCGAATCGGTTAGCCCCTGTGCAAGAGGTATTTCAGTATCAGAGGCCTACAGTTGTAGATTTCTCATACCCAAGAGTGGAAGGCAATTGGTACGTCCATAATTCGTTTCGTGAGGAAATTGCTCCTGCGCAAACGGTATTCCAGTATCGGAGTCCTCCAGTTTATGACTTTTCTTATCCAAGAGTAGAAACCAATTCGTACGCACAGAATTCTATTCGTGAGGAGTTGTTGAAGGAAGGATTTGGAAGTGTTGCAGATTTTGGGTTCCCACCTCAAACGTTGAGACCATTAAAAGATAGCCCTGTTCGTTATAATTTAAGACCAACGAACACTAAACCTATAAATCCTCGTCCTATCCCTTTATATTCGCACAAATCTTTCCATTTTGAGGAAGATATTAGTGCCTCAAAAGACAAAGTTAATTCGCCGACTAGAAAAGTACAAGCTTTTAATAATTTGGGTAAGAAAGTTGATATAGCTCAGACTTTAGGGCCTATTCCACCTCAATACATCACACACGTAAACAGTAAATCTGGGAATTCCGTAGTCTCAAATGGAAACAGGAAACAAATGAAAGCTGTTCCTATTGTAGGTTCAAAAGATAATGTTTCTAATGCAAAGATTCCTATTGACATTTATAGACTACAGAGTAATCCCAATGCAGGGAGAGTAGTTCAAGGGAGTGATGCTCTAAGGAACAATGTGAAAACAAAAACGAATCAGATTGTTAATGCACCTGCTGTAAATAGAGGAACTACAAAAAAAGACAGTGCTTCAATGAAAAATGTTATATACACTAATAAAGTAACAGCAAAACCTCAAAATGTTACACGTCCTGTTGTAGTAGCAAGTACGAATTCACCCAAACAGAATCCATTGAGAGAAAATATACAAACTTCTATCATACATGAACCAACAGTTGTAAAAGATAATAAGAAGTATTCCTACCAACAGAAGAACGCTAATGGTTCTTCTATGAATGTAAACGGTAACCATCATGGCGTTTCCGTTAGTGTTAAGGAAAATAATAACAGAGGTAGAGGGGATATTCCAGATCAATAATTCATAAAAGACATATTTTAAATATTTATTACTAAACATATAATATTTCAAAATTTAAGCTTGTACTAAACAAATATACTTATTAATTTAAAGTCTGTTTTTTTTTTCGTTGTGGCCTTTCAGGGGTCATGGCACAGATATAAAGTGATATGGATGGTTCAACGATGAGCTATAGCATACTCCATAAATGAATAAATGCATTGTTTTAACAATTTATATAGACACTTTTGCTTTAAAAAAGGCTGTAGAGATTTTCAAAATAATTTTGCATCACATGCATTTGAAATTGGCAATGTATTTTTTTTAAGATTTAGTTTTGTGATGATGTTCACTATATGTTCAAATTTTCGACTAAGAATATAATTTTACAGGTATCGCATTGTAAACATGTAAATCGGTTTGTTCAGCGTTCCATAGTTTATAGTTTTCACTGCTCTTAAAGACAAAAGTTATGTAATTATTTTATAAATTGCCTGATCATTCATCATTTGCATTACTTTACTAACAATATATTATTTATACATAATTATTTCGTCAACTGTTGTGTTTTCTTTCATCTCATCAGAACCTTCTGTAATATAACCAGCTCTCAGTATCATACAAGGAATGTATTACATTAAAATACAATGTTTTTAGTACGATCTCTTATCAGTCACTCATATAACAGACATTTATAAAAAAACAAAACATTTTGAAAACGGCAAGGGTTTTAAAAGCTAAAAATCGATAGCGCGACAGTAACTTTTATTCTATTCTACATTTTGTAGATTTAATCTCATGATATATTTTTTAAACTGTACAAGTATGGCAGTGTTATTAGATTTCTAAGTTGTCAATTATTTTGATTCATTCAGATATTTTTTGTATTCTAAACAGATGAACAAACAGAACCATTTTAATACGAATTTTGTAAAGACTGAAATAAAAATTCAAATCAAATTCTCCAATTTAATTTTTTTATCGACTTTTCAACATATGAACTTGGATCTTACTTTGGTGTTTTTTTCCATATACGAGTACAATGTAACATCAGATATATATATAAGTACAGTAATCCAAACCAATACACAAACTATTGTTGAAACATAATAAGAGTATGTACGAACAGCCAGATTCAAACTAGTGAACTTTAACTCTGGTGGCGTGTCAAACTAACGTCACCAATTTTTGGAATGGATCGTTTCTTGCCTTGAACTGATTTGAGGTTTTAATTTTGAGTTCGACAATTCCATGTCAACCGGCTTTCGAGGTTAAGTACTGACGCTAGGGTTTACAAAAAGTAGCCACGCCAAGTCGGTACTCGGTAATCATATCTTAAATCAGTCGTAGTTTAAACAGCACTTTCCCTATGTAGCGTGAGGGTGACGTCGGGCGGGGGCGGCTCCCAGCGCTCCCACGCGGCCGGCTTGCGGCGCCGCTCGGCGGCCGGCGCCGAGTCGCCCGACGCGTCCGAGTAGCCGCTGCTGCACGAGCGCAGGCTACATGACGCGTGTACTTTGTGCTCTGGAATGAGGATTTGAAAATTAGCAAGGCTTAGGATCCAGTGTCCATTAATAGATATGAGTTAAAATGTATTTGTTTTTGTGTAAGTGGCAAAAGTTATCTGGATGGAACTGGTTTTTCGTATGAAATAAAAATGATTTTAGAGAGTGCACAACGCGTCAGTAAATGTGCTGCTTTGACCCTATCTGGCTTTAATACAACTTTATTTCTAAACCGGGAGTGCCAACCAAAGAGAAAAATGAAGAGATCAAGAGAGAGCAACATCGTCGAAAAACTAACGAAAAGGCTGGAAATAGAACAAAGAAGACTATATTAATACAACTTCGGCCTACCTCCAATATAATCCAGATAGTTCCTGGCCCCATCATCAAGCTGCAGCACCTGTATGACGGGCTGCGGCTGCTTGGAGCGTGGTCTCCTCGCCAGCCGCACCAGCAGTACTGACGATATGATGAACACAGCAACCAGTACTAACGCGCCTATTGATATGCCCACGTCTTTTTCTAGGAAACCTGGAAATAAAGGAAAATTAGGATAACTTTAGTTTGTTTTAGAAAGGACACTTTAGTGAAACTCAAGCAAGCTGTCTCTACCGACATTCTATATTAATTTTGCAAACAAGAACCCCTGTTTTAGACATAGAAGCAAAAACAGAAAAGTTAAGTTTGGAATCTTTTACATACCAGACCATTATTTAGCACCATCTGTTGCTGCCGAATAAGAACTTTGATAACTTTAAATTGAATGTAGTTATCGGGCCATCCGCTAGATGTCGTTAGCTATGGCCAAGCAAGGGTGGAATGTTACCAAGCTTTTGTATGTCGTTCTAAGGGTGCTTTTTGTATATAGTTTAAGTTGTTTTGATACCCACTAGGTGTCACTAGCTGTAGACGAGGGGTGAAATAAGTACGATGCTATTGTAGTGGAATGTATCCCACACATGCACAACCCTGTTAACTCAAGTGCCTATGACAGACAGTAGGTTACTAGCTGCTGCCCGCGTTACTCACGTCTATGTGTCGCGAGTAACGCGGGCAGCGGCTAGATAACCTAATTTTAGTCTTTGTATATTAACTGTGTTTAGTCATAGTAACTATATTATTGAATCATTTCGTGATACTGAAGAAACATTTAATTTTACCTCAGTTTAGTTTTAACAAAACAAATAAATAAGTATGATACTCACAATGCCACCATGGCGGATCAGCGGCATGTAACAGCGTATCTGTTGGCCGCAGCAGCAGCGGCGTTGAGCAGCCGTATCTGTTACAAGCTCTAGCTCCCGCCTCGTCACCGCGCCGTACGGCACCTAGGCCGGCGCGGACAGCTAATCCACCGGATACGCCGGCAGCTGCGGCGCCCGGTCCTGCGGCGGCTATTGCACGGCCGCTACCGAACCCCATGCTCGCGCGTCGCTCTAGGACTAATGTGGAGTTGCTCTCTGACATCCGCCAGACTGATACTTCGTAGTATGTTGCGTTTTCCACTGTAAAAGCGATTGGGTAATAAGTTTATTAAAAACCTCTGTAAGATTTAAAAATGTGTAAGTCCTCTAGTACTTATTTCGGGTTTTTAAAAGTGCAAGCGCATAAACATTTTCTAATTTCCAAAATGTGAAAACCAAGTTTATTAAAAACTATTATTATTATGTTTTTTTTTCTAGTGGGGGTGAAAATCGTTCTGTAATTTACCTGGTATGCACCTCATCTGGAACTCCCCAAACTCATATGCAATATCGCACTGTTGTGGTTGCGGTGGCCTCAGATGCTCAAAAGTTAAGAGCCTCTCACAGGGTTCTTCTTGCGACGCAACCCCATTGCTGGCCTCACAGCTAGACTTCAAAGTCTCCGCTAGAGGTCCTGTGATTTGATCCAGGGGTAATAGCGGCGACCCTGTGGTCAGGTGTTGGATCTCGAAGCCAGAAGGCTGGAGGAGCCAGAAGTAAGTATCAGGAGCTGGTAACGCCTTCACCACGCAGTGAATTGTCTCTTTGACGAGTTTGATTCCAAAACCTGTGCATTCTGGCGGGTCTAAGATCAAGGAAAATATATAGGTTATAATTTATAAAACAAAGATTTAACCAATATTTCATAGATTGGTATTGCTATATATTTAAGAATACTATCTGATCTACTTATGGCAATTTCGTGTAGGTACTTTTTTTTGTGTAGTCAACAAAGGTCATTCAAGCTCAAGAGTATTGAAATTGTTACTCTATCGCCGAGTACTTACAGAAAACAGTAATGGTGATAGTGTCGGATCTGGTCTCCCCTATCGCGTTGGCGGCAGCGCATGCGTACCGTCCAGCGTGCGCGCGCGTTGCCTCCTCCACCAGCAGCTGGTGCGAGGACGTCGCGTCACCCCAGGTGCCGCCGGGCCTTATTTCAATATCCTGTAATATAAGATGACAAAAATGTATATTTTACCATGATGATCGGCGCGTTCAAAAGCCTAAGTTAACTCGCCGACTAGGAATGTACAAGCTTTAAATAATTTGGGTAAGAAAATTGACGCGGGCGCAGTGCGGGTTGATAGATGTCACATGCTTCGAATTTTTGATTCAAGGACATGCCGGTTTCCTCACGATGTTTTCTTTAACCGTTTTGAGAGCAGTGGTGATGAAATGATTTACACAAAGTAAAGCACCTACCTGGGTTTGAACCCGCGACCTACAACTCGTAAGTCGAGACCGTTACCACTGGGCTACCACTGCTCTCTCTATTTTACCAAATGTATAAAAAAAAGATCGCCAACCAAAGCCATGCCACGCCACCGTGCACGCCATGTGCTCAATTAACTTCAAATTCATGCCTTCGCAATTTAATCTTTTCAAGGAATTCTAATTACTCATGTCGGTCTATGTTACTATAAGCATTTTTTTAAACATAAGGTGTCTAATAATGGGCAAGGACTTACATTGAAATACCACATAAACTGCTCAACGGGCGGGTTGGCTCTGACGTCACACTCTAACTGTAGTGTGTCTAACTCTACCACATCATTCAGATTGCCATCGCCCAATTTTATCACGTCCACCATTGGACTATCTGAAAATATAATATAGTACACACATTCAAAAATATTTCATGTGATCGTTGCTTAAATTGGTGCAGGCGGGAGATGTGTACGGTTTTGCAGCACGCAGGCCTACTTCGGGACCCGTAGGTGGTTTGCCGTAGCAGTTCTTGTTAGTTTGCGATCGGTGCGTCTTCTTTTGCACCGTCACAAAGCCCTCATCATTTTCAGCTCTTTTCGGTGCCTTTTCTGGCATAGGCTTTGTGTTTGTAGCGCCAGAGGCACTCGCGGTGTCGCTAGCGTAATCCTTTTGAAGGGTTTCGCCGGGGCTGCAGACACTGGCAGCGGAACGGGACGAAGGGGCTCGGGCGGCGCTGCTCGGTGGAGCCGCGAAGACGGGCGCGGGGCTGCGGGACGCGCGGGCAGGGCGCTCTGCAAGCTCACAATCGACGGATGCGCAGGCGATGAAACTGCTGACGTGGACTTTGCTACGATAAATCGAGGCCGGCTCCGCGAACCGTGTTTACATTAGACGCATCGGCTGATGACCTAATTTCGGTCTCACAGTTGCGCAACTCGCCAACTCCTTTACGCAAATCGGCGACGGTGTTTTGGGATGCATCTAATGTCGATAGCACATCCGCGAGGCGAGCCTTCAAAGACAATGTCCTTCAGAAGCTCGTTACATCGACGTGGTCGAAGGTGACGGGAGGAAGCTTCTGCAGCTCCTTCGCCACAAACGTTGGCACGTCGTCATTGTCGGTCTCCTTGAACAGCGTGATTATCTCTTGCAGACTTCTCTTAGTCCCGTCACGCCGGCGGGACTCCATCTGGTTGGGCTTGTTCAGCACACTCAACAACAGCAGCTTGGCAGCAGCGATGTCACCCTCGCTGAAGTTCGTTGCGCAGATCTGGACAGCGGACACTTCATCCATCACATCCAGCTTCTGCTGCAAGAACGCCAGCAGCTCTTTCACCACAAGGTAATAACTACTCATGTCGAGTAAACTACGAGCGACAGCATCGGAACGCGGCACATGCGAGACTGCGCTTAGTGGCAAGCGTAATGATATTAAACATGGAGTCCCAGTTGGGTGCCATTACTGAATGTGCTGTAACGCAGAATCGTGTTATTGCGGGACTTTGTTAAAGATATGATACATTTTAGACAATATTGAACGCAATGTCATTGTATAGCAACGTTGGAACTTGGAACCTCAATAGAGTGTTACTAAAATTCTCACAGTTTGGTTGTCGTTGTAGTATCTAACGGGAAAAATTAGGCCAATAAAGATATGATACCCGAAATTCCTGTTGGGCGCCATTATTTTGAGTACGTTGCTTCATAGCAATGTACTCAAATGTAGAAAGTGCGGCTTAAGTTGCAATGACAACTTAGACTATTGAGCGTAACACCGTTACATTAAAAATAGATGCTACCAACGAAGACATTATTGCAATGAATTACATCTAACATTGAAATTTTGAAACATAATGTCTAATGGCGCCCGAATGGAGCATCTGTTGGGCGCCATTATAAGTTAAGGTTACAATGAAGGTAAGATTCTCGTTGTAGTCGGTTACCGTCACACTTACGTGTAGTAAAGACATCAACATATGAAAATTCACATGTTGCATTATGTGTTAAGTGTTTTCGCAATTTGTTTTTGTTGTAGCTACTTAATCTCAGTGTCGCATGATACATAAGAGAAGTGCTCGAAATGTCAACTGCTCCTCCTAGGCACACAACTACTATCATGGTTATGGTCGCCATTGGACGATGATATTTTACGTTTTTTTTTTGCATTTGCTACACGATCTGGTTTTATTATTCGACTAACCAATTCATACTTGACCGGTTTTAGTAACATTTTAATGGAAACACCGCGAAATCAAACGAAAAAAAAACAAAAAACAAAATGGATCTGTGGTTGACTGACGCAACACGTCGCCATACTTGTCAAAACTGTTTTGTTTGTGTGAACAAAATATTAATTCAAAAAGAAACCGGTGAGTAATCTAAGAAGAATTTTATACAGAATTACTGAGAAATATGTGTAGATTTCGTATTGAGTGACAGTTTATCGAAAAGTGATAAAAAATTCAGTGAAAAAGTAACGAAAGTTTTACAATGTAAAACTTTCGTTACTTTTTCACCCTGACGACCGCCGTATTTAGTAAGATTTTTATGATAAATATTGTGGTTAATTATTTGAAATACACATAAGTATATAGCTTATTAATCTACGAACATAATTTGGCTAACAGTTATTAATATAATTGTGTATTGTCATCGTAATCGTATTTCCAAGAGTAAAATTCGGCAATATTCCTGCGTACCGTGACAGCGGTCGTGGTAGGCGGGAGCACTAAGTACCATCTGCAAAAAATTATGTCTGATTATATTTTTCTGCTAGTTGAATTTTTATTTATAGATTTAGTTTTCTAATCTGTCATACATTTTTTTTTTTACCAAAAAGAATTAATGGTTTTTTAGAATCATTGTTAATTTATAATAAAAACATACAAAAAACGTACTTGAAAATTATGACAGAAATATCTCGATTGTAGTTTTTTGCGCTGACGACGGCACCGCAACGTACGATATCAGTGATTGCGACACGGCACGCGCGCTGGCCGCGGAGATTTTTTCGTGGTTGTAAACAAATCGTTGTTTTTATGTATTTATTGTTTCAAAGTTGGAATGAGTTGTGTAACCATTGCCTAAGTGATTTTTGGTGAATAATTGTGTGAATTCCGTATGTTTGTGATTAAGTTTCAAGGTTAGGTGAGTGAAAATTATTAAAATGAAAACATATCACATCACTGTGAGATTAGATCAGTTTTATTTGTTTATTGAATGGTATAACTAGTTAGGTAAACTCATAACGAAGACATGAAGGTCATCATTTATACCGTGTTAATGTCTGTGTATTGATGAAATCTCCGTTTTTCCGAAGGCCTACCAAAAATCAAAAAGTCCTTGAGATGACGTCGACATTTCGTGCGTTCAGGTAAACGGAGCTACGGCGTTCAGGGGGTTAAGTCTAGTTAAGATATCGGTATTCTAACATTTCAGTTAAACCCATCAGCCCTAATGGCGTCGAATTGGGACAAAGCCTTATTTTAGTCGACCGCGATAGTTCTTAAATCTAATTAAAACATCGGTATAAAAACTCACATGTTACATTAAGCGTTATAACATCAGCTTTGGAGCCCCGGTTGGGTGCCATTACTGGATTGGTAGCAACACAAGCGAGAGTGGCGCCGTTGTCACCTACCGCGGGACTTAGCTCTAGATATGATATCGCTGTGAGAGATGAGTTGAACCAGGTCTGTAATACAAATAAATAGAAAGGTAATAAAAACAAACATGGGTTTCATAATTTAATTCACTAGAATTTTCCAACCAAATACAATTAATATTCTAAAATTACTCTATATAGGTAGTTTTAGAACAATTTCTTTAATTTCGTGAAAGTGAAAATGGGTAGAATAGGTTATAACGTAATTTGACCGTCGATTATTGAGCTATTTCGTATAAAAATACGAAATGTTTGTTTTATTTGTTTACGACTTACTTTGTTTGCATTAGGTAGGTATAGGAAAATTCCCATGAACTCAAATTCAAATTAGGTCACAGGTTTACTTGACAAAAACATTAAATAAATGATGTTTTATTCAGAATATAGGGGTATTAGTTTTATTATTAAAACGAAGATTATATTATTCAATACATTTCATTCACCAACCCGCACTGGGCTCGCGTTGTGGATTACGGCAAACTCCCTCTCTCAGAGAGGAAGCCAGTGTCCCAACAGTGGAAACTTTATAGACTGATTATTTCTGTTAGAACCATAACAATAAGTACAACAAGGTATTCTATGATTGAACCGTGCATAATCAAAGTTTATTTTAATTCCTCAAGCTTAAGATAAAGTAAATCGTATTTATTCAATATTGTGATGAGTTTATACTTAATTCAAGCAAAGAAAAATTACGAATGGGTAGGATGAGCTTCATATTCTCGTCTACTTGTATTTCATAATTTTGTCGGCATTCTTAAAACAAAATTTTGACAAAACTTGGTTACGAGTCCAAAAAACATTTCAGATCCAGTGGTATACTACCCGCGTTATAACAATATTTGCTCACACAACAGCTACCCTCGTCTCTAAGGGCCCTTTGTGTGGTTACGGCTATGGGGGTTGATTTTTTGTAAGTCATTATGGACGGACGGATAGTGAGTTGCTTCATTATTCGGTTGCAGTTTTTTTTAAAGACGTGTGTTTTGGTCTCTTTGTAAGAGACAAGAAAAGATATGGATATTGAATTGTTTTTTAATTTCTTATATTTCGGGACAAAGTATCTAATACTTTAACTTGGACATGGTTATACACAAAAGATACCTATCATGTTGGTTGGAATGAAGTTTTGCTCCCAAAAGCTGTTGGTTTTTGGTAGTCAAAATTTATAATAACATACTAGTATAATAAAAGTGCGTACTGAAAGTTCTTATTGAAAAAAAAAAACCTGGTTACTATGATGCGTGCGGTGTTTATGGTCGAGCCACCAGGACAGCTCGGGCTGCGGGTAGGAGCCGCGCGCCGTGCACTGCGCCAGCGCAACGCCGCCCGCTCGCAAGGCGTCACCGACCGTGCCACGCACCCAATGGATCGACACGTTGTATGCAGGCACTGGTAATATAATACTTATCTTTTGAGAATTTACACATTTAACACACACAACAACACAAAACATTGTTCAAAAAGGTATTTCATCCGAAACTGAACCAGTCTTCGGTAGAGGTGAGAGGTGGATTTAAAGGTGATGAAACTCATTAAAGTTTTGCAATTAATTATCATTCCCGAAGTTGTTACTTAGGTAACTGCGAAGATCGCAGAAAATCTGAAGTGTAGGTGGGTAACAAATAAAGCACATGAATTAGCTCCTGTAATCCAGTGGTTTAAAATGGACGCATAGTTTATTCCCATGATGTAATAGGGGCGATCTCATTGCAATTGCAAAAACAGAATCTAGAGTACGAGCTAATAGTATGTAACTACTGAGAAATTAAGGGCAACAAATGAATAGGATTTAAATATAAACTTGCAATACAACTCAATCTCCAAGCTAGCTACTATAGGCGGAGCAAGGTGTGTATTAGAAGCTCTGCAGGACAGTGCTGCAGCGTTGTCCCTCGTCAATGGAAGGTAGAGCTCGTTCTCCCGCACTGCTGGGATTTCGCTGTCCCCGTCTGAAGCGTCCACCAGTGTGTCGCCGGAATACCAGCTTATGCGGGGTGGGGGACGACCTGCAGACAGAAAAGAAAGAATAACAATTATTTATCAACAGTTTTTGAAACATATCCAGCAACCCGTACTGGGCAAGCGTGGTGGACTACGGGCAACTCCCTCTCACAAAAGGAGACCTGTGTCGCAGCAGCGGGAACATTATAGGCAGATAACGTATGCCCGAAACACGAAAAACTAACTAAAGGTAGAGAAATGCTTTAAAAACATAGCTGCGCCAGAAATGTCTAAAAAAGAAACGGTAAGTATTTTGGATCAGTGTGTGATCTATGAGGCAATTTCCGTATTTTTTTGAACATTATCATTCTAATCTCAGTCTCAATCTGTCAAAAATACAATAAATGTACATTCATATTTGACAAGTTTTTACATTAGTTGTCGCTGAGATGGGATTGCGGCTTGAATTTGAACGTTTATTATGTACGAGAATTGGCCTTCAGGTCTTAAGGTGATAAAAGTCATCGTTTCAGTTAAGCACAGGTTTCTAAAAGCCGAAGACATTCTAATCTGCAATCAGACAAGTTTTCTTACAGTAGTATTTCTTTATTGTTTTGTACTTTCGATATAATGTCAATAATTATTCTTTATCCTACCAAGAGACTTCAACGCAGAGATTTCTTTGGAAAATATTATCGACGTCAACATTACACGCGGCTCTGCCCAATCAGACTACCAGTTCCATGAAATTGATAGAATTCCGGGATAAATACAAACCAATATCCAACTAACAAACTATCTCCCACGAAGTCATACAAAAATTTACTCAGGGCAAACGAAAAAAACAGGGCAACGAGGGCATTCGGCAAAAATTAAGTGATAACCGGTCAGCGTTCGTCCAGCAGTTGGAAATGTTGGAATTTCGGCAAAGATTAAATGAGTTCGACCTACCCTCTGAATTAGAGTAACGGACCCGATCCAGCGTGAAGTTATGTTTTCGGAGGAACAGTAACGAGGAATGTTGGTAATGAATATACGTTTGATATATCGGCATTTTAAGGTCTAGGTTGACTGTACTGTATATGGGTGAATGTGAAACTTTCGTGAAGTTTGGAGGGCATTAGATACTGATGGAATTCCCAAAAGAAAAATGGATGCTAATAATAATGCACATGAATTATTTTGTGTGAAGCATATCTTTAACAACTTCAGGCAACGTAGAAAAAGAAAAGAAAGATTTATGCAATGAGCGTGACCCCCCGGCCAGTAGACAAACACTGCCGATTATTATAATTTTAAAGATAACACGAATCGTCCCACGAATGATACGAGAAGCTTTTTGTGCGGTCTCGTCGTGTGAAAGCAATAAAGACCACTCTAGCTAGACATACCATATTATGTGTATCTGTATCATCGATGACGTACTTTAAATCAACCAACTTGTTTACTGAAAAAGGAATTCCGACCCAGGAATCGAGCTAGTTTTAATGACAGTTTTAAAAGAAATACTTCAGAACAAGTTAAAGCAAGTAAAACGTACTTAAGTGAAATAGTTTTGTTTAATTGAAGTTTTGCCGTGGTTCGAAGGAACGTCGAACTTTTTAGGGTACCGCATCTAAACCGTGTCAACGGGACTGCCTCGTTCGTCTAGTGGTCGCAATAGCTACTGAGCATGAGGTCCTGGATTCAATTACCAGGCCGGCAAAGTGTTATTGGTTTTTTCTATCTAGAATTTCTCGGTAGCAGCCCGGAGTCAATAGGCTCGCCCCCTATTACATGGGACTTAAACATAAGTGGCGAAATGTAGTTGTACTATAGATACACCTCTACCAACCCGTTTGGGATTACAGGCGTGATGTTATGTTATGTTATTTTTTTATATGTAGTGTTAATTATTGTACTGTGGTACGGAACCCTTGGTGTGCGGGTTCGACTCGCACTTGGCCTCTTTTTTAAAGAAAAAGTAGCATCGCACATAGCTGGAATCAGGGACATTGCTTCGTTAAAAAAGTCTGTTAATTAAGAATCAAATGTCGTTATTTGCAATTAATGAAAAGTATACAAGACTTGCTACTATGAGAGCCTCACGGGCTCTTTGTACCGGGACGACAAATTAAACACGGTTTATTCTGTATAATTATGCCTAGAAGTTCTATGTTTTTACATTAATAATTTTCGTCTCATCCCTTGGCTTGTCAGTCAAGATCTGACACAGACCTACCATTGTTTTCTTCTATTCTCTATACAAATTAATGTTTGTCTCGTATTAATTGTGCCATTCACTTATAATGGACACACGGAGGATGCATGCTAAAACAACAACAGTGTGTTGACTAGCGCGGCGCAAGCTGTCGCTCGTAATTTTCTCGCCATGAGTAATGAACTTGAGGTGAATGAGCTGCTGGCGTTCCTGCAGCAGAAGCTGGATGTGATGGATGAGGTGTCCGCTGTCCAAATCTGCGCAACGAACTTCAGCGAGGAAGACATAGCTGCTGCCAAGCTATTGTTGTTCAGTGTGCTAAACAAGCGCGACCAGATGGTGTCCAGCCGGCGTGACGGGACTAAGAGAAGCCTGCAGGATATTATCACGCTGTTCAAGGAAACCGACCCGGACGACGTGCCGACGTTTGTGGCAATGGAGCTGCACAAACTTCCACCCGTCACCTTTGACCACGTCGATGTAACGAGCCTTCTGAAGGATATTGTGTTTCTGAAGGCCCGCCTCGCGGATGTTCTAGCGAAGTTAGATGCATCCCAAAACACCGTCGCCGATTTGCGCAAAGAATTCAGCGAGTTGCGTAACAGAGTGGCGGTAACTAGGTCATCAGTCGATGCGTCTAACGTAAACATGTGTCGCGGAGCCGGACTCGATTTATCGTCGTCAAATTCCGCGTCAGCAGTTTCGTCGCCAGCGCATCCGTCGTTTGTTGAGCTAGCAGAGCGCCCCGCCCGCGTGCCCGGCAGCCCCGCGCTCGTCATCGCGGCTCCTCTACGTAGCGCTGCCCGAGCCCCTCACTCCGTCCCGCTGCCAGCGTCTGCAGCCCTGGCGAAGCTCCTACAAAAGGGTTTCGCTAGCGTTACCGCGAGTGCCCCAGGCGCTCCAAGTATGAAGCCTATGCCAGAAAAGGCGCCGAACAGGGCTGATGATGAAGGTTTCGTGACGGTGCAAAGGAGGAAGCGCCGATCGCGAACGAACAAGAACCGCTGCGGCAAAGCTCCAAAGATGCCCGAAGTCAGCTTGCGCGCCGCAAAGCCGAACACACCGGTGTACATCTCCCGCCTACACTACACTACTAAGGCGGAAGACATCGTAGAGTACGTGCGCCAGAAGACGAGGTACACGCCGAGGGTGCAGTTACTGGAGTCGCACCGCAACGTCAACTTCCAAGGCGTTCGTGGTGCGCGTACCGAATTTATATCTGCCCGTCGTCATGGAAGAAGACTTTTGGCCTCAGGACGTGGTGTTCCGTCGCTTCCGCGGACAAGTACCACAGGACAGCACAAGGACAAGCTAGGGAAGTGCTACTAACATAGTTTTAAGCTACTTATATTAATACAATTTTGTTTTATACTATAAATATGTTAGTTGGTAAGGTATATGTCTATGGGCCATTGTAGCCTGAAATAAATGGTTTATTATTATTATTATTATTAAAACCATGCCACGTAACAGCCTCTACAGTATAGTCCGCGAGGCGTTTTTTTTTTTTTGTGTGGGACATTATCAAATGACTTGTCCCGCTCTGGGTGGAGCGGGAGGGCGTGTCAGACTTTTACTGACTAAAACCCACCCGTGTTCCTTCAGTTGCCTGTGCCAGGGCCACGGTTATCTCTTTTCGAATCACCCGCGACCCTGAGGCGTCGGCCTTATCGGACCCCGTCAATTTGTGCTGACATCTCTTTGAGGCGCGCGTGGAACACGACGCGCCATCGACCCGGGCCTGATCCTTACCGGACGGCGAGCTACCCATTGCTCGCCGTCCGCAAGCCCGCGCCTACGGTGGCCGGGAATCTGCAGGCGACTCCGGCGCCCAGGGCGACTCCTGCGGCGACTAGTGGGGGCGCAAGGATCTCTCCCTCATGCGCTCCGCCTCCTCCTTCGCAAGAATTACTGCTTCGCAGAAGGAGGTGACGGCTTTCCATTCTATCTCGCTCCGTACCTTGGCCTGGACCAGGGCCGGACGCGAGAGATCGCCGCCGCCGATCGCCTCCGCGAGGACACTGCGGTGCTCCGCCCAAGCTGGGCAGACCTCCGCCGTATGCTTCACCGTGTCCTCCGGGCGATCCACACAATGGTGACACCCGGGCATTTCCTCCCGCCTTATGCGAAACAGGAAGCTCCCGAAACAACCGTGTCCGGTGAGGACCCGTGTCAGGCGGAAGGTGAGGACGCCGTGGCGCCCCTCCAACCACTCCTCAAAGTCCCCTCTTTGAGGAGTGGTTACCGCCGCTATTGTGGCGTGCCCAGAGTCCGCGAGGCCTAAGCTGAGCTTTGCATTTGTGTGAGTGCACATTTAGATAGTTTAGGTGTGACGGCCTAGAGCGCGATTGGTCTAAATTAAAATTTCGAATCGGACTGAGGCTCTGTGCATGCATTGGTGCGATCCCTCACACAAATGCGAAGCTCAGTTTAGGGCTCGCGGATTGTACCTATTTGATAGCTACACGAATTTATGGACCGGAATCTAATTTTAGTTTTCTGCTAACCTTCCTAATTTTAATTAGAATTAAGCAATTTTTATGGGGGTAGGAGGCTACAGACGGACGGAGGATCTCTGTACTGTTTTTGATTCGTCCACTTTTTCAAACTCAAACTCAAAGCATTTATTTCAAATAAATCAATTACAGGCACTTTTCAATTGTCAAGGGGTCGGTCAGTCAGAAATATGAAGCTAGTTGCCCATTCCAAAGCAAAGTACCTATGGAGAAGAACTAGCAAGAAACTCCATGGACACTCTTTTAAATAATATTGTTACACAAAATTTGTGACAGTCAGTCTTGTTGAAATTATACATGTGAGAACGTTGTAGAAAGACGTGCACGTTAAAGGCGTCCGACAAAACAAAAAAATCCAAAAAATCGGAAATTCCAATTTAAAAAAAACTGTGGCAGCCAAGAGATGACTAGTCCCCACTGAAGGCGCCCGTTCACAAACATGACTTATGGACTTTCATGCATCAGCATAGCTATTCTCAACTATTGTTGTCGAATCGAAAAGGACACATTTTCAAGAACTTATTTGCCTTAGGGAGGAGGCCCCCCGACATTAAATAGCTGCCGGAAGAATGCCGATCGTCTATTTGATTTAAGCTGATAACATTTTCGGGATTTGGATTTATGAGCCTTACAAAGGACTCTTGTGATAACATATTGATTATTATGTTCGGTTCGGCACGGAAGCGTAGGTATGAAACGATTGTGAATAGCTATGCAAGTCAGACACGTACGCCGATTCCAAGTACCACAAGTTTAACTATAAGACTAAGCAACTAAGTCTAGTGGTTACCAGATGGAAAATTGAAAAGTCTTGACAAAAAGCCTGATTTCCAGAGAAATGTTTTGTCGTAATCGTAATCCACGTTGATGAAAGTATTGATTATAATTAATTGCTACTCATTAATACAAGTTGATTCTAAATCTGAAACCAAAGAAAGTAAATTAGGTTATATATTTTAAATATGTTTATGTTTATTACGTTGATTTCCAAAGAAGATATAATTATATGTTTTTATTAATGTTGATTGTAACTTTCTAATAAAAAGTATTTTAAAAAAAACAGAGATTTCCAAAATCTGGCCGCAATCCTGTTGGGAGCCAAAAAATCCCTAATCGTAACCCTATCATTTTTAAGGACACCATCAGCTATATTCCTTGCAGACGTTCCTACTATTATCAGTCTAATTTGAATGCTCCTCAAATGTGGGCTAATTCGTTGGTATACATACTATTACGTACCCATTATAATTTAAATTAAATTTACTTGTGTGTTAAGCTAATACAGGAAATATTCTGTTCATGTTTTAATGTTTGCTCATCAAATTAGTTTACATGACAGATTCCAACCTCTAGTAATGTTCCACAAACGATGGGAGTGATGAGACTTTCACTAACTCTAGGCGACATCTCAATGTCTGACTGAAAAAGCGCGGATGGAATTACAACTTTCAGCGCTGAGCCGAGCGTTGAAAATCATTGGTAGTACCTGCAAGTTGGAGGAACTTATGGGACGCTTTTGACAATCAGTAGGTACTCTTAGCTAAGTTGTGGGCTAACACAATTTAGATTGCCATTGAGACATTAAGACCAGCCATCCAAATATTTGCCGTAAAACCTACGACCATTGGGTTATACGTGTTCTTGAGTGGAGACTGCGAATCGGTAAATGTAAGGTAGGACGCCGTCAGGTGGAGACCGTGGAGAGACGATATTTGTAAGGTGGCTGGTAGCAGAGCTGGTGGATGAGAGTTGTAGAGAACTGAGCTGAAAAGCGTGTGATTGGAGAGGCCTATGTCCAGCAGTGGACTGCTGTAGGCGGATGATGATGATGATAAAGGTGATGAGTTTATTTGTTTGAACGTGCTAATGTCTGAAACTGTTGGTCGGATTGGTTTTTTTTTTCATTTGATAGCTTAATTCTTGAGGAAGGTTATAGGTATAGGATGACATGAAAAAAAAAAACGCAAAGCGACAACGAAGTTATAATAAAGCTGGCGATGATGTGCGACGCGGTGGGTCGGGGGACGGGGATTTTATATAAAAATGTGGCTGTTATTCCCCGGCTGTGTCAGAAGGAGGGTTATGTTTTTCGAGGATATGTATCTACAGTGGTGTCGTAAGTAAGTCGACGTCAAGCCGGAGTCGGGTGATAGGTCGGGTCTTAATAGTTAACAGAAGAATATTTAAAGAAAAGGTTAAAATTTGTAGCAACAGGAGTTAAAATACCGTCACAAGCAGTGGATATTCTCGTTGTGTTTTTATAAATAGCCGTAATTTTTAAGTTACATAGCAACGTAAAAGTTTTTTTTCTGTTATTTATTTTGACCCGATTCCGGCTTGACGTCGCCTTACGTGTCAACCTGTTTATATGATGTGTCTGTACATTTCTTTGGCACGCTCTGTAACCTAAACGGCTTGATGGATTTTAGCTTCATAATTGTGAGTGACACAGTGTATGTCAAACGTGAAAAAAAAAACGAATGGCCGATTTTGGGCGCCATTTTTCTTCATTTTTTTTCTCTAAATAAATCGAGTGGGGTAAAAAAAAGCTAATCAAAATACAACATATTTGTTTCTATGTAATTTGGAATGAGAAATGTAGAAATAATTAATAAAACTAAAAAGCTTGTTATAAAGCATTTTTTTTTGTATATTGTGGATCTTACGAATTTCACGTTAGTGAAATCACGGGAAAAAGCTAGTACCTATCATTAATAAGTAGGTAAGATAACATCAGTAAATAATAACTTTTAGCTGGAAAATTTAAATACCTACAGAACTGAATAAGCCTACAAGTTGATTGGTTTCCGCCTTGTCTCATGGGTATTTGCCGACGTTACAGAGATATACGGATGGAAATAAACGAGCAGAAGGAAACCATTTATCTTGTCAGACTATTTATTTTTCTAGATAGTCTAGTATCTAAGATAAATAGCATTCATAGGCTGAGGAATGATGACTGTGATATAAGGCAGTGTGATGCGGTATAAAAGTCGTAGTGAGAATATTTAAACAGTTTACTGGATAGTTTGGTCATGTTAAGTGGATGAGTGAAAGCCAGCTAACAAAAGGTATTTACAAGGCAGATGAGTAGAACCGCCGGGAGGGGACACCCTCGATCATAATTTATAGTGACCTGTTATTTTGAATATTTAGACCGCATTAAACTAATTATCCTGCATCGAAATTCTACAATTCTAATTACAATGTTGTTCGTTATTTTGGCAACTGTCCAGAAGAACCTATTCAATTATTTAATTAACTTTACCTAGTTATTGCTGAATAACCTCAGATTCGAGTACTGGTTGCAATCATTAAGCCCAACTGAGGCTAACAGCTTGGACCTAGTAATTATACTGAGCTAAGCGCCGAGCCAACGATTATACTGGGCCAACATTTAACCCAACATTGGCTTGGCTATTATGGCCAATATACAGCCAAGTGAGTTCATCTAATAGTATTATATTCTAAGAAGTAGTGTTTCCTCACCTCCTATGACGAGACAGCGCAGCACCAGGGTATCTCCGTCGTGGTAGGGACCCACTCTGCTTACCACCTTGTTGCTCATCTCGTCCATGAAGAACGGCGGGCTTGGGAGTACTGGAAACATAATATAAATATTTTGTATAGTCTTTTTCCTAAAGTAAATAGGAAAATTTGGTATCAGCTGTTTTATGGTGTGAACGGGTTCGTGAACCAAAACGTAGAAGTTGGTTAATAAAGTCAGTATCGGTAGAAACTAAAATATGCTATTTTCGAGTTGTATAATGCACCCGGAACCTGCTAGGAATCGAGATCTTTTACGAAAAAGAGTTCCTAGCTACCTCATTAATGTTGAGAGTTGAGAGTATGTTGAGAGGCAAGAAATTGACATGTCATGCTTCAATGTATTATTTAAGTGAGTTCTATAAAACTGTCACAGGTACCACTACACATAAGAAACACGCCGTGACAATAAGCCCAGAAGACAGTCATTGACATTTATTTACCGTAAGACACGGCAGTCTAATGCTTCTAACTTATTATTCTAATACAGATAAAACATGCGTGAGTAATTTCTTGTATTACTCTTGACTGACAGCGCCCTTGAGAATCAACGGAATGGTTAAATTCCTTCTATTTTAAGAACCACACTCCTCCATCTTCATACACTTTTGTATTAAGATTAACGGAAATATTTAAAGTAATTTTTTAACACGTCAAACTTAAAATCGAGAAGTATTTCTTTTCTGCCTCCGATTAAATTCTGGTTAACTGTTGAGTAGGTAAGGCAGAAAATTTCGTATTTTTATTGTCTATTATTGTAAAGCCTATTCAACTCTAAATATTTGATAGTCGTATGAAAATATAACGCGGAACATTACCGTAGGGAGTCTGATAGGCAGTAATATGTCGTTGTGACATGCTTCCTGATCCAAACTCTCGTAAACTCTGCTTGCGCGATGCAGGATTTTGCAGGACGTCAGTGTAATGCGTAGTTCGCATGTGGCGGAATAGATGCCACCACAGTCCTACCAGGCAAGCTGTGAAATAGCCTCTTACCCTCTTATTAATAAACGAGGAGTAAAGCTTCAAATGAACCTTATATTTTTAGAGGTTTAGGCTTAGCGCAATTTTACGTACTCCCAAAAACATTAATCAGCATGATGATATTCAGCTCCATTATGTTATAAGAGCTGGGCTGCAGTGCCATTAATCGGACATCATAATATTTCTAGACTTTGGAACTCCTAACTATGGAATTTTTTCGAACACTTAAATAGACTTACTGGACATCCTGTATGTACTACAGGATGTCCCGTAAGTCGACGTCAAGCCGGAATCGGGTGATAGGTCATAATAGAAGATATAATGTCAGGTCATAGAGAATAGTAAAATGAAAAACCATTAAAAAGTTATGAGCCAACTAAGATACGTTTTTCGCAACTTTGGGCGAAAATAAGTAATAAAAGAAGTGTGCAATCTCCAAAACAAAGACAGCAGCCGGTATTTGTGTGCGTGCGAAGTAGACTTTCTGCGTGCAGACTAGCTCCTAACTGCTCATAACTGATACTATTTCGGTCGGACACGATGTCAGGTGAGACAGTGCTTTTTGGCCACGCTCACCAGTGAGTTCGAGCCTGCGACTAGTTCAACCTTAAGCCCTATGTAATAGGGGGCAAGCCTATTACCATCAACCGGGCACAAATCTGGACTTCGGGCAATAAGTAAGGTAATATACTAATAGTATGCATTTGAAACTGTAACATCTTCAAAATAATTTCAGCTAAATACTTTTAGTATCATGTTTCTCAGAGAAATGCTGCTGTATTTTTCAGACTATAATTTGCACTCAAGATATGCAACCCCAGGTATATTATTACCATTTTCATATCTCAAGTGTCTGTATGTTTAATCATATTAGCAAGTCGTTGCATTTTCTTGCAGGCCCTAATGAGAAAAATAATAATGCAATGTCATGCCAATATGATAGGGTAAGAATATTTAATTTAAATTAGTAGCAGTTTAAAGTAGTACCAGACTAATAATTAATTAGAACACTAGTTTTATAAACAACGTTGTTTTATTATAGTGCAAACCAGAAAGTATTTTGTACGCAATAAATGTTGCCATCCATTTCAGTCGATTTAGAAGCATGAACATTTAGGTATCATGACTGAAGACTCCTACAAACAGGCGCGATACGCGACGCGAAACGCAATCGACACAAAGACAGCGTGTGTGGCAGCGACAAGCGTTGCGTTTGTGTAGCGCGCGATTCGCGTCGCGCCTGTTTGTGAGTTGGGCCTTAAAAATACTTACATTTTTTGTTTCTGTGCCCAGCGCGGGGATAGAACTAGCACTTTGGTTTGGTCATTTCTTTTTCATGATTTTTTTTTAATAAATATGTACTTCGAAGTATTTTGGCACTTTTAGTACAAAACGTACGTTTGTGTTTAACACGTTCCTGCCACTTTCAAATAAAATGTGTTGCGGTTTCAATTCACGTCATTTATGAAATGGAGATCCACAGCTTCTCTTCACTTTTCCGCCAACTTTATCCAACCCACATCGATTTTCAATCTCCTCGTATGATACCCACGGGCACACTTTAGTACAGATTAAGCCTACCTATTTTACTTATATTACATTTTCTCCAAATATGATTTCATTCAAAGCATTCATTATTAGTACCCATTATGTCGCATCCTGTACCATACCATCCGGGAGCAATAAGGTTTATCCCGTCACCTGATGTTTTATTCCTTTGCCTTCCGAACAGAGGATATCTTTGAAAGCTTTTTTCATAAACAGGACTAATGTATCTCATTGTTATATTCTGTAAGGTAACCCGATTAACTTTTCATCCGGGATAAAGTATTATTTGGAAAGGGATAAGGGATTGGTTCTCAGTGCTCTTACAAACACTGTAGGTAGAAATAACGTAGTAATGTGTATTTTTCTGATAAGTATTTTTATTGTAAATTTACAAAATATAGGTACACTTATTGAAATTATTAAAAAAGCAGTATGTAGAAAATTTACAACTTAGTTATTTACTCGGGGTACTGATAAAACCAAAAGCATTAGATTTGAATTACCTAATGTTAGAAGTTGCGATTGTGACATCATATTGAACGGAGAAAAACTAGAATTTATTAATCAGACGTCTCTTGCGGGTCGGCTGAGCTCGGCCGCTTATGCTGTTAGAAAGAAAAGCTATTAACATCATTGAATCCATTTTTATTTTGCAAAAGAGAGCAGTCAGCGCCATTAACTTCGTCGCGAATCTCATACGGAACTATTTAAAAAAAATTGATATTATGACGGTACGTAGCTAATTCATTTGTGAAAATATTATGTAGGGCTGTAAGATAAAATCTACATCTTTGAATTAAATAAGTGATTGTCATAATTTTAATACAAGAAATAAAGCCAAAATGTATCAATTTTTTTTAGATTATTTACAGTGCGTAGGTACATCTTTTAAGGGGTACTGTGTGAAATGTTACAACAAAATACCTTTTGTGTTAATTTAGAACTCAAAGTACACGTTGTAAACAAGCATATTAAAAGTTAGAGGATTATATCCTAGATGAGAATGCTTGGGAACATGTTGGTCCTTCTCCATAGGACATAAGACAAAATCAAACTTACATTTAATTGTGTAATTTAGAATTTTTGTGATATTGATTTTTCATTCTGTAATAACTTTAACTCACACACTAAATTTTTACTTGTTTTTTTTTAATATCATCTGCTTTTACAATACCTCATTTTTATAACCGACCCGCTTTCATGGTGCTCATATATTTAATGTATTTGTAAATATATGAGCACCATGTATCTATCTATAATGCATATGTAAGATGTCACGCCCCTTATGCCTGGAGGCTTTTATTTGTGTATTAATTATGTTGTTTTTTTCATTGGTTTTTTATTGGTTTCTGTTTTGGGTATATTGGCGTGGCTAGCTTAAATATGGCAGATAATTTAATATGTTTTTTTTTTGTGATTCGGTTTTTATTCTTTGATTACCTTATAATTATATAATTCTAGGGTTTTCTAACTAAACAGACAGCTGTGCTGCTGGGGAGTTTGTTGCGCCACTTCTTCTTCCCAGCTAAAGCACTAGGAAGTGGTGAAGGGCGGGCGTTTTGGGGGACTGTCTTATGTAATTTTGACGTTCGAAAAGTGCTGACTCTCAGCCTAGTTTGAATAAATGACTTTTGATTTTATCACATCATAAATTTACCTGTCATTGCTTTATATTTAGTTTGTTTTACCTATTGTAATACTTAGTAATTTTATTCTAGGTGCATCGTCTTCACAACAGGGTGGCCCGTAAGTCCACGTCAAGTCGGGTCATGATAGTTAAGAGAAAAAAAGTACAAATTTGTAGTAACAGGAGTTATGAGACCGTCACAGGCAGCAGATTTTCTCTATTTTTTCTTTATAAATGCCCGTAAGCAGAGATTTTATATCTATATTTTTCTGTTAACTAATATGACTTTGACCTATCACCCGATTCCGGCTCGACGTCGACTTGGGACACCCTGTATAATTAAATAATTAATGTAAAGGTACAATATACACGGATCAATTTAGGTCGTTCTGGAACCGAAAGCCATGAACTCGATCATCGAACTCGAAACGGTTGTTATTTTTTTTTTTTAAATGGTCATTATTAAAAAAAATTAACAACAAAAAAAAAACAACAAAAGAAAAACACGAAAAATCAATTTTATTGTTTTTTCATTGTGAATACTCCTCTTGTCTGGATCGATATGCTATAACACCATCATTATGGAAGACCTTTGTGTCGAGGCCAACGCTAAAGCTGTCGAAGTAGCCGAATTCTGGTCGAAGCTTATTTATTATTTATGGGTGTGTACGTGGGACACACAGAAACTTAGCGAAAATAAAATAAAAACTGTTCTATATATAAATATTTTATAAAGCTTTTCAAAGTACTCTCCACTAGCCTCAATATAAAGTTTCAAGCGTCTGAACCAGTTTTTGAAACACTTTCTCCAGTCCGCCGTAGCACCTTGTTTACAGCCTGCTCGAACGCTGACGGCGCATCATCCGGCGACGAAAATTATTTCCTTTGAGCAGCTTTATTTCGTGAATGAAAAGAAGTCACACGGTGCTAGGTCAGGGATGTAAGAAGGGTGAAACAGGAGTTTGACCAGCGTGCTGTCCAGGAAGTCCCTCGTTTTGAGCGCAGTGTGCGAAGGCGCGTTGTCGTGGTGGAGCAGTAGCCCGCGGAGCCGTGTTCGGTCGCTTGTTGCTCACAATAGAGAAAACTTCTGCAAAGCATTTGGTAGTATACCGTTCATGCTTCTTGATTCTTCTTTGGTTCTGTTAAGGAATTGACACCAAGTAGCCAGTCAAATTGTAAAAGCTCGTGATCAAAATCTTGCCCCCGCTTCTAGATCACTTCACTTTGGTAGGCGTAGATTCGTTTTGAAACACCCAAACCATCGACTGGCGCTTCGTTTCTGGATCGTTTTGATAAATCCAAGACTAATCACCTGTAATGATGTCGTAAACACGCCGAGACGAGCCTACTTCAAATATGTTAATCATATCAAGGCACCATTCCACCCAGGCCTGCCTCTGAGCATCGATGAGGCACCCAGCGTGAAACAATCCTCTCCACGCGAAGATGCACGTGTAGAATGTCGTGAAGGCTTTTCGATCCAACCTGCAGTATGTGCTGAATCTCTTGATACGTAACTCGCCTGTTGTTTTGGATTAAATTTTTCACTCACTTTACAGCCGTCAAAGGGCGACAACTTCTTTCTTCATCCCCCAAAGTTAGTCGACCGCACTTGAATTTGTTATACCAACGATACACGGTTGCCTTAGAAGGGCCTTTATTCATGAATGCCATTTGAAGTCTATCGTACAATTCGTCCGTTTTCAGGCGACACTTTAAATCGTAATAAATCATACACCACAACCATAGGATACACCATAATACTCGTATATATTACCTCGCAAACAATGTGAAGGGAAATTAAGAAATTGGAACTTACCTATTTTTACATTTTTTTTTTTTAATGGCATCTCACAGGTCAACCTATGAGGTTGTCGTCTGCTTAAACGGACTTGCCTGTGGTTGCCCTAATAAATTAAGGCCTCCAGCCAGGACTTAAACTTAAATACTAACTAAAACTAAGCGACAACGGTAAGTGCACCCCCTGTGGGGTACGGACCTCGGCTTAGGGCGTCGCTGGAAGATATTAATTAGGGACGAATTTAAAGCTACAGGCTCAGCGGCGCGGGCTGGCTCGAGCAAGGGTCGGGAGGGGCGTGTATTTGGGCGTCGCGGCGGGCCTCGGCGGCGAGGACGGTAGGACAGCGATCGGGTTTTGGGCTTATGTAGTGTGCTGGTGGCCTTACTACTCTCCTGGAGGAGGGTAGTGGCGTCGTCGGGGGCGATTAAAGTATGCCTTGGTCGGCGAATACTGCTAATGCGGGAGGGAGTGTAGCGGGCGGCCGCTGAGATCAAGGGGTTGGAGTGTTTAATGCCACAGTCAAAGAAGCGCTTCGATAAGCGTTTCATGAACTGGTTTATGGTAGGCATTTTAAGATCGATGTGGAGATTTATATTACGGACATAGAAAGGGGCACCCGTGACCTTTCTGAGGAAACGGTTCTGGAGGGTCTGCATCTTATGGAGATGACGTGGGTGAGCGTGCGCAAATACAACGCAGGCATAGGTCATGATGGGACGGATGACTGCGGTGTAAATGCGCAGCTTGCATTTGAGTGACAGTTTACTACGGGCTGTCAGTACAAAGTGGAGCCTGCTAAGAGCGAAGGAGGCGCGCACGCGAACCGCCTTAATATGAGCCTTAAAGGTAAGGTTTTCATCAAGGATCACGCCTAGGTATTTGGCTTGCTTCTCCCAGGAGATCGGCTTACCGTACATAGTGATCGGGCTGGGAAGTGGGGGAGGGAGTCGATGACGTCTCGAGAAGAGAACCGCCTGACTCTTATCGGGGTTGACCTCGATTCTCCATTTCCGGAACCAAGCGCCTAAGACGTTTGCGGAGGTTTGGAGAGTACGAGCTATAGCATTGGGACAATGACCGGTATAGTAAACGGCAGTGTCGTCGGCGAAGAGAGCCAACTGAGCCTTTTTACTCTGTGGGATATCGCTGGTGAACAGCGTGCCTATTTTTACTTACAAATAATCATTATTGCAAAATAGAGACTATATCTGGCCAGTCTTTCACACATAAAAACTTTTTTTATCAATAAATTCGGAGTGGCCTGGTAAATGGAATTCATTGATGCTACTAAGAAGACCGAGAAACAGGTAATAAATTTTTAAAGTTATCTAGAACCTGTAAATATTGCTATCAGCTACGTACTAGATCTACATACTTTAATTCTTTCTTCTGGTGCACTAAGCTAAAACTAATCATCACATCTATTTTTAAGGGTTGAAAGTCAAAATATTTAACCATAGTAAATAACTCAGCTATTTTTGGTTTTCACCACAATAATTTTAAATGTCAAGTTAAAATTGGTCGCCCTTCTTATCTAAATTATGTTTATAAACAACTTGAACGACTAGATATGGGTTGAATTTACATTTACAAATCAAGTATGAATGAATAATATTGAATTTACAATTCATTTCCATTACGAAACCGTTTACAATGTGTTTCAAAATATGTTGTATTCTATATCGCACTAGAAATGAATATTCATATCCAAATGTAAATTTGTTGTTCACCAATCGTAGGTATACCTAATTTGTAAAACTTTAGCTGTAAATAATTTTTCATAACGACTTCAAAACTTTTGAAGTCTGAGGTAAATCCGGGAATATCTAAACGAATGGGGTCCCTACGTAATGTATTCGTTCATGGCCGATTAAAGTTACAAGGTGAAGTTTTTCCTTTGCTAATGCTCCCGAGAAACGTTCATTCATCGTCCGTCTGTAGTATGCAGGCGTCAAAATAAACATGTCTGCCAGTGATATTTCAAACATGTTTCACTAACAATGGAATCAAAAACGATTCATTCTCTCTCTGTTACTTCTTTTTGTATTATTGGATGCTACATATTTATTAAAACTGTCTCCGGAAAGAGGCTACAAAACTTGTAAAACAGCAATTTCAAAATCATCACACCATCACGCCTGCATGTAATATGTGGAGAGCCTATTACCATCAACCGGGCACAAATCCAGACACAGGGCTGTTTTTGAGAAATAACTGAGGTTAAAACCCACTTGACCTCGGAATCAAATCCAGGACCTTATGCTCGGCAGTAGCGCTTGCGACCATTAGACCAACAAGGCAGTCCGAAGCAATTTCATAATGGTTAATTATCCAAGATCATCAATCAGATTATAAATACATGGTGATTAATGCAGTATATCAGTAGTGTAGCAGCCTTTAAAAAGGTACTTTTCATATTTAAATTTTTACGATGTGTTGCGGAAACACAAAACAAAAGTAAAAATAAATCTCTCTTGCAATATAAACTGATGCAGGGTTGCCTGTGTGAAAACAAAAAGCCCCTCATGTGTTCAATATAGCGGCAGCGCTCGCCGCGAACGCACGTTGCTAGATTAATTTTATTTTATTTTATTTTATTTGAAAGGTACACCAACGACCTATTCACTAGTAACATTAAAAGAATAAAATATTACATATGCATTGAGGTATGGTGAATTAGTCACTTACGCCTGTACACAGCACTTACATATAAAAAAAATGGAATCAAAGGACAAAACATTAAGTAAAACACAACAAACTAAGTCAAAATTAGAATATAAAAAAAATTTGTTTAAAAATTAAAACATAAATAAAAAATAAAAAAAACAGTTAAATGAAATTCAAAATCCTTGGTAGAACGCGATAACGAGTGCAATAAGAGAACATTCTAAAACTGTTAAAATGACAAGCTTAGGTGGCAAAAGACCAAAACAATAAAAATTGTAAAAAAGTAGGTCGGTTATGAATTACGATTCGTCGCTAATAGTTAGAAGTTTTCTGCGAAATTGGGAAAATGAGTCTGTAAATATATCAATATTGTTGCAAACATCTATTTTATTATAATTGGCCATAAATCGATTCAGAGGGGCATTGTGACTAAGGTTGGTTCTTGATGAGGACGGTTCAAAGGTATTTATTTTGCGCATAGATCTAGTTAAGATACGCCTAGGTACAGTTATATTAATTTCTGATAATAACTCAGGCACATCGGCCAGGTTATGGATGATTTTGTAAAACAAGAGCTGATCAGAAGTGCCTCTACGTTTTTCAAGTGATGACATATTGAAGTGATTAAGCCTTTGGGAATAATTAGCGTCATTAGGGCAACTAGGGCATCTAAAGCGTAAGTACCTGGTGAAGGCCTTCTGTATACGTTCTATCCTGTTAATATGGACACGATATATCGGGTTCCAAGCTGGAGATGCGTAGTCCAGTATGCTTCTGACAAGGGTGTAGTAGAGCACTTTTAGTGTCGATGTGGATCGAAACTCCGAGCAAGTTCTCTTTACAAAACCCGAAATTTTTGACGCTTTGGCTACAATCGCGTCAATATGATTGATGAAAGTTAGCTTGCTGTCGAGTTGGACACCCAAATCACGGATGGTATCAACCTTTTGCAGAGTAACCCCATTTAACGCACAAGATGATGATCGTACTTTTTTGTTACGCGTAAAAGTCATATGATAGCATTTACTTGCATTGAGAGTCATCATATTAAGCTGACACCATTCCTGCACCGCATCCAAGTCTTCCTGAAGAAGAAGAATGTCGCAGTCTGTTTTAATTTCCCTGTAAAGTTTCAGATCGTCTGCAAACATGGAACATTTGCAGTGCCGTATTGAATGAACAATGTCATTGACGAAAATCAAAAAGAGAATCGGTCCCAGGTGAGATCCTTGTGGTACCCCGGAGGTAGAAAGATAAAACGGTGACTCATAACCCCTCACAACCACTTTCTGTTTCCTCTCAAATAGGTATGAGACAAACCACTTGAGTAGTTGGCCGGATATGCCAAACTGTTCGAGCTTCGTGATAAGAAGCTTGTGGTTAACCTTGTCAAAGGCACTGCTGAAATCTGTATAGATGGAGTCAACCTGAATGCGGGAGTCCAGAGATTTGCTAATGTCATTAACGTAATGTACTAAATTTGTGGTAGTGGATTTGCGAGCACAGAAACCGTGCTGTTGAGGAGCCAACTGCGCTCTTATGTGCGAAGTCAATATGGGACAAACAAGCGCCTCTAACAGCTTCGCAAAGACGGAAAGAAGCGATATGGGACGATAGTTCGAAGAATCGTCGACTTCTCCTTTCTTAAAAATGGGCACAACGTTAGCAACTTTCCATTGCGAGGGGAACATGGATGATGAAATTGACTTGTTAAAAATCAACATAAGTGGAAGAGACAGGTTAGCTGCACATTTCTTGATAAATAACGGAGGCAGGCCATCAGGTCCCGGACTCTTGCAAACGTCAAGTTTCTTTAACTCCTTAAACACGTCTCTCTCAGTAAAAGTCATTCCACATAAAGCGGATTGAAAAAAATTATGCGAGCTAGTACTGGGAGCATTCGGGCTAACGGATGGTATGAAGGTTGAAGAAAAGTGTGCGGCAAATTGCTTGCTGATTTCTTCACCAGATGTTGCAATATTCTGTCCCAGATGCATAGTGGAAGGAATGTCGCTTGAGTTAGATTTTTTGGCTTTCACAAAGGACCAGAAGAGTTTTGGGTTTTGAGCGATATTCTTTTCTATGTTAGTCAAAAATGTCTTATAGCAGTCCTTGATCATTATTCTTGCGCGGTCGCCTAGGATTTTATATTCATAATTATCTCTAGGATTTTTGTATTTTTTATAGCGAGATCTAACTTTTTCCTTTTCATTCAGTAATCTAATAAGAGACCTAGAAAACCAAAATGGAAATTTGCCATTAGGTACTTTGGAGAGAGGAACACACTCATTTATAATACCACGAATATGTTCGTACAGCACATGCACCATAGCATCGACCTCAGGTAGTTCAGAAAATATTTTTATCCAATCTATATCCCTTAGTTTCAAATTAATCAAAGCATAGTTAGCACGTTTGAAATTCGGTTTTGAGATTCTTTTGTCTATTAAAGGAGCTGGTGAAATATTGCTGACAGTGATCATAATGGGTGGGTGATATACATCTACTTTGGACAATGGATCATTGCACTCGCTAATACTTCCTCCGTAAAAGTTAGAAAAAATTAGGTCTAAGGTTTTATTGTAACAATTTTTAACAGTATTTATTTGTAACATATTATTTTCTGACATAAAATCTATTAAAGAGTAGCCCAAACTATTGGCGTAGTTAGTTGGGGTTGTACATCGAGAGTAACCTGGAGTAGTGTCTATGTCCCAAGTGATAAAACTGAGGTTGAAGTCTCCCGCTATAATCGTATCTTCTCCTGTAGATTCCATCAATGAAGATACTCTGTCTAAAAGTGAATCCAGTAAGACCTGTTGAACTGGTGGTGGCAGGTAAACGGCGCAGATATTTAAATGACGCTGCCTTTTTCCCTTGGTTATTTTAAGTCGTACCCATAGATCTTCGATGTCCGTTTCCCATTTTGGCATACGAATGGAATCAATAAGCTTAGACACTGCGATCAGAACACCTCCACCCCTCTTGGTTCCCAATGTAGTTGAAGCCCTATCCCTGCGATAGACGTGATACCTGGAGTCAAAAATTTCACAGCCACGTTTCTGTGCCAATTATAACATCATAGTTGCCCAGTTGAGCCGCCAGCTTAATGGTATTAAGTTTGGTTTCAGGCCTCTGAAATTCTGGTAATAAATTGTGAATTTTTAAGTACTGGTTACGGTATCAATGCATAGGTATCGGTTGAACAATCTCAAAGCAAAGCAGTGGCTTCCAAGCTTTTTATGTGCTTTGCTTGCTCACCGGCTGCTTTTCTGACGAGAACTTTGCCATCGCGTACCCACACGTATAAATATCCCTTTTCACGTGCTGCTTTCCTAGTAGCCGCGTGGATTCTCTTATTCAACGGGGACAGGTGTTCGGATACAAAAATTGGCTTGATAGCGCTTCCATAGCCTAGATGTTGAGTACTAAGTTTATCTTTCGGATGGGCCTTGTTAAATTGTAAGACAGATGTTAGGACTGCATCAAACATTAATGATTGCTTTACTTTTGAAGTTTTTTTTTTTTACTATAAGTATGTGGCAGAAAGATAAAGCCGCGGTCCTTATTAGATTCCATAAAGATTTATTCAATTATGAACAGGTGATCAATATTAATTCAAAGTTGTTTTCTTTAAATTTCAATCAGAGTTTGCTGATTTTTTATTTATTTAAATCTGGATTCGTATGACAAGATTACAAAAATGTTATAATAAATAAAAAGGGAATTCAGATATTTACAGCCCGACTCATCAAAAGGACAAAGAAAATACTTGAAGTAGATATACAATTAAATTTAATTGGTCAGATTTGAATGATGTCAACACTCGGCTCGAAGTTTGAGGAGTTTATGCGTCGTTTATTTAGTTTGTTTGGTTTTAAATACAAGAAGTGTAATATGCACTTCCATATTTAGAAAATATGGAAGTGCATATTATAAGGAATTAGAAATGTTAATCGAAATTGTAACTTAATTCCCCAACTTTGTCAGGAAATGGCATTGGCTATAGAGTTTACATTGGGACATAAACCCATTGGAAAATCGCCAGCGAGTAACAAAAGTACATCGGATGATCGGAAATGTTACAATTAATCATAACATATCATACCTACTAGCTCTCAAACGGCAAAATATAGGTCTCAAACATTAATCCGAAGTTTGAATCAAGTTACTCAAACGTCAAACTGGCAACTCCCTAGTGAGAAATGCATAACAATCAATGTCATTCGCAAGGCGACAGGCGGTTCCGAAACTATGATGTTGACTAGGATGGATTTTTGCCGTCGCGGGTCTGTTGTCTGTAGTATTTTGTCTAGTATTTAAAGTGCAGTGCAAACGTAAAAAAATTTATCAGTAGCATACCGGAGTATGGATTTGTGCCCAGTTGAGGGCAATAGGCTGGCCTCTTTTTTTTTTTTTTTTTGGGAATGGCATCTCGCAGGTCAACCTATGAGGTTGTCGTCTGCTTAGACGGACTTGCCTGTGGTTGCCCTAATAAATTAAGGCCTCCAGCCCGGACTTAAACTTATGTACTAACTTAAAAACTAAGCGACAACGCTAAGGGCACCCCCTGTGGGGTACGAACCTCGGCTTAGGGCGTCGCTGGAAGAGGGCAGCAAGCTGGATCAGGATTTGAGTGATTTAGGGACGAATTTAAAGCTACAGGCTCAGCGGCGCGGGCTGGCTCGAGCAAGGGTCGGGAGGGGCGTGGATTTGGGCGCCGCGGCGGGCCTCGGCGGCGAGGACGGTTGGACGGCGATCGGGTTTTGGGCTTATGTAGTGTGCTGGTGGCCTTACTACTCTCCTGGAGGAGGGTAGTGGCGTCGTCGGGGGCGATTAAAGTATGCCTTGGTCGGCGAATACTGCTAATTAAGCTGGCCTCCAACTACATGGGAATTAAATATAACTTGCGAAATGTGGATGTACTACAGTAGACTTCTACCTAGCCGTGTTGAGAATACAGGCATTATTTTATGTGTTTTTAAAGCAAATATACTGATTTTATTTATCAATAGCATTTGCATAGCCCTCTAAAATTGTATGACTTCCTTATTTTTCAAGGCTGTTATTGAATGAAGCTCAAAATAAACTTTTAAATAAATTACCGTTATACGAGTATAATAGAAGTATATATGTATAATAGCGCTACTGTTATACTGAAAGCCGACGTTTTCAGCACCACTAACTTAGTGGTGTGAAGTTAAAATTATGTGGCACAGGTGGTCAAAACGTGGTTCCTCTTCGGAAACCACTTTTATTTGGTTTTTATTCCACTTTAGTGTATTCGGCAAGTTGTAAACAAATTTATGTTTTTTTTATTAGCATTTTCACGTAGCTGTATTTTTATGGTCTTATAATTTTATTTGGTAGCTATTCGATTCATGACGAAAATTTATGGTAACGATTTTCAATACAAGCTTTATATCGATACTAGCTGTTCCCCGTGGTTTTACCCGCATAAATCTTGATCCCGTTGGAGTATCGGGATAAAAAGTACTCTTTGTTTGTTTGTTTGGCATCTCGCAGGTCAACCTATGCGGTTGTCGTCTGCTTAAGCGGACTTGCCTGTGGATTCCCTAATAAATTAAGGCCTCCAGCCAGGACTTAAACTTATATACTAACTAAAACTAAGCGACAACGCTAAGGGCACCCCCTGTGGGGTATGAACCTCGGCTTAGGGCGTCGCTGGAAGAGGGCAGCAAATGACTAGCTGGATCAGGATTGGTATTATTTATGGACGAATTTAAAGCTACAGGCTCAGCGGCGCGGGCTGGCTCGAGCAAGGGTCGGGAGGGGCGTCGATTTGGGCGTCGCGGCGGGCCTCGGCGGCGAGGGCGGTAGGACGGCGATCGGGTTTTGGGTAAAAGTACTCTTTGTGTTAATCCATGTTATAAACTATCTGTGTGCCAAATTTCATCCAAACCCGTTTTGTAGTTTTTGCGTGAAAGAGTAACAAACATACATCCATACTCACAAACTATCGCGTTTAACGCAAATCCTACTAATGTTATTAGTAGGATTTGCGTTCGCGATTCACACACGGATTACTTTTTTATTATCTATAGATCTATAGATTATTTTCTTTTTTCCGTCTTTTCTTAGAATATATTATTTACCTACTAATAATAATAAAAGAACGGACTTTTAATCGTGTTCACGACTACAATTAGTTTCTTTACCATCAATGTAGCCTTGGATTTAAATGTTTAAGTTGGCGAAGGCTCGCATCTATGTTTATATGACATAATAATGTAACCCATACAAATTGTAACTTACCTACTAAGTAAGTAGTATACATATGTAATCATATGTGATGGAAATACTACATTATATATTAAAACTACTACATTATATACTAAACTACTGGTCATAAATTAGTTAGAGCTTTAATGAATAGTTAGAAGTTCAATATCATAAAGTTTGACCTGACCACCTATCTGCCAACCAAATACTTCGGAAAAAGTTACTTGTATATACCTAGAAAATACAATATCATAAAGGTTTGAAGACAGCTACACAAGATGAAAAAAATACTACCAAATCTTGGGAAAGTGTATTTAATATTTAACATATCAACTTTCCATCCATTCCTTTTTCCCATCCTGTGTATAATTTACTCACAGTTCTAACCTTCTTTTTCAAAGGAAAACAACACCTACAACAAAAACATTTCTCTTTACATTTCGGTTAAAATGTAGTAACTATGTAGGTAAAATTCCAGGGAAAGGGTCTGTTCCAAAAGTGTCTAAAAAGTGTGTAAAAAAATAAAAATGTAAACAATTGGTTCTAAGTGCCACTTACAAATTGAGATTTTAAGAATACATTTATTGAAATTTTAATTTTAAAAAACCATCAAGAAGTCTTTTCATTTATGATGTTTCAAGTACAATTTAATAACGTTACTCTAACAATGTTTGTTGGCAAAAGTGGTCGGAGATAAATTTTAAACCTTCTAAATGTTACAACGTAACAATTTAATTACCCTGAAAAGGGTTTGTTTACACTTTCATCTTGACTTTTGGGATAGACTGTAGTTTGCATTTCAATTTCTACGAATAATAAGATGGACTTCTAAGTTGTACAATAAAAAAATAAGTTGTTGCAATAAAATTGCAAGCAGACAAACAACAAAGTCTACTCACAAATTTTGTCAGCAGTGTGGAGTGGTACTCGTAACTAATTGCTGATGTTAACAATTTTTGTTAACTTTGTTTTAGGATAAGTTTTATGTAATAGAGCGTGGAAAGATTTGGCAAATTTAATTGTTATAAGTGTAATTTACTAACTTACTACATTTTCGATATTTGTACGCCGTCAACGGGAAAACTTAGTACCTTTACATATTTTATTTACAACACCTGTTTTACACCCATCTATGTTTGACAAATAAAAACGTTGACTTTGACCAACAATTTTTTTTTAACAGCTGTTCCATAAGAAAAGTGAACTTTATGCCACAGATAATAGATATCTGCATGACGACAAGAAGACGACGAAAAGGAAGACAAGATGACAGATTGTAGAAAGATTTCTACGGCGCGATGTCAAAATTCAAGAAAAGAATTTCGTGAAGAAAGTTATTTGTCTTCTCTTCGTAGAGTTGATATAGATGTGATCATGCTGACATTGATAAAAAGAGGACCCTAATTGCGTAACATACAATTAATCATAATCTGAATCATTTTGACAGAAATTGCTAATCCATTGCTTCATTTGTTCGAAAAAAAATCTGCCCAACAACATAAATAACGCAATGAATGTTGTTGAACTGTCAAAACGAAGGAGATTATTACTGATACGCAACTACGAACCAGGTCTTAGTTGGTAAATGTAAACATAGGATAAAACAAACTCGATTTTTCTGTGTGTTTTTGTGACCGCATAGATCTAACTACACAAAGGATTTTGATGTGGTTTTTAACATAATTTTGAGAATTTATTTCAAAGGGCTATTTATGTGATTATATGTATTACACATTTATTGAAGTGTATATATATAAAAGTATAGGAAATAAAGAAATCTCGTTGTTTTGTCGAGTCATAAAAACCGTGCGTAGTAGGGATGGGTCTCTAGTATATATCCTAACTAATATTATAAAGGCGTAAGCAAGTTTGTGTGTAACCCTTTCACGCCAAAACGGCTGAGCGGATTCGGATGAAATTTGACACACAGATAGACATGACCTGGATAAGGACATAGGCTACTTTTCATCATTATCCAGCTATAATTATTTTACTAAAGCCCAAAGTTTTTTTTTTTTGTTAGGCTTTCACGCAAAAAAAAACGTTTCTCATGCAAAAAAGGGGGATTTGAATGAAATTTGGCTCACACATAGTTTATAGCCCGGCTTAAAACATAGAATACTTTTTATCACGGTAGTAGATCCTGATCCTGACTATATCCGACATCCACGCGGGAGAAGGCGCGAGAAAAGCTAATCGATACATAAATATTTAACATTCATATTATACAGTTATCTCGATTTAGTAAACCATATTAGTAAACTGCATCCGTGCGAAGAAGATCCGTGAGGCTAGCCTAAAATAAGAGATTTTAAAACAGTCTTACCAACAACAGTGACATTGATGCCAACGTTCCTTGTGGGGGACAGTCGGAAGTCAACCCGGCAGTGGTACATGGCCTGGTCGTCCTCCGACAGCGAAGATATGGTGACTGAAGTCGGCTGGGACTGGATGTCGGCGCGAAGCCTGGAACTCGTGTTGAAAGATGGCTCCGACCATTGCTTGTCTGGCATCTCGAAGCTGGGAAAAAATCGAGGGTTAGGTCAAGTTGTGAAGAAAAGCTAGGTTGACAATTGTTTTCTACCTGTATTTTTCTACTCCTGGGCAAAGGCAGCTTACCACTTTTCCCTATTTGTTGCCTTCTCCGACTAATCTCACATAAAATAAGTATAGTAAATAGTGTGTGTGTGTGATCGTTTCATAAACTTCAGCGTTTGCAAAATATAATTATTCGTTTTGTTTTTAAACTTATAAAATGATCACGGTTCCAACTTTCGCAAGATACTCAAGTGGCTCCCCATTTGACTTCGCAGGAACTCTCCTAAAACGCCTATCTGCGGGAGCGTTTTTCCTACGCCCGTCCTTCAGATGCGCCTCGTCCAAATCCACCGACTTCTACTCCTACTGGCACGCGACGCGGATGTGGAATTCACTTCCGCCTGACATTAGGGACTGCCAAATTGTTGCAGTTTTCAAAAGAAGAGTTTAAAAACACAAATTTTCCACTTCTTCATGGATGAGTGTAAATACACAATTTTATTATTTTAACAACATAATATTTATTTAAATTCTTGTAGATATTTATTTTAGAATTTTGTATGTACTCGTATTAGTATATTCTCATTATATGGTGTTAAGTGAATTGTTTTTGATTGAATGTATTTTATTTTCCCTTTTACTCTTTCTTATACACGCTGTCTACATCTCTTTATGTAATTTACTATCGCAGGTATGCTGAAAGAGATTCTTTAGACATAAGCATCACCTTTGTACCTATTTTTCTGTTCTTTTCTTCTTGTCTGTTTATATGTGTGTTGTGGTATTTTGTTACACCAAAAACACATCTTATCTATTTATGTATTTAACACTTGAGGAGCTGTTGTGCACAGCAATTCTTTCTATGATTCAGTAGGTACTAAAGTCTTTATGAAAATTGTATGACACTCATTTAACTTACATTTGTTTATCCGATATTGTTGTATTGCTGAAAAGCAAACCTTTAGCTACCTGTCTATTTTCCACATCCATTTATCTCATTTCATGTGATCTCATATTATTTTCCTTTTATTGAATGTTGTGACATTTTTTATCTAACATTGTCATCTGTCGGTTTTTATTTTTCTATGGTATAGAGCTAAGAGGTCGTCTATTTTATTGTAAAGGTATCGTAAAACTAGTGTTAAGCCGGGTTCTCATTGTAAGTCATCTTTATAGTTCCTGGCCGATAATTAATTAAGAAGTATTTGATTTAAAAAGTCACTTCTAGAACGATCGGCCAGAGTCTATAAAAGGCAACCGTTACGTTACAGTTTGGCGCCCCTCTTTCTAGAACCTCACACCCTCTATTATAATACACACTATCTCGTGCACTCTATCTCCTCAAAAATTAAATTTAACTAGGTTAAAAAAAATACTATTACGCCCTCACGCGCGATTAATATTTTCATAGCGTGGGCTCGACTTTTCTTCAAAATTCTAAAAAACTACTACCACTAGTATAGACAATTCTGGAATAACCTTTCTGATTTCAAAACTTCGTAATTATTTATCACTAGACCTTTTACTTTTTACTTTTCCTAGTTACTAATAGGAGTACCTTTCTCTTAAAGGGATCCCTAGACGATCAATCCCTTTAAAATAAAAATAAATCTACTACTAATGTTAGAACCCTCCGAAACCCTCTCATACTACCTCTAATCCTCTTAGTACCTCTCTAACCCTCTCTTAGTACCTCTCTAACCCTCTCTTAGTACCTCTCTAAACCTCTCTAAGTACCTCTCTAAACCTCTCTTAGTACCTCTCTAAACCTCTCTTAGTACCTCTCTAAACCTCTCTTAGTACCTCTCTAACCCTCTCTTAGTACCTCTCTAAACCTCTCTTAGTACCTCTCTAACCCTCTCTTAGTACCTCTCTAAACCTCTCTTAGTACCTCTCTAACCCTCTCTTAGTACCTCTCTAATCCTCTCTTAGTACCTCTCTAACCCTCTATTAGTACCTCTCTAACCCTCTCTTAGTACCTCTCTAACCCTCTCTTAGTACCTCTTTGGCCCTCTTAGACACTGAGTATATCGCTCTATACCTTATTAGTACCTCTTATACACTCTTAGTATAACCCTCTTAGTACCTCTTATAACCCGCTAAGACTCTCATAAGCACTTAACCTATTAGGCTAACTTTGTAATACCATTATTTATTTATTTTATTCTTATGATTGTATATAGGTTCTTTAGCCATACTCTTTCGAGCGGTTGGCAACTCTATAAAAAAGCCCCTAATGCCATTTAGTTTTAACGTTCTTCTAAACTTGGTTTTTCTTAAACTTGGTTTTTCTTAATCTTAACTTGGGTTTCTCTTAAACTTGGGTTTCTCTTAAACTTGGGTTTTCTCTTAAACTCTTAAAACCGGGTTTTATCTCAAACTTGGTTTTCTTAATGCCTTGTACATATTGTAAATAATTTAAATATGGGTTTTCAAACAGGTGCCATCAAAATTTTCAATGAGTTGAAAATTTTCCGGGGTTGTTGGGGAAATGTGGTATTTTGTTACACCAAAAACACATCTTATCTATTTATGTATTTAACACCTGAGGAGCTGTTGTGCACAGCAATTCTTTCTATGATTCAGTAGGTACTAAAGTCTTTATGAAAATTGTATGACACTCATTTAACTTACATTTGTTTATCCGATATTGTTGTATTGCTGAAAAGCAAACCTTTAGCTACCTGTCTATTTTCCACATCCATTTATCTCATTTCATGTGATCTCATATTATTTTCCTTTTATTGAATGTTGTGACATTTTTTATCTAACATTGTCATCTGTCGGTTTTTATTTTTCTATGGTATAGAGCTAAGAGGTCGTCTATTTTATTGTAAAGGTATCGTAAAACTAGTGTTAAGCCGGGTTCTCATTGTAAGCCATCTTTATAGTTCCTGGCCGATAACCAATTAAGAAGTATTTGGATTGAAAACTAAAAAAGTCACTTCTAGAACGATCGGCCAGAGGCTATATAAACCTTCCGATACTTTTCACCAGGTTCTGTTCTTTTGATTCCGTCTTTTGACTCGGTCTTTTGGCTTCTTTCATTTTGCAATTTTTCTTACTCATCAGTTTATGTTTTTCTAAAAAGCTATTTAAATATAAACCTTTTCTAGAAGTTATTCTCAGTAAATTTATTATAAACATCTAGTGTGTGTAAATGTGTTGGACTCACTTGATCACCTCCGACCCTCCCACTTGCGTCCACGAGAGGAGTTCGAGACGGTTTGCATAGAAATAATAAACGTGGCGTGAGACACCGCTGCCGGAACAAACACCAACCGACGCGAGCTCCCTCGCAACGGGCTGCGGACTGATGGAGAGGCTGCTGCGAGCTCCCACTCGACGGACTGCGGGACGGAGGTGCGGCCGACGCGAGCTTATTTTATTCGTGAGCTGCTTCGCGACTGTGAGCACGGAGAGGCTGCTGCGAGCTTCAACCACAGACTGCGGGCCAGAGGAGCGGCCGACGCCTCGAGCTACTTACTACCGACTAATCATTTCTAATCCTTAATATCTTTTTACTTACTTTTGTATTTTATAATCTAAAAATCATTTTAACTTGTAACCACGTTTAGCCAGTCGGCTAAACGTTTCGTTACAGTTTCAGTACTTAAATGTTTAAATAAATAAGTGAGAAATACTCTATACACCGTATTTCCAACAGCGTGTCTTTGCGCAAGATTGTATGCTGTTACAGCGGGTTCGCATGAGTGGCTTTTCGACGTTAAAAAATGGAGTGAGCAAATGGCTGCCCGCGTATAAAAGCGTTTATGCCTTTGCTAATTAAAAAACGGTGTCGTATCTAACGTAGCATGAGAGTGACGGAGTTAGTGTTCCAGTTGGTTTTTCTATAGACTGCTCACGTTTCAACGCTGCTTTGGAATTATGTATAGGAGCTCTCATTAAAAGCTAACAGCGATTTTTCACACCAAAAAATTAAAGTCGTGTCCCAGCTATAACTTTTGCTCAATGTTATTTAGTTTGATGAACAGAATGAGTCGACAACGGCTATGTGACCCACCACAAGATCATTGCGAGATGTAGTACAGTCAGTGCCCTGCATTATCTGACCCCTCTTCCCCTCTTCTTCTTTGTAGGATTTCTATGTGCTGCTATCTACACCCTGTAAATGGGTACTAATATAATAACTACTCGTTATTATATCATCGGGACGTTAATCATTAAAATACTATTAACTTTTATAGCGTAATTATTTGGATCTTTAAATTCATTCGCATTTTTTTTATAACTT
The DNA here is from genome assembly GCA_963555695.1 of Dasypolia templi. Classification (NCBI taxonomy): domain Eukaryota; kingdom Metazoa; phylum Arthropoda; class Insecta; order Lepidoptera; family Noctuidae; genus Dasypolia; species Dasypolia templi. The sequence goes on from OY743140.1 coordinate 15,288,176, forward strand.
AATTTGAGTTTATAACCCAGAGAAACCGTTGCTTATCTTATTTATTAAACAGTACATTATCATTATATACATGTAGAGTATATTATGACATGACGCTTGTCAGCAAATCTGACTTCTATTGTTTTTTCTTCTATTCTCAATACAAATCAATGTTTGTCTCGTTATATACCATCTACATAAAATGGACTATCGGAGTTTGCCTGTTATAAGCATGTCATTTTACAACCTACCCTTAAAACTGGTCATTAAAAAGTTTATCTACAAGTCTTTCGATATTCTCGTTTTTAGCGGACAAAAAGGAGGAAGTTCTCAATTAGTCGGTTTTTTAAGTATAAAAAAGCGTTCGTGCAAAGCAGGGACTATATAGTCGGTTCCTATTTTTGTTTCGTTCCCATTCCGTATTTTCGTTTGCGTATCTGTTTAGTTTCGGCACAGAATAAATAATGCTACTTTTTGGTTTGATTTTTTGTTGGATTTAAATGGTGGGTGTGTGAGGTCGTTGAACTTATGGCTGAGATTTAATTTGTGCTGTTGAATGATCAGTAAGGCGTTGACGAGTGTTGAATATATTATCCCACCTTGGTTTAAGATAAAGTTGGGAAACCATGTCGGTGTGAATTTGGTATAATATTACTATAAGTTATAACTGGCCAACTTCTCGTATCCTTGCGATTTGTGTCAACAGCAGTAGTGCTAGTCTGTAAAGTTCTCTTGAAACCTCATTTGAGTGACGTAAGTGAATTCACTTAATTTTGTTAAAGTGATCAATCATTTGCGGTCTCACACCGATTTACCGATGAATTTCTAAGATATATTTTGAATATAACCCGAGATAGTAACCTCTCTTGCCTGTCATGTCATAACTATCTGAGAAACGATGTTCCATTAGTATGAAACATGGTATATTTTGTCAAATAATTGCAGGAAATAATACATTGTTACTGTTAATCTTCCAGTTTACTCGAATGCATCTGAATACCATTATTTAACTTGGAGTGGCTGCTTATCAGAAGTCCAATTTCGTTCAAAAACTTGTCAAACATGTATGTAAATTGATTGATTGTGTGACAGATTAAGACTGAGATTAAAACGCGAACGTTCTTAAAAATTGGCAATGTGGATGATGACAATTTTCTTTTGTTCTTAAAAATTCAGACTTTCGGGCTTTTGACAGCCCGTAACGACTTGAGCACTACGTACCTACTATAAAGCTACCATTTACATTTACTGGGTACGTGTTTTATTGACTTGAATGTGCCCTGGCGGCTGAGAGTATGTCACGCTCACTCAAATGTCTCGCTGGTGGTGGCGTGTGTGTTGGATCATTAAGTTCCCTTCAAAATGGATGAGCTGAATGTTGTTGATCCATACGTAATGTTCGTGAACGGGCGCTATGAGTGGGGAGTGGTTATCTCTTTGCTGCCACGGCTTATTTAAATTTCCGATTGTTTTTTTTGTTTTGCAGGTTTTTCATTACATACGCCCTTAACGTGCACGTCTGTCTACAACGTTTTCACATGTATAATTGTACAACAGACTGTTTTAACTAATCTTATGTAACAATTTATTATTTATTTGAAAGAGTGTCCGTTGAGTTTCTTGCCCGTTCTTCTCCATAGGTACCTACTACGCTTTGTAATGGGCAACTAGCTTCATCTTTCTGACTGACCGAACCCCTTGACAATTAAAAGGTGCCTGTAATTGGTTTATTTGAAATAAATGCTTTGGCTGTCAAAGGTCTACGAATGGCAGCCAGGACCAACGGCGTAATATCTTGCATGGGGAGAAATTGTACGTTGGTTATAAAAATAAAATATAACTTGTTCCATACGTTTTGACTGCGTAGGTATTGATTGCACTTTTCTATGAAACAGCAAAGTAAACCTTTTTTATTTGACAACCAACAAAAAAAAAAACAACGTTGATAATCATATGCTGAATTTCTAGTGACAGTTTGCACAACGGTAAAAAATTACCCTGTAAAGTCGAATAATTGTAAAAGTGTTATTGTAATATCTTACCTGTATATGGGCATATTATTCTTGTACCAGACAAGGATCATGAATTCGTCGTCGGAGGAGTCGGGGCTCGAGTCGCAGAGCAGAGTAACGTCGCCGCCCTCCAGAGCTTCCACGTTGGACACGGGACCTGGCAAATAAGGTCCTCCTTTTTAATAACAGTCAAAAATACCTATTTAATTAAATTTATTTGTAATTTGTTTTAATTCAAAATCTTTAAGAGCAGTGGTGGCCCTGAGAGCAGCGGTAGCCCAGAGAGCAGTGGTAGCCCAGTGGTAACGGGCGCGACTTATGAGTTGTAGGTCGGAGAGAGAACCCAGAGAGGCACTTTACTTTGTGTAAATTCTTTCATCAGCATTGCTCTCAAAACGGTGAAGGAAAACATCGTGGGGAAACCGGCATGTCTTAGAACCAAAAATTCGAAGACATGTGACATCTAGAAACCCGCACTGGGCCCGCGTGGTGGATAACGGCCACTCCTTCTCACAGAGAGGAGGCCTGTGTCCCAACAGTGGGAACATAATAGACTGATTTTGTAAGCGAAAATGATCTGGTATATCGTTTAAAATATTTATAGATGCCATTACGGTTAACACCCTGATTCCGAGCAATCCGAAGTCGGATTGCTCTGAATCAGGGTGGTTAGAATCCGAAGGTGGAACTGGCCTTTTATATTATACATGGTGGATTTTTGAGACAGTTCTGTAATGGTAGGTATCTTAATCGTTGTAGCTATGGGAAAACGGTCTTAGGAGGGTATACATACAACTTTTTGAGAAATTTAGATCGGCAGTCACAGATTTTGAAAAAATTGTGCAGTCAGCCAGAAAATGGGAAATTAAAAAAAATCAAGTTGGTTGGCAAATCTCAGTTGGTTCCATAGAGTTTTTAATACACTTGTATTAAAAACTCTATGGAACTAACTGAGGTTTGAGTACTAGAAAAGTCTGAAATCCGGAAAAGCGTTTCCCGGAAAAGATTTTCCCAGAAAAGCTTTTCCCGGAAAAAACACTACAAATTGAAAAATAGCTTTAATTTAAGAACTCGGTGTCTTTGGTTTTGTGTATTCGATTTTTGGCACCGACTTCCGAAATAAAAGTAATTTCACTGTTTGTGAACTTTTACTTTTCACTGAGTGTTTTTTTTTGGAAGTCGGTTGTGTTTTTATAATAAAGTTTTTTGAAGTGAAAACTTCTTTAGCTGCGCACTTTTTTTGTATTGGGTAAAAATGTTAAACTCGCGTCAGGACACGTGACCAAATCGAAAATTCATAAGACGGATGATTGTTGATTTTTATTGATTGATTTTTCTGAGAGATAAACTTTTTATTGGTATATAAATTGTCATGTTTGTGTACGATAGCGCAATAAATAAATATTGTATTCTACCACATAAATCTTTGTACTTTTATACTGATAATTAAAGCAATTCGTGCAAAATAATTCCCTAAACTTGCTCTAAAGACCTAAATCTACTCTCATCACCAGTCCACTTGGCAAAGCTGGTGGTTTCCCCACGATCCTTTTTATGAAACAGTCTTACAGAATTTCAGCCATTTTGAGTAATATTTATAAACATTCTGTTATTTTAGCAGAAAACCGTGAATTTTGGCTCGGCTAATAAATCTGAGTAAGCATCAGACATTAGAAACCTGAGTTGTGTTGACACGTAGAAGATATATTAGCCAATAAATCTGCTAGCAGTACTGTTTGAATTGTCAGAGATTTATTTTGAACCAGACAGAAGTTTCTATTGTTGTTTTTTCTGTCGTTTGCGGTTCTTAGCTGTCATAAGATAAGAGCCTCAAAGTGGGACTTGAAACTTGAATTGAAAATTAAGGGACGGAGGACTAGGGAGCTCTCGATCTTTTTTCGAAAACAATTACTGTTTTTTTTTGTGGACTACCTAAGTATTATTGTCGTAGTTCCCGTGGGTATATCTCGCTTTCTATTGATTTGAGAGCGTCATAAATGTACTTAAAATTATGAAGACAAGTATTTAAAAAGGCGGGTGTCAGGTAACGCACCATCATCAGCCTATATCAGTCAACTGCTAGACATAAGTTTTCGGATCACACACGCCATTGATTTCGAAAGAATTGTTCAAGTTTGAAGAGCAAGATATATTTTTATTCCTGTAGGCATCTCAACCAACAACAGTGACCTCTGAAAATTGCTTAAAAGGTTGTAATACGTCAATATGGCTTGTAATATTTGGAAACTTACCATCAACTCCAGGTATAAAAGCATAGCCACCGGTACAGATGAGAAGGAATATGTATATCGGCGCCGGAGTGTGGCGCATTCTACGGCCCATCCATGCTCCCGCGCTGCTCTCTCATTGGTCGAGGGGAGCGCTGGCCTCGCGCATTCGTCACGAGTTGTGCCACATCATCTATGAGACCGACTTGGACTCATGGTATAGGGGAGATCTGAAAAAGAGTGAACTATCGTGAGTTTTTATGGCAATTACTCCTAAACTGCCAAGTTGGTCCAGTGCTCGCACTACTGCTGAGCATGAGGATTTGGGTTCTAATATTTGATTGAACTAAAGTAGTTCTCTCCTGATTTATGGGTATCTTAAGAGATACGATAAGATTACAGTCTTATTTCAATCAACAAGAGATTTATTTAATACCAATGGTTTCATGTTTAGTGCTGGACATCTCAGGCCTATAAGCTATAAAATAAACAAACTTCTCCAAAAGTTTTCCTTTCTAATTAACAATACAGGTTAAAACTTTTTTACAGTGACATAAAACTAGAAGTTTGATGATGATATAATTAACTACGTAGCATAAAAAGTAAATTATGTCCACAGTTAATTTCACCTAAAAGTAAAACGGTGGACACTCGTAATTCCAGTTCGTTTCAAATGCAAAAGTTTGTTTTGAAACAAACTGAAAAGGTGGCATTCGTATAATAGCATTCATAAAAGCATAGTTATTTAGCCCGAATAAGTTTGTTCGTGATGCGGCCGCCGCAGGTCATCTGTGGACCTCTTTTTTAATGAAGTTTGTTACGGCATGCACGACTGCTGAAAAAACAGCCAGTACCTTTGACCAATTGCAATGCAAACGCGTTATGATAAATGTTTTTTTTTCTGTAAGTAGGTTTGTACAAACACTTACACGTCAATCATATTTTAAAAACCAGTTGAGAGCGGCGTTTCCTATCTGACTTCTCTGAGAAGAAAGGCCGAAACAAACTCAGCGGTCACAGTCTCTTTTAAAGTCCAGACAAAATCTTGGTCAGATCATTGTGAAGACTATGTAGATTGGTGTCTGAAATGGTCTTATGAGGAAAGAACCACTTAGAGTGAGTGGACCTGTCCAGTCAGTGCACGCATTTGTCAGTAATCATGCAGCTCAACTCAGACCTTAAGGAGCTCAACGATTCAACGAATATTACCAAAGAAAGGACATTTGGGTAGGTCGCAAAAAAAACTGCCTTCCGAAATTAAAGTGTTTTTTTTTAAGTCAGTTTTTTTTTTGTTTAGGGAAACTGAACGAGCATTACCTAACCACCGCGCTTATGCAGTGTGATTTAGTGTTATTAGGTAAATTAGTAGACCACTCTGTGTAAACTTCGGCGTGTGAACATCCACGATGATTTATTTTTATGCCTGTATCACTATCCATTCGTCAAACTGACGATTATACTTTGCGCATTCGGTAAGATCCCGACCATCGACCCGACAGTTTCTAATATCTTTCTGATTGGCACCAGTGACGCGCGATCGCTCATTGCGGGCGGATGCACGCTTATTACATCAGGATACATCGTATGATCGTCGTAAAATTTCAGACTACCTTTGCAACGAGCAAATAATTGCAGCGAGCTTGAAAATTGTAGACTAGGACAGAAGGGTTCTAGTCAAGACACTCCCAGAAGTCACAAAACTTGCAGCAGTAAAACAAACTTTATATGACGACAAACTGCAAGGGCTGCAAAAGAGCTATTTCCAGGAGCATAAATATTGTTTCTACGTGCAATTACTGTTCAACGTAGGTTAAATCTTAAATCTAAAACAGATTATGTTATTCAATAAAGAGAAGTAATTAATATAAACTGTTGTTTTAATCCGTTACTCGATATTAAGATTAGGATAAAAACAATTGAGTTCGATTTCGAATGGTGTGCAGTCACTTGAATGAGGATCGAAACGAACTAGTAAACTTTACAAAATTACACAACAGCACTAATTTCATTGTGTTGTAATGTTTATCCTAAACGATATTATTGTTTCGGGAGCTCTACACTTGTTCCGGTTTTTAACTATTGAGATATTTTTCTTTCATCTTATTTCAAGAAGTAACAGCATACGATACTACAGTTGGAATAATTCAGGACAAGAATGCTTCCTTTCGTTTTTACCCTAAGATTTCATTGTATTTGAGAATGTTGGTTCACCTGTTATTGGCAACTGTATTGGCCCATAACCGTTGTCTAGTTTTATTTGATATTTTGTATACAGAAGCTGTTGGTGTACCTTTATGAATTAATAAATTCCTAAATTTTATTAAGTAGCATGACTTATTCCGTACCTACCTATGTAGGTACCTGTGCCAATCTCTATCAGTCGTTATCTCAATAGTCATCCCTTCTCTAGCCATAAAAGATTTCACACACCAAAAAAAGAAAACCTCACGGTATACCCCTCATTACTCATATTCAGCATCACGGGTCCTTCAAACAGGCGCGACACGCGACCTAAAGGCACCGCTCGTCACGCGACTCGCGGTGCCTTTGGGTCGGGTGCGATTCGCGTCGCAAGTCACAAGCCTTCACGATAAGAATCATCCTTAGTTAAATAAACATTTTACGTCAAATGTAAAAAAGTTTCGTTAATTCCAAATTTAGATTACATGAACAAGTAACGACCTCATTTAAAAACAGTGTCTGTTTCTAAAGCATAGATCATAGAGAAATCTCCATGAGTGCCAAAATAGCGGGCCCATTGGACATGTAAATTGATGTTAATGACTATAACTGGTTTGGGCGTGCTTAGGAAAAGGGATGACGCGAAAAAAACTTGGGGTCAATGACCGGCTGTTTATGTTTTGTTATTTATAAAGTGTGTTATTTTGTTACTAAGACTGATGAAGGGACAACAAAAGAGGATCGCGATGACACAATGCTGGTAATTTATTGCAAAAAAATTAAGCAATTGGTAGGTATCTATGTATTTACAAAAAAAAACTACTTTATTTTACCGCATAGGATCACTTTTAGACATTATAAAACATGCGTTGTACACGGCGGTCCAGTAGTCCCCAAGGACAAATAAAAAAACACGTTCCCGGACCTGGGGATCTAACCCAGGACCCCATGCTCAGACGACAAATCGTGTCGTTAAACCCCGAACGTCAATTTCCACCACCACCACTTCCATCTCTGCTTGAATTGACATCGCTTTATATACGAAGGGACATTCTTTTGTTTTTTGACATAGCACCGTAGACATCTTTTTACACTCTGGCATCTTGTCTTTCGTTTTTTCAGTTTCTATAGTTATCATTGACCCAATCGACACCCAGAACGAATGCGGTGCTTTTGACCAAACCACGTCTCATATGTTGGAGTGTCCAAAGTTTCCATACACCTGCATTTCTAAGGACTTCAAACTCCACTGATGCCGCGATTGACGTGCCCACCTACCGGACCCAACTCATTTGACATAGTACACGGCGGTCGCGGCATCACTATAGAATCAGCACGTTCTAGAAACCCATGCATATTAAAAAAACCTCGGTTTTGAAGAAAAAACATATGTTTCATAGAAAAGTGCAATGCCTACGCGGTCAAACTGTTTGGACGGCAATAAAAAAAATAAAAAAAACTGTGGCTTCAGAATCATGTACTGTCCCATGGTAGATAACATGTTGTACGTCGATGTCCCTGCCACCCTGTATAATATTTTTATCTTTGTCATCGACTCGAAAAGAAAAAGATGCGACGGTAGAATAGACAAAATTACAAAAAAGAATGCCATTTTTCACCTGACTATTTATATAAATGAAATAAATGTTAGAATGTAGCTAATTGAATTGTAGATTAATTACGCTTATTAGAAAAAATGCGCAATGTTAGAAAAAAACGCAAGTTTTTTTAAAATATTTCTTTATGCTTATTCTACGTCAAGGGTATTACCATGTTTTAAACTACCCTATTTTTACGACGTTCCATTTTATATACTGCTACTTGACTTTATTCAACTCTGTTTCTGAGTTAAGTATTTCTTTATTAGTCTTTGTATAATACAAGCTTGAGGGCACATCAATTAAGCGGGTGGAAGAGGTGCGTGACCTGGGTGTACGCCTGAACACTGAGATAACTTTTCGTGACCATATTGTAAAAGTTTGTAAAAAATCGTACAGAAGTCTGGGTTTTGTTCTTCGACGGGCATCGAGTTATACTAATATGAAAGCAGTTGTAGCATTGTATAATGCGCTTATAAGAACTCAGTTAGAATTTAATGCTGTCATATGGGCCCCGCATGAGACTAAATATAACCTCATGTTGGAGCGTATACAAAACAAATTCACCAGATTTTGTACATGAAGCTTTACGGTGTGTATCCCTTCTATCCGTTAATGTACCCAACCTTATTCGTTATTGGTATGGTTGGATACAACAAACTCGAGACAAGGAGGGACTTAGCTATAACCACATATGTATTCCAACTATTACGCGGTAAGACTTATAATCCCGGTGTTTTGAAGGAGATTTGTCTGAATGCACCTGACAATTACGCATTGCGACGCAGGAAGCCACGGTTACTAGCAGTGCCACACGCACGAACCAACTTACTCAGCAAAGCGCCACTGACGCGCGCCTTGCACGCACTTAATGACACTGCTGACATAATCGATTTATTTTCCTGCTCTCTGAATGAATTCACAAAAATAATATTGTATGTTTTATGTTATTTAAGATAGTATAACAAGGACCACGCTACCGCATTAGGAATATTCCTGTAATGATAGCAGTGATTGTAGAAATATAAATAAATAAATAAATAAATAAATACAGATTAATTAAAAACAAAATAATAGTTAAATTAATTAATCATGCAATAGGTAATTGAGTTGCCACGATTGAAACGATTTTTTTGACATTTGACAGATAATGCTCGACACTCAATTTATAGTGACAATCGTCGAAAGTCTAAGCAGTGACTGGGCAGTTGGTTTTAATGAATACATAAAGTGAAAAAGACGTTTTAGGCCATAGCTAGGTAAGTATTTCTACTTTAGACTAAACTTCGAGCTTTAAAAAATTTGTTCCATATCATTTTTTCTTTATATTTGGTAACGGCAAAGCTTAACCTAAAAAGTAAAATGAATATTTTGTGGACTTCGTAGCGTAAAAACGACTGTATGACATTATTTTATAAACTTACAGGTAGTCTGTCTGCTATACCTTATAACTATATACATACACTTTCATTATCAGGTTTTTAAATGTATGGGAAGTGGGCATTGTTCATTATTTTATTCATCTGTCATGTTGTAAATTCTTCCGTCGACAAACCTCGATTCTATGATGGATCTGCTAGTCGTGCTCGTGATTGCTTCTTATAGAACAGAGATTTAAAAAAAAATAACTAAACGTATACATGTCCAAACATCTATATATCAATACTTCCCAAACACATAAGTAAAGGCTCTCATTCTCTCTGACACTCCAGTTTACTAGCGGTTATTCATTAACAAGTGTCACAACGGGGTGCTACAATTTTGTTTTGTATAAACTAAACTTGTTGCGACCACGCTCGTGGGTTAGTCAACTTTGCGAAACTGCAACGTACTTTGTAAATTAATGTGTTATAATTAATAAACTACTGTGTCAAATACCGAGAAAAGATCAATAATACACAAAATGTTATTCATCCAAATTTATTTAATCGCCTTCAAATCGTCCTTCAAAAACGATACATTTACGCCTACGAATGCTTAATCAAATCATCAAAACATTTTAAACGCTTATGTCTTCTACCGAATAAAAACAGCTGCCACGAAGTGGTAATTTGAGTTTAGGAAAAATAAATAATTCGGCTGGAGACATATCTGGTGAATAAGGCGAAAAATTACAATGGTAACATTTAAGACATTCTCATAATTCGAAGTTTTTGTCCATTATGAAATTCGCAATACACACTAGATATGATCTAACAAAAACAGCATTGTATTTAAAACAGTTGTGCCATTCTAACAAAACGAAAATGGAACCATAAACACATCATCCATTCCCGATACTTTTTTGACAGAATGTACTGATACTGTTGAATGTAACGCTTCGAAACTTGCTCAAACGAAGAAAAATAATAATAGAACAAGAGGCCTTCTCTTCTCATACATAGAAGGCACGAGCTTTGATCACCACGTTTGCTCAAGACGGGTTGGTTTTTCGTAAGTCCAGGTTTTAATATGTTTTTCTGTCACCAATGTCAGTAAGGTCCAAGATCCAAGGTCAATAGAAAGTACATATGTTTTAAAAAAAAAAAAACACATTGGTACGTGCCCGACTTGAACCCACAACCTCGTGCTTGAGAGACGAGGCCTTAACCGCTGGGCCTTTAACACATTTTATTTTCTAGCCTTTGCTGTCATGCCCCGGACGAAGGGATGGTAATCTTTTTCGGCGTCGTCTCGAAGCAGCCTTCACGCGTCGTTTATTTAAACATAAAATTTATTAAAACCTTTTATTTTAAATCTTCCGAGTGGTGATTGCTTCACATACTAACAGTAGCAATCACTTTCATTTTGACAGTTCAACAATATTCATTGCGTTATCTACGTTGTTGAGTAGACAAATTTTTCGAACATTATGAAGCAATGGATTAGCAATATCCTTCACAATGATTTAATGTTTGCTGATACCTACATCGCTTAGAGTTAAAAAGTTACTTCATGCATCCTAGTACTAGCGAGGTGACTACGATCAACCAAATTAATTTATTGTTATCGAAACGGAACGAGCATACGAAATTTTAACTCGACCGGCCAAGTGGAAATAAGTTTACCAAAATCAAGTTCTTATTATTGAAACCAAATAAAAGCTTTCATGATATTTGTAAACACCTAAGCGTGCGTTCAAACCTCGATAAAGTACGATTTTGAAAGTGGTTGCTCAGAAAATAGCAACACTGGTGTACCTTTTAAACTAAAATTGAGTGAAGAATTCACACATTTTATTGTCCGCAATTTGGTCCTTTACCATTGAACATAATAGGGGTTTTTTGTTTGTTTGTTTGTTTGTTTGGCATCTCGCAGGTCAACCTATGCGGTTGTCGTCTGCTTAAGCGGACTTGCCTGTGGATTCCCTAATAAATTAAGGCCTCCAGCCAGGACTTAGACTTATATACTAACTAAAACTAAGCGACAACGCTAAGGGCACCCCCTGTGGGGTACGAACCTCGGCTTAGGGCGTCGCTGGAAGAGGGCAGCAAATGACTAGCTGGATCAGGATTGGTATTATTTATGGACGAATTTAAAGCTACAGGCTCAGCGGCGCGGGCTGGCTCGAGCAAGGGTCGGGAGGGGCGTCGATTTGGGCGTCGCGGTGGGCCTCGGCGGCGAGGGCGGTAGGACGGCGATCGGGTTTTGGGCTTTTGTAGCGTGCTAGTGGCCTTACTACTCTCCTGGAGGAGGGTAGTGGCGTCGTCGGGGTCGATTAAAGTATGCCTTGGTCGGCGAATACTGCTAATGCGAGAGGGAGTGTAGCGGGCGGCCGCTGTAATCAGGGGGTTAGAATGTTTGATGCCGCAGTCGAAGAAACGCTTTGATAAGCGTTTCATGAACTGTTTTATGGTTGGCATTTTGAGGTCGACGTGAAGATCGATATTACGGACATAGAAGGGGGCACCCGTGACCCTTCTGAGGAAACGGTTTTGGAGGGTCTGCATCTTATGGAGATGACGTGGGTGAGCGTGCGCAAATACAACGCAGGCATAGGTCATGATGGGACGGATGACTGCGGTATAGATGCGGAGCTTGCATTTAAGCGACAGTTTACTACGGGCTGTCAGTACGAATTGCAGCCTGCTAAGAGCGAAGGAGGCGCGCGCGCGAACCGCCTTAAAATGAGCCTTAAAGGTAAGGTTCTCATCGAGGATCACGCCTAGGTATTTGGCTTGCTTCTCCCAAGGGATTGGCTTGCCGTACATAGTGATCGGGCTGGGAAGTGGGGGAGGGAGTCGACGACGTCTCGAGAAGAGAACCGCCTGACTCTTATCGGGGTTGACCTCGATTCTCCATTTCCGGAACCAAGCGCCTAAGACGTTTGCGGAGGTTTGGAGAGTACGAGCTATAGCGTTGGGACAGTGACCGGTATAGTAAACGGCAGTGTCGTCGGCGAAGAGAGCCAACTGAGCCTTTTTACTTTTTGGGATATCGCTACTGAACAGCGTGAATGCGAGAGGAGATAGTACGGAACCCTGAGGGACACTGCCGCGAATAGGATGAGGGGACGAGAGTGCTCCCTCGACGCGATAGCGAAAGGTCCGGTTCGACAAAAAGTCCCGTAAGATGAGCACGAGACGATCTGGCACTCCTAGTTGGTAGAGCTTGTATATCAAGCCGTTGTGCCAGACTTTGTCGAAGGCTTTCGCTATGTCGAAGAATAGCACACCCGTCGTCGCGTTACGCTGCAGACCAGCGCATAAGTGCTCTACGATACGGTGGACCTGTTGGGTGCCCGAGTGTTGGCTACGGAATCCAAACTGCTCGTTGGGTATGAGGCTCTTTGCTTCGGCGTAGTCTTTGAGACGCTTATAAATAAGCCTCTCGTAGATTTTGCCGAGGACATTGAGTAAGCTAATAGGGCGGTAGCTGGAGGGCTCAGACTTTGGCTTGCCTGGCTTTGGGATACCGATGACGGTGGCTTCTTTCCATGCTTGTGGGAAGATGTTGTTGCTCAAGGCGCCATTGAAGATGGCGGTCATAAGCATTATTAGCGGGGCAGGAAGGAGTTTGTATACCTTATTGGTAATACCATCCGAACCGGGGGCCTTACGAGCGTGGAGCCCCTTAATGATGTCGTGCACTTCGTCTGGAGTGACGGGAGGCAGAGGATCATCAGGATCTTCGACGGGAGGGAGGGAGGCTCTTCGTTCGACTTCAGCGTCGACCTTGTTCAGGTGAGCTTGGTCTACTGGTTGGGAGCTGGGAGAACATTGGGACTCTAGGCTGTCGGCAAGACATTCAGCCTTATCGGGACTGTCGAAAGCGACACTATTGTCGGGGCGGATGAGAGGAGGCATAGAGACCTCTTCTGAGGAACGCAATTTCCTCTGTAATTGCCAGAAGGCTTGATGAGTGGGCTCGAGTTCGCTGAGCATCTTGTTCCAGCCCTCAGAGCGAACCTCCCCTATGCGTTTCTTTACAGCACGCTGTAAATGGCGCATGTGGGCTTTGTTCGCGTCACAAGGGAAGGAGTCGTAGGCACGGATGGCCGCGTTCTTCTCGGTTATCAGGTCACGTACGTCAGCAGGTAGTTTCCAGCGATGGTCTTCCATCACTGGAACTTCCCGTGAACAATCCGTCAATACGGATTGTACGTGCACTGTAAACGAGTCGATTGCGGCCGTCGTGTCGGCGACTGACACTAAGTGATCGGGGATGGTGTCTAAGTGAGGCGACGTGGTGGATTTCAGTCTTTCGCTTACTTTCCTCCAGTCGGTTATCGTCTGGGTCTGAGGGGGGCGGTTGGGGTCGATCGGGCCCGAGTAGGGTGCAAGATGCATGACTACAGGGCGGTGGTCAGAATTTAGCTCGTGGAACGTCTCAATCGATTGCAAACGGAGGTTCACATTCTTGAGCAGCGCTACATCGAGAACATCGGGAAGGTGATTAGGATTACCTGGGAAGTGAGTCGGGCTCATTGGAGCGATGACGTCAAAGTTAAGGGATTCTCCTAACTTGAAAACTAACCTACCTCTGGTTGAGGTTGTGCTACTATTCCACGCCGGGTGCTTGGCATTAAGATCCCCCGCCAAGATGACGGAGTCACTCATACCGAAGAGGGCAGTGAAGTCCTTTTGGAGCGAGATGGGATCCTCCGGACCATTGTCGGGTGGGATATAAGCGGAGATGATGGTGATCGGTTGGTGGCCTGTCATGCCGAGCCGACAGATAGAGGTCTCCAGATGGGAGAAGAGAGGAGGTGGGTCTATAGGGATACAATACAGAGATTTCCTATAGTATATGAGTGTGCCACCCTTGTGGCATCGCGACCTGTCATTGCGAACTAGTTTGTAGTTGGCAATGTTCGGGTTGCGGTGATGCGGCTTTAAGAAGGTTTCCTGTATGAGGAGGATGTCGAGCTGGTGGTCGCGGAGGAAAGCGGCGATCTCATCGCGTTGACCGGAAACGCCATTAGCGTTGAAAAATCCTAGTTTGAGGGATCGGGGTTTGGTGGAATTTAACCTTGTGTTATCCATTGGAAATTAGAATTTTAAGGTTTTCAGGACTAACGCGATCTCGGGATACGCGTTAAGGATTTCTAAAAGACGACGAGGGTTGCCGTTTGCAGCAACGATTTCGTCGGCCATTTTTTCCGCGGCGGAGGAATAGAGGGCCGCGTATGTACTGATTATGATTTGGGCGCTGTCGCGGCCCGGGGCTCTTTGCGGTGCAACCGGTGGAGCCGTAGGGGCCGCGGTGGTTGCCGCAGGCGCTGGGATGGCGGTAGCCATCAGCGCTGGAACTTCAGCAGGTTGAGCGGGTTTGGAGGGCACCGAAGCTGCGGGAGTTTTAAGGTGCGTAAGGTTTGCCCAGGGAGAGGGCCTTTGAGGGCTAAGCCGCTCCGGCATTTGCGCGGAGGGAAGCTTCCCCCAGGGGCTTTCCCTGTGCTGGCGGTCACTCGCGCGTTTCGCGAGTTTCGGAGAGGATGACTTTGGCGCTTTCGGGCAGCCCCGGTAATTTGCCGGGTGACCGGATTGGCCGCAGAGGACGCAGCTCGGCGGCTCTGCACATAGCTCCCTATCTTTAGGGCGGGTACAGTCGACGGTACCATGCTCTCCTAGACACTTGACGCATCTAGGGGTCGCATAGCAGTTGGACTGCGAGTGACCGTACAGTTGGCAGCGATGACACTGGCCAATCAAGTTTGCTCGGTAGGGCTTCTCAATGGAAATGCCCGAGAGTGAACATACCGATTTCACTTTAAATATCGGGTGGTGCCCTTCAGTGGGGTCACAGATGACTAGGACCATGTCATAGACAAGGCCCTGCCTCGCTTTGTGCAAGCGATGGACGGCGGACACTGGGATTCCTTGTGCGATGAGGTCGCTCTTAATCTCCTCGGTGGAGATTTCTTGAGGAACGCGCCTTATTACGACGCGAGTAGGGGTTTCCTCCGGAAGGGAGTAAGTGTGAAAGGAGTAGTTCCTTTCACGTAGGGCGCGGGAGAGATCCCTAAAGTCCGTAGACGTGGGGACGGTAACTTTGATCCCCTGGAGGGTGGATCGGGCGTTGGTGTAGTTGATCTTGCGATCAACACACATCTTGGAAATTTCAGTCCATTTGGACTTTTCCTGGACGTATATCGGGGGAGGGGGCTTCTGCTTCCTCGCGGTAGGAGCGGGTGGGCAAGCCATAGGGCTGGCGGGGCGACTGGCCCGCGGACTTGGGGCGGAAGTGGTGCTGGACGATGTATTCGTGACCTGTTTCTTTGAGGCCGGGCCGGCGGGGGCGGAGGATTTAGCCGCCTTCCTCTTGCCTCCTTTGACCACGACTTGGAAGTCGTCATCGCTGGAGGAGGAGGTGCGGGCTTCTTCCTCGGAGAGTGGGACTGACGTGTCCATGCTCTCAGTCGTATTTGTATCAGCGGCGCGCAGCTGCGTTGTCTCTGAGACAATGGCGGCCGGAACATTGGAGGCCGTGACAATGGCGGCAGGGACAAAGGCGGGCGAGACAATAGGGGCCGGATTAGCGGCCGGAGTATTGTCTACCGGAACAAAGGCGGGTGTAACAATGGGGGCAGAGATATTAGCCGGAACATTGATGTGCGGAACAAAGGGCGGAATGCCTTGTTCGCATGCCGGTGGCGATAGCGGGCTCTCTAAAGCGTCACTAAACTCACCGAGTGCGCCCTGGGACGGAGTGGGGGTTGAGCGTTGGCGGAGTTTTGAGCCATATCGCTCAAGAAAATCTGGGTCCTTAAGTAGGACCTCTTTGAGGAACGCCAAGAGGACGGCGTCCTCCATGATCGGAGCGGGAACTATTTTAGGGAGGGAATGGTGGAAAAAAAAATTTTCCTACGTGGCCTAAACCCTATACCTATCTCCCCGGGTGGATGGGCCCGGGGATGTGTGACCCTCTCTGTCGGGTGTAGACAGAGAGGTGAGTACCTATTTGTGAGCCCTAAGCTTGTAACCATTCGCCAGTCTTATTGTGCGAACGGGGCCCTGACCAGTCTAGCGCGAAGGGTGTAGACACACCCTAAAGACACTAGGTGAGTAGCTGGAAAGCAAAACTGTCACCAGAGCCGACTAGGAGATCCCCCAAGGCCGGTTATCTGGGACCCGTCCAACTAACTGCCTCGCCCTGAAGGGGTTCGGCGGGTGTGAATTGGGTCAACACCCCACTCGGCTTCGTTGACACCGTAAGGTTTCAACCGAGGACCACGAAACTGTGGATTTACCCAGAAGGGGCCTAGTGAAGCTACTCACAACGTCTATTAATGAAACAGGGATGCCTTGAAAAAGGCAGTTTTTTGAGTTATTAAAATCAAATCAATTTCTTGATTTGATTTTAAATCGGAGTAGTCGGGGCGACTACGATGACGTCACGTGGTCGCGACGAGTAGAAACAGGAAACACAACACTGGAGCGGGAGAGCGCACAAACACGTCCGTCCGCGGCGACAGTCGAGCGTCGAGTCACATAATAGGGGACCAGCTGATTGCTATTTATTGGAACTGTTTCAATTTCGAACAATAGGCAATATTCACTGTTTTTATAAGATTTTTAATTCACATTTTGTAAGCTTTCAAGAATCTAGTAACAAAGGATTAATCTAGTCTACATTAGCTGCGATACTTAGACTTAAAGTATGTTCCAAATGTACATTTCTGAACAAAGTGTAAACAAACACAGTTCAGCTTAAATTCCTACGCAATAACTCACTGAAAGGAGAATTATAACATATTCATCAGTATTTAGAAGATTTCAACTTTATATCGGTGAGATATAAAGTTGAAATCTTTTAACCTTTCCAAAACAATTAATAATTAAATAACATTATTTAATATGCCGGCATTATTTTATATACGGGCGCCGTCAGTAGGGACTAGTCATCTCTTAGCGACTCGTACCACGGCTTATTTCAAATTAAATATTTGAACTTTTTATCTTTTTATTACAGACGCTTTTACCGTTCTGCATCATTTTCACTCAGATGCATAATTTCAACATGACTGATGTAACCAATATTTTGTAACCATATTTTCATTTAAAAGAGTGTCCGTAGTTTCTTGCCCGTTCTTCTCTATGGTTGTTCTACTACGCTTTGAAACGGGTACTAACTGACTGATCGACCCCGTGAGAATTCAAAAGTGCCTGTAATTGGTTTATTTGAAACAAATGCTTTGAGTTTGAGTTTGATTAAATTGTAATTGAAAATCATCGACGAAAATAAAGGGAACGAAATTAACCTTAATTTTCAAATAAAAAACATCTTTATGGTGATTTAAAATTATGGTGATTTTTTATCGAAATAATGATGCAATATTAGCAATCTGTTTTAAAACGGTTCAGATTCCGATTCATTGTGTATTACGCAACTAAGGTGCTTATCCATTTGTTAATATTTTAATCAAATAGTTTTAGAACAAGCCCAAAAAGCCCAGCCCTGTCTGGGCAGACAGGCCCCCAATCGTCTTTTTGACAGGCTAATATTTTTACCACAATGTCAGCTATACTTAGTTCACACCGATGCGAGAGAACACAAAGGATGTTAACAGGTGAGCTACGGAGATGATTAATATTTCCGAACAAATACTCGTAAAGACCATTTTGGAAAGCAAGTGTCACTTGTCTATTAACACTCTTTGTCGTCTCGTTAGTAATATTATTTGTCACATACTAATTAGGTACGATACTTATTTTTAAAGGAGTATAAGTACCAAGAATTCTAAAGTAAAATATTATAAATTGGTTTGCATTGAATTTATTAGGAAGGTATCTGAAACTAAACAGCCCTTTGTTAAGGTAGTTTAAAACAATAAGGGCTTGGTTGTCAGTGTCCCGATACACGTTCACTTCCCAACTAGCAAAAACGTCGTATAATTCCAGTATAATAAGACTTTACGTTATACATTATAACGGTTATATAGTGGTATTTAGCAAACTAAGACTATATTTAGATGGTGAGAGTTTGATTTGAGTACGCTTTTTCAGGACTAACTTACACGACGTCGTATAGTGTTGAGAGTGCATTTACGTTAAGTAAACGTTGTCATGACTTACTTATACGAAGTCGTATAATGGTGTCAGTGCATGCTGAGTAAACGTTTTCAGGACGAACTTATATGACGTCGTATAATGGTGTGAGTGCAAATCATGAATGAACCTTGTCAGGACTAACTTATAAAACATTATAACAACAAAACTAAACAGCCTTTTGTTAAGGTAGTTTAAAACAATAAGAACTTGGTTGTCAATGTCCCGATACACGGTATCTATCGGAGAGATTTACCACAACTTTTCCGGTAGTGGTGAAAGAGATCATAAATTACTTAAATATTAAATAATGTTCATTACAACAAATAGTACGGTCACGAACTTATTATTGTTCGTAAAACAATGTATTAACATAATCTGATAGATTTAGATAAGGACAGTCATATTTACGAGCTTATCACTACTAATTTTTAATTTCTGCATACAATTGTTGTCGTAGCAAGATGAAAAGTGTATCGGAATCTGTGTGGAGGCCTTTGTTATGAACGAGCATAAGTTATGTGCGGCACGTACAGTCTGTCTGAAATTTTCTTCAGTTATAGTTGATTACTTACGCAAACAATCAATAAAGGGAGAATTAGTAACATTTTCATTAGTAATGTAATGTAATGTAAATGAAAACAACGAAATAATTAATAATACCAAAACCATAACACAAACTGTAAAAATGCCAACAAAACCTGTTCGGCATCATTTTAAGAATTGTACTTTCACATTTTTTTTTCAATTATTAAAGATAATAACAATACAAGACTTTTTTTTTCCTCGCAAGTTTGTTGAAAAACGTCGTGTGACACGCGTGTGCATTGATCATTCCCCATTCGGCTCCCTTATCGCGCTCGCCTAGGGCTCGCGCGAATAAAACCGCGTCAAGGGTGATGACCAAAAGAACACACTTGTATCACAATGTACTATTAAAATGTTCCTTCACTCTTAGAAATTCTTTAAGCTGAACTTTAAACTTTAAGAACTTTTTTAAGCTGTATAAAAAGTGACAACGCAATTTCAGAAACGCTTACCTAACACTTCTAGATTTGGTTTTAAGTTTGTAATATTTTCCTAAACCAGTTTGTTGTTAGTAGATATAACTATATGTTAATGAATATGAACACACATTCTACAGCCAATTGGAACCGTGCACCTAGCTACAGATTTTTCTTCGGTGCCCATGTAGGTTTTGAAATAAAATATTTTGACTTTTTGATTTTTATTCAGTGTGTTCGTACACTTGATACACAAAAGAAAAACGCGATATTGTTATAGTAGGTTCCAGAAATATCTATAGGGCCTGGCCGGATTGGCCCTAAGTAATATCCATGTAAATGTGCACCTGATTCGTAAATTCCACTTGAAGGGTTAGCGGAGCGTAAGTACATCTTCACACCACGTGTATTTCGGGCATACCTGCGTAAAACGGACTCCACCGGAACCCTTATTCATGAGCTCTTCACGCCGAGGCCGAGGCGCTCAAATTATGCTTGAGTCGAGCCGAGAAAGTACGTATTAATAAAACAAACGTCATTCAAAAAAGCGATTACGTAAAAACAATTGTAGGTCATGCCATGATAGAACGAACGAGTGTAGAGAGAACGAGGTAGAATACATATTTTGTTTCATTTAGGTATTTCCGTTCTCGGGAAATTGTAAACTATTTTCACGTGGGACTAGCTTCGGGCTTGAACAGGCCCGTATAGGTTGTGTCAGTACAATAGACTATGTACCTAAATGGAAAGTAATAAAAGTCCACATCGAGCTAAATGAATCTTTGTCCTTGGTTTTTCTTACTGTTTTATGTTAATTAGTGCAATTAACGAAGTAACCTGATGACTTCAGTGTTAATTGCACCAACAAATTCCCTACTGAATAATTGTCTATGGTTTTTCTTAAGAATTTTTGTTTATAAATTAAGGCAATTAACGACAGTAACCTTGATGACTCCAGCGATAATTGCCAATTCCCCAGCCATTAAATGTTCTAGGTGGCAACAATTTCAAACCCAGCAAGATAAATCACTGATACATTGGGTTTCAGTGATTGATCATACTGCTAATTCTACAAACATACAATTTGGCATTTAGCACCACCGTGCTGCGGGTCTCAACGACGTTATTTGTTAAACGTTAGGGTTGCCACATTTCATTAAAGTTTGTTGTGAGCTCATCAAGCACATATTTTAAAGTCAACGTGATAAATGGACGAACATCAGTTGAACAGGCGTTTTAAATTGAGTCATTGCGCCTTTTCGACGTAGAGTTGCCCAATGTTATAGTGTGGCTGGTTCTAAAGCTGGGGTTTTACAACATTTGGCCGTATAATCGGCGTTAAATCAATGTGACACGTGGGCTATCGATAATAATTTATTTTTGAACAGGAACTACGTAACACTTCACACAATTGCTTTAAGTCAGTTTTACGATGATTTCTATATTTAAGAATTAACCTATTGAACCATGGTTAAAATTATGTTGTTGTAAATCTACCAGGTGTTGTCCTTGTCATGTATTAAAATAAAATAAGATTGATGACAAGTCTTTAGAACGGATAAAGCGAATTGATAAAATTGCTTTGTGTGTGACAAACCTTAAATTTAAATCATCATAATTGGCGGTTTCTGGATGTTTTAAACTTTAACTGTTGCCTAAAGTGTTAACCAATTAAGTCTAATCCTATAATATCGGTATGTACGTCTGCGATCAAATTTTCTGCGACTAATGTTGAGCATATTTCGCTCATTGTTTATGCAAATGTCGAGATGTTTCGATTCGCTAATAAAATAGAGTGTGTATTAAAATTCCTAGTAAATGGACAGGCATTAAATTCATTAGGTAGGTATATGATAGTACTAAACCCGTTGAGCTTATCCGTTTGGGCTGTTCCAATATTAATATTCAAACAAAGGAATTTAATATATATTGGATTGAGGCAATAAAACGTTTTTGGAACTTCACAAAACTTTTTTGGTATCGTTGTTTGACAGGTCACTGTTGTAAAACATGATTATGATCGGTAGTAATGACAACTTGACATATTTTGCATTATACAGGATACATTTTTAACTGTATCATGTTTCAAGACAACCTGGCGTAAAAAAATAGTCGGTTATAAAAATAAAAATAAACTGGTTTTTCATAGAAAAATGCTATATCTACGCGGTCAAAATGTACTGAAGAGCATTTAAAAAAAAAAGACCCAAAATTTCTACGATGCTAAATTTCTAGCAGACCATTTTTTCGAACATATGAAGCAATGGATTGGCAATATCCTTCAAGTTTCTCCAACACAAGTATTATCAAATAATTCCAGCACTCTAATTGCATAACACATTTTTGTAAACGAACACGACTAATCTGTTATATTTTGACAGTTCAACAACATTCATTGCGTTATTTACATTGTTGAGCTGATTTTTCTATCGAACTTATGAAGCAATCTATTAGCAATCTGTTTTAAAACGATTCAGATTACGATTGATTGTGAATTACGCAATTAGGGTACTCATTTATATCTCTCATTTATAATCCATGTAACGGTTTAGGACAAATAAACGTTTTTTTCATTTTCATTTAATTTCAAAATGATTCAGATTTTGATTCATAGTATGTTACGCAATTAAGTAGGGCGCTAATTGGTTCCTAATACTCACATAAAAACCAAGCAAATGAAATTGTGTTAGCAAACAATCTAGTGCCTAAGTTAGTAGAAGAATACTGTCAAGTAGTTAGCATTTTATGAAGAAACGAGCCGTGTGTCCAATGGGACTTCCCATCTGCAAAAATGATCTTCCAAACAAACTTTTTATCTCTTAATTAACCACTTCAGTGGTTTGATCACTTTAGTAGATTAAGATTTTATTTCATACTAGCTTTTGTCCGCGGCTGGGCCCGCGTGGCTTTCGGAGAATATCCCACGGGGACTTAATACAGAGGAATAATTCCGTAATACATTGTTTTCATATAACTCTATTGGTTTACGCGGCGTACTCCAGTGAAGGCGCCTTCAAACCGCTTTAAGCGACGCGAATCGCGCGCGCCATAAAAGGCACCGCTAGTCGCGCGACACACTGTGCCTTTGTGTCGCGTCACGTGTCGCCCCAGTCTGGACGAGCCATGAAGCTCCCAGTCGACATGATTTTTTCCGATATCTTCAATACTATTAATCATCGTTATAATTTCAGCCAATTTTAAAGAATTATACACCTAAACCTTTCTCATGAATCACTACGGTTTTCACCGTACATTGGTGAAAACCGTATGAAAATCCGTTCGGTACTTTTTTTAGTTTATCGCGTTAAGGCAGACAGACAGAAGCGGCAGGGGACTTTGTTTTATAATATATAGTGGTAGTGATTAATTAGATGAATGACGGGCCCTTATTAGAATTTTAACGAGTCTTTTTTGTTAGTCAAAAGTTTTCATATTGAGGTACGTAGCTACACAACTTAGCTAAGAACTTTCATGTTCCAAGTGTTAAATGGCTTTTACGCTCCATGATTTCATTAAATAATTTGATTTTAAATTAAAATCAAACGTACCTATTTGTCAGATTATAAAACCGCAAATCACCATCAATCATCATGATAATGTACTTATTTGCGATTCAATTGGAAATTCTTATTTATATTAAGATGACAGTTGACTTTAGAAAATCTCCCTTTATCATTTATGGACCAATGGTTCAGTAGCCATAAAACGGCGGCAAACTATAAAGCTGCTGTGTGTAGACTGAAAGACTTTTGCGTTTTGAAAACAAAGATGGCGCGTTGCTGACAGTTACAAATGTCAAAGTTGTAAAATGTACAAAAAAATCTGTTTCGTGTGTGTGTGACAGACAGCATTGTTTTGCCTTTGAATTGTCATGAAATTAATGGGATTTTATATTATTATCATCAAAATCCATAACAAGTTTGGCATGGTATAAAAAAGCAAATAATGGCGGGTTACTCAAATAATAAAAAAAATGATATACATTTTTTTTGTCCACTTTTAAAATTTCAAGTTATTGGCGATTTTACCTACCTACACATCATTTTTATTTAATGATCATTATGTAAAAGGTTGCCAAAATGGATTGTAAGATATATTTAGATTATTAAGAAATAAAATGCTTAATTGTTTTTATTATAGGCAGCAACGACGTGGTTTGTATATTAGAGTTGGATTGAGTTTCGAGAGGTCGTACCTATTACGATCGATTAGATAATATTCGTGAACCCAATTTGTGGAGAAACACAGTAATCTCTTGTATTTTTGTTGTCTGTTTTACATATAAGAAATATAATATACGAATAGTTCTTTATTAGGTTAACATAAGAAGTATCGTTCAAATATTACACGGTCATGTAAAGACTCATGTATTCAGTAGTAATTTCTTGTATTATAACTACTTAGCCATAGATATAGTCTGTGTGTATAGCATTAACACACGAAAATTAGTCACGTTTGATTGGAGGGAGCGAGAACGCACTATTGTGTACTGCGTACACGCCCTCTTCTTACGTCCGATCATATAAATATGGCCGCCCTGTGTGTTGACGCCAGGAGGATTGGCTTGTGGTCGTCACGCAAGCTTGTCCTACGGAGTACTTTTCCGTCATTAAGTTTGTTCCGCGCGGACCGTCTTTTATTTTTTTTCCGCCTACCCGGTATTTAGTACCGACGCGGTAGCGGAGGCCACACACCGTGATGCCGAAACCCGGCACGCGCGGCTCGTTGGGCCGCGATGCCGGGTCACCGGAGTCCCGCCCGGCGCTGGATAGGACGTCGTCGATGCCGAACATCGGTGTCGCTTCGTCCGATGTACCGCCGGCCGGTTCCATAAAAGAAAAGAAGAAGAAGCCACCACCACCAACAAAGGAAGAAAGAAGAGGAGGGGGTTCGAGCGCCGCTGCTGCCGCCGGCCCACCGACGTCAGCGGCGCCTGCGCGCGCTGCGCCCACGCCGTCGTCGAGCCGACCGCACGCGGTAGCGATCCGCCCTGCCGCGTTCCGCCCGGTGCCCATCCAGGCCCCGGGGCCTGCCGCGAACCCAAATCGCGAAACACAAGCGCGCGCCGCAGCTCCGCCCGCGCGCGCCGCAGTGCCGCCCGCGCGCGTGCCCGCTTCCGAGCGCTCCGTCGCACACGCCGCGCCGCACGACTCCGCCGCGCTGCTCGTACACATGAGCACGCCACCCGAGCCCGCACGCGCACCCCTCGCGCGCACCATCGCGCCGCCGCGCTTCGCTTCTCCGCCAGCGCCGCCAGCGAGTGACGAGAAGATAAACCAAGTGGGGCCAGCTCCGAGCACCACCACACCCGGTCCCCGCCGCCCGCTGGCGGGACCGGCGACGGCTGGACAGGAGCGGCCAGAAAGAATACGACCAGCAGAAATAAGGTCAGTACACAGTGACGCCACCATTGCGCCCGCCTCGCCGGCGCCCCCCCGTGCCTCAGCATATGACTCGCCCTAGGTTATGTCGCCATATTCGTCCAACGGGTCAAACATGTCGCTGGCTTCCGTGGGCTCGACCGCTTCCGGCCATGTAGACGTATACAGGGACGCGACCTCGCGACCCGGATACCTGCCCTCAGGGTCCAGGGCTGACGTCACCTTGATGTCGCCGGCGTCACCAACGCCGCCGCAGGCCTCTGGCCATGGGTCACGGCCCGATCCCAGAGGCCAGCGGCAACGAAGACGCAGAAGCTCCAGCGAGACCGCAGTGGTGGAGGGGAAGCGGCTCTGCTCTGACCCGCCGCGGCCACCGCGCGAAAGCGCGTCGCGGGGTCCGGGCATGCCAGCGTCGCCTACCTTTGCCGACGCGGCACGCCGCTCACCCCCGCCAGCTGCGTCTCCATCGCCGTCACCAACCGCGGGGCGCAGGCAAACCCCCGCCCCCGCTACCGATACGGCCGCCCCCGCTGCCCCTCCCGGCGCCGCTGCGACAACAACGCGGCAGCAGCCGGGAAAGAAGAAACCCCGATACCCTCCACTGGTGGTGGAGAGGCTACCCAACTGGGCCACCCACTTCCGGGCAATCAGGGAAAAGCTGGGCCGTCCTCCAAACGCGCGTCCATACGGGGGTGGAGTTCGATTCACCCCAGACAGCGAGGAAGAATACAGGCTGGTCCAACGCTACCTGACCGGCCTGGAGAAAGACAGCGGCGTTTCGTGGTTCGCGTACTCACTGCCGGCCGACAAAAACATGAAGATCGCCATTCGGGGCCTGCCGGCGGACACGGACCCGAAGGAGATTGAGGAGGAGCTCCACATGCTGGGATACGAGCCGGAGTATGTGCGCCACATTAAGGGCGCACAAGGACGACCCGGCTGCGTGTTCCACGCAATACTCAAGAAGACGCCGGACGTCCGGGCCATTTATGACACCACGACATTTATGTTGATGCGTGGTGTCAAAATAGAGGCCTGGCGCGGAAAACGTGGGCCCGCCCAGTGCCACCGATGCCAGCAATTTAGACACAGCTCGCATCAATGTCACCGCCCGCTCGCTTGCGTGCGCTGCGGAGAGGCGCACGCCGCGAGAGACTGCCCACGCCCGCGGCAGGAGCCGGCCACCTTTTTTTTTTTTGTTTTTTTTTTTTTTTTTTTTTTTTTGTTCCCGGGGTGGAAAATCCTCATGGATGTCCTTCGCCCTGGGGCGGGCGGAGGGGTCTGTCAGACTCTTACTGACTAAAAACCACCCCGGTGTTCCTTCTCACACCTACGCCGGGGTCGCGGGAACACATTATTCGTCCGCATCCCCGGCTGGTGCCGGCCCGCTAACGCGGGCCCCGTCTCGGGCGGGGGGAGTGAGGTGTACTCCCCCCGCAACGTCTGTGGTCGGCGCGCGAGGAACACTACGCCGCCTTCTCGGGTCCTGATGTTGGGGGGCGACGGATGTCCCCGAATCCGTCGCCCCTGGATCCATTTAGGGGGGCTGGAAGAGGGCGTTGTCCGCCCTCCGCCTGCGCCCGGTGCGCCTGCTGCGGATCGGGAGAGTGGACGAGATCTCTCTCTCCCTTTCCGCAGCCCCCTTCTGCGAGATCACTGTTTCGCAGAAGGAAACCACCGCATCCCAGGACTCGGCGCTGCCGACCATCGAACTCACTACGGTCGGCAGCGACAAGTCACTGCCTACTTCTGAGATGAGGGCACGGCGCGGCTCCTCCCAAGCGGCACACTCTGCCAGCGTATGCCATGCCGTCCTCCCGGCAGTCGACGCAGTGGTGACACCGAGCGTCCGGCTCCCTGTTTATGCGACACAGGTACTTCCCGAAGCAGCCATGCCCCGAGAGCACCTGCGTCGCCCGAAACGACAGGGAGCCGTGCCTCCTCCCGAGCCAGAGGTCGAGCACTGGCCGGACCGCCTCGATGGTGACGAGGCCGGCGGTAGGGCGTGAAAGCCTGTACCGCCATTCCGCCACCAGGACCTCGCGAAGCTGCGACCGATGCTGCTCCATATGGCGCTGCATCGGCCGCTCGCCCCGCGCCCTCGCTTCCTCGCGCCACCGATAAAGTGACGCGAGCACCTTCGCGTCTAGGTCCCATGGCGGGGATCCGGCCAGTGCACAAGCCGCCTCGTAGGAGATCGTGCGATACCCCCTTATGACTCTGACGGCCATTGCTCTCTGCGGCTTTCGCAGCACAGAGATGCTGGCGGCCGTCAGGTCAGCCGCCCAGATCGGGGCCCCGTAAAGGGCCATCGATCGCACGATCCCCACGTAGAGCCGCCTACAAGCGGCGCTCGGGCCCCCCAAATTGGGAAGCAGCGTTGCCAGCGCCCCGGCCGCGCCCAACAACTTGGGCGCCAGCCGCCGGAAGTGGGGTCCGAAGTCCCACCGGCTGTCGAGCACCAATCCCAGATATTTCATGGTGGGCTCGACAGCGATCCGGACCCCCCCGACCACAATGTGTGATCCGGCCGGCGGCGCCCGCCGGGGGCCATGAAACACCATGGCCTCCGACTTGTTGAGGGCCACCTCCAGGCCGAGGCGCCGTATGCGGCTCACCGTGAGTGAGACCGCCGCCGTCGCGAGCAACGCTGCCTCCCTGTGCGAACTCCCCCGGGCCGTGACCAGCGTGTCGTCCGCGTAACACGTCAGGTCCGCGCCCGGCGGGAGCTCGCCCCTCAGCACCCAGTCGTACCCGATGTTCCACAGGAGCGGTCCCACGACCGATCCCTGTGGAACACCGCACGACACTTGGCGCTGGTTTCCGCCATCACGTCCCATGTAGGTGACACACCTCCCCGCCAGATAAGCCCCAACGATGCGGCGGAGGTAGAGAGGCACCCGATGATAACGCAGTGCCTCCCGTATGCAGCTCCAGGGCAGGGTGTTGAAGGCGTTGGAGATGTCCAAGGACACCGCCACCACCACCCCGCCCCGGGACACTGTTTCCTCCGCCAGGACTCTCACCCTCGACACAGCGTGGATGGTAGAGCGCCCATGCCGAAAGCCGAACTGGCTCTCGTCCAGGTCCGGCCCCTCTCTGCACAAGTGGCCGACGAGGCGGGCTGCGAGTATGCGCTCGAACAGCTTGCCCACCTCGTCGAGCAGCACTATGGGCCGGTACGCAGACGGTGAGTCGGCAGGGCGCCCCGCCTTCCTGAGCAGGACCAGACGTCCAATATTCCAAAGACTGGGAAACTGGCCCCGCTCAAGGCACGCTGTGAAGAGTCCTCTTAGCTGGGAGGAGCCGGCCACCTGCGCCAACTGCAGTGGCCTGCACCCCGCGTGCAATATCAAGTGTCCGGTATTTCAAAAAGAAATCTGGAACAAGCGAGCGGGGACCGCCGCCTTAACGGCCACATAACACCGTCCCCAAGTGGCCACCAACAGGCCACAAGAGCTGCCAGAAGAGGCCCAAGGAACGACGCTTATGGCGGCGGCAAACGGGCCCACGGACAAGCAAGCAGCCTCCTCCGGGCGGAGGAAGAAAAGACGCGGGGGTAAGGGTAAGGGAAAGGGAAAGAAATCCAACCCACCCCCGGCGACCCAGGAAAACTCCAAGGCCGCCCCTGCCACAAGCGGGGCTCAGGTTGTGAACAATCAACAACCCACCACTAGCGCCGGCATAGCGCCGCGGCCAGAGAAAGAGATACCGAACATAAAGTTCCACAAAGAGAAGAGTGGCGGCGCTACCGGCGCCAAAACAACCACCAAAAAGACTGAGTTCACAACCTGTGCAATAAAATTGCTGATGGACCTAATAAAGGCCATCAGGCAGGGCCAGGATGTTGAGACGGTCATCCTGGATGGCCTGGCCACATTATTAACCCTGTACCATGGCTAGGCCACTCAGGGTGATCCACTGGAACGCCCGCGGCCTTCGGAACAAGGTCGCCCCCCTCCGCCACCTCCTTCGGGAACAGGACATCGACGTGGCGCTAATAAGCGAGACCTTCCTGTAACCTGAGGACAAGATAAGGTTCCCGGGATACATCGCTTATAGGAAGGACGAAAGGTCGGCTCACATGCGATACCGTGGTCTGGCAGTATTGGTGAGACGTAGAGTCGTCCATCAGGAAATCCCCTCGTCGACACTCAACACGCTATACGCGCTGGGTGGACAGCTACACGTAGCCGGCGAGGACCTAAGCATATATGCGTGCTACAAGCCGCCCGCGGCCCACCTGGACCTTACCGAGCTGCGGGCGCTTGTAAACGGTACAACACACGCCACCATCCTCGCTGGTGATCTAAATTGTAAACACTCAGCGTGGAACTCATACAGCACGAATACCGAGGGGAGACGGCTCTTCGTGGACGCGGAAGCCTTCGGCTATACGGTGTCCGGCCCAGAGACGCCCACACACTACCCAGACATCCTACGGCACATGCCGGACGTGCTGGACATCGTAGTCCACCGAGGGCTAAAATGCCAGATCACGCAACAAGTCACAGACGACGAGCTGCAATCGGACCATCAACCCGTGCTCGTCGTCTTATCGGGAATGCCGGCCCGACTGAAGCCCATAGCGCCACGTCGCAAAACGGACTGGACTGAGTTCACAGAGAAGGTAGAGGCCACCACGCCGACTCGGCCTACTATTACCCCCGCGGACGTGGACCAGATGGCCAATGACGTCACTGCTTGCATCCAAAGCGCCTACGATTCGGCGACAAGCACGCAGCTGCAGGGGAGAGGGCTATTGCCGCCCCTGCCGGCGCACATAAACGCAATGATCGCCGCGAAGAGGCGCATCCGCAAGCAGTGGCAACAACTGAAATGCCCAACATTAAAGGCGCAGCTTAACCGTCTCGCGGAAAAGGTAAAGGCCGAGTTACAGGCTCACACCGCCGCGGGCTGGGAGGAACGAATCGACGCCACGACAGACAGTTGGCCGTCGGTACATCAACTATGCCGCCAACTCACAAATACCCCAGCCCCGGTGTCCGCTACTCAACAGCGATGGGGCGCTCAAGTACGTAGCGGAGGACCGGGCGGAGGTCTTCGCCGAACACCTGGAGCGTCAGTTCCGCCCAAACCCGACCAACGACACCGTCCATGTCGCAGCAGTCGAGAAACACCTGGGAGACTACTTCGCAACGCCGATAGCTCCCGATGAAGACCCGATCTTCTTCTCGCCTGGCGAGGTTAGACGCGCCATCCGCAAGACGAAGCCGAGGAAGGCCCCCGGCGCTGACGGTATCACCAACACAGCGCTGCGCCACCTGCCGTACCGAATGGTAGCGGCGCTGGCGCGCCTGTTCACGGCGATACTGCGCACCGGAACCTTTCCCGGCTCGTGGAAGGAGGGGCGCGTCATCATGCTCCCCAAGGCGGGGAAGAACATCCTGAAGCCGGAGAGCTATCGGCCGATCACTCTGCTGCCGACGGTCTCCAAGGTGTTCGAAGCACTCCTGCTGCGACACCTGCTGCCGCACATCACACCGCGACCCGAACAATTTGGGTTCCGGGCGGAGCACAGCACGACGCTTCAGCCGTCGAGGGTACTGCACCTACTCACAGCTGCGCATAACAGAAAGGAATATTCGGTGGCAGTATTCCTCGACATGGAGAAGGCCTTCGACCGTGTATGGCATGAAGGCCTCGTATACAAGATGGCCACATCCGACGGATTCCGGCGTACCGTCTGAAATGGCACCAGGTTCTCCATCATTAGCACCCACAACGTCGTCATTTCCAGCACCTGTGATCCCACTGGCGGGAGGTCGTATTATAGACCACAGAATAAGCGTCACGCCAGTGAGATCAGATAGAATACACAGGGCTCGGTCAGGGGCGAGCCTCGCCTCCTCGAAAAGCGGCCAGAGAAGCGCCGACTTTCTTCGACGGAGGGTCGAGTACGAGGCAGAGAGGGAATTAGTGCGCCTGAAGGAAAACCTGGTTAAGAAGAAGCTGGAAGCCGATCTCGCCGAGATAGACGCCGCAGAGGAAGACTCCGGTTCAGATGAAGAAACAACACGTCGCGTCGAAGAATGGGTCACAGAAACGACCCCCGCTGTGTTAAGTGAACCGCCCGCTCCAGATATGTGTCGCGACCCGCCGCCACGCCTAGTGTCCGCGACCGCAACCGCGACCGCTCGCGACACCTCAATACCCGCGCCCGCAGGCGCCCGCGATGAAACAGTGTTCGTACCGCCGCACGTCCGCACAATCGCGCCCCAACCTCAGTGTGCGCCCGCGACCGTTCAATTCCGTGAACCCGTGTGTCAAATAGACGCTACACCTGTAGCAACGACCAGTGCTCCGCGGACAACGCCGAGAGAAGCTCCTGAGTGTGACAACACGTTCGCCGACGACACTGACAGAAATAGATCACGCGACAGAAAAATAGACCAGCTTGCCGACGCCATATCGAGTCTGGCGCGCCCGCGACCGGTACCCAGGCAAGCGTACGAGTTACCATCATTCAACGGAGACCCAGCGGAGTGGCTGTCATACAAGAACATGTACCATGACACCACGACACTTTACAATTTCAAGCCACATGAAAACCTGGCCCGCTTGAAAACCTCACTCCAGGGAGACGCCAAGCTTGCAGTGGAAGATCTGCTACGCACATCGACAAGCCCAGCAGAAATAATTAAAACGTTGGACGACGAGTTCGGACATCCCAATCTAGTGTTAGAATGTGCCCTCAAAAAAGTGCGTGCTTTACCTAAGGTGACTGAGAGTGGACGTGAGCTTAGGAAGTTTTCAACAACAGTGAGAATTTGTGTTTCACTCCTGAGAAGTGTGCGTGCGAACGGATACCTGAATAACCCACAACTGGTAAGTGAGCTATTAAATAAACTCACCCCTGTACAACGCGCCCAATATGGGGATTTCGCAATGGGCGTGGCAACGAACCAAGGCATTGATGTGCGAGTTTCACCGAGCCTTGAAATACTAGCAGAGTTCCTGAGCCACCTAGCCCGAGCCACCTCATATTATGTACAGATGGACACAAGCACACACACACCTACCACTAGCACATTTAAATTTAAAGGAAGTACCCAGCCAGTGAAACAGACTAGAAATATACAACGTTTAAACGTGCAGTCAGACAGTGACCCAAACCCTAAACTAGAAGAAGGGCAATGTACCTTGTGCGAGAAACAACACAAGTTAGCAAAGTGTGAGAAATTCGCTGAGCTAAGTGTCGACGAACGATGGCAACACGTTAAAGCTAACAAGCTGTGTTTCAAATGCATTATAAAGAAACACAATAAGAATTTCTGTCACGCTAGTCGATGCGCGTCATGCAACTACGCTCATCATACATTACTACACGCCGCGAAGAAAACTGAGAGCGTCACAAACGTCAACGACTATACGGGAAAGGCATTACTAAAAATACTACCTGTGTGTGTTTCGGTGAACGGTGAAGAGAAACAATGTTATGCCTTACTGGATGACGGTGCTACCGTATCGTTGATCGACGAGTCGATTGCCGAAGGTACCTCGGGGAACCCAGTGCCACTAGTGCTACGTAGCGCCCGCGGTCAAGAGATAGTGGACGAAACGTCGCGTGTAATAAGTATGTCTGTGCGCGTCCCCAACGGGCAAACACATCAAGTGAAGTGCCGTACTCTGAAAAGTTTGGATCTACCCACTCAGTCAGTGCCCGCCGCTATAATGGCGGAGCACGCCCACCTTCGCCACTTGGGTTGCGAGGAAATGCAGGGAGTCAGGCCGCTGCTGTTGCTGGGTCAGGACAACTGGGAGTTGCTGGTCAGCCAGGAGACTCGCCAAGGGAAGTCAGGTAAGCCGGTTGCCTGTTTGACCAAGCTGGGATGGGTAGTACACGGTCCCGTAGGTAGGTCTACCAGTAACAGTAGTGAATGTGCAAATTGTATAGTAGAATCTAACATTGATTTAAATAAATTAGTTAAATATCAATTCAAACTAGAAGCCATAGGAATTACAGAAACACCTAGGTCACATAAAGATGTAGAGAGAGCTAACACTATTTTAGAAACCACCAGCCAGCAGACAGAGAGCGGCGCCTGGGAAGTAGGTCTGTTGTGGCGTCGAGACGACCCTCAGTTACCCGATAGCTACAGGTACGTGCGCCAACGTTTATCGGGAATAGAGCGACGTCTACGTAAAGACACTAAGTACGCACAAGCATACACAGCTCAGATAGATAGATTGATAACTGAAGGTTACGCCAGTAAAGTGGAAGGCGGGGTCGAATACGAACCGGTGTGGTACCTACCTCATTTTGGGGTAAAGAATCCCAACAAACCTGATAAATTAAGGTTAGTATTCGACGCCGCGGCTAGTTACAACGGTACCGCTCTGAATGATAATTTACTTACTGGACCTGACCTTTTGAACTCTTTATTAGGGGTATTATTTAAATTTAGAATAGGCCCGATTGCGTTCACTGGAGACATAGCTGACATGTTTTTGAGAGTAAAGATTAGAAAACAAGACAGGGGAGCGCAATTGTTTTTGTGGAATACGGCCGGCCGCACAGATCCTGATGTATACGTCATGAACTCAATGATATTTGGTGCAGCGTCATCGCCAACATCGGCCATTTATATTCTAAATAAGAATGCAGACCAGTTTAAACCGACTTATCCCGAGGCAGTAGCGGCCATACATGAAAACCATCATATGGACGATTATTTAGATAGCGCTAGGTCTGTATCACAAGCTAGTCAGCTGATAGAGGAAGTGACCCACATCCACGCCAAGGGCGGGTTTATAATACGGGGGTGGATCACCAACTCTCAGGAATTGCGAGACAAATTAAGTATAGAAATGCCTGATCGTGTATCATTAGATAAAGGTGAAGGGTCAACGGAACGCACTCTAGGTATGATTTGGTCACCCAGCATGGATCAGCTAGCTTTTGATTTGTCTTTCAAGCGATTACCCAAAGATATAATAGAGGGACGGGTAGTACCGACTAAACGCGAATTCCTTAGATTCATTATGTCTATCTTTGATCCACTGGGTTTTCTATACCCGTGCGTTATACAATCGCGAATACTGATGAAAAGGATATGGCATACGGGGATACAGTGGGACGAAAGGTTACAAGACGCTGAAGCCAGCACCTGGTTCGAATGGTTACACAAATTACAGCATCTTAGTGACCTATCTATACCCCGGTGGTACGGCCTGGAGCCAGAGGGGCTGGAGCTCCATGTGTTCGGAGACGCGAGCGAGTCCGCCTACGCAGCAGTAGCCTATTTAGCAGGGAAAAACGCTCAAGGAAAAAGGCACGTAGCCATAGTAATAGGAAAAGCCAGAGTAGCGCCACAAAAATTAGTATCTATCCCACGACTAGAGCTACAAGCGGCTGTGTTGGCCTGTAGACTGGCCGACACCGTAGAGCGAGAGATAGGAATGCCTATTAGCAACAAGTTTGTATGGACAGATAGCAAGACTGTACTGAAATGGATAAACTCAGACGCGGTTGAGTTTCAAAGATTTGTGTCACATCGTTTAGCTGAGATAGACAAAAGGTCAAAGAGAGTAAACTGGCGTTGGGTTCCGTCGGCGATGAACCCTGCTGATAAAGCGACCAGAGTGGACTGGCCCAATAACGGCAATGAGTGGCTTTCGGGTCCCTCGTTTCTTTGTTTCCCACAGGAGCAGTGGCCACCAAGCACCGACCTCAACGGAGTGGCAGAGGCGGAGCTGGAGCGAGTGCAGCGGATGCACGTCGTCGCCGCACGCGCCGACCCACTTCTCCAGTACGAGCGAATACCGACGTGGACACGCGCTCTGTATGTCGTGGCGCGTCTACTAATTTTTGCGAACCGTTCAAAATCAAAATCAAAATCAAAAGTCATTTATTCAAACTAGGCTGAGAGTCAGCACTTTTCGAACGTCAAAATTACATAAGACAGTCCCCCAAAACGCCCGCCCTTCACCACTTCCTAGTGCTTTAGCTGGGAAGAAGAAGTGGCGCAACAAACTCCCCAGCAGCACAGCTGTCTGTTTAGTTAGAAAACCATAGAATTATATAATTATAAGGTAATCAAAGAATAAAAACCGAATCACAAAAAAAAACATATTAAATTATCTGCCATATTTAAGCTAGCCACGCCAATATACCCAAAACAGAAACCAATAAAAAAAAAACAATGAAAAAAACAACATAATTAATACAGAAATAAAAGCCTCCAGGCATAAGGGGCGTGACATCTTACATATGCATTATTGGATTATTTTTAAGTAAACACAAATGATAAACTAGGACCATCGAAGTAAAATAAGTTAACAGAACAATTACTTTAACAATATCAAAACCATATACAGCAAGACGACCAGTCACCACAAGCAGCACCCGTTCACGAGCATAACGCAAAGATCAGCCATTGCCCCCCTCGCCATATTTGAGGGAAGGAGGCAACCCGATCCCCGACGCTACCGCAAGCAGCGACATCTACGGGAGCATGACGAACTCGCTGCCGGTTGCTCAGGCAAGAATAATTTAAGATCAATTGTCGAGGTCGCTAGCTAACCACTTATTGCAATACAACTCATTGAAAAACATTGTAATGAGCGGATCATGTCAATAATAAATGAAGGTAACTTAAACTAATTGACTTATACAGTCAAATAAAATTAAAATAAATATACGAACTCGTATACCCTGTCAGTATGTAACCTAATTCTGGAGAAAGAACATAAACATTGTCTTGAGTTAATTACAGCGACCAGCTATTCCTATCGTTTAAGTAGTCGTTAATTGAATAATATGCCTTTGAGCAAAGGTTGGATTTTACTTGAGCTTTAAACGCATTAAAAGGCAAATCTAGCAAAGAAGAGGGTAGCTTGTTATAAAAGGTTATGCCTAGCCCAACAAATGAGTTATGAACCTTATGAAGCCGGTGAAAGGGAGCACGTAGTTTGTTCTTATTTCTAGTATTAACATTGTGAAAATCACTGTTTTTAGTGTATAAGTGTATATTTTGCCTAATGTATAAGATGTTGGCGAAGATGAATTGTGATGCTACCGTAAGAATACCAATATCTTTAAAAAAAATCTCTAAGAGAAACTCTGGCTCCTAGTTGATAAATTGCTCGGACAGCTCGTTTTTGAAGGACGAATATATTTTGAATATCAGCAGCTTTGCCCCACAGCAGAATACCGTAGGACATAACGCTGTGGAAATAACTAAAATAGACTAACCGTGCTGTATCAACGTCAGTGTATTGTCTTACTTTCCTGACAGCGTAGGCGGCTGAACTGAGCCTCCCCGCTAGGCTTGATATATGTGGGCCCCACTGAAGTTTGGCATCTACTGTTATGCCCAAAAAAACTGCCGAGTCTACTGTATCAAGCAGCTCTTTATCTAAGACGATGTTGGGTCCTAGATTTCTAACATTCGGTAAGACGAACTTTACACATTTAGTTTTCTTAGCATTGAGAACTAGGTTATTTGACGTAAACCAATCCGTAACCATTGAGAGTGCACTGTTTACGTCGTCAAACTCTTGTCTATTCCTGTCTACTTTAAAAATAAGAGAGGTATCATCTGCAAACAGTACAACGTCACAGATATCATTTAAATAGAATGGTAAGTCATTGATATACACTGAGAACAAGAATGGACCTAGTATTGAGCCTTGAGGAACACCTAACTGAACTGGAAGCCCGGATGATTTCACACCATCGACATCTACACATTGGAACCTATTGTGTAAATAAGATTTTATTACGTTGAGAGCTTCGTTTTGGACACCGTAATGACGTAGTTTACACAAAAGCGTGTCATGGTGCACGCAATCAAAGGCTTTAGAGAGATCACAGAAAACTCCAATAGCATTTTGCGATTTCTCCCATGCATTAAATATGTGTTTCAGCAGAGCAACACCCGCATCTGTAGTTGAACGTCCTTTTGTAAAGCCATATTGTTCATTATGAAGGAGGCTATTTAAATTAAAATGTCTTATCAACTGCTTAAGTATTAACTTTTCAAATATTTTGCTAAATGCTGGTAAGATAGAAATAGGCCTGAAACTGCCAATGTTATTTTTATTACCAGATTTAAATAATGGTATGACTTTACTACTCTTCATGAGGTCAGGAAAAGTTCCTATATCAACACATTTATTAAAAGTAACAGCTAGATAGGGGGCTACGATGTCTATTATATTACTTAAAAGTTTAATTGAGATGCCCCAGTAATCACCAGTTTTTTTAGATTTAAGTGTGTTAAAGACGTTAATTACATCATTAGGCGTTACATGTTCGAAGCTAAATATGCGAGTACATTTTGGCACACTACTATTCAAAAGATTCTCAGCTTTAGACGGGGACGAATTTAAGGAGCAAGTCGTAGTTATAGGTATATTGGCAAAAAACTCATTAAAAGCCTCAGCTACGTCAGCTGCCTTATTAACCAATTTGTTATCCACCATAATTTCAAGTTGATTTTCTTGTTTAACTGACTTACCCGTTTCATTG
Source organism: Dasypolia templi (assembly GCA_963555695.1). Taxonomy (NCBI): domain Eukaryota; kingdom Metazoa; phylum Arthropoda; class Insecta; order Lepidoptera; family Noctuidae; genus Dasypolia; species Dasypolia templi. The sequence goes on from OY743140.1 coordinate 15,325,521, forward strand.
TTAATAATTTTCCAAGTGGTTTTTACTTTATTATTGGAATTTTTAATTGAATCGCTTAAAAATTTTGATTTAGCAAAAACGCAAATCTTTTTAAATAATTTTGAATATTTTTTTACATACTCTAGGAAAGGAGTATCAAACCTGTATTTTTTCAAACCATATAACTCGTATAGTCTCGCTCTACTTTTATAAATACCTGGAGTAGCCCATTGGTTGAAGCCAACGGAGGTGCCATTAATGTTAATGGTTTTTGTCTTGAAAATAGATTGGTATTCTTTTAGCACAACATCAAAAAGGGCTCCGTATATTTCATTAGGATTTTCGTGTTCTACTAACGATGGTGTAATTCTATGAGCTATATTATTTTTAAACTTGTTACAACAACTAGCTGTATATGGCCTGCATTCAAGTTTATGCGGCTTCTTAGGTAATGACATCGGGAACCCAGCTAGTAAACCACAGTGGTCGGACGTTAAGTCACTTAACACTAATTTAGTTTAGGCATCACAATTAGTAAACATATTATCAAGACAAGTTGATGAAGATGCCGTGATCCTAGTTGGTTCAAAAAACAAGTTAATTAAATTATAAGACCTAAACAGATTGAGAAGTCTAATACTTAATGGAGTTACATCTAAAATATTAATATTAAAATCTCCACATAAAATTATACTCTTATTACTTGTTTTTAACCTATTGAAAGAATCCTCCATTACCGATTCAAAACTAATTAAATCACCAGAAGGGGGTCGATAAACGCAAATTATAATGTATCGCTCGAGTTCAACACAAGACAACTCAATAGTGCGCTCAATAGAGAGATTAACTAAATCTAAACGTTGTTTACATTTCAACTTGTTTGAGACAAGAACTAAAGAGCCACCGCGAATGGCACTTTTCCTTGCAAATGCGCTTTGTACCGTGAAATTATCATCATTGATAAACACTACTTCATGTTCCTTCAACCAGTGTTCAGTCAAACATAACACCTGAACATCATAGTTCTCCATAAATAAAACTCTAGCTCTTTGCCGGACAGACCCTGCATATTTTGATGTACAACATTCAACATATGCGGCTCACCCGTTGTCGCACCTAATAGTTTAAACTACAAGGCGTATTAAAAGTAGTATTAGTACCACTACTAACTGTAATCGACTGTACACTACATGTACCCTTGTCACTGTGTAAATTGTATGCTAAAAGATTAGCAATTTGTCTCCTAAATCTAGGTGGCAAATACATTGTATAATTTGTCAGTTTGTAATCAGTAATAAATTGATTACAATCAAAATATAAAATAATGTCACTATAACGGCAGGTCCTATTATAAATTAACATATTTAAATGATAAATGTAACTATTTTGCTCATCAGACAAATACTGAGAATAAGGCAAAGCACAGAAAATAAATTTACAATTATTAGTCTCATTGAGATGTAACATCAAATGGACACATTCAGTAATGTCCGTTTTTCTTACAGATAAGCTATCCCCATATAATAATATAACAGTTGAACCGGGGTTAATTTTTGTCAATCTAATATTACAAATTAATTGGCTAATACTGGCACCGGGTAAGCAACTATTAATAACATAATGTTGTGAACACTGATTAAATATACTACCAAAACCTTGACCAAATTTGTCAGAGAATACATATGTAGTGTTAACCAAATTATTAATACTATTCTTGTCATGATTAATACTGTTTTTAATACAGCTACCTACTGGCTGTGCCACTGTGGGCATGGGTGTAATAAGTTGAGGCTGGGGTGCCTGGGAGCAGGCACAGCTAAAAGAAAGGTTATTTGTCAGAGATTCATACCTCTCTGCATTGAACTTGACCAGGTCTGCCAACTCATTGGCCTCCTGCATGCGTTTACTCAGGTCCTGTTGAGAAGCCTCAAATTTACTGAAGATATCCTTTAGAGCATATTCCCTAACAAACAACTCATCCTGAAGGTGCTGAGTATCAGTGTCATACATAGTATTACATAATTGTAATTCAATATTACACTTCTTTAAATCTTGTATTAAATGTAGATTTTTATGCCTAAGTTTTGTGTTTAATTTGTTAACTTTTTGGCATTTCAAAGATTTCTGATATTTTCTAATTAGTCTATTAATTTTAATATATTTTTTATCTTATTATGACTAGTAAACAATTTGCTTTTTGTGATAGTATCATCAGTTAAGTCTATTGTAACAATTGGCTCAACACATCTGGGTCCGGACTCGTTAGCAACCAACTCATCATAGAGACTGCATGTGATCGCAGACTCTTCACTGGCTTTGAGAGATTCCAAATGGGTTATTGTGTTGTGGGCCCTGCTTAATTCTTGTTCTAGTTCAGTTATGCGTCTCAAAGCCAGTTCGTGTGTATCACTACATTCCTTGAAATTGGACACACGTTGACAGAGCTGTTGATGCTGGTCAAGTATGTCCATATGCTGTTTATGTAGTTCAGCCAACTGGTTCTTAAGCTCAGTGTTCTTGTTATTAATAAACTGTATTTCCACCTCGCTGTCATCTCTTTCCTGTAGCAGCTGATTGCACTGGTTTTTGCTAGACTCCAATTCTTTCAATGTAGCCCTCAGTTTTTCCTCTAAGGATGCAGCTCTACGGGTTAACATATTGACAGGCCAACCCTAGAGGCACCCTGGAATTAGAGAAGAAAAAGCTAAGTTTGTGAAAGAAATAAGAGAGAGATAGTTAATACTAGGATAAGGGCCTACTGGAAGTTCAAAATAAAAGTGAACAAAAACAAAATAATTTAAGTTAAGAAAAGTGTAAAATCTCAATTGTGTGATAATAATTTAATTATTCACAGATATGTCTTAATTGAGATAGTAATATTCAACAATAAAAAGGGAAAAACAACAAAAGTAAGTTTGAAAAATGGTTGAGGGTACTACTATTGTAAATTCAGTTTCTAACAATAATTTAATTAAATGATTCTAATTCAACAATTAAACATAACAGAGGTATGTCTACAATTAAATTACAGTGATATCTATATTTTCAATAACGTATTTTATGTGATTTTTACAGGTTTTTAACATATTTTACAAGAACTTTAAGTCCACCACATTAATGACAATTAAGGGGTTGTTTACGACGAAGCACACTGGGACGAGCAGTAAAAACGTTAAAGGGAAAAAGTAGCAATAAATATTAATATTTTTTGTATTTAAGCTTAAATTAAAATAAATACTCCCCGGGTTTGGTGATGATTTCAAATCCGTCCGTTGAGATGACAGCTGGTACTAGTTATTTGATTTATTCATTGATTTTGCAGCGAAATAACTCACAAACACAGATCCTTAATATTTATAACTAAATCTATCGATATTAAGTACGTTTTTAGATTATTAAACGCGAAAAACATTAATTTTACAATTTAAATATCATCATATCGTTGTCGCAGGCAACGTCAGTCTACCAACGTGACCGCCGAGGACCTGCGCGAGGCGGAGCTGCGGTTGTTGCGCCTGGCACAGGCGGAAAGCTACGCGGCGGACATCGCCGCTCTGCGGGACGCTCGCCCGCTACCAGCCAGCAGCAAGCTGCGCCCACTGGACCCGATGCTGTTCAAAGACGGACTGCTAAGAGTGCGCGGCAGGCTGGTCGCCTGCAGCGAGCTCAATTTCGGCGAGCGCCACCCCATCATCCTTGACGGAAGGCATCCGCTCACCCGCCGCCTCGTACTTGGCTACCACCTGGCGGCCCTACACGCTAACCAAGAGTCTGTAGTCAACAGGGTACGGGAGAAATACTGGGTGACCAACCTGCGGTCGACAGTCAAAGCGATCACCGCGAGCTGCCAACGGTGCTGCGTAGAGCGGGCCAAGCCGGTGACTCCAAAAATGGGTGACCTACCGGCCGCAAGGTTGGAGGTCACAAGAAGAGCATTTATCCACTGTGGGGTCGATTATTTTGGCCCCATGGAGTTCGCCATCGGTCGGCGCCGGGAGAAGAGGTGGGGCGTGCTGTTCACGTGCCTCACCACCCGCGCTGTCCATCTCGAGCTGGCGTCGTCGCTGAGCGCCGATTCCGCCATCCTCGCCCTGCGACGCCTTATTGCGCGCCGCGGGCGTCCCGTAGATATGTACTCCGACCGAGGTACCAACTTCGTCGGCGCGCACGCTGAACTGCGTGCGGCCTTGCGCAATATGAACCATGATAAGCTGCAAAGTGAAGCTGCAGGCCGCGGCATCGCGTGGCTCTTCAATCCCCCTGCATCCCCACACATGGGAGGGTGCTGGGAGCGATAGTGCGCTCTGTCAAGAACGCACTCAAAGCAACGCTGCGAGAGCACGCCCCTTGCGAAGAGGTTCTGTACACTCTCCTCGCCGAGGCCGAGCTTGTGGTCAACAGTCGACGTCGAGCATCCAGTGGTGTTGACCCCCAACCATCTCCTGCTGGGCACAGCTGCAGGAGACGCTCCGTGCACGCGTGGACACGTGGCCGACGTCGACTCACGACGCATGTGGAAGAAGGTGAACGCGCTGGCCGACCTCTTCTGGAGACGGTGGCTGCGCGAGTACCTCCCCACTCTTCAACGACGAAGCAAATGGGTCGACAACGTGCCAAATGTGAAAGTAAATGATGTGGTAGTGATAACGGACCGAAATAAACCACGTAACCAGTGGACCAAAGGGGTCATAAAAAGTGTTTATCCCGGTGCGGATTCGGTTATAAGGGTAGTAGATGTAAGAACGAACCATGGGGTCCTGCGCCGGCCCGTTGTAAAGGTTGTTGTGCTTCCTACAGACGGAACTGTAATCGGCTGAACCCTCTTACGGGGGGTGGCAATGTGGAGAAGCACAGTAATCTCTTGTATTTTTGTTGTCTGTTTAACATATAAGAAATATAATATACGAATAGTTCTTTATTAGGTTAACATTAGAAGTATCGTTCAAATATTACACGGTCATGTAAAGACTCATGTATTCAGTAGTAATTTCTTGTATTATAACTACTTAGCCATAGATATAGTCTGTGTGTATAGCATTAACACACGAAAATTAGTCATGTTTGATTGGAGGGAGCGAGAACGCACTATTGTGTCCTGCGTACACGCCCTCTTCTTACGTCCGATCATATAAATATGGCCGCCCTGTGTGGTGACGCCAGTAACCCCGATAAGAGTCAGGCGGTTCTCTTCTCGAGACGTCGTCGACTCCCTCCCCCACTTCCCAGCCCGATCACTATGTACGGCAAGCCAATCCCTTGGGAGAAGCAAGCCAAAAACCTAGGCGTGATCCTCGATGAGAACCTTACCTTTAAGGCTCATATTAAGGCGGTTCGCGCGCGCGCCTCCTTCGCTCTTAGCAGGCTCCAATTCGTACTGACAGCCCGTAGTAAACTGTCCCTCAAATGCAAGCTCCGCATCTATACCGCAGTCATCCGTCCCATCATGACCTATGCCTGCGTTGTATTCGCGCACGCTCACCCACGTCATCTCCATAAGATGCAGACCCTCCAAAACCGTTTCCTCAGAAGGGTCACGGGTGCCCCCTTCTATGTCCGTAATATAGATCTTCACGTCGACCTCAAAATGCCAACCATAAAACAGTTCATGAAACGCTTATCAAAGCGTTTCTTCGACTGCGGCATCAAACATTCTAACCCCCTGATTACAGCGGCCGCCCGCTACACTCCCTCTCGCATTAGCAGTATTCGCCGACCAAGGCATACTTTAATCGACCCCGACGACGCCACTACCCTCCTCCAGGAGAGTAGTAAGGCCACTACCACGCTACCTATGCCCGAAACCCGATCGCCGTCCTACCGCCCTCGCCGCCGAGGCCCGCCGCGACGCCCAAATCGACGCCCTTCCCGACCCTTGCTCGAGCCAGCCCGCGCCGCTGAGCCTGTAGCTTTAAATTCGTCCGCAAATAATACCAATCCTGATCCAGCTAGTCATTTGCTGCCCTCTTCCAGCGACGCCCTAAGCCGAAGTTCGTACCCCACAGGGGGTGCCCTTAGCGTTGTCGCTTAGTTTTAGTTAGTATATAAGTTTAAGTCCTGGCTGGAGGCCTTAATTTATTAGGGAATCCACAGGCAAGTCCGCTTAAGCAGACGACAACCGCATAGGTTGACCTGCGAGATGCCAAACAAACAAACAAAATGGTGACGCCAGTCTCCTCCGATCCGCCGCGCTGTAATTAGCTTCTAAGAAAAAGTGTGTCAAGAAATATATATCAGTGAAATCAAGCATCGTTGTTTCTTCTTGGTGTCCATCCACCCTGCACCTGAAAATCCTACACAATTCTTTAAATGAATAAGTTTTGTAAGAACAATGAACAGGTTTATAATAGGTACCAGTACATAATCTAACTAAATCTTAAAATGCTTAGATTAGAAATCTTAAAATCACAAAATTATTGTCATAAAGAATACTTACGCTATCGATTGCTTTTACGTTACACAGTGCCCCTAAATTACTTGGCTATTTTTAATTACTAACCTTTGAATAAAACATTATATTATAACTAACATTTATCTCTTATAAAAAAGATATAATTCAACATCTTTGAAACTAAATGTTGGCTTAGAGAAATACTTTTATTTATGTATAAATTAAAATCATTCTTTTCTGTTTTTTTTTGTGTTAAGGATTTCTTTTTAAATGTCAAAATAAATAATAAGAAAGAAAAAACACATTTTATTCTTTCTTTCTTTTCCTTCGCTATATTTTAATGGTGTCTTATACCTTAGACACCACTAAAATGACCACCCACCACTAAAAGGGTCAGGTTGTTTTTTCAGTTTATAATTTACAATTTACAGAATTTTCATAATTTTAAACATATGAAAATTATCCGCCTTAGTCTGGCCTGGCTTGGATCTCGCAAGTTAGTACAGAAGACGTTAGTACGAGTCACTGCACTCTAAGTATATCTAATGCAGTAAAATTTAAATATAATGATGCCATTAAAATGTACAAGTTAACGCTGGCAGCATCAGGTTATATAATCCCTATTAGCTTTTTATAACACCGTAATATAACTAATTAACGTGAAATCGTTAATGAATTCCGAGTTAACTACTCGTACACGTCAACACGTCTGATATTACCATGTCAAAACTTGTCAATTTTAAATATATAATTTTAATACAGTAGACTAATAATGCTAATTTCTAAGCACAATTGAATGAGGCTTCATTCGACGAAATGTTGAATTAAATTCAAGACAATAGGTCTGGTACGTTACAAGGAACTTTTCCAAGGATTTTCTTTGATAATTTTCTCATAAAGTTAGTTGATATTTTGTCCTTTAACTCTCAATAAACGCTGATTAGTTGGTGATTAATGACCCTATTACTTATATTGTCTTGATCTTGATCTTGATCTTGATTGTTTTGTTGCTTCATTTGCTATTATTGGTTTAATTAAAACCAAAGCTGAGTAATGAACCGATGTTAATGTTACAAATTCTCGTTTATGGATCTAGATTTTTGGGTTAATTAGGGATCATGTATAATCGGATAGCGTTAGCCTGTATGAATAAAACGTAAAACTTGGGTTATGGTAATTGGATACCAATAGGACATAAGGTTGGAAAACAAAGTACCTATTGAGTAAGTAAATGGGTTGTATTTAGACCATCATGTTTTTACTTAGACGAATTTCATTGTCCGCAAACAGTTCTGTTTACTTACATTCAAATTCAAACAATGTAACAAAAAGGTTCTCCTTCACTAAAAAGCCACGTTCTAGTTTCCCTCATATAATGTTACTGATCAAAGCTAAGGTTTACCTGTACGTAGCTTTCCCTAACGAATGAACTGGAGCGAAAATGTTTGTAGTTACCAAACAAATATCTAAGAGGAGGTTCGATCGCTCCATGTGTGCCAAGAACAAACAATTGGAAAATGGCCGAAATATTAAACAGAGTTACAACAAATATATTCGCACAACTACCTTTGTTTTATGTGAGAAATAATTCCAAAATAAACGACAGAGATGTAGATGCTGTACGGGTACGCTGTGAGGCTGTTTTCGAGAAACTTTCAGGCTGTAGAACATAAAATGCGAGATAAACGTGCGTAATACTACACACTTGGTTATCGAAAGGGGGAATCCTCGGATACGTAAACAGTGTATGAAATGACATCCGAATACCTATAGAATATACAAGATAACGGAAAGGCAACGAAAAACTTGATGGAGTGGAAATCTGCTTGAATATATAAAAATATATGAAAAGTCACTCAGAACTCGAGGAACAACAACTCTATGCGGCATCACCGAAAATTCAAGTACCAATATCGATATTATAAAATAAAAAAATGTTATCTTCTTGGAAGCTAAATTGTCATTTCACTGTTCAAACCCGAAGTGATGGTTGCTTTTATTTAGTAAAGATACCTCATATCTCTTGAAGCATCAATAACGCGTTTATTTCATTACTCGTTTCTATTTCCATGTTATTGATTTATCTTATCGTTTCGCATTTCCATGATTTGTTATTTTATTCAATCAATACTATCCTAAAACTTTCTGTAGAACTAACAGCATTGGAAAAATCCTATTCGTTATTCATTTCACGTTTGTTTTTAATTGTAAGTATTTTATTTAGGCCAGGAGCCATTTAGATCGAATCAATTGTAATGTTAAGGTTATCGCCATTTGTATAGTTTAGTTGTCAACCAAATTGTTTATCGACCTAATCATAATCATAGTATTTCATTTTGCTTAGAAAGTAGGTACGTAAATAAGGTGTTTACAAACTTCAAACTTCTTGGGATGGAATAAGTACTGTTTGTATATTATCATGCACATTGTGCGAAAACGGCTGATACTTTTTTAATAAGCTAACTTAAGGGAGGGCCCGGAGAATATTAATTTTCGCTCCCTGAGAAGTTGGAGAAAGTTCTTCCTTATCGTAGATGTTTATTAGCTTTTCTTATGTGTTTGTGGCTGATATAGTTTTTACATCAACTATTTTGGCTTATTGTAATTTGCTTTTGGTGTTTCTGTGGCTCCAGTTCGGTGTATGATATGCTTTTGATTATTTTTGTTTTTCATTAGTGGGAGTGTGGTTCATTAGTAGGCACGTAATAATATTGACAGGAAAATCTTAAGTGAAAGTGCGGGCAGCTAGAAAAGAGGCTGACCATGGGAAAGTGGTGTAAGCGGATGCAAAAGATGATATGATTAAGAAACAAGGTAACACTAAAATGATAACTGGTAGAAATTTATAAAGAAAAGAAAAGATGTATTGCGCTACTTTGCAATTTTCCCACGATGGCCTTCACCAAACGCAATATTTTTTCTACAGCAAAACAGTTCTAATTTTGAAACATAACTTTTTAGGTCTGAATCTCTTTTCTTGAAAACCTTATGAGATTCAGACCTAAATAATGAATGAAGAATGCTGCCGCGACAGTTGCGCCGATCCAGTTGCAAGAGAACTACTCAAACAACCCATTTACGGTCTTGATGCAGCACATGAATTAACTACCTATGTGAGAACTTTTGAATTCAACGGCTCTATTGAAATAGGAGAAGAAGGCGGAAGCCCCAGGGTAAGAGAGAAATTTAATTTCCTTTTTTTGCAATTTTCAGGGCGCTATATTGATCAAAATATGATTCACGAACGTAACAAATATGTATTTACATAATTATAATCATTAGAATCAACTAGTTGGAATTGGCTTTAAATATCGCGATTTCATGAAATAGTCATTCGTTCAATCATTTGAACTCAGAAAGTTGTATTTATGATTTTAATTATTATAATTCTGCCTAAGTTCAACCCCTTAAATAACTTGGATTCGACTTTCAGAGTCGGTGATATATAGTTGTGTTTTTAGATAAAATTCTGCTCAAAGCTCGATAAAATATAAAAGGCTGACTCTATTGTCTATGTAACAAGTCTCCATAAATGTTGATGTATAAATACATTGGCTATCAGCCGCAGATGGGTTTTCTAGCGGCAAACTATTCACTGCCCCACTAAACTTTGCGGTTGTGAGCTCTATCAAAATCTTCATACGAAATGTTTAAGAAAAGTGTGGTCATATTTTAGGGGTGGTGCAGACCATAAAACTGAACAACTTTCTCCATGAGACCATTCATTCATGCATTCATTCATATAATGTGTTTCTAAGTATGTGGTATATTAATTTATTTCAGGCCTCTTTGTCATAGAGAGGAGGCCTGTGTCCCAGCAGTGGGAACGTTATAGGCTGATTTTGCTAATGCTAAGTATATGGTTCATAAAGATCTTAAATAGCAAACAGCTTCACATTCACTACCATTGCCGTTGTAGAAATATTAGAATTCAAATTAAAATGCAATTAATATCCCCAACAAAAAAATAAAGTTAAAATGAAAATGGGTATTATTTTAATACAATGCAAATTATGAATGGAATGTCACAATTAACTAATTATACTAAGTCAATAAACAAATCGTAAACTGAATAGAAACAGTTGTCTAAAAGCCAGGCAAATATTGTCTTTCTGAATGTAGTAGTAGATAGTGCATTATGTACAATGCATAAAATCGTAATCGTCGACACAATGTCGCTTTTGGCGTTAAGACCGCCCATTGTGTCGACCAAAGGAAAATTTCAACATTTATATCTGTAATTCATTAGTGTACATAATAAAGAGGATTCTATGTATTTATCTAACTTCATCATCAGTGTCTTCGTTAAGCAATCATATCAAGTTGCCAATGTCCACAGTCGTCTAATAATCAAATAATAATAATAATGTTTTTTTTATTAACAAACAAATGTGGGTACATCTCATCTATCCTAAACAAAACACAATGTACAAAGTTTAGAGTATTTTAAAGATAGGGTTAACGACGATGTCTGTGCTAGTATTAACTGTGTGACAGACACCGGCAAAATCCGGAAATATTTGCACTTACATTCTATCATCACTAAAATACAGCCTTCAGACCCAATTTCATCATCCTTCATTAACCCCGACCAACACAAAGACAATAAGTCTGTATGTATCGAATCAAATTAATCCGTACAAAGAAAAGAGCTTTTCCCTTTTATTAATGATAATAATGGAAGATAAAAGAGATATAGTAGTTGGGGCACCCTAAGCCCTGCCGCACACGACCGCGGAGTATGGTCGCATCAACCAACGTGTTAACTAAAAGCGGTTGTCGCTACGACTATGGTCGTGTCGTGGTCGCGGTCATGTGCTGGCACCCTTAAACAATCATTAGATTAGCATCGAACAAGATCCAGGTAATTGCACGGAAATGTTAGGCAGGGGGCCAGGGTCACTCGGTTCCGGCGCGTCTGGTGGCTTCACTGTGTTACTCAGGCTTTGAAGTCTAGGGCTATGAATTGGTTTATGTCTTTTATTTTTGCACAAAAAAAAAGAATAAAAGGTAACCTATATAAATCATTACTTCTGACATCAATGAAAAGTAGCCTATGTCCTTACTCAGGTCGTGGTCTCTCTGTGTGACAAATTTCATCCAAATCCGTTCGGCCATTTTGGAATGAAAGCGTAACAAACAAATAAACAAACTTACTTTCGCATTATTAATATTATAGTTAGGAAGTTAAACAAAAAACATAATAAGACCCAAATTTAAAAAAAACACCGGTGGTAAGTTATAAATACTTACTGAAATTAGTTCTGGAATATTAGAGTTATTTAGTAGCCCTAAGCTTTAATGGATTATTCAAAAGCAGTTAAGTATATTTGATACTGAATTAAGTTTTTCATATTGAAATATCCTAGTTTTGATCATAAATTCCATGAAAACTAACCTTGAGAATCAATTCAATTGGTAATATACACGGGTATTAATTATAGCTTCAATGTTTAGTTAGTTCCATTTGATAACTCGATTGTGTTCGATTTGATTCGTTATATGAAATAACAGAACATAAAAGGATCTCGTTGTTATTAACTGTTAACAAGTTGTTCCTACAAAGAATCGCGATAAGTTATCAAAAGAAATTAAAGTGAATACCTTGAGAATGCATTTTTGAACTATAATAGTTAAGTTTTTCATAACTCATAGTCTTGCTCCTGAAGATCTTGAACTTTGATATTATGAAATCAATTTATGATTAAAAATGTACTGAATAGGTTCATCTTATTGGTTCGTGGTTCATATTATCTTTGTTTTCTTTCTGAAGAGCTAGATTAGTTTATTTCTTACCTCAATGTCGAATCTCTTTTAAACTAACTGTGAAAAAAAAACAAATTTTTTCTTTTACACATTTTGCATAGCCTTTGTTGCTATAATTGGCATGAAAACAACTATGTAATTATAACTGTGTATAGGAATCAAGAATAGATGGTAATCGCAATCTCATGGTCACTATTTTCAAAATCAAGAAAGACTTTGTTCACACCGCACTTTGTATATTCGTTATTTTGATTTAAAGTATGTCACAGTTTCACTTAATTTCGATAGTATGTTTTAATTTTTTATTTTGCGTAAGTTGAAACTATGTTTTTATATATTAACGTAATTTGTTATCATTTAATTGTGCTTTTGTGTGCACTGAATAAATGGTTACGGAATCCGTTCTAAGACATAATTTTTAAACAATATTCTACAGTAATCGAACTAAACACACAGGTGTTAGAGATTAGAAGATCCTTTTAATTTAAACTTAAAATAATTTTCTTAATGCCATCAAACTTTGCAAGCCTACATGAACATTCGAAACAAAATAGGATTGTGTGTGAAATGTTTCTTTGGTGACACCACACTCAAGTAAAGGTACAATTAGCATTCTTGCGAGAGACCCACGAACCGAAATGAAAATGAAGTGTTTGTAATTTCAGCGGTTTGCCATTAAGGCTGATATATTTAATTAAATCGTAGACGTTGACGAAAATTTGTATTGGGTGTTGATTGAATTTGCTTGGTTTTGAGTTGAATAAAATCGGGTTAGCTTGTTCTTGGAGAAAAATGAGTAAATAAATATTTGACGTTTCGATCACAACATTATCAAAGTCGCAACCTAATTGATCATACTTAGGAAGCATTTATTATGTTAGTTTGAAACAAGTTATCAATAGATAACAAAATTGTAACAATACTTTATCCTCACAGTATTTTGACAGGCGATAGCCGATTTCTAATATTTAAAATATTACCAAAAAGACGGGTGACTTTTTTCAACTCGAGATATTTTTTGCCGATAATCTTTCTCGTTTTGTGGCTCTACCGCGTACGTGATCTACCGAATCGTACTGGTCAAAGGGTACCATTTTTATGTTTAATATTTTTGTATACTTAGGTTTCCAGCTCCTAAAATTATATAACCACGGACTCGTTGTATTATTTGCAAAATTACTGTTATTACGGTACGAGGAAATTGTATCATTAATAAGTTAGTTGTCTAAAGTGGTTTTGTAAGCTAAAAACAGCCGATAGTAGATCAATTAATCTTTTCGATAACAGTCGTTCGTTTAAAGACCGTTTTCCTATTAATAGTTAAAACTAATTGCGAGTCTAGACCAGTTAGCACTAAAGTTCAGACTCAGACATTTTGTCCCGTTGATTTTACAATCGTTCTTTTTATCACTAGCTATTGCCCGCGACTTTAACTACGTTTGTTTTGTTTTTCATAATGATTTTTTATCAAATGTTCAGGTTGCAAAGCCTCTGACCTTATCCAGATCCAACGATACCTATCTGTCAAATATAATAACGATCGGTTGAATAGTTCAAGCGTGAAAAGGTTACAGACATACGACTTTAGCCGGCGGCTTTACCCGCGTGGTGGTAGTGAATTAACCGACGAAAACGTATTGCCGGGATAAAACGTATCCTGTGACCTAACACAGATCATTGTCTACTCTTGTGCTAAATTTCATCCAAATCGGTTCAGCCGTTTTAGCGTGAACGCGTGACAAACAAACAAACTCACTTTTGCATTAATATAATATTACGAGTAACTAGATGTTGCCACGTTTTTTTCCGTCGATAAAGTTAGATCCCCCCATTTCGATATATGCACATTATGAAGACACACTGTATATACCTAGTTTATACGGCGATTCGGTTAGGCCTCAGGTGGCTAAAATTGCGAGTTCCAAAGTAGAGTAGGTTTCGACTTTCATCGTGCGGCGGCGGGTTTCATACGATGGTTCACTAAAAACGACCGAGAAAATGCGCAGTCGTAGGCAATTAGGTAGGTGACTTGTTAATTTTGATGCAAAATTAACAAGTCACCTGCGATTTTTATCAACCTGTGTAAATAAGCTGGGTATTATACACGGCGAAAATCTATATAGTAAAAGTAGATCTTTAACTGTACAGATGCTATCTACTATAAAACAAACATACCAACCGTGTCCGACATTTGCCGTTTGTAGTGGTATTATACCTTGCCCAACAAAAACGTTGATTAGACAAGCTTCGCAAACGCAAGCCAGTTTCAGTTTATCGGCGGCTTTGATCTACGACTAGGGTACGGTACATTGGAGCGGAGTGGAGCAGAGAGGAGCGGTGCAGACCTAGGCAAAACTTTACCCAAAAATATTTCAATTAAATTCACGTCCTTCACGCTTTAGTGAACTGGCATAGTTTGCTGCGCTGCTCCCTCGCTCTTTACCGCTTTTCAATTCTCATTCTTCGCTACAGCCCGATATGGGCGGTGAAAATTGAACGGACAGTGCAGTGTAGTGTCCTTGTCGATTGACGAAGCGATGCACGGAGACAAGGCATTCGAAGCGAACAACGTGAGTGGACATATTCCGAGGTAAATGTATAGAACTATTCACTGCTCCACTGAAACGCAGCAGAGCGGAGTCTTGAATCTTAACGCTATTCGTTAAGTTTCGTTTTTCTAGTTGTGCACTTCTCCGCTCATCTCCGCATTTGGCGTTACAAAATCTATAGCTATACTAATATTTAAATATTTATTTAAAATAAGTAAATATTGATGAAATCTGTTTTTATGATTATTCCTTTATGTTTTATAAACGAAAGAGTAGAATAGAATTTATAATTCATAAGTAACTCTGTCTGTATGCTACCTGTTCACGCCTTAACAGTGAACGGATTTCGATAAAACTTGGCAAGGAGATGGCATCCTCAGGAAGGACACAGGCTACTTTCTGTCTCGGAAAGACGTTCCCGTGGGATAATTTACGACATTACGTGGACAATGCCGCGGGCAGAAGATAGTATCTACATAATTTGCACAACAGGTCTCCTTTATCATAATCTTAATAAGATAAAGTACTCGACGGAATTCCAAATTGTGTTTTGAAGTAATCGAACTTGCGAATTAGGATAAAAGTTACGGATGTTGGCAAATAAATTAACGAACTGTCTTAATAATTATTAGAATACAAATACAAATACTCTTGAGACGGAAGTGTTCGAGATGAGCTCAAACAAATTACGATGAATATTTTGTTTTTTGTTGAGTTCAAGAGTTGATGACGTCACTCTAGTGGATCCGCACCCTGTGTTTTAACGGAATGACTTTTCAATTTTCAAGTTACATAGTGAGTTGGCATATTGTATTGTTAGCTATTGGACAATATTGCTTTGTATAAATAGAATAGCATATGTTTGTTTTTGCCAATAGGCTCGCCCTCTATTACATAGGACTTAAGCATAACTTGCGAAATGTGGGTGTACTAGAGGTACACCTCTGCCCAACCCTTATGGAAATACAGGCGTGATGTTATTTTATGTGTTATGTAACAGCCACACGGGTCGTCCTAAGCTGGTTTGTGGATTTGGTGACCATCCATTACGTATAAGCTGTTGGTCCCGGTTGTCATTCGTAGATCTTTGACAGCCGGGTAGTATGAAGGTCAAAAGTCCGACAACCAGTCTTAGCAAGGGTTATCGTGTTACCCAGTAACTGGGTTGAGGACGTCATATAGGCAGTCGCTTCATTTAAAATACTACGAAGACGACCCCGACTTAGCTGGGAAAAGTATTGGCCACGCTTGACTCAGTCAGATGGAATATTTTATTATTAGGTCTTCGACAATTTCGATTTTTATTATTTAACATACAAAATATCTTTTTCTTGTGTTTGACCTTTAATCACTGTGATTTGTTCTCGAAAAAGAAGTCTAACACTCATATTCTAAGTCAAGACCTCATGAATTCCTTCGACTTGCCTCAACCTCACTTAAATGGTTTGATTTTAATTTACTCCTCATCTCTCTCTCTCTCACTCAGTTTGAGTTGAGTTTGAGTTGAACCAACTGTCCTATATATATCGGATGTTGGCTATATATGTCCAACGGCATGTACTTTTAAGCTTGCTTGGGTCAACAAGGAAGTTTTAACCAAAACACGAGTATTTTATTAGATTTTCATAACATTTTTTGAAGAGTTTATTGAATATTGACGTATCACCTAGACTCACACTCATTCGAGGGACCCTTGCTAAGGGATTATTAAAATTGAATTCATCAAACAATGAAAAATTATAACTGTCAACAGTACATAAAAAATAATTCTTAAAAAGTTTATCTCAAAAGAAATTCATTTGTATTATTGTAGAGTTATGTCATGAAGCCAAATTAGAATTACATATGTATCAATAATAATGAAAATGTTTACTTTATCTGTATCTGTAAAGTAATCAATGAAATAAATCGGTATATTTCATTAAAATTGTCATTAAAATCACTGTTTTCACTTGAGTTAGAGTAATTTTCACCCATATTACTCGTTTTATTTGTTTCTGTTTCGGAGGCCACGTTGCTTTACAAAACCTCTAGTCATCGATCTGCTGCATTGACAAATGCAAAACGTTAATTCTAATTCAATTCTGCGTGATAGAGTTCAGTTATTATGGAAAATCGCTGAACGTCATTCACGTAACGAACGTCATTTTACATCACCACCGCTCATATCTCGATATGTCTACCTTAACTATGTACATATAAGTACGTTTTTAAGTTACATTAGTAGTAAGGGTCAGTAAGACGACAAGCGCATTGTTCCACAAAGTATGGCTACACAAAAAATCTGTGAGTTTTCCACACTTTTTGTCCCAGCCTTTTGGCGCTCCGGGTGTCCTACATCAAACTCAACATTGTCCTTTCACAGGCAAAAAATTGCGCCAGTTTTTAGACCTTGATGTCAAATAGAAAAGCAAGTGCAATATGTCAGAAGTCATATAAGTACTCGCATATCTTTCGTAACAGCCAGAAAAGGACGCAAAACCCTTGAATAATAAATGGGAAGGAAGGCAAAAGGTACGCCATTTTTCAAGGTAAGTACGCATTGAGTGGCAAGTTAGACGATTGATGGTCGAGTATTGAGAATTTGTGGTACTGGTGACTTCAGTCAGAAAATATAAGGTAGGCTGGGTCTTACTTTAATTTCACAACTTTTTGCCTTTTTTTAGTTAAGATGTTCGCTTTTGGCCTGAACTGATCACAACGATGGTAAGCGATGAAGCGGCGGACAATTGTGCACGCTTGTCTATGGTAACCTATACACTCTATACCTACTCCTTCCCACAGCTGGAACACAAGCCTCTTCTCGGTGAGAGGGAGTGGTCCGTAATCCACCAAGCGGGCCCAGTGCGGGTTGGTAGATGTCACATGATTTAGATTTTATGGTTCTAGTATATCCCGGTTCCCTCACGATGTTTTCCTTCATTGTTTTGAAACTGCAGTGGTGATGAAATAATTTACACAAAGTAAAGCGCCTGTCTGGGTTCGAACCTACGACCTACAACTTGTAAGTCGCGGCCGTTTTTCGTACCAATCAAGTGAATAAAAGGATTGACCTTCCACCTGTTAATGAAGATGAACTGACTCTGAATTTTCTCTAGTACGGTTTTGGTCAAGGCTACTCCCATTCTTATTTTTCGATGTTATACAAAGTTTTATGTATGAGACTGACCAGCTAGTCGCTAGATATGAATATTTGTAAGTAAATATAGGTAGGTAGGTTACTATGTCAAATTTGCCCTCCACATTGTTTGCGAGCTAATTTAAATTATCATGTCTCATAAAAAAGGACTTTTTTTTCCGAGCCGAGAATATTTTCGCGCTATGATTTTATACGATTTCAAGTGATGCCTGAAACCGGACGAATCGTACGTTAGACTTCAAATGGCATTCATAGATGAAGGCAACCGTGTATCGTTGGTATAATGAATTCAAGCGAGGTCGACTAACTTTGGGGGATGAAGAAACAAGTGGTCGCCCTTTGACGGCTGGTACGGAAGAAAACGTGCTAGCAGTGAAAAATTTAATCCAAGACAATATGTGACTTACGTATCAAGAGATTCAGCACATACAGCAGGTTGGATCGAGAACCCTTCACGAAATTCAACACTTGCATCTTCGCGTGAGGAGGATAGTTTCACTCTGTGTGCCGCAATACCACACCGATGCTCAGAAGCAGGCTCGGGTGGAATAGTGCCGTGATATGATAAACAAAATTGAAGCAGGCTCATCTCGGCTTGTTTACGACATCATTACAGGTGATGATTCTTGGATTTATCAATACGATCCAGAAACGAAGCGCTAGTCGATGGTTTGGGTGTTTCAAAACGAATCAACGCCTACCAAAGTGAAGCGATCTAGAAGCGAGGGGAAGATATTGATCGCGAGCTTTATAAATTTGATTGCTTACTTGGTGTCAATTCTTTTACGCAACCAAAGAAGCATCAACGCTGGATGGTATACTACCAAATGCTTGGCAGAAGTTTTCTCTGTTGTGAGCAACAAGTGACCAAACACAGGGCTCCGCGGGCTACTGCTCCACCACGACAACGCGCCTTCGCACACCGCGCTCAAAACGAGGGACTCTCTGGACAGCACGCCGGTCAAACTCCTGGGTCACCCTCCTTTCAGCCCTGACCTAACACCGTGTCACTTCCTTTCATTCCTGAGCTGTAAACGAGCACTGCGGACTGGAAAAAGTGTTTCGAAAACTGGTTCAGACGCATGATTTTTGTATAGAGGCTAGTGGAGAGCACTTTGAAATGGTTTAGTAAAAATAAACATATTTACCGATGCATCATTGTTTTTTATTTTCTTTCTGAGTGTCCCACGTAGTACCGATTAATAACAAGTTTGAAAATATTAGCATCTTCTGGAGAGGATTTTATCTATTTGTAATAAATGCCTACACAAACTTCTAAGAATACATTTGCATAGGTCATTATAATGTAATAAAATCCATATCAAGATAGTATTTTTATCAACCACTGCTATTTCAAATTTGTGGCCTTACAAATGACTATTATGTTAAATATATTACATTTAGTTTTCGACATTTAACAATTCACCATAGCATATAAAATATGAAAAAGTAGTCCTCTAGATATATAATTATACTAGCTTCCGCCCGCGGCTTTGATCGCGTGGTGTTTAATTAAAAGTAGCCTACGTCCGTCCCCAGGCTTCAGACACATTTCAACGGATTAGCCGTGTAATATCACAGCCCTGCTCTGCGCGCCACCCGTGCTGCCGTTCTTACTGTGGTAACTTTTGAACCACCATCAGCCCAAATTACTTAAGGTGAAAACGATAAAGGTATTAATTTTGATAAGACTTAGCTAAATACATAAAATTGTTAAGAAAGTATCCTATTAAAATGTATTGATGGCTCACTATTTTGGCTATAATAGCTTCCACTTAAAAAGTAGATCTATGCTGTAGCGGACTTTTAGAACCGTTTAAAACAAACAATCCCACGATACATTATCTTCGTGTAAGTCTTATTGCTCTTATACACAATCAATCTGAATCTGAATCGTTTTGAAACAGATTGCTAATCCATTGCTTCATAAGTTCGACAAAAATTCTGCTCAACAATGTAAATAACGCAATGAATTTTGTTGAACATAATATTGAATAGAATATTTTTGGGTTGGGTTGGTCAGCTTCTAGTCTAACCGGATGCATCTGAATACAAGTATTTTACACAAAGCGACTGCCCCACTGACCTCCACCACCCAGTTACTCCGTACAACGAGACCCCTTGGTAAGACTGGTTGTCATACTTTCGGGTTTCTGAGTACCCGTAACGAACTATCAAAGGTAATAAGCGCGGTTGGTCCCGGCTCAGCTGTCATTCGTGGTGACAGCTGAGCCGGGACCAACCGCGCTTATCATGTTTTCCGAGGCCCGGAGGGGTCTCGGTATGTAAAGAAGCACAGATAGCACATGGTAGGTTAGTAAACTATAAAAATATAGTGAAAATGGGCTATAAAGATGTTTGACATACATTACTGATAGCTATTCAGGAACTTGGATTTACAATACTGGAAAAAACTCGGGGTTACTGATAAACTACCTATTAAGGCCTTACCCCGAGCAAAACCTTGCAATAGTGCGTTAATCAGAGGCTTTTAACTCATTAATTAAGAGTAGCAAACTACATTTATAAGCACATTATTAATGTTCGATATCCTATCATCACATTCACATTCTTAATTGTTTTATGTGTTATAAATACCTACACTTAAAATCTCCTTGTAAAAAGTGACTAAAATTACTGATTGCATGCATCTGTTACAAAAGGTGACGTTCTAACAATTTGAGGATTACACTAATTAATAGATTATTTAAAAAGATCGCATTTTTTTTCATTTCAATATTTTAATTTGGGGGAGGCCTATAACCAGCAGTGGACGTCTTTTGGCTGCAATGATGATGATGAATTTAAAAATAAAAAGTGAATTCTATGATAAAGGGGCTTGCGCAACGAGTGGGAAAGAGAGATACTTAGCGGGAGGACGAAGAAGAACCGAACTATCAAGGTCGTTTGGTCGGGGGATCGCCTTAATCCACAATACAGGTTTTATAGTTTACTTTACCTGCTTACCTGCCTCGTTGGTATATTCTGTCAGGTCTTCGGTTCGATTAACGGGTTGAGCAAAGGTTATTGGGTGTTATCAACAGGATTTTTATGGCAGCCCGCAGTTTGGATTTGTGCCCGGTTGATAGGTAGGCTCGGTCCCTATTACATGGGACTTATACATAACTTGCGAAATGTGGGTGTACTCTGCCGTTCAGGGAATACAGGGGTGATGTTATTTTATGTCATGTTTAAATAATACATAATTATATACTTACGGCTTTTCAAATATTTTGAACGAAATCCTCATGTATGTTCCCTAACTTCCAGATTGTGCGACTCGCTCGTGTAGGTACCTATTTTTATCCTCATCTTCACAAATTTTATCCTGAATACGCTGAAATAATAATAATCCGTCCAATTAAGGCTCGTACACACTGGCGCGACGCGATAGTTCGACACATAGGCACCGCGTGTCATGCCACGAGCGGTGCCTTTGTGACGCGCTGTGGTGCAACCTGTTTGCGGGAGCAATTAGGCCATTTTCGAAATTGTTGGGAATACTAGAAAATGGGAAGTTTGGCACTCTAAAATATTTTCCACGCAAGTTTCGCTTCGTGCTAAACGCAACTATAATACTTATGCTAACGCATAATAAATTATTACTCTATATGCAGTAATAAAATTGAATATCTCATGCGTTCTTGTTGCCTACAAGCCGAGCAATCTTGTTTTTTCTTTTGTCAACTTTAAAATAGATATGATTTTTGAACAGAAATGAATCGAGCCAAAATGTTAAAATTATGTAGGTAACTGTCTTGTTCATGAAAAGAAAAAAGATCCAATAAATCATATACAGCGTTAAATTTTGATTGTATGTGTAACTGTTTCATATTCTTAATGCAAATTAACATACACTTTAGGAAGCCTCTTAATTAAAATACCCGTACTCAGAATATTTTTTTATGGAAGGGCGCATCACTTAGACAATTATCTCGTAGAACATAAAACAGAAAACCAATCTAATATCTTCGACCTCTATTTATACTACTTTACATACAATAATAGCATAAAGGAATTTAAATTAACTACACAAACGTCGAAGCAATAAGGTTTAATATTAACGTGACTCTAACAAAAGTTAACACTTTAAAGCTTAATACTTCGCCTTTCCAACGACACCATTAGATAGACGAGAAAAAAAATATTCATCCCCACTTTACGTGGAAATAACCTGAAAAAAAAAACAAGATTTTATTTTACTTCTTTGTCGGCGTGACTAATATGTATATCCATACCTAATTACAGCTTTCTAGTACTAAGTGCCAATTTCACCAATGAAACTGAACGCAATCAGCACATCTAAAACGCGTTTCCTATTCCACAGAAAATAATGACCCTGATAGCCCTTAAACATAGTTTATGTGCTGATCGCGTTCAGTTTAATCGGTGACATCAACCCTAAGCGTCTCTGAGCTAAGCTGTCGACAGACGCATAGACGGGCGGACGCGGGACGAACGGACGGACTAGGCGAAATTATAAGGGTTCCTCGTTGACTACGGAACCCTAAAAAAGTCAAATGATCGCTGAAAGTAGTTCCATTTCACAAACGATCCTTCTTGTTACTGTTGGCGCGTAAAAATATTATACTCAAGTCTCTAAAAGATGCTGAACTTGCTTACCACAAATCATATTTATAACTTTTATAAATATTACCTCAATATAACGAATAAACTTCGCTAAGGTCAGCGTCTGGGTAGGACGATAAATCTCTCTGGACATTATGATAATGTTGGCGACCACATATTGGACGAATATGGCGTGTATTGGTTTGTTGGGTCCATTAAGTTGTGCCAGACATACGATGAGACTAGCAACTTTGATCGATATTGTGTACCTACACGTTAATATTAAACCTTATTGCTTCGACGTTTGTGTAGTTAATTTAAATTCCTTTACGCTATTATTGTATGTAAAGTAGTATAAATAGAGGTCGAAGATATTAGATTGGTTTTCTGTTTTATGTTCTACGAGATAATTGTCTAAGTGATGCGCCCTTCCATAAAAAAATATTCTGAGTACGGGTATTTTAATTAAGAGGCTTCCTAAAGTGTATGTTAATTTGCATTAAGAATATGAAACAGTTACACATACAATCAAAATTTAACGCTGTATATGATTTATTGGATCTTTTTTCTTTTCATGAACAAGACAGTTACCTATATAATTTTAACATTTTGGCTCGATTCATTTCTGTTCAAAAATCATATCTATTTTAAAGTTGACAAAAGAAAAAAACAAGATTGCTCGGCTTGTAGGCAACAAGAACGCATGAGATATTCAATTTTATTACTGCATATAGAGTAATAATTTATTATGCGTTAGCATAAGTATTATAGTTGCGTTTAGCACGAAGCGAAACTTGTGTGGAAAATATTTTAGAGTGCCAAACTTCCCATTTTCTAGGATTCCCAACAATTTCGAAAATGGCCTAATTGCTCCCGCAAACAGGTTGCACCACAGCGCGTCACAAAGGCACCGCTCGTGGCATGACACGCGGTGCCTATGTGTCGAACTATCGCGTCGCGCCAGTGTGCACGAGCCTTAATTGGACGGATTATTATTATTTCAGCGTATTCAGGATAAAATTTGTGAAGATGAGGATAAAAATAGGTACCTACACGAGCGAGTCGCACAATCTGGAAGTTAGGGAACATACATGAGGATTTCGTTCAAAATATTTGAAAAGCCGTAAGTATATATGTATTATTTAAACATGACATAAAATAACATCACCCCTGTATTCCCTGAACGGCAGAGTACACCCACATTTCGCAAGTTATGTATAAGTCCCATGTAATAGGGACCGAGCCTACCTATCAACCGGGCACAAATCCAAACTGCGGGCTGCCATAAAAATCCTGTTGATAACACCCAATAACCTTTGCTCAACCCGTTAATCGAACCGAAGACCTGACAGAATATACCAACGAGGCAGGTAAGCAGGTAAAGTAAACTATAAAACCTGTATTGTGGATTAAGGCGATCCCCCGACCAAACGACCTTGATAGTTCGGTTCTTCTTCGTCCTCCCGCTAAGTATCTCTCTTTCCCACTCGTTGCGCAAGCCCCTTTATCATAGAATTCACTTTTTATTTTTAAATTCATCATCATCATTGCAGCCAAAAGACGTCCACTGCTGGTTATAGGCCTCCCCCAAATTAAAATATTGAAATGAAAAAAAATGCAATCTTTTTAAATAATCTATTAATTAGTGTAATCCTCAAATTGTTAGAACGTCACCTTTTGTAACAGATGCATGCAATCAGTAATTTTAGTCACTTTTTACAAGGAGATTTTAAGTGTAGGTATTTATAACACATAAAACAATTAAGAATGTGAATGTGATGATAGGATATCGAACATTAATAATGTGCTTATAAATGTAGTTTGCTACTCTTAATTAATGAGTTAATAGCCTCTGATTAACGCACTATTGCAAGGTTTTGCTCGGGGTAAGGCCTTAATAGCTAGTTTATCAGTAACCCCGAGTTTTTTCCAGTATTGTAAATCCAAGTTCCTGAATAGCTATCAGTAATGTATGTCAAACATCTTTATAGCCCGTTTTCACAATATTTTATAGTTTAGTAACCTACCATGTGCTATGTTGCAGCATGCCATAAAAATATCCATGTCTACATCCTTGGCAAGTCAAAAAGCATAGTTTAAATGCTCCTTAGGTACTTGTCCGATGATATCTTTGGTTCCAAATGAGTCAAGAAGATAAAATACATTCACCCACCGTTTTTCCAATAGGGGTAGGCAGAAATTACAGAACGCCACCTGCCACGACATTCACATACTTCTTTTGCTTCTTCCTTTACGTTTACACATCTGGTCGCACGCCGGTAGCAGTAAAAATTTGTTACACAATAATAAGGCATATATATTTTGCCGAGGTTACTTGAGTAATAACTATAATGTAGGTACTAACGAGCGTTATACGCTGTTCTATATACAAAAGATGGATATGTCGCACGTTAATAATTGTTTTAGTGTCAGCACAAACTGTTGCAGCGTCGTTGCGCGGAATGTTACCATTTTATGAATATTGTTTATATGTACACATAGGACTAGGTATTTATTGTGTTTTAATTTTATTTCATGTGTGTTATTTTATCTTAGCGTTTGCTGCACCGGTCGACGTCATTACGTCAATACTCAATCATTTATTTGCATTCCACATGTTTACTTAGGTGAAAACTTAAAATGATATGCGATCATTGTGGACCCTGTCGGGCACAGCAAAAATAATAGGAGAGAGGAAACTTTGTAGAATTTACCTAATCTCTCTAACAAAGTTCATTACGTCTCTTTTTTAAATTAACAGAAATTACATAAAACCAAAAAGAGAACAAATTAAATCATACAAAATAAAATAAAACTGTGTCAGAAATATATCGATAAAACAGAATAAAATCAAGGTAAATAAAATAAAAAACAAGTCAAATTAAAATAACAAACAAAATAAATAAAAAACAAATGAAATCAAAAATAAATAATAAAATCAAAATTAAATCGACAACCAATAAAAACACCACTTGCACTTTTAAGTTGTCGTTTAAATATTCGTTGATACAATAGTAGCATTTTCTTAGTAATAATAGATTTAGTTTTTTAATAAATGTATTAATACTGTCTTCTTTTTTTATTAATTCAGGCATTATTTGTTGTATATTTTAATGGACATGTTTAACCTTGACTTATGTCGGAGTGTGTAACGTGACTGTATGTCTTCGCGTTTTGTGTAGAATTCTTGCTGCTTACGAACAAATTTGCAGGTCTCTAATATGTATATACTCGGGAGGGTTAAAATGTTATACTTTGGAAGTGAGGTTTGCAGCTGTCAGTTTGATGGATGTTTATCAGGATTCTAACTATTTTCAACGGGTGAAGAGTGTAGGTGCATCTTTGCTATTTCCCCGGGTCACGTCAGCCATGCATAAGCATACGCATAGTAGGTGGTGAGCGCTGTTGAAGATCGGTGGTTTTTTTTATTTCACGGAGACCATACGAACATTTTGAAATTTTGGATCTTAATGTTTGTATGTGTGTTTTGCAGTTTTTAAGTGTGTCTAAATCTAGTCCAAGTAAGGTAAATTCTTTAACAATTTTAAGTTGTGTGTTATAAATAGTAAATTCTATATTTAGAGGTGGTTTTTGATGGGGACGGAAAGTAATTAGTTTAGTCAACGCCGGCTGTCGCTAAAAACCAGCACTGGGGCTCTGTCTCGCATAGGGTCGTAGCATTATGCTGAGCGATAGCCGCTTTGCGTGGATGTGAGGCATATTTTCCCCCAACTTGTTTTTGTGTTTGTGTTCGTTCTCTGCGTCATGTTTAACGCAAATAAACGTTTTTCTTTCTTGTTTTTGTCTTGTCGTTACGACATACGTCGTGCAGGAAGTGAGCAGTTTCTTTGAGTGTTCGAGAGAGGCGGTTGTGTTGTTTATAAACACAACAACACAGACAGCATCACGCCTTGTTTTCCCGAAGGGTTGGGCAAAGGTGTACCTACAGTACACCCACATTTCTCCAGTTAAGCTTAGGTCCCATGTAATATAGGGCGAGCCAATTGCCATCAACCGGGCACAAATCCAGACTCCGGGCTGCTACTGAGAAATTCCAGATAGAAAAACCTAATAACACGTTGCTCGACCTGGAAATCGAACCCAGGATTTCATGCTCAGCAGTAGCGATAGCGACCACTAGACAAACGAGGCAATCGTGTTGTTAATCTTGTGAGTAAATATGGAGCCTTTAGCACTTGCTCTGATGCTGAACTGTCGTATCCAACTGCCAATTAGGCGCTAAAACAAGTAAAGAGTGCGTGCGTCTCCTCTAGCCTGTCGTTGCGACTCTGCAACTCAACGCCAAGTGTGCGGGGCTCTGAACAAATGTATGAAAATAGTCGGCCGCAGCCTGTTGCGTCTAGTCACCCAGCTTTGCTGTCGCATGTCGTACAGTGTGCGCTTTGTCTTAGAGTTAACTTCGTATCACGATGTCAGCCGAAAGAAGTCCACTGCTGTGGAACAGGCATCCCCAAGGATGGTAGAGAATTTCAGATCTCTAACATAATTCGTAAGTTGGTTATTCCTTTTATATAATGCATAATCAGTCTATAACGTTCCCACTGCTGGGACAGAGGCCTCCTCTCTGAGAGAGGGCTGTAATCCACCACGGGACCAGCGCTGGTTGGCAGATGTTACACGCCTTCGAATTTTTAGTTCTAGGACATGCCGGTTTCCTCATAATGTTTTCCTTTAGCGTTTTGAGAGCAGTGGTGATGAAATTAAATACAAGTACACAAAGTAAAGTGATTTTCTGGGTTCGAACTCACGACCTACAACTATAAGTTGGAGCCAATACCACTAGGCCACGACTGCTCTCCATATCATGACTTGTTTTAAAATTGACCTCATAATATATATTTTAGAAGGCACTTACCGATGCAATCTGAGAAAAAAAAATGTAATAGTCCGTTTTCGTATTTGCCATATTAGTAATCATAAAATGAACATAGAATAGAGCGTAGAAACGAGCATAATTTTGTGTTTTTGCTGACAAATGACCGTAATTTAGATCTTCGAAACTGCTTTGGAGTTACAATTTGTTCATATAATTTATGAACAAATTGTAACTCCAAAGCAGTTTCTTCAGAATGTATAAAACAATTTTGAACGTTGCCAAATATTAGTGTTGCAATACACTGCAGTTATTAAAAATGTATGACCTTAATTAAGATTGGATTAATCGGGGTTAAAACACGACTGTGCTAAGTGCTACTGCTGACCATGAGGGGTTCGATTCCCGGGTCGCACAAAGTGGTATTAGGATTTTCTGTGGAATTTCTCCGTAGCAGCCCGGAATTTGGGTTTGTGGCCGGCAAAAGGCTCGCTCCTATTACATGGGAGTTAAACATAACTGGTGAAATGTAGGTGTATATACAGGGTGTCCCGTAAATCGACGTCAAGCCGGAGTCGGGTGATAAGTCAGGTCATACATAGTTAGAATAGAAGAAAATAACTGTAGGTGTCAGATCTTTCTTCGCGGAGGCGATCAGAGGCGGCGATCTCTTGCGTCCGGCCCTGGTCCAGGCCATGGTACAGAGCGAGAGCGAATGGGAAGCCGTCATCTCCTTCTACGAAGCATTAATGCTACGGAGGTGCAGGAGCGCGTGATGGAGAAAACCTTGCGCCCTCACGCCCCTAGTCGCCGCAGAAGACGCCCTGGGCGTCGGGGATCGCCAGCAGATTCCTGGCCACCATAGGCGCGGGCTTGTGGACGGCGACCTAGCAGGGTCGCGGGTTGTTCGAAAGAGATATCGTGGTCCTGGCACAGGTAACTGAAGGAACACGGTAAAAGTCTGACACGCCCTCCACCCAGAGTGGGAGAAGTCATTTGAAGATTACCCAGCCAAAAAAATAGGTGTCAGATCATGGCTGACAAGCCAAGGGACGAGAGGAAAATTATAAACGTAAAAACATAGAACCATCTTCTAGGCATAATTATTCAACAAACCGTGTTGAATTTATCGTCTCGGTACGGAGAGCCCGTGTGGCTCTCACAGGTCTATCCAGATCTATCGCACCACGTGGCTGAACAGTAGTTAATAAACGCTCTAAATTCTAACGACTATCATGGCTACATGGGATGATGACTAATATCAATGTTCCAAAAAATAATGTAATTTCAAAGAAGGCATATAAAAAATGAGATAATCGAAATTATCTGTTAAATATATGTAAATATGAAGAAAATACACGATTTGAATGTTTTTGGAGGACATTATTCCCGTCCTTGTCACGCGGTACGGACAATGTACGGCACCAGTATGAAGTTACATAGACGTGACGTCACTTCTACGATAATGATGACCATACCTAACACTTATTTTAAAACGTTTATACGAGTAACTTAGCAATTTTTTAAGCTTTCACACTTTTTGTTAAAAAATGCACTTTTTGGAAACAAACATTTTTTTGAGATAAAAATAAAAAAAATGTCATCACCCCTATTGTAGCCAATTTTTTTTTGAGTTTCTCCTGCTACCAAGTGCTGTAGAAAATTTATTATATTTAGAAAAACTACAAAAGTATATTATCTCAATTTCGATTGAAAAAATACTAGACAAAAGAAAAGCTAATGTATCGTCTGCTTATCATTCCACGCAAGTTGGAGAAGTTAACTGAGCGCAAAGCGTTGGGCTGCGAATATGTATCAATTTGCTATAGCTCTGGTAATATATGAGTCCTTGGTACCTGGCCGTGCGTGTTTGCTCACTCAAATTGTGCTCGTCGCCTTCAGGCCCTCGCTAATAAAATTGAATTAAATTTTATATTTTTAAGCATAATTGGCAAACACTTGAAGTTGAAAATACAAAGGCTGCGTTGAAAAGCCCCCTTCATATGTTTTCCTTTGGGTTCTATGAACTTACGGCTTTTAGACATTCGATTTGCGTTGAAAAAATTTCCAGGTAAAGATGACTCAGTGAAAAAAAGGTATTTTTTTTTAAAACTTGGCAATGATCTTAAAAAGACATGTGATTTGAATAGCAAAAACTGACGGTAACAAAAAACATGAGATTAACTAACGTTTTTAGGTTCATACGCGTCTTTATTATATAATAACAGTCACACACCCGTTCACAGGTTAAGCTACGCTTGCCGAGGCCGGTCCCTGGATGGGTGACCATCTATTACATATCGAGGAGACCACTGCGAGCCTTGGAAAGCACGTTAAACCGTTGGTCCCGGCTGTCATTTGTAGATCTTTGACAATCGTCATGTCTAGTCAGAAGCCCGAATGTTTGACAGCCAGACTTACTTACTTTGGAGGTCGGTCAGATAACCAGTTGCTCCATGTAAAATAATGGTATTCAGCTGCAATCCAACTGGAAAACAACCTGGAAGCCCAATCCTAGGAAAAGGGTAGTAATGATGTCAAAGTAAAAACACGTAGAGAATTTTTGTTCTGACGGGATTTAGGTTCTATAGTGAGGTGAAATTAAATGTTTCTTCAGTATCACGAAACGGTTTATTAAAGTAGTGGCTACAACTAACCACAGTTAATGTACAAAGACTAAAATTAGTTTAATTATAGAGGTAACCGGGCAGTGGCTTTTAACCGACTGTACTTATACCATGACGCGAGTGACGCGGGTGGTGGCTATATACCAACTGTCGTGTTGAACGTTGATTCTGTATACGATCTTGGCAGACGTGAGACGTCATAGGCACTTGAGTTAACAGGGTTGTGCATGTGTGGGTTTGAAGTTATTTCAATCGAATTAAACCTCAATTTCGCGGTTATACTCTACCGCACTTTAATTTAGATCCAAATAAATTTCCACGTTGGTCTAGTGGTCGCAATCGCTACTGCTGAGCATGAGGTCCTGGGTTCGATTCCCAACGTGTCATTGGGTTTTTCCATCTGGAATTTCTCAGTAGCAGCCCGGAATCTGGATTTGTGCCCGGTTGATGGCAATAGCTTCGACCCCTATTACATGGGACTTAAACATAACTGGAGAAATGTGGGCGTACTATAGGTACACCTCTGCCCAACCCTGTGTTAAAATTATGAAATACGACATTAAATATAACATATTAGTTAATATAGGCGGTGAGAGTATTACATTTACTCATGAGGGTGCGGCCATATGAGCGTCTCCCGGCACTTAAACAATACAAGCTCCACACATCAGTAGCGAATTAAGTTCAGAGATTGTTTGTTGCCATCATTTTTGCCATTTGGTTGTACCACATATACCTGTGCCCATTACCCCTCATTTATTTGCCTTGTAGTAATGACCTTCTCAGAAATTTCAACATAATTGAAATCGCCTATCAGATCTGCTATGCCAATTACATGGAAATTGTTGTGCTACTTTTGGCACTTCTTTTTCGATAGCACCAGTATTGAAACCGGATGTCAAAAAAACCCCTCAAGCATATTTTAAGGTTTTTGTGCCAAACAATATCATGCCTGATTAGGACTTTGTCGCTCCTAATTTACGAGAAAATACGTCAAAAACTTGGTAAGTCATTTGGAGAATTTCCTGCTTTTTGATAGTGTCGCTTCAAACGATTTTTCACGAGAATACGTAGGGAACGTACAATGGAGGTGTGCTTACCTGTACCTTCTACGCCGCCATTTTTAATTCAGTTCATAATATTATTTTAGGTCTATGTGCTTGCCTCGTGTGGAGTAGAATTATGTTGTTATTTAGTGTTGGTATTTAGTAGGTGCCTTAATTAATATTAAGGCACCTACTTGGCATACAAGAGGATTTTCTGGAAGAACATAATTCAAAGCCCGAGCTTACTATGTATTTATGAGTTTTAAAATGAGCTTACATTTAACAGGACTACCTTGAATAAAGTCTAGGTCGGCTGCTTATTAACCGAAATTATAAAAATATTGCTTATGAAACATACTAATCCATTCTAGATTTTTTATAAAATTGTTCCTTTGATGTCTGAAATAAACTCATCTGTTGTTATATCAAACTATACGCACAATAGAATAAGATATGAAGAGAAACAAGGATTACTAACATTGCTTAATAAATATATAAACAAACGAACAGGCTTACCATTCTGTTCGGCAGAGTTTGTTTGTGTTCATATTGATTTTCTGTGCCGTTAACGTGATTCAGTACTTAAGTATGTACTCCATATAGGACAAATATAAAGTACAACAGAAGTAAAGTACTACATGAAGCACAAAAGGAAAGAAGTCTGATTATTAAAAGAAAAAGTAAGTAGCGTTTAAGACGACAAATGAAAAGGCTTTTAAGTTCTAATGTTGGGCTGCATACATTCTTCTCGACGTTGTTAACAATACTCTTACTATGTATTACTCTAAGGTCGCTATGGCAACATTTTAACCATGGTTGATTACAATGGGCTCGCGGCTAACTGATAACAGGTGCACGGGTCGACTGAATGTTAAGATATACTTACTGCGGTTGGTTCGTGGATATCTATTACATGTATATCGAGACCCCTCCGTGCCTCGGAAAGCGCGTTAAACTGTTGGTTCCGGCTGTCATTCTGACAACCTGCAGTCTTACCAAGGGGTATCATGTTTCCCAGTGACTGGGTTGTGTAAGTTAGATAGACTTGAAGCCGACCCCAAAATAGTTGGGAACGCTAGACAGACGCAGATTCATTGATTGACAATCGTGGTTGCTATGGCAACGTTTCATTACCTTGGTTGATTACAAAGGCTCTCATGTTTCGACCATCTTACATTCGCCATATCGTTCAAACCTCAGCGTTCGTCGATTGGAAATCGTCGTCGAAAAACAAGCCCTGTGTTTGCTGCCGCGCAGTCGGGTAATAATTCTTACTCGTCCTATTCTTAACTAATAATTACTAATAACTCAGTATCAACAGTAGCAGCTAGCGCAGCAAGACAAATAAATAAACAAGTATCACCTTCGTTTCCTTGCCTATCCCTCTCATCGAACACGACGAAAACAAAACACAATCTCTGTCAGCCAGCAGAAACATTTCGCTCGGCGTTTAACAAGGTACACTTGGGAGCAAATAAATCGAGCCACTTCCTTTTTCACGCATTATGGTTATTATTTTTGGTATCATGGAACGCATCGATTCGAAACATATATCGCCTAAAAGGGTATTTAATAACCTTTACAATGAGGGTAGTTAGTTGTCAAAATTTCATTTTAATTAAAGTTTAAAGGGTAGAATAAAATTATCGCATTTAATTTGCTTATGACATTTTTATTGTACTCTGTTAAGAAAAGATTAAATTTGAGGTTTTTGTTAATCATACCCATATTACTTGTTATTGTTGTCTTTATCTGTGTCTGTGTAATCAAAATAACCTGATAAAATGGATACTACACCGACGGAAGCTGCCCAAGTTGTAGCTTTACTTGAGGTTGGACACGGACAACGTGAAGTGGCACGCAGACTTCATTTGAGTCGTTCAAAGGTACAGCGGGTATACCGCAGGTACCTGGAGACTGGTGCTTTTGTTCGGCGACCTGGAACTGGCCGACCACGGGCAACAACAGAACGTGACGACCGCTTTATTGCAACCAATTCGTTGCGCGACCGTGGACTTAATGCTGTTCAGCTACAGCAAGCGTTACGTGACGTTCGAGGTGTCGCAATCAGTAGGTGGACAGTGAGACGAAGACTAAAGGAACGAAATTTAACATCACACAAACCAGCAACTGGCCCAAAATTGACTGTAGCTCATCGCCGATCTCGCTTGGAGTTTGCTCGAGAACACATTAATTGGACGTTAGAAGACTGGAGGTCAGTTTTGTTTTCTGACGAGTCAAGAATCTGTCTTTTTAGCAATGACGGGAGAAACCGAGTGTATAGACGTCCTGGTGAAAGATTTGCCCAATGTTGCATTCGAGAAACTGTGAGTTTTGGTGGTGGTTCTTGTATGGTGTGGGGAGGAATTTCTCTAGACGGAAAAACGGAACTTGTCTTCGTCGACCCCGCCAACGATGGCAGTGGTAGACGTGGATTAACAGCTGACCGATACATAACTGACATTCTTGAAGACCACGTAATGCCGTATGCTGGTTTTGTCGGAGAAAATTTATTGTTTATGCATGACAATGCGAGACCTCATACCGCGCAGATCGTTACGGAATACTTGTCTGCGATCGGGATTCAACAAATGGTATGGCCAGCACGAAGTCCCGATTTGAACCCGATCGAACACCTATGGGACGAGCTAAAACGGAGAGTCCGAGCCAGGGTTCCCGCTGTTTCATCCATTCCCGAGCTTAAAGTCGCTGTGCTTGAAGAGTGGGAGAACATACCACAATATGTCATCGTAACTCTGATCAGATCGATGACTATTAGGCTACAAGAATGCATCAGGGCACGGGGGGGTAATACCAGTTATTAAGAATATTTTTTTTGCAATAATTTTGTTTTTTATTGTTTTTATGGACTGTTTTAGCCCTACTAAATTTTCTATCAAAATTACCATTTTTCTTGCAGAGCCAATAATTTATCATTCAATAAGGTTATTATTCAATAATTTACCCTCATTGTTAAGGTTA
The DNA here is from genome assembly GCA_963555695.1 of Dasypolia templi. Lineage (NCBI taxonomy): Eukaryota > Metazoa > Arthropoda > Insecta > Lepidoptera > Noctuidae > Dasypolia > Dasypolia templi. The sequence goes on from OY743140.1 coordinate 15,359,400, forward strand.
TTAACTTAACTTTTAGGCGATATATAGTTCGAATTGATACGTTCCATATTCCCAAAAATATTTACCATTTTACGTGAAAAAAGGTAGTGGCTCGATTTATTTGCTCCCAAGTGTATTTGAATTTGAATAAACTCAAATTTCTCAAAATAATCAGATGAAATCGCTCTCTATTCAATGATTGCTCCGTGCAAGTACGTATATTATTCAATATTATTGTTTGTCCGTCAATCTGTTACCGATTCTGCTGGGTTGTTAGATTGGAGAGTAGACCGACTTTAATGAAATTTCGACTAAATGCTACTTCAAGATACGGTCTATAAAGGAGATGGATAATGCTCCCATACGAGTTTGGCCCCGCACGGACATAAATAAAATAATATATGATGTGAAGGCATATTTGTATTTAATAGTCCCGTTAATATTTTATTACTCCAGAATTCGGTGGTATTTTAATACTTTGTTCTGACAATTTGACGTTTAATACACTAAGATTTTACATTCTCGTGATAGTCTAGAGGTTAAGGCCTCATTTCTCATGGACGAGGTTGTGGGTTCAATTCTTGGCAAAGTAGCAGTGTGACTTTTTCCAATTCATATGTACATTATAAGTTTAATGACATCGGTGAATGAAAACCATTCCGAGGAAACCTGGACATATAGTTAATATATATCTGAAATCGCCAACCTGTCTTGAGTAAGCGTGCAAAATTCGTGCCTTCTCTGTACGAGTAGCCCTGCAGTGGGTGGGACAACAATAGGCTGGTATTATTATTAATTAGAATTAATTTTAATAATTTTTAACTAAGTTTGTGCAATAATCTATAGGTATCACATAGACCGGTCCCGTGCTTCTCACATACAGCGAATTCCCGCGAGGGGCCTACCTATGTCTAGCAGTGGACTTCTTTGGCAGAATGATGATGATGACTACTATTTTAATTCGTTTGTTGGAAAGTAATATATGAATGAGGGAGGTGATCAATGCTCGTGCCTTCTCTGTATGAGAAGAGGGTTTTGCCCTGCAGTGGGACAAGCATAGGCTGATATTACTATTTAATTAAACGCCCCAACCTTTGGGGGAAACAAGGCGTGATGTTAAATATCATCTTGGAACAATGACATTTTCTTATTGTTGTTGACGGTCGTCGTTGACGTTCTTTAGCCACCTGGGTACTGGAGATTGCGCTCTGTAAGCTCGTGGCTAACATGGGTGGCAAATAGAAAAAGTTCATAATGTATCAAATCATAACATTTTAATTGAATAAAAATATTTAAGCAGTATTTAAGCATACTTACATAATAAAACCAAACATGCACCAAAGGCATGATGGAAACTATTTTTTTTTTTTTTTTGTAATATTATTATGTCTTTGTCCACTCTAACCACAGAAAATCCATGTCCTTTTTTATTTCGAATTGAAGAACAAATTTAACGTTGTAGTTGAGGAAATTAAATTCAGTCTTTTGTCCCATATATTATGTTATAATGAATTTTATTTAAAAAACATGGAATTCTATTTTTTTTTTCAGTCTTTTGAGACTAAATTTGTATCTATTTCATCATTATGGACACGATAAAAATACGAGGGATTTTAGCATAAATTAACTACGCGTACGGAGTGAACGCGTAACGAAAAGCATCATGTTCAGCGCCTAGACAATGCCCCAAACGAAAACTTACCCCTAAAACAGTCATGGTCACTGTTTAGTGTTGTAGTGCCGGTATAATTCATCATGGCTTCTTACCAAATGGCACCAGCATTACTGTGAATGTGTACTGTGAGGAACTCCAGCCTTGGTTAAGCGCTCGTCCTCGCTGCTCCTACACGACAACGCTCGACCTCATACGGCACAACAGACGGTCTATAAGCTAGAAGAGCTAGGGTTGGACGTTTTGCGTCATCCACCTTACTCACCAGACCTTGCGCCGACAGACTACTACTTTTTCCAAATTTTTTACATATTCTTGGCTGTGAAAAAAATCAATACCCGAGAGGCAATACAAATTGCCTTTGAAGAGTTTGTTGGCTCCCGTACACCTGACTTCTTGAAGAAGGGCATTGAAAAATTACCACTGCGTGGGCAGAGATGCATCAATAGCATGAGTGCATATTTTGATTTCAAAATCAAAATATTTTATTTCACATAAACCTACATGGGCACTTATGAAACGTTAGAATATAGGTGCACGGTGCCAATTGGTCGTTTCCTATGGAGAAGAGCCGGCAAGAAACTCCACGGTTACTCTTTTAAAAATATTTTTTGTCCAATAAAGAGAATATCATGTCACAGAAATATGTAAAAAATATATATATATATACATATAACACCGGGTTTGGAGCGGTTTTTAGAAATTTACATTGTACCAGGGAAGCCAGATATGCAGAAGGCATTGTTGCAAAACTTCCTTGTCTTCGACATAGTCTTTAATCTTAAAATATGCCTTTTTGATAAGGACACGTTTGATGTTGGTTTTCGAACTTTCCATCGATAAGTTCTGTAACCGACTTTGGCAACTTGTTATAAAAGCGGATACTGTCAGATATCACTTGCTTGTTTTAGTTAATCTAAATTTGGGTACAACAATTTCATTTTTACCACCTGTATTTATATTATGGAATACGCTTCTTATTTTAAAAAGTCCTAAGTTTTTGCGAAAATACAAAATATTTTCTAAGATATAAAGATCTTCTCTTTATATCTTAGAAAATATTTTGTGTTTTGATGAACGATTTTCGGATATTTTCCTGTAACTATTTGTGCTGTGAGACCTTGTCTTTTGCCAAATTTCATGATTCTATTTCAACAGGATGTACCCTATGGGTTTTAATTTATTTGCGAGTGTTAAGATTATTAGTCAACGTCTTAGAAGCTCGATTTTTTTACAGCTCCAAGGGTCAGTCGGTCGTATAATCGGATATTAAAGAAGCAGTAATAACAGTTTTTTTTGCGTTATAAAAGGTTTTTTGGTTTATTTTATTTATATATTTTTTAACTTTTTGGTCTAGTATATTCATCATTTAGTTAATAAGTCTAAAGTGAACGAAGTTATGACTTGAGCATTTGTTATTTTATACCTGAGTCTTATCAATTTCACGAAAAATCAAACTGAAGATAGGCAATTTTGGTTATTACCCGCCAGGCAAACACAATTAAAGTACTTCGTATAGTACTCACATAAAAGTACATTATTGTGATCTAGCTAGAACTTAATAATACCCCTAGAGCCTTCGATGTAACAAATGGTATCAGATCAAATAGAATGTTGCTTTCGTCGGTACTACGATACTAGACGTGTCAAATGAAATTACACCCTTTCTGGGAGTAATTTCATTTGACACGTCTATCTACTTTAAAAATTAAGAAAACACCATTTGTGGTTGATTTATTAATAAATGGAGTAGGTCATTAATATACACTTAAAAAGAGGAAAGGGCCCAGTATCGAGCCTTGTTAACACCAATTTTTACTTCTAAACCTAGTGAATTGACCCAATTTATTTCAACTTGCTGTTGTCTATCATTTAAATAAGATTTTACTAAACTGCGCGCAAGTCTTTCAAGTCCGAGAGCTCAAGTTTCAAGAGCAAGGTTTCGTGATCGATGCAATCCTTGGAGAGGTCACAAAAGATTACTATGGTGTCTTGGGCCTCTTCCCACGATGTAAATATGTGTTTTATATAAGGTGACACAGCCGTACAACCTTGGTGAAACCATAATGTTGATGATGTAAAATTTTATTGGTGTTAAAATGATTCAAAATTTGATTTAGCATAACCTTTTCAAACACTTTGCTGAAAACTGGCGACACGAACACGGGTCTATAATCATTGGTGTCTTTACTGTCCCCGGATATAAAAGTGTTAATAAGTGTAACAGGCAAACGCGGCGTTGTTGTGGTACCGTGCAATTATACCTAAAATTGCTTATTTCTGTTACACATTTTAACACATGGTAAAGGTAAGACTGTGATACCAGTTACAGTTTGAGTCCCTGTCAAGCTACAGATACGCGAATCCATAAGATTAGGTATCCGCTACCAAAAAATTACTAATAAGTAACAGTAATGTTCCCAATGCTGGGACAGGCCTCCTCCATAATCCACTACGCGGGCCCAGTGCTGGTTGGTTTTAATGCCAGATGCTAGCTGGTACCACGGCGTTACTACTATATTAGAATTACGAGTATATACTTACAAAAAAAAAACTGAAGATCGCAGCGTACAAGGAGCTCGTGGATCAGCTGGCCCTCACGAGAGAGACAGATAGAAAGTACTACATTGAGAAAAGTCGTAACTCCTTAGTACCTGTAAGTAAAAGAAGTTTAGATTAGTAGTGGTCGGGCAACAGTCGCCGTCAGTCGAAACGTATACTGGCAATAGACACACAAAACATTTTAAGTATCGTTCGTCTGTTAAGGTCCTTACACTACCATTAGACATAACTGACTTTTATCTTGTTTTCGAAGGATACGGTCAGTGAAGGCTTTTGTAACTAGGGGGCTAAAACAACCAACAGCGGTTATGATTTTCCATTCTATTGTTTTTTAAATACAATGACATATATTGACCTGGAGAAAAAATATAGTTTAACTTATATAATGCCACCTACATCTTTTACAATTTATCGATATATTTACGTCTACACAACACTAGCATAGCATAATCAGCCTATAACGTTCCCACTGCTGGGACACAGGCCTCCTCTCTATGAGAGGGAGTGAGCCGTAATCCACCACGCGGGCTCAGTGCGGATTGGTAGATGTCACATGTCGTAGAATTATTTTTTGGTTCTAGGACATGCCGGTTTCCTCACGATGTTTTCCTTCACCGTTTTGAGAGCAGTGGTGATGAAATTATTTACACAAAGTAAAGTGCCTGCCTGAGTTCGAACTCACGACCTACAACTCGTAAGTCACGGCCGTTACCACTGGGCCACCGCGGTACCACACAACACTAATCCTACATAAAATACTTGGTCACATTATCCCCCAAAAATACCAAACATACTTACACTACTAGTCGGATTGGACTTTACTGGTTCAATTTAGAGATAATGTGTGTGATTGCGAGCACATACGCTACAAAAATCAATAAGTAATATTTTTTTCTAAAATTGTGGTACAGTCTGTTACAATTAATATAATTTAACAATCTATGGATAAATCACAAGAGTAACAAATAATAGATCTGGCGTCCTAGCTAGGTTACATGGTAACCTGTTTTAAGGTTCGCCAGCCCAGGCTCCCACAGAAGGAGTACAAGATTTAAATAGAGACTGCTTAGGACTTTATGGTTTAAATAAGTTGAAGTTTTATTTTAAATAGTTGCATTTAACCCAACATGGGGCTAATGCGACTTTTTTCTGCCCGCATGAGTTATTATTAATATATTAAGCAAATCCTAGACATTTTGGTCTTAAATAATCTCCGATATTCGCTTAAGCGTGTAGATTTAATATGTTATCCAAAAAAGTAAGGTTGAAATTTTTGGCTAAGGTCAAAGATGAAACTTTTTTTATGTTGCAGTAGCCTACATTGACACTATTTAAGATTAGAGTAGGTTGATCTATCGGACATGACATCACATGATGCCGTGTAGTCCCGTCCTAAGAATGGGTCATGCCATTGGTCCTCATGGGTGTCGTAACAGGCAACTACGGCTGATAACAGATTAGCGTTGTCCGCAGTCTTAATACCATTTTAGTGTTTTGTTTTCGGGATAGGCCAAACAAAGGAGTTGCTTTACATAATATTTACATTATATGTAATATGTACAAGTATGTAGAAAAGGAGAGGAAAGAATCATAGAGCATTCATAAATTCGTCGACATCGCTGTCAACAGGAAATGGCACAAAAGGCTGGTAGCATTGCCACGTCGATGTATTGCAATGCTGACAAAGGAAACTTCGCGTAATATTTTTATTTTACGTTATTTTTTAATTGTAGGTTACTTTCTGAAATAAACCTAGAAAGTTTTACAGCTAAGTCGCGAGACTTGTTTGCAATTTTGAGAACTTTTGCCAGGTGGGCGATAGGTACTAGGTACCTATATTAATTTTCGGAATATTGATGCCCGTTTTGAACAGCAAATTTTTTGTCAATTGAAAACAACTCATCGCGGCAACACATAAGGTTCTAAACAGCTATGCGTTTGATGTTAGTTGAATCAAATTTTGAAGTGCGAAGTCATTTTGCAGTTTTCATTAATATTATAAAACCAACTCACGGCTCAGTGGAATAATTTTTAGGTATTTCTTAAGTTGATTGAATACCCTTTATTACCATGACATGAAATAAGGATAGTATACGCTCAACGTTTTGAGAATTATGCGAAGTAGAATATCTTTTTGAGCTGTTTTACCATTGTTTAATCATAATAATATTTTATTTTATGAAATATTTTTGAATAAGTCCTTCGAACATTTGACAATACACATTTTTTTTACTAGGAATATTTACCAATACGTCTAACTGTGCCAAAAACTGAGCGTTGTACGGTGTCCTACGTTTGGGCAGTGCCTTAACTAACATCGGGCGAAACCATAATGAATGTCCAAATAAAAGGTCGCTGTTGGATTTTCAACGCTCGCCTCAGCGCTGAAAGTTGTATTTTTATTGTTATCTCTGTATTCGAAGTCCTATGTGAAGCCGTGGACATCTTTCGGCTGAACCATATATGTTGATGAAGCCTGTAACTCCCAAAATTTTGTAAAATATAAAACATGTAAATGATATCACTCACACTTAGTCCGGTTTTCATTCGATATAAGTGTTATCACATCATTTACATCCACTTTTACGCAGCGCAATAATATTTGCAAACGCTTCAATATTTATATTTCACTACATTTTGAAAATTATAACCAGAATACCGATAATTAACAGATTTAAACATTCGTCACTAACCAACAACGTCTAATTAGGTGAATAGTTTTAACGAATTGCATCTACCTCACAGAAATCGAAATAATTTGCTCAGTTTTTTGTCTATTATTTATGTTAACAAGATGGACGAGACAAGTATCGAATGATTATCGAACCACTTCAAGTAATTTTATTAAAACAAACATTTTTTTTTCACACGATATTTAAAAAAATAAATTTTAAATATAAACCACGGATGATGTCGATATTAATGAGCTATAAATATTTTATATTTGGAATACAGCCACCTTTAGAGTTGTTCGAAACAGTAATGTCAAAGGTTTCATTCAATATTTCTACCAATGAGTGGAAAAGGGTTCTTTTTGTTAAAAGAAATTTACACTTTGCAGGTACAGGTTAAGGTGAATAATTTTGGTACTTGTAGAATATCTTTTAAGGATTTCTCTCTGTTTCTGTTGTGTTGGATCTCAATGTTTACTTATCAAATTTATGTACCTACCAAACGTATTTAATAAGGTTTATGTTTTGACTTCCGATCTTAAAAACGAAGCAGATGTTGCTAATATTTAAACAGTGTACCTAAGTACATCTGTAATCTAGTGGTCGCAAGCGCAACAGCTGAGCATGAGGTTTGATTCCCGGGTCAGTCAAATTGTTATTGGGTTTGTCCATCTGAAATTTCTCAGTAGCAGCCCGGAGTCTGGATCTGTGCCCGGTAGATGGCAATAGGCTCTCCCCCTATTAGATGGGACGTAAAGATAACTTGTAAAACTTGACATATAGTATATAAATATACAGGGTGGTTACAGGGGTTACAGGTACAGGGTGGAACGTTTAGACAAGTAAGGAAAAAGTTTAATGCGATTTCTGAATTTTCTAGTACTCAAACCTGGTCAGTTGGTCGTTAAAAGTTTTTGATCCATAAAATTAACAGGATCGAAAGGCATCAAAAAAAGTTTTTGTACAAAATTGCCTATTTTTTTGCTGACTGAATGCCAATCTAAATTTCTCAAAAAGATACGGATGAAAAAGTTGTCCTGAGACCGTTTTTCCGTAGCTACAACGATTAAAATACCTACCCTTACTGCCCGTCCCAAATATCCACCCTTTATACTTAGGTACCTACAACTCCGCCTGACCCGTCGGGAAACACTGGCGTGATGTTATGTAAAAACGTAACTTCAACCGGGAAAAGACAAACATTCTTGGAAAAGCATTCCCTTTAGTTTATTAGTACTTCTAGAATTACAATTAAATCTGTATGGCTTCTACACTCAAAGACTCGCTTCAAGGAAAAGGGACCAAGGAGTTTCTATATTGAGAAGTAGAAAATAAGTGTTTGCTGTTTTTAATTTAACCAATGAAAGTCTGGTTCTCGCATCTGTACTACTCTTAGAATGTACGCTTGGGCTTTTTTAACATACTTAAGATCTGTTTACGTATACTGGATGAATATTTTTACCATCTTGAAAAAATAGGGTTCAATAAGTGAACGAAGTAGAAGCTTACGAAATAGTTTTTTTTTTCAATAACAAACAAGGAAATTTATCTAGAAATAAGTACTACACATTTGAAGTATTTAAACAAAGCGACGTCATACTGTGACTATTCGCAGGTGATTGAAAGTACTGGAAATTAGAGAGAAAGAAGTCGCGGGACGAGTTCGGGCTAGGCAGCACGCGCGGCTCGTGCGCACAAATGTCGAAATTTTTGAAACGGTTCATTCATTTTTATCAAAACGACTGTGTGTTTATTGTTCTAGTATAAAAAGTTTACTTCAAATGTGTAGTAATTATTGCTATGCCAACTTTTGAAAAACGTAAAAAACTATGCCAAAGGCTTCTACTCTGTTCACCTATTAATTATAGGTACTCTATCTTTGTTTAGAAATAGACATAGGTAGATCTGGTAGACATAAACTAAATACAACTAACTGTTTATACTCGTACTTAGATTGGGTTCACGTCAATAGAGTAGTGGGTGAGGATTGAAACTCTAAATCCTTTTCACGTGAGGAAACCGGCATGTCCTAGAACCAAAAATTCGAAGATATGTGAGCATCTACCAACCACTGGGCCCGCTTGGTGGAATACGGCCCACTCCCTCTCACAGAGAGGAGGGTTGTGTCCCAGCAGTGTGAAAGTTATAGGCTATCATCCTATAACGTCAAGTGTGCGGTCATCATAATATCATATATGATGACCGCACACTTGGCGTCGAGTAGCCGAGAGGCCGTACGACAAGCTCGCTAGGGGATCGCACGCTCTCGCGTGGAACACAACGCGCCGTCGACCCGGGCCTGGTCCTTACCGGACGGCAAGCTACCCATTGCTCGCCGTCCGCAAGCCCGCGCCTACGGTGGCCGGGAGGCGACTCCCGACGCCCAGGGCGTCTCCTGCGGCGGCTAGTGGGGGCGTGAGGGCGCAAGGCTCTCTCCCTCACCCGCTCCGCCTCCTCCTTCGCGAGCATTACTGCTTCGCAGAAGGAGGTGACGGCTTGCCATTCCCTCTCGCTCCGTACCATGGCCTGGACCAGGGCCGGACGCGAGAGATCGCCGCCGCCAATCGCCTCCGCGAGGACACTGCGGTGCTCCGCCCAAGCTGGGCATACCTCCACCGTATGCTCCACCGTGTCCTCCGGGCGATCCACACAATGGTGACACCCGGGCGTTTCCTCCCGCCTTATGCGAAACAGGAACCTCCCGAAACAACCGTGTCCGGTGAGGACCTGTGTAAGGCGGAAGGTGAGGACGCCGTGGCGCCTCTCCAACCACTCCTCAAAGAGGGAACTTACCGCCGCTATTGTGGCGTGCCCAATGCTCGCGTACACCTGACATCAGTCAGATGCGCTTAGTTTTCGTATGATAAACACCAAAGCAAGTGCTACTAGAGGCTTTATATTTAGCCTTTAAATAAATGAAATAAGCTAAGACAAGAAGCAGATGCAAACGACAACTTAGTGTTTGGTCGCAGCGATTGGACATTTAGCTATTTCAGGAAAATACCCGGATCCGTTAACCACTTATAAAACCTAAATAACATGGCATTTTATGGGGATTAACGTACATGACGCATGTCAAATGTGCTAAAATTTATTGACACGATCCTATATTTTTAACAGTTAGGTAATGATTAGCCTTGTGGGTGGCAGTAGTTCCGTGAGAATGACGAATAGTGATGAGCCAAAGCACTTGAATTAACGGTTGTTTTTTGCGCGCATTGTCATGCGGTAGACAACTTGTTAGTTATTAAATAGTGTTATCAATCAGATAACTGTATTTCCGTTACATTAGTGATGTTTATTAAAAAAGAAGAGAAGAATACGTTTTTGCTTCAAGGCCTGGTCTAAAATGAGTAAGGTCTCGGTATATTTCTATGTTAAAATATTTTTATGTATAATACGCTCCCGGACTCCTTAATCGAGTCTTTTTAAATGATCATGAATTCAACTTTGGAACAACGATGACACCAGAATGATCGCACCAGTATCTATGCTTTAAAACTGCATAAAAACGTTTTCTTTGAGTCATCATTATTTTGATGTTTTTGTTTTAGGCTTTTGTAACTTACATGAAAACGCACGATGTCTCGATTTAGGAGTTTTGTTGTAGGTATTATATGTTTATATAATATTTAGTTCGTTCGTTGCATTTCGTAATGGTACCTAAAGTAATTTGAGAACTTTACGGGCTCTCAGTATCCATAATTAAACTATTAGTATCCATAATTATTCCTATACCTAGAATGGATTTCTTTATATTTTTTTTTCAAGTTCCTTATTCCCGCTTGTCAGCTAGACACAACCCTACTTGTTTTTTTAATTCTTTTCTTTAACCAAATTGAATACCATACCAACCAACCAAATAACCATAATCGCTACAGTATTACGTACTTAGAACTTCTAAGAAGTTTTCAGCGTTGTTGTAAAAACAGTTTCTTAAACTTTTAGCCGTTTCACTAAAGGTTTTGCTTCCGTTCCGCCATATTGGTTGGCAAGACCATCCGCGGAAACTGGCACAAACTTAGCTTCAATATAGGTAGTGTTTTTATTTATATTGTTGTCTAGAGACAATTTCCGTGCGATAACAATCCGTAGCTTATAGGTAATAATTCCAAGCATTAAGGTTGATCTAAAGTTCTACACTATATCCTCACTAATATTATAAATGCAAAGATAACTTTGTTTTGTTTGTTTAGCTTTAACGACAAAACGGCTTAACGGATTTGGATACAATTTGGCACACATATACAGGGTGGCAGGGACATTGATGCGCAAACTTATACCATGAATTCAGCACATGATTCTAGACTAACGCTAACGTGCTTTTTTTGTCGGTTATCAATAAAAGAAACTGCTGTTTATTAGAAAAGTGTACCTACGTCACGTAGGGTCAAAATGTATGGCAGAACAAATTTATTTATTTAACGATTTATGTACACACATATAAATAGAAAAAAAAGCAACAGCAAAATACGTACAAAGGTGCATCCTATTTCTAAAGAAATCTCTTACAGCATACCTGCGATAGGACAGTATATAACCCGGCGTCAGCACAGTTGAAATATGTAACGACGATAGTACGGTTGGGTCTAGGAGACCCGTATAGAAAATCGCCACAATTTCAATAATTAAAATAAATCTACTAATATATTGTAATAATTGGATAAAACGACTATTGTATAAGAGATTTTATTTAAATAAAAACAACTTGATGTCAAACTATCTTTTTAATGGTTCTTTTATAAAAATGCTTCAAAATACTAACAAAATTGACAACCTCTGTCTTAAAGTTACAAAACTTGAACAAAAATAAACTTTTCTTCTAAAATATTAATTAATAGGAAACATATCAATCACATTTACAATAAACCTACGAATAGTATTACAAAACAGTCTTACAAGTCAGTCGTATTATTGCTTACATCTGCGCAATCTCTGCAGTCCAACATTGCATGTTCACTGCAGATGTACTTGTTACAGCCCCGACAAGTATTACTACTTTTTCTATCTTTTTTGGCAGGACAGTCTTGACACCTTTTTCTTACATTAGGTATCTTCGCGGGTGGCTCCTCATCAGGGTCTCCTAAAAACTCGCGTATTCTTTTGCGCATCACTCTTGGCAACTGAATGATGCCTTTACGATCGCGCATATGCTCACGAACTAGGGTTAGGCCTAAATTCTTTAGGAATTTGCGACGCTTTGTCACAGTGTTATTATTCTTCTTATGAAATATATGTGCATTTATTCCTGACATATTTAGTAGGCCGTAAAAAATGGTCAAAGGACATTTTTTCGAATTACGACTTACGTTATAAGAAGAACACAGCTCATCAGCAACATCGACACCACCTTTTGTCACATTATAAAATGTATTTATCTCCGGTTTCTTATTTTTGCATGTAGATGGATCAATATTAGCATCATGATGCAAGCTCGACATAAGTAAAATCACTTTGTTTTTTTTAATCGGAGTCAGATTCCTCCAAGATACTCAAAATCCGCTGGCGCGAAATTACGACACGAAATGTACGGTTGGGTCAAATTTACCTTTTTCGCATTTAGACGCGTCTAACCAATCGCTGTGGTTGCAAGACGACTAAACGGCGACATCCCACGGAAAGGGACGACTGTTAGCTCCAGCTACTGAGAAGAGTGGCAACGTCGCACAAAAAACATAAGAAATACGCGCATTTCAAAATGGCGCGGGTCAAATAGACCCAACTGTGCTGACGCCGGGATAATAGATGTAGACAACTTGTGTCAGAGTAGAAGAGAAAACAAAATACATAAAAATTAAAAAAATCACTAATTTAAATATAAACATAGGTATAAAATGTGAAAATATACTAACATACATAAATGCTTCTTCAATAAATATCACAAAAATAAATATAAATATGAAGTAATAAAAATTAAAATAATGTTTTGTTTTATTTTCAGAATCACGTACTGGATCTATGGTAACAGAGGTTGTGTGTCAATGTGCCGCCACCCTGTATATACCTTGACCTAGGTAAGGACATATGCTGCTTTTCATCCTGGATTGTAGAAGAAGTCGTGGGCAACGGCTAGTAATAGTACGTTTGATTTACATAAATATTATAACAGTAAAACGGCTCAAGTGATTTGGATGAAATTTGGCCCATGGACCATGACCTGGATTAGGACAAAGGATACTTTGAGACCAAGAGGGATTGAGACTTATGCGGATGAAACCGCGGGGCGCAGCTAGTTAATAATCTGTGGCAAGTAAGATCTTAGCTACTATTATGGGCTGATATTGTTATATGTTGATTGATTATGTCATTGAAAGGAAGATTCGAGAGGGCGAGGGGTAGAACAGGCTAATATTGTTACCCTAATTTAATAGAGTTAGGGCTGATTTTTCAATACTAAGTTAACCTTTCTCTTAAAACGGTGAAGGAAAACATCGTGAGGAAACCGGCATGTCCTAGAACAAAAAAATCGAAGACATGTGACTCTTGATCGCTGGGTCCACGTATGTAGACAACCTCGATTCTTTCAATAGAAAAACACCACATAACAATAATGCCAAACAAAATTTGAAAAACCAGTTTTTACTTTGACATATATCATGTACTGACGAAATGTAATTTTAAGAACACGCTCAAACTTGATAATTCAACTGACATTTAAATTTTGTTGTATTATTTAATGCCGGCTAGCTTAAAAAATGCATTGCCAGTGAACATTGACATGTGTCATTGCGCGTTTTATTTTGGTTGCTTTGACAATTGACCGCCTGTTGGAACGTAAAACCATTAACATCGATGTTTATTTTAGTGACTGATTTACTAATGTCCGATTATGAACAGTTTGGTGAAACTAGGTCTTAAGTGATTACTACTAAAAGGTACTATTAACATTGGTTACCTCTATGGTGTTGGAGACATCATATTAGCATATTCCGTTGTAAGTTATTTCAAATGTTGTGATGTATTTGCCTTAGTCTACGTCTGATAGTGTTTACATTGTCAGATTTTAAATATCTACCCGTAAAACATTGAACAGCCAATATTGTTTTTTTTTGCCATAATTAGTGCTAGCGTGCAATGGCTTTAACTGGATTTTATTTTTACTTATTACATTGTATGTTATATTTTTCGTATGAAGTTGTATGTTTGATTGAACAGATTTTGACATAGGTTTGATATCCAATAATCATACAATAGGTCCCCAATGCCAAACGATGAAAGCGAAAATGAAATGTTTTTTGTTAGGGGTAACAAGCAAAATGTTTTAATACGGTCTCAATACGTACTTTTATCGCAGGCATTCGGGAGATTTCAAACACTGGGTGGAAGGGACATCGACGCACAGCCATGGATTCAGCAAAATAGCCAGGCTAAATACAGCCTTATTTTTCGTAAAAACTCCTGCAATTGACATCGCTCTTTAAACCCCTCTGCATATTGATTGCCATTGCAGTAAACTGAATCCTTATCTGCGGCTGATTGCTTCCTTCCTTATCAAGTATTCATTTAATTATTCATCGGAACTCCCGTCTTTTACTGAGTTAATATTTTCGCTATTCAGAGACTTCATACCGAAAGTGCTGCATCAATACCTTGCTCTTTGATAAAATATACCAAACAATATGGCGAATGGCGAAATTTGGGTGTATTGTAGTGCTATTCAGTAACCTTCACACCGTGAAAACTTAGGTGAAGTGAGCGTGGAGTGAGCTGTCAGTGACACTGATGCTAGGAATTGACCAAGACGGAATGACACTGACTTACCCCTCGAAAGTCTTCACGGTGACATTTTTACAGAATCACACACCTACGTACCTAGGCCTCTGCCTGACTTAGTGGAAAACAGGTGTTTCTGCTCCCCCGACCCACACTAACGCGTCGCATCAACTGCCGGGCGCTCACTGCGTTTTCGCTTAGCGTTCTTTCAGACTTTTTATTTTTGCTCTGCTCCTAAGGGTCAACACATAGGTGCCCCAAAAATAGGTGTTCAAAAAGGAATACTTCATAGCAAGGGCGGGCGATGCGATGCGACGGGGTGAGTCGGGGGAACAAGAAGTCGCGGGCAGAAGTTAGTAATAGAATAAAGCTGAAGTTTGTTTGTTTGAACGAGCTGATCTTTGGAACTACCAGTCGTTTTTTTATGCACTTGATTCTGCTGAAAAGCTATTTAAAATTACACTAAAACCCTTAGGAAACGAGGAAAAAGAAAAAAGCTATAGGACATGTTTTATGTTAAACCAAGAAATCTCACGCAAGTGACGTCGCAGGCAGATGCTAGTATAAAAAATTGTTTACTACCCTGTTGCTAGTCACAACAAAAAAGGTTGAAGTAACAACTGGATCGGAAACACTTAGTATTGGAAATGAAAGTATAACATGAAGCGTCTTTTGTTTATTATTATTTGGTTTAATTTCAAATGTGTCTCACACCAAATATTCATAACTTAACATCACGCCTGTAATCCCTTATGGGTTATGCAGAGGTGCAGGTACCTATAGTACTGGGTGTACATTTGCGCCAGTTATGTTTAAGTCCCATGTAATAGGGGGCGAGCCTATTGCCATCAACCGGGCATAAATCCAGACTCCGGGCTGCTACTAAGAAATTCCTGTTGAAAAAAGTCAATAACACTTTGCGCGACCTGGAAATCGTACACAGGACAATCGTACCTCATGCTTAACAGAAGTGTTTGCGACCACCAGACCGACGGGGCTATCTAATAATGGAATCTTTATAAAAATATTGAAACACATAATTGATAATTTTTAACGAAATCAAGAAATAATAATAGTAATTCATTTAATTCAGTTGTATCCATAGAGTTAAGAGTTACGTACATTTAGAGTGGGATATTAGTTTACAATTTACTAATCTAATTATCACATTGTCATGAGATACCAAAAAAATAAAAACGAAAGTTACAGTAAAAGCAATAGAAAAATATAGTATTCTATACTTAATAATAAAGCCAATACAATTCTGTTAAAGCATAAACTGCTGCCTACAAATAAAACATTTAAACTATGATTTCGCGATAAAAAAAAAACGATGTCAACATAGATCGCAGTAAAGGTATCCTGAATGTCCCACAAGTAACTTAAAGTTCTACGGTCCCTTACCTCGAAACCCACCAACGAATTTAACTTCATTCACAAACAAATATTTCACAAAGAGCGAATTGTTTTCACAGCACCGGGAAATTGTATTCCCCAAATTTTAATTCGCTGTGTATTCTCAGAATTTTCATCAATTATAAAAGGGATGTGAGTAGGGTTTGAAACCCTATTTGAACATGACTAACTCAAAATTAGAAGTCAAATCCGACCTTAAGACAGATTTAAGACCGTGTGAGCACCCTCTGGGGTCATGTGGTAGGTAATCAGAAAACTTTTTACTTTATGTCTTACTTGTTAAGCTTGTTTAGAATTCGGAGGTTAAATTTAAGTAGTTTCATCGTGTTTGTTGTTCTATTTCATACAGCAATAGTCCTTGTATCTATCGTCGCAAACATATTTGTCGAATGCAATCGAATACAATTCTCGAAAAGTAATTATCTAAAAGTTTCCAACGCTGTATCCATGCCCATATTTACAAAATATTTCATACCTAACACGTGCAGTTTGAACGGGGGAAACATGTCAACGAAATATAACGAACTTTGAACAAGCTGCTCAAAGTTCAGTCATTTTCAGATGTGTTCTGTAGCTGAGGGCTTTACCGTCTCATTATACCAAACTTAAGGGTAACCAGATACAAAAAGTGTGTGATATTATCTGGTAACCCTATAAGTCCTAAGAGGTAAAGATTTAAAAAAAATGAGAAAAAGGCAAGTAGGTTGGTGTACTTATATAAAGAAAGAAAAATACAAACATTGAAAAAAAGAACATAAATCTAATAAAATTATTAAAAACAATAAAAAAATAACACGAAGAAAAAAAAGTTTCTCAGTCTTTCACTATTGAATTGGGTAGGATTTTATATTTTGTTTGAACCATCCAATTACTAAAAGCAACGAAATATTTCACAAAAATATATATCCTCTGATAACCCTATCCACATCTGGCTTGCAGTGTCGTTGACATGAAACAATTACTTAGTTGCAGGAGTTGACAAATTAAAAATTTAAACTAAGAGGCGTGCAATGCCGGCTTCGAGAATACGAAGCGCTGTTTTGTTGGTCCATTTGTTAACGGAAGACATTAAAACAGTTCTTCATGAGAAATATCACTTTTTTTTTAATTATTGCTCTACAACCTCTTGTTTTTTTAATTAAGTACTTTAAAAATCGACGAAAACAGTCAAAAAATATTTTCTCGAATCTTTTATGAATCTTTGAATCTTTCATTATTTCTCTGACTGTATGTCAGTGAAATAATTAAAGATTATACATACAACTCACAACCGAAAACGCTGGGTTTGGGACACATTTGCTTAATTTCCAGTATACGTTGAGCTCTCATTGTATCTCCTATACAATGCAAGATCAGCTTATACTGGAAATGTATAGCTTGATGTGTAGCCGTGTGTACAAGGGTTCCAAATGTGTAATGAAAGTGATCAAAAGGAAGTTATTAAAAAAAAAAAAATTATGGAAGATCGTTATATTTTTGCCGACGGGCACACGGTTTATTAAGTTATAAGTTATATATTATATTAAGTTATAAGAGGGTTGAAAAAACCCAGTAATAGTTATAGGTATGGTGGTTATCAAATTAACTACACGGTTTTTGATCTCACGAAGTGACATGGGCTTTACTTGTGGTAGTTACGAAGCGTAGTTAACACGTTGTGAATGTGTGCGTGAAGACGAGTGGCGTCAGCACATCACACATACTTCCGACTTGGCCATTGTACTGCAAGTATGTGATTGAACTCGTAAAGAGTATATAGTACTTAAAGCCAAGTGTCCTCGGAATCAAAGACTTTGATGACATCAAGCCCGCCAAAAGATCAGCCGGTCTGTTTTGTACAGAACTGTTCACGATGATGTTTTAATAGAATGGATCGGCAGGTGTTCACAGATCAGTTCTACGGTCATGTTATTTGTGTCATTCAAGTCGCTCGATGAGTAAATTATCTTATAACCAAATAATAACGCATGAAATTGAAAAAAAACATTGAGATTATTGAGCTGCCATACGCACACAAAATAGCCATTCGATGTTTTCTATCAAAATAACTATTCCAATATATTTTCAATTACTCCGGTCACGTCTGACTCATAAAAACCGGCCAAGTATGAGTCGGACGCGCGCAGCGAGGGTTCCGTAAAACCTGTAGGTATATAAGTAAAAGATCACATGCGTTCATGAGGAAAGGGGTAGTAAGTTTAAAACATAACATAACATAACATCACGCCTTGTTTCCCCAAAGGGTTGGGCAGAGGTGTACCTATAGTACACCCACATTTCGCCAGTTATGTTTAAGTCCCATGTAATAGGGAGCGACCCTATTGCCATCTACCGGGCACAAATCCAGACTTCGGGCTGCTAAATGGGAAATTCCAGATAGAAAAACCCAATAACACGTTGGCCGACCTAGGAATCGAACCCAGGACCTCATGCTCAGCAGTAGCGATTGCGACCACTAGCCCAACGAGGCCGTCTAAAAATTATTAAAAATATTTTTATTAAACTAAAAATTTACGGTTCTCGCTATTTTTCCTTTATCTGTGCTATAAGACGTTGCTTCGTACCAAATTTCAAGATTCTGAGTTCACGGGAGCCTGTAGGTTTTTATTCCCTTGCGAGTGTCGAAAAGAACAACGCCCACTTCCCATACATTTAAAAACCTGATAATGAAAGTTTATGTACAGTTATATGGTATAGTAGAAAGACTACTAAAACATGATTACTGATTATATACAACGTAAAATAATGCATGAAATTCAGAAACAGAGTTGAATAAAGTCAAGTAGCAGTATGTAAAATGGAACGTCGTAAAAAAGGGAAGTTGAGATGCGTTCAAAACATGCTAATATGTTAACTCTTGCCGTAGAATAAGCATGAAGAAATATTAAAAAATCTTTTTTCCCTGCGTTCCTTTTAATATTGTGATTAGCGTAATTAATATACGATTCAATTAGCTGTCTCTTAAGATTTATTTCATTTCTATACTTAGTCAGGTGAAAAATGGGCATTCTGCTTTGCGGCATAAACGGCTGTATCTTTTGATCGCGTTGGCTTAGAAGTTTGATTTTTTCACAGCCCCAAGGGACAATAGACCTGAGTATTTAATATGAATTCCAGCTTGATACCTCCACGCGTTCCTAAGAAAAAGGGTCTTGACAGACAGACAAACAGACGGATGGACGGACGGACAACAAAATGATCCTATACGGTTCCATTTTTCCTTTCTAGGTACGGAACCCTAAAAATGAATGTTACTCTGTCTATATATCGTTACAATGTAAAATATTGTGCAAAGGTATTTATTATCGTTGAAATATTGCGTGGAAACGACGAGGGTGAAATAAGTATCCATTGAGCGAAGAAAATTGTCCCGGGTACGCATATTAATTAAGACTTCCACCTGCCATATCGATATAGGTTAATAACAAAATGTACAGAAAACGTTTGAATATTTTATGTCGAACATATTTTATAAAAGCTTCGAAATGTTCAAGGTCGGTGTGTGTAGACTACGTACAGTCAAGGAAAGAGAAAGGTATCCCCAGGCTCACTGAAGCTTCTTTAAAAAAATTGTAGTGCGTGAGCTCAGTACCTTCAGACTTCTATCTATATTTGACGTTGATCGTCTGTGTGTGACTTGTATTTAAAAAGTTGTTTATTTTGTTTTAGTTCAGTCTGAGACTGGAAAGACCGAAAAGGAATGTAATAAAAAACTGCCTAACCTTTTCGTCCCGCGATTGTACAAAATGCAAAGACACCAAACTATTTCGTTGACTGTAACCTCCCTTACTGTAAGTACTCGTACTGTGTACTGTAGTACTGTAGTAGTGTATATCGATAGTAACTTCGCACCACAATTCCAAAGGGAAACAACTCTATTCCTTCAGGATTGTCTGCCATGCATTTTCGACGTAATAAGGTTAGCTTAGCAGTAACTAGTTAGTCTAAACTTAGTCCTAAGTTTAAGTTAAGGTGGGCGTTTAAGTTAGAATCTGTTTATCTGGATATTGTTGTAAAGTCAGGCAAAAATAATTGCTAAGACCCTTTTTTACACGAAACGTCTAATTTTTAAGAGCCCCAACCGAGATACTTTCGACTTCTAACTTTGTTTAGTTAAGTTTTTATTTATTTGATTATACTTATGATTATATTTCATGTGCTTTGTTATTTTATTTTTAAACATTATTGCTTCTGATTGCTAAAAATGTAATGAATTCATACAAAATATTTTTAAACGTTTTAAAAGAGTAACGGTGGAGTTTCTACCCCATTCTTCTCCATGCGAAACTACCTTTTGGAAGGGGCGACTAGAATCAGTTATATTTCTTTTTTGTCCTTGTCATCATCATTTGATTTTTTTTTATAAGCGTAGTTTTAACTTACCTAATGGCTTGCTTTTGCCAATTATTTTAAAACAACAAAAACAACATTTTGACTACATGATAAAAAACAATTAATACTTACACATCTTGTGTTTTACCTACTACTTTGATGAACAAAAAGTAAAATAAATGCCCGTTATAGTTATGGTGACCTTATGGTAACCCATTTGTCCAGGAATACGATAGCCCTTGAACCTAGTATGATTTTGAAGTTAAGTATTTATTGATATTCAATATTATGAAAACACAAAAAAAAAGGTTTTGCTTTTTCGTAATATCTACATTTACTTCTAGCATAGTTCCAGCACAGTCTAAAACAATTATTTCCAAGCTTAGGGTTTCCTAAACATTTCAGTTACGCCCTTACAACACAACAATACAACATGACTAGTCATTTCGATCAAATAAAAATCTGCGGCGCGTCGGTCCTACTTCCGTCGAAAACTGGGGAATGTAATAATAACAATCATAGTAGCTCAATGTTTACGGTTTTTTCTTAACTTGTTCAGAACCTTTTTTTTTAAATGAGCGCGGAAGCGCTATTGGTGGACGAAAACAATGCAGGGTAGCCACTGGCCCGTGCACACCAAAATCGCCCTAATAGGGGTCATGCAAAAATGTCATCGATAGTACCTATTACAATCCTGAAAAAATATTATTTTTGGTACCAATACGCCTAAAAGTGCGACAAACAAACTCAAGGTTTCATGGTGTCCTATTTTTGGTAGCGCCTTAAGTGAAACTCTTATTAACCTTTAGCTTCCACCCATTTTTCAACCAACGGATACATTGAATCCCTGATGATACGTATACGAAATACATAATTCACTATAGTTACAAGACAAGTTTAGCTTTTAATGCATTTAAAATTGACACAAGTACAATCGTCCGCATGTAGCTGCTACCTACAACTGACCTAGTGTACTACGCTATGCAGTTTCAATAGAATAAGTCCCCGTACACACAGACTAGACGTAAAAAAAGGGGGTTTTTTTGGCGCACTGGGTCTACAACGCCCTGCTTAGCGCCGAGACTTAAAAATCCAAAAGTGTGTTTTTTCGTCTCACTGAGATGCACTCTGTTGGATTCTCAATGCTCGGTTTAACACCGAAAGTTGAAAATCCAGTGCGCGATAAAATCCCGGCGTGATATTTTTACATTTTAATGTGGTTTATGTGGCCATCTTATACAGCCATGTATCAGAAAGGTGTCATCATATTTAAGGGTAGGGTACACACGGCTACACATCAAGCTATACATTACCCGTTTATGCTGATCTCATATTGTACAGGATTTCCGTACAATGAGAGGTCAGCTTATACTGACAATCTATAGCTTGATGTGTAGCCGTGTGTACAGACCATCAAACTGAACAACTTTCTCAATGGGACCAACATCGTAATCCCGAAAAGGTATTTGAAGATTTGTATGGGACAGTTGATAATAATTTTTGCGCAACCTGTTACCATGGCTTCAGTACATGATTCTGAACCCCCATAAATTTTGACCGCGTAGGTCACTTTTTATGAAACAGCAGATGTTTTTGAACGAAGTTCTTTAACGGATTGCGAACGGAGTAAATTGTAGAAATCGTCACGAAACGAAAAAGGTTTTATGAAACATTTGTTGTTGTTTGTATTAAAAATCAAAAACAAAAACTTTTGATACTTGAAACTTGAGACCATATCCGATGGCTCTGCTTTAAATAAATAAGATAGTCGGGAGGTGTCATGGGACGCTAAACTTGGAAATGGAATTCGAGATCAAAAATGTAAACAAAGGTGTTGCCAATTTAAAGTTATTACCTCAATTGTGTGTTACTTGTAGACCTTTATTAATCAGGTAAAATATATTAATGCACACAGTTTCCATCTTTAAAGTGACGTAAACTACGATCCTAGAATAAAATATATCGGTTTGAAATAAAATCGCGCAAATATTTTTGTGATACTGGCAATATGACAATAGCTGTAAACATTTAGACTTTGAAAGGTTTTCCCTCCTAATCAAGAAAATCGTAAAAAAATCCTATATGATATTGCGTTATCCTAAAATCGATTCAAGTGGGCGTCCTTACTGGTCGCCATTTTGTTTTGGTCATTCGGAGTAATACTGTTATCCGGTTTCTGACGTTTTTCGTGATTGAATGTGTCCCTCGTGGGTTTTCATTAGTTTATGACGGGACCTTAGTTTAAAAATGTAAGTGGAAACATGTAATTGGCGTATATATACTTGATTTGTTAGCTGTAAGTTTTCTTAAAATTAATAAAAAAAAAAAAAAAAAATAAGTTTAATTTGCCGAGGCTCTAGCGTGCCTTCAAAAGCATGAAATTTAATTAAATCAAATCATTAGAATGTCAGGGAAAATGTGGACTACGCCTGAAACATCACTTTGACAATGAAATGGCTTTGTTTACATTTATGATATCGAATTCTAAATTCGAGTTTGACACCTCCCGGCTTGTTTTTTGTTGAAAAATTTCCATGCTGGGGTTCGTTTACCGATAGTGCGTTTTTATTGCGTTATTCAGAGGCTATTAACTCATTAATTAAAAGCAATAAACTAAATTTCAAAAGCACATTATTAATGTTCGATATCCTATCATCACATTGCAGGTGTTTATTTGTGTTTATGTGTTATAATTATTATAATACATCTGAAACCTCCTTGTATGAAAAATACTAAAATTATTGATTGCTTGCATCTGTTGCTAAAGGTGACGTTCTAATATGTTTAGGATTACACTGATGAATATATCATTTAAAAATCTAAATAATTCAAATTTTATTTTATTTCAAAAGATTGCCGCTATTCTTTTATTTTTAATAATTCCAAGAAAATTGTGAACACAATGATAAAGTGGAGTACGCAGGGAGCGGGACAGAGCGAGGCTGAGCGTCGGGACGGAGAAGTATAGTATAAGTATAATTTATTTGTTCAAAAACATACAACAATTTAATATTAAGGTGATACACTTTAAAACACTTATTTCTATGACTCGATCTGAACATCTGTGCCTGAACTAGATATAAAATATCTGTATTTCAGACATCAGCGCTCTTCCCCTGTTGTAGGCCACATATTTTATATAACTTTGTTTGACCTCTATACACATCTATAAAGACAACATTTGATCCAAATAATAACAATAAAATAAAAATGGGAAAATATAGGAAAATATACTTTAAATAAGTTGTGTAGTGATGGCCTCCGATGAGTAGAAAGTAAATGTGTGGATGTGTGTAGGAGGATGAGTAATATATTAAGCTACTTTATGACAGTCAACAGCTTGCGGATGTAATCTACTACAGTAGATTTACACTTGTTCCTATTTAATGGGTACATCTCCACCAGTTTATTTATTTTTTCATATAGAAAAGTGCCTAGGTAGCAATAGTACTTGCGAGTGTATGGATGTTTAAATGTCGGTAGATCTTTGTATGTTATGACCTTTCGTCTACGCTTAGATAAATAGGAGGACTTCTCATACTTTGTGCTAGCATGGTGTCTCAAGACTGTGTTAAGGACCAACAGCTGATGGACCGTGAGTATTTCACAGGACTGGTACAAAAGGTAAGTTGGGAATAGATAGGGCCGGAAAGTGCTGACTTTGAGTATTGCTCTTTGTGCAACTTCTAGAGGTTTGAGTATAGTTTTTGACGTGCCTCCCCATACAGAGATACAGTACTGCAACACTGATTGACCAAGCGCTAGGTACACTTGCTTAATCAATTTGGCGTCAGCTGCATTTCTAAGATTTTTAAAAACGAATATAAGTTTTCTTACCCTAGAAGTAACCATGTTTATATGAGGTCGAAAAGTCTGATTATTATCAATAATTATTCCTAAACTTTCGCTTTTACTAAGGCTGGGCAAGAACAGCTTACATTGTTACAACAATTGTGTGCTATTATGGAGAGAGTTGAGCGCGGTGGATTACAGTTCCGCATGGAAAAGGTGAGTATATTATTTTGTAATCAGTGGCTTACTATATTAAATCCAAGCTGCGCAATTCTATAGACATTATCCCATGAATCAGCAGAAAACATATGCACCGTATCGTACGCATACGATATAATTTTACCTCCATCTAGATTTAGCTCACAAAGGTCATTTAAATACACGAGAAATAGACTTGGATCCAAAATACTACCCTGTCGGACACCTAAGGAGACAGGTAAGTCACTGCTTGTGCTATCACATATTTTCACATATTGTGTGCGATCAGAAAGATAGTCTTTGAATATTTTGAGTTGGTCTCCTCTAACGCCTATTCGTTCCAGTTTCTGCAAAAGCAACGGCACAGAGACCGTGTCAAAGGCTTTAGCCAAATCTACGAATATGCCCATAGTCTTTTTGCCTGCATCCAAATTTCCCACGACATAATCAACGGAGAAGACCGAACGCAAAAGGTCGTTTGGTTGGGGTAGCGCCTTAACAAACAGTTATTCGCTAGGTCGGTAAACGTCATTACTATTGATGTGAATTTTCTAAGCAAAGGTCTCATTTGAATATGAACGAAGTTTGTTTCAGTTGCGTACAGCATATTGCCAATAAAGCTACGCTTATTTTACGGTGTCAAAAAACGCTCTATATGGAAACACACCAACATAGTTTGAACAATAAGGTTTTAGTGACGTCATTCGGCGGTCAATTGCGGCCGCTATGTGGCGGCCTCCGCAGTCTTAGAAAACCCTAGCATTACCTGAATGGTTTTCTTTAGACATTTTCTTTTAACAGAAGTGGCGTTTTAAAATAATATAACAAATATTCATAGTCAAAATTGAAAAACGTAGGTACCTTAATTAGTATTACTGTTTGATACTTAACAGGTTATAAACCCGGAACCTGATGAGAATTTAGGAGCGAGGCTTTAATAAGCCCCTGGGTCACCTTGATATTTTAACTTTCGCGAAATTACAGTATCATATTGTAACAAAATGATATACATAGGTAGGTAGGTACTTATTATGCACTTGACATGCACAAAGCGAGCAATGTCAAAAGCTACTCACAACACACCTATACTCGTAATATAAACTATACTATTAGCTATATAAAATTCTCTTGTCGCAATGTTTGTTACCAAACTCCTCCGAAACGGCTGGACCGATTTGTATGAAATTTTTAGTGCATATGGGGTCTACCCCATATCCCGTCAGATCCCGTCAGATCTATCTGAGAATCGGCCAACATCTATTTAAACAAAAAGAAGCAAAACAGCGTTTGCGGGGTAAACGGCTGGACCGATTTGTATGAAGTTTTGTGTGCATATCGAGTAGGTCTGAGAATCGGTCAACACACATTTGAAAATAAAACACGTTTGCGGGGTTAGCTAGATATAGTTATAAAATTGTAAAAGGATCATTTCCCGAGAATCAGAACTAAGCCACCATTTTGTTTTTCCAAAGAATAGCATAATCCACCACGCGGGCTCAGTGCGGGTTGGTAGATGTCACATGTCTTCGAATTTTTGGTTCTAGGACATGCCGGTTTCCTCACGATGTTTACCTTCACCATTGTGAGAGCAGTGGTGATTAAACTATTTACACAAACAAAGTAAAGCGCCTGCTTGGGTTCGAACTCACGACCTACAACTCGTAAGTCGGGACCGTTACCACTGGGCCACCACTGCACCAAAGAATAATATTCCAAAATGTTTACCAACGGCACAATAAGCCTATTATGTTCCCACTGCTGGGACACAGGCGTCCTCACTGTGAGAGGGAGTGGGCCACGCCAGCCCAGTGCGGGTTGGTAGATGTCACAAATGTCTTGGAATTTTCGGCTCTAAGACATGCCGGTTTCGATGTTTTCCTTCACCGTTTTAAATAAATAAAATAAATATTCTTTATTTCGGATAATTACAAATCAATAGGTACACGAGAAATGAATATAATCAACTTAAAATTAAATGACAGGACGAACTAACGACCTCTACATTGGGGATGAGAACCTGTCCGCTACGGGCATCAAGATTTTATTACGGCGTTTTGAGAGCAGTGGTAATGATATAATTTTAAATAAGCGCCTGTCTGGGTTCGAACCTACGACCTACAACTCGTAAGTCGTGGTCGTTACCACTGGGCCACCACTGCTCTTTACCAACGGCGTGCCCTGTCAATGTCATTCAAGCACTAATAGATCACAGATTTCAGATAAGGGATTCGAGGCACAAAAAAGGTGCATTAGAGCCATCAAGGTGCGCCATAAGGCATAACATAGCACTCTACCCATCAAACATAAGGTCTGTATGTCTTTACCTGTGTTAACAAATAAATAATAAATAAATAAAACACAATTACTACCTGTGACAGTAGCATATTCGGTTGCAACATTATAGTAGCAACAATAAAGATCATTGTGAAATTGACAGACTCGTCAATGGCACAACCCAACAGCAACCTTATTGTTACAGAAAATAAAGATGACTATGATTTTGACAGCGATGCGAACTCAGAGGTAAAATATAGGTGAGCGTAGTGTAGCACTGTTCGCCTGTTTATTTTTATATTCTGCCAGCCGTGCGTTGGTTGAGTTTTTCTGAAGACAATATAATGTATTGAGGTTGTATTACTACAACTTACACAACGTCAAACGAAGGCCGTGGAGTATGAACCGCGGCAAACATTACTAAACTACAGTGATCTATTGATCTTATCGTCGACCGCCCGGAGAAAAATAATCCAATATACTTACTTGAAATTAGTGGGCAAACGAGCAAGAAAGCTGTTTAACGTTCCCAAAGTTGTTTCTATCAAAAATCGATAACATTAAATTATAGTTAAGACATTTTATTTGAGTAAAAAATGCATTAAGTGATTTATAAGGCGTGGTTAGTTATTAATATCAGAGTTGACGCCTCGCACCGAGATCAAAGATTCCGCTCCGATTCAAAGCACCCGTGGCCCTTTTTTACGATGAGCTTCCAAATCTTAATTAATTCATCAGGTCAGGTATTATATAAACATTATTGCCTGAGTTTCAACATCGTCGATCTGTGAGCCTCGGACAAACTTGCGGAGTAAACGTAAATTCCAACGATTTTTTATTTAAAATACTTCACTTAGTGTAAATTATTTCATCACCCCGGCTCTCAAAACGGTGAAGGAAAACATCGTGAGGAAACTGGCATGTCCTAGAACCAAAAGTTCGAAGTTATGTGACATCTACCAACCCACACTGGGCCCGCTTGCTGGATTACGGCCCACTCTCTCTCACAGAGTGGAGGCCTGTGTCCCAGTCGTGGGAACATTATAGGCTGAATAAGTAAGACTTTTTTCATATCTATGATGCTTATTGCGTATGTCACAAAAATTACTAAAATGCTGTAAGTTACTTGTGTTTTCGGCTTATTCGTTGATTAGCACGAATTTACTCGCAATATTGTTTTATAATTTTGTTATACATTATTAATTGGTATTTAAGTAGTTTAGTTTTTTCTTAGCTTTGTTGCGTAAAATTCAAAATGTGCCAATTAATACACATTCTAGAGTTGTCGATTCGCCCAAAAATAAATTAACTTCGTGCTAGTCGCATTCAGAAATAACAACATTGTTTAAAAGTGTCGGTTCGGTTTCGGGCGAGTAAATTCGTGCGAATCTACAAATAAGCCGTGTTTTCGATTCGAAAATTGTACGAATACGCGTAACGTTTACGTCGCGCGGTCGTGCTCGCGCCTCAGAACACTCGATGTTTTCATATCAAGATACTTTACTACACTTAATGACGAAAGTTTTTCTACCGCCCTTTAACAGTAGGTTTTTCGAAACTATTCGGTTCCGATTTCACCAAAAAAACTGAACAGGAACTGCATTTTTAACACCATTTCAGGAGCTGTCAGTGTCAATATTCCACCAATTTTGACACACACAGCTCCTCCAATTTGAACGAGTTCCTTTTTATTCGTGAATTCGCCCTTAGAGTTATGTTTATTTCAGTACCATTGGGTAATATCTAGGTGGAATGTTGAAGTGATTCCACCGAGCGCTGTGTCGAGTTATTACAAAGTGTATATAGCGTGTCGTCACACCGAATGCCGGCACAGAACTCACTGCTGCAGTGAACTTACGATTTTATTTGACGTTTCATTCAGAAAACGTTCACACCGAATGAATTTAAACGTTACCATGTTTGTTATGTGGACATTTTTGTGGTTATGCTGGTGGAAAGTCTAGTTACCTGGCAAAGGCTTATTCCCTTGGGGGTAGTTCGGACTTAAGTATAGAGGTCAGGGGTCGGTAAGTATCAAACCACGCGTGTATGGATAGGAACTGCTGTGTCACATTGTTTGGACGTGGATTCCTTGAGGAACTAAGAAACGTTTCTAGGAATAATTTTTCGTAAGCTTCGGAAATTTTCTCTCCTGCTTAATGTAAGTTTTGTAAAAAAAATATGTTTTTAAGTGAAGCGCTTTTATAATCGGTTTCTTAAACTATGATTTGGTAGGCTAAGTTTTCCACTATTTTATGAAAAATCAGATATCTAGAAATCCCTAGTATTTTAAACTTAAATTACTTTTTCGTCGGACTATATGACCGCTTTGTTTATCTGAACTACACAATGGATTTTGAAGCGATTTTCATCACAAAATCTATTTCATAACAGTGAGTCTTCTACATAGATAGCTTTTTCACACTGTTCTTGTTTGAAGTTTTGTGAATTTTCATCAAAGCGTGTGATAACTGGAAGTGGCTGAAAAACATGTCCGTATGGATTGAGGAGCCACGACTCATATTTAAAAGCAGATACTACCAATATTTTCATTATCCGTGTGGATTGAAGAGTCATGTCTCATATATAAACGCAGATACTACAAATATTGAGTAGTAAATGAGCCGATTTTGTAGACTCGATCCTGGAGTTTGTAGTAAAACCCGTAAAAAGTTACAGGACGTTTAAGGTGACTCATCAATTCAGACGTCTGGATTGAGGAGCAGCCTTAAACGGCCTACAATATCGGCTAATTAACTACTAAATATTTGTTATATACTGCGTTTACATATGAGATGTGATTCCTCAACCCATACGGACACTGAAAAACTAAGACCCAACTACGACAAAAACGCCAACTAAAAAGGTCAAGGTAAACAAGTCATCTACTTAAGTGTTTTTTGTTCTTCGGTTTTCGTAAAGCCAATCTGTTCGATTTATGCCTCACTTAGTGATGACGTGTGACTGCGTCTAGAAGAAAACCGAATCTAGATAATTTGTTTATATGTCGTTTGCCAAAATACAACGAGTGGTGTATGAGTTATGAGGCCTGTTAAAATCATAACCCTACTTTGGTATTGAAAAAAAAAACGTGCTGTCAGCAAGAAACTGGGCAATGTTTACAAATAAAAAGCTAATTAATCAGAACCGATGTTGCATATCATAACGATAAAAACGCTCTATGAGACCAGCCTAGTTTTAAATACAACAGTTGAAAGGTCACAAATGGCAAAAAACTTTATACTTTTTTACAAATTCTGTGCAATGATAGCAATTACTCAAAAAATAAGGACAGTCTCCTAAGAAAGTTTTTAAAGCTGCAACTGTTAAGGGACCTGTCATTAAAAACCCAGTAAATTCTAAAAATCTTTTTTTTTATCGGGTAGATTTTGATACCTTTCTTTGCACAAGGATAAGGCATCCCTACAAAAATATCAAAACCATATCGATATTGGTTCTCCTTTGTTAAGTCACTTTATAGCCTGTGGACTTGCTTGACCCCTTGATTGATTCAAACAAAAAGTTTGTCAAAAAACTTTGATTTGAGGCCAAGGTAACGAATATAGTAGGTAAATTCTACAAGTCATCGCTTTAAGAACTAGTTTCCGACAGCTTGTAGGTATACCCCTCCCGACCCTTGCTCGAGCCAGCCCGCGCCGCTGAGCCTGTAGCTCTAAATTCGTCCCTAAATCACTCAAATCCTGATCCAGCTAGTCCCTTGCTGCCCTCTCCCAGCGACGACCTAAGCCGAGGTTCGTACCCCGAAGGGGGTGCCCTTAGCGTTGTCGCTTAGTTTTTAAGTTAGTACATAAGTTTCAGTCCTGGCTGGAGGCCTTAATTTATTAGGGCAACCACAGGCAAGTCCGTCTAAGCAGACGACAACCTCATAGGTTGACCTGCGAGATGCCATTTATAAAAAAAATAAAATAAAGCTTGTAGGTATCTATGTATTGGTAGTTTTTTGAATGGAAACACGTTTTGTTGAAACTGCTCTTGGCAAGATATTTGGCTGCCGGAAATAATACTGGTATTCGTAATAGAGAAAGTGTCATTAAAACTAAGAATGGGTATAGTCCGCGAGCCCTAAGCTGAGCTTTGCATTTATGTGAGTGCACATAGCGACGCGTCCTTCTCTTGGCAATCAGCCAATCGGAGAATCAGACAATCGACCCGAGGCGCTGTGCGTCCCTCGCGCGATCACATTGGCGCTTACACAAATGTGAAACTCATCTTAGGCCTCGCGGACTGTAAGAAATGTTTCAATTATTTGGCTCAGTGGGAGACGTAAAACTAATATTTGCCACTGTTTCGACCGTCTTGTACCTCGTTGTCAAGATTTCAAGATTCCGCAAGTACAGCCAGTGCATACCTGCATAACCCGACCCTCTTCCCCTCTTTCTCTTTGTAAGAGGAAATAAGACTGCTTAATTTGATCCCTGGACGCGTTGCTTGACTGGGTATTGTCAAAAGAAGAAGAGGCAAAATGACAGAATACCTGTCTATTCTTCCGTCGACAAAATTTGTTTCTATTGTGGTCAAGCAAACACGTGCTGGGCCGGCAAAGAGCTTTTATTTATCTTTTGAATATTTCATGAACACAAATGTACAGAGGTGGAATTAATTCTATAGACCTTTTTTACCTGTCAACCTTTGGGCAGAGGCCAACAGTGGTTGGATACTTCATTAGGAATTTTTAAGTGAAACTGCACGCGATCAACACATCTAAATCGCGCACAAGAGATGTCAGTGTCAATGTTCCACAGAAAAAACTGACACTGAAATTCGCCTGTAGTAGCAAGTTTCGACTCTGGCTTTGAACCTAGTTAACACCTGTACCGATCTAGATGCCTCTATATAGACATAGTCCGGAAATATCAAATTTATACACTACGTCAAAGAATGATAGTTGTAATTTGGATACACGGACAATTAAAGTAAGTAGAGTAATTGATAAGCAATTCATTTTCCAACGGTCGAAACCAATATTGCTCTGTATAGACAAATTAACCTTTTATGATTTTAAAATGTAAGCACTTATTATGAGTGAGTTGTTGTTAGCAACCCGTACTTGTTTAACACATAATCTGAAGTATGTGATCTAAGTTCAATTTAGCAGTTCATGGACATCTTGTTTATAAATAAATGAATGTAAATATTCGTGTAAAAAGTTTTATTTTTTGTTGATCTTTGCGCTTGAGCAAAACTTGCTTAGCGCATACCACATTTATAATATTCATCAACTATCGTATTATAATAATCAAAGCTGGATTTTCCCATATGTAATATTTCTGTAAAAAAAAATGGTGAGAATTAATTTATTAATATACTTTATTACATTATTGAAAGTACCTGCACAATACTCGAACCTTTAAAACGTAAAGTTGAGAGTATTGTAGATACTCGTAATAGAGCAGTAAATTCAAAATAAAACCACAATATGAACCTAATGTTTGCAAAAATATCACAAAACCCTCTTGCACATTTGTCGACTGAAGAATTGACAAAATGACAGATTTCTACGTCTATTCTTACGTCGACATCACTAGTTTCTTAAAATAAAATAAAAAAAACATTTATTTCAGGTCCTTGACCCATACAAGATATAAACAACACAATTAAATTTTGTCAATTTCATAACTTTAAAATTAGATGACTGATGAATTCACGCTAAAAGTTAATGAAATGACTTAATTATGTAACAGATAAACAATAGATAAATGTCAGATCCAAAACACAAAGCAAAAAAAAAAAGATGTCAAATCAATTAAATCTATCAGTGAAATGAATTGAGTCTATGGTTGTTGTGATGCACGTGCAGTTGCACCATAAATAACTAATTACGTTTAGCGTTAAAATAATTAAAACATCGATAATTTGTGTAATAAGTCTGTCTGAAGAGACAGATTTGTCATCTGCCTTTTTTTAGGTTGGGAAATCATAAAATTACTTCTCCCGCTCTGTCTGGCGGGAGGGCGTGTCAGACTTATATTGACCACCCGTTTTCCTTCAGTTGCCTGTGCCAGGGCCACGGTATCTCTTTCGAACAGCCCTAGACCCTGGCAGGCATCAGCCCTATCGGACCCCGACACTATGTGCTGACATCTCTTTGAGGCGCGCGTGGAACACGACGCACCGCGACCGTCGACCCAGGCCTGGTCCTTCGCGGACGGCGAGCTACCCATTGCTCGCCAGCCGTAGAATTATCATTTGTCTAGCCTTTTCTTTACTGTTGGGGCCGGCTTCCAGTATAACCAAATACAGCTGAATACCAGTATTTTTAGGGTTCCGTTCCTCAAAAAAACGGAACTCTTATAGGATCACTTTGTTGTCCGTATGTCTGTCAGTCAGAGACCCTTTTTTTCAGGAAAACGTGGAGGTAATAAACTGAAATTATTATCAAATAAGTAGGGCTACGCTCATTTGGAGCTCTAAATAAATCAAGCTTCTAAGTCAACCCATAAAAAATACGGCGATTTATGCGACATATTTTGACACTCGCAAATAAATCGAAACCTATTTAAAAGGATATTTCCCGTAGACCTAGAATCATGAAATGTGGCAAGGAGCAAGCTCTCACAGCATAAGTAAAGTAAAGTAAAGGAAAAAGTTCGAAAATAGTTAATTTATTGTTTTATCGCATAATAAAATCTGTTTTTGCTATTACAAACTTACATTTGCAGGTGGAGAATTGACCGTGACGTATGTCGATGTGTTTTTGAACTACAATGTTTGTTCTTGGTATAAATTAATTCCAACTACGGAACCCTTCATTGCACTTACTTGGCCGGTTTTTTTACATAGAGCGTCTGGCAGGGGAATGAGGTTCGTCGATTGTCGGGCAATTGCCCGCCAGGCACGACTCCCGTTTGGCCGGAGAATCCTCCCTATCCATGATGTATGAGTGAACTTTACACCCTGTTCCTCATAACTCTTTCAGGCTTACCGCTAAATGTATTTACTGTTTTTTGTTACAAGTGAGGCTCAGTTATATTCTCTATCTAAATAAGTTACTAAAACTCTTTACAGAACTATAGATCATTCATTTATGTATTTTTTTTAAGTTGACAGAGTTCAGAATGAAATATATTTCCTGTTTTTTGGTACAAGCGGGCTAAATGTAATTATTTACATAATCAGGTATTAATTCACTCTAAAGAACTAAAACATTCATTTAAAAACAATTAAATCTCCGTCCGTCCGAGTAGCGGTCTAAACAGTCGGCTATAAATAGGACTGTCTCACCGTCACCTCACCGTCGGCGATTAGCGAGAAGCGAGTTGACGAGCAACGAGCAGTGAGATCGCGACGGCGACGAGCCATTTCTCGCCGCACTGGGCCCGCTTGGTAAATTACGGCCCACTCGTTCTCACCGAGAGGAGGCCTGTGTCCCAGCAGTGGGAACATTATAGGCTGATTGTGCTATGCGTATGGACCAAGCGAGTGTTCTGTCTGCCGAACGAGCGTCGCTGAGCGAGTACTTTGATAGCTACTTCGAGTACTCGCACCAATCAGTGCTCAACTATTAATAAAATTTATCTCTTTTACTTTCACGGGACCTACAATCTTTTGTACGTTTATTTAGCGAGAAAATCATTTGTTTACGCGCGAAATTGTTTGTTTGTATGCTTCTGCCTGGTAATTGTGCGACAAATCTGCAAAGTTGTCTCGTATTTTTTTATTATTGCTGAACTTTAGATGCGAATGAGGTAACACTTCAATGGACTCCGGAAGTAGTCGTAATTCTGTAAATTGAGATAATCAAGTGATGTAATCGTTGATAAGTTATTTTTTTCACGAACCGTTTTCGGACTGTATTCTTGAAAGAGTAGGACCTTTGGTTAATACCAAAATAAGTGGGTAAACCAAAAATATGTACTATTTATTTATTTGTGAATCAGCGCCTTTGAACGTCGAATGTTACAAAAAGCCACCTAAACGCACACGTTTCACCACTTCGAGCTAAAGGCTCCTGCAAACAGGCTCGACTCGATACAGTCGCGTCGTGCCAGTATGTACGAGCCTTTAGAATAAGAAGTTATCATATTGTTTACACAAAACATCGTGAGGAAACCTGGACTTATAATCGTTCTGTAGTCTGGAATCGCCAACCCGTCTTGAGCAAGCGTGCTGATCAATGCTCGTGCCTTCTCTGTTTGAGAAGAGGCCTTTGTCCTACAATGGGACAATCATAGGCTGGTAATAAATTGCTTACAATTTCCGCAACCATTCAATAACAATAAAAAGAAAGAAAAATCTTTTGTA
Organism: Dasypolia templi; assembly: GCA_963555695.1. NCBI lineage: Eukaryota > Metazoa > Arthropoda > Insecta > Lepidoptera > Noctuidae > Dasypolia > Dasypolia templi. The sequence continues at coordinate 15,394,272 of OY743140.1, forward strand.
TAATTTTCCTCACAAAACCTTGGCCAATTTGTGATTAAAAGCGATATTGAAAACTTTTGACAACCATGAAAATGTGCCCTTAAACGAAAGCGTGAAGGTTTATGAGTTCATAATACGGGAAACATTAACTTTGAATGGCTTGCTTTGGTGCTAGGTGCCCTATAGTCAAAACTCAACCCTGAATTTTATAGTAGTTTCCATAAAATGTGGCTCTGTTCTATGTTCACATTCTTCTCTGCCTTATGAGGCTGACAAGAGCTAAAGCGCGGTCACTGTCATACTGCATAGAAAAGAAAGAGAAGTGGGATGAAACAGTGCTGGTAATTTATTTAAAAAACGAAGCAGTTATCTATGTTATATTATCTAAAACACTATCACGTTAATGTGCTGCTTATAGAATATTATCTGACAAAAATCTGAATGATTGCATGTAAATTAGTATGGTTAATTTTTAGATGTATCTTATCATATCAAATTAGTTGCGTTATGTTTTCAACACACTGCTGCACTGTCTAACTAGCATATATCCTGAAGAATATCACATTTTTCTGATTTAATTTACTGCAATGGATCATACACATGTAGGCATTATAATACTTGCGTTTAGGTCTGTAGTCCCCTTAATACTCTAACATTTTACGTGAATGAATGAATGAATGAAATGCACCGACCCCAGCGTGGTTTGACCAGACTCGATTAATCGAATGAACCCCAAGATTTGCACTAGCCCCTGAAGCCTCATGCTTCATGGTGCTACAAAGACCATTGCATATCAAGGAATAGACCGGGGGGCACTGTAATGGTAGGGAAGACGTGCCCTTAGGATAGGAAGGGTTAAGAGCCTACGGAGTATGCACCCTAACGTAAGCATGGGATTAATGGAGAGGCGGGTGATATTTGTCTATTGGAGGGCATCTTTTAACGATGTCACAGCAGGGTTGATTCAGGTCGAGCTTCATCGGTGAATCTTTAAGCGGGGTTCAGCTGGTTTCTCGGCTCTTTTCTATGTCACTGCTCTGCTGTGATAAATATTGCTGTTCTTTTCAATGTCTTCGTCTGAGTTCTCGCTACTGACCGTTTCCGGTTTTTGTACATCTCGTTAGCGGCGTTCTTGATCTTCCACCGTGTCCATCGAATAATTGTACCCTTGTCGAAATAATTTTAAGTCTTGAGCTATCGTTCGAGTCTCAAATGTTGTTCCAAAAGTAGTATGTGCACTGTTGGGTATCGAACCCAACACAACACATTGCGCATGGTCTGCACGCGCAGGCCGCGTGTTTAGCGCGTCGTGGCAATGACACGGTTCGGCCCGATGACCACTCGCTTCTTCTGACTTCTCCGCGACGGACGATACTCCTCTTACTTTAGTTTCGTTATTAGCTGAATATCCGGTACAATTTTATTATTGTTATAAGCACGTCATTAAACCCTTGCCTTAAATACAGTAGTCCACTCTTTAGATGATCCCCGCGCTAACATTAGTCCTTCAAGAATCTCGCCGTCTTAATTTCAAAAGTAACGGTCTCAAAAGAAAAAAGCTTCGAAATCGAAGCTTTTCAGTTGCGTTCTTCAACGGGGGCAGCTCCAGCAGAAATCGTCAACACCTTGTTGAAGAAGCTTCGCGTAGCACTGCACACGCCCAGGGGACGAAGTCGGGCCAAGGAGAACTAAAACTTGCAGATAATCGTTTATACAGTGGATGGTTTACCCATTTTGTGAGTTTGTTCCAGTTTGTTCCTTATTCATTCATTTACTTAGTCTCATTCCATATGTTTACCAACATTTAAGTGAGTGTTTTCATTTGTCTTCAAGTCTTTTAGTGGCAATCATTCTTATTCATAGCCTTATATTTATCTAAAGTCACTTACGAGTATATGCTTATAAAGCTAAAATATAACGGTTAGGATAATCCATCTGTTTACACCCTTCCTTCACTTCACTATATCAGTTGATAACACGGCGACGTGCTTCCTTGTTATCTTCGCATCAGCTGTTCCTTATTTTATTTTTTTAAACGTTGCCCCACACCAGGAATTACTCCTGTATCGTGGGTGCGTTCACAAACATGAAACTCACATACACAAGACACCCAGACCCGGAACAACCATTTATAGGTCATACAAATATTTGTTCCGTGCGGGGATCGAACCCGCGACACGCAGCGCAGCAGCCGATCGCTCAACCACTGCGCCAACCGTGCCGTTAAATTCGCACCAAGTCATTCATAATCATAATTCATAAGCTAGCTCATGACATTTCGTATTGATTTTATAAACTGTTTTGTTATCTCTTCTCTAATAAAATCATTTTTGCAAGTTTGCTGGTGGTGCTGCTGTGAATCGTTATAACCATAAATCTTAATTTATTTCAACATCATATTGCAGGCACTGGTTAATAGAGTGTACAATCTTAAATAGAGAAAGGTGTCTGTGATAGAAGGGTCCTGAGTTACAAATCAGTCAGCTCTCTTAGATATGACATGTTAATTTACAGAGCGGTTAGAGAGTCAAGATGTTATTTTAAAAGTTTAAGATTGCAATTAAGTATTTAAGTAAATGTAGAACCTACAAAACAAACAGAAACATTTAAAAAAAACATTGTTTAATTAAGATACTCGTAGAACTGGGCAAACTTGCTAATTATATTGACTTAAGATCTAATTTAACTAATTCATAATTATCCAATTTGAAAGCAGTAGGTACTTACAGTTACTACTAGTTAACAAAATTCAGAAGTAAAAGGTGTAAAGTCAAGCAAAAAATTCACGGATATATACAAATTATGCATAACGCGAGGAAATAAAACAAGAATATTCTACCATATGCTTAATTAACAAAAAGAGAAAGAATGGATATGGAGTAATGAAGAATGTTGTGTTTATGATGGCTAAGTGATTTTACGATACGGGTTTTAAGCGGGTGATTGAGCAAACATTTGTTGCTCGTCTATTTTGTGTTGGGAAATCGTGATATAAGGGAAGAACAGTGTTTTTTTGCATATATTTTTTATTACAGTTATGAGTATAAACAACTGTCGGACCGTTAGCACTTGGCATTGTTGGTTAATTTGTAAAGTTGGATAAAGGATTGTGAAAAAACAATTCTAATATAAATATATAGCTCTTTGAGCTCTTTTAAAATGATTATACATATAGTTATGGTCTTCCTCCTACCTAATTGAAATATGGGACAACGCGCCAAAAACCAACCCAAAGGACCTACAGATCACACAAACTAAAATAATTCAACCATTATTTCACTATGGTTACCTTACACCTACAGTCAAAACTTACAGGGAAACGAGACTCATGAATATTAAACCACTTCTCTATTAAGCACATTGCACCAGCATATTTATATTATAAGAAAACTTCTAAAAAGTCCATTCACACGCAACTACACCTCACAAAAATACATCAAGTACCCTATTTTGTTGTTTGTATCTTATTTAATAACATTTTTTAATATGATGAGCAATTGCTGAGATATATCGGAATCACGGTGAATGCGGCGAAATGGCCCAACTTCGTTTAAACAACGGTTGAAGGGCATGCCTCCCTATTACGCCCAATATGGTTAACAGAATAATAACAGCCGCACGGGCCGAGCGATCAGGTTAAGCCATGACTGCCGCGGTCGGTACGTGGATGGGTGACCATCCTCACTCACCAAAACCCAGCCGCGCCATGGGAATGGTGATGATGGTTAACAGACTGCGGCGTCACAGAAGAACCGCACAGTCCGTCCATACTTGGTTCCAACCTGTTGAACCTGTACTTGAAACCTTTACGCATTATATTTTTGAAACTTTGCGCAACAGACACGCAAGGGTCAGTTGCAGGTACCGGCTAGCATTCCTTTAAACAGTGAGCACCGCATTTTTTTTACTGCACCCTCAAACAATGCAACCTTCTGCTTTCTCTCGATCCCAGCCATAATGCGCCTTTCGCTTGCCCGCCAGATGTGTCCATTACGAGCGTCAACAAAGCGTCTAACTTACAAAATATGTAGTTGTGAATATCTAAATAAAAATTTACGCCTCTTTTAAATTATAACTAAGGTATGTTTGAGAAAAATATTACCTAGATTAAAATAAAATAGATTCAAGCAGGCTTCCATTTCTACTCGAAAGGAAGCAATAATAATAGTCAGTGAATATTGAACTTGTTCAACGTAGTTATATAGTTGTTCGGCACAATGTGTATGAAGTATTAGGTTAAAAGCGATACCGTACTATACGGTATGAATTCATTTATTTCTAAAGATTACAAATCTCTTGTACGGAAATAAGTACTGACATTACTTAATTAAAACATTGATGTCCAGGAGTAGCAAGGCCTTATACGAGCGTTACGAATTTATGAAGGTAATTGTTACAAGTTTTTTTATTGTCAACCGCCGTGCGGCGCGTTGTCGCGGTTACCGTGCGATGACTCGTTATCTTTGTTTTTGTTTGAAATCATAGGATTCGATCACAATAGGTGCCAGAATAACAGCTTCGTTTATCCCGCACTACTACATTTAATATAAATACACTATCCTATAACAATTGTTTAAAGTTATGTTGGACATGCGCGTGGCGTTTAGGTCGTTGATTTTGAATCAAAACGCAGCCGCAGCGTAAAAGTACAGCTTAGGGTACGGAACGATCTCACCAGTGACGCGGCAGGAGTCTCAGCTTCATGGAACGCACATTTATTTATCTTTTGAACCGATTTAAAGTATTTTGGTTTGCGACACTGATACACACACACACACAAAAGAAACACGGTTTGATTTCTAAGTCCGGCAAGTAAGCCACCATCTGTTGGGCACGGTGCCTCAGCGAAAACAAAGACACGACCTTCCGGGTCGGAGTTTCGAACCGAACTCCCCCTTAATACTCTAACATTTTACAGTTTAAATATTTAAATTACATTATTTTACTACAACAACATAACATGAAGCATATTACCGCAAGGGTCAGGCAGAGGTGTAACTATGGTACACCCACATTTCGCCAGTTATGTTTAAGTCCAATGTAATAGGGGGCGAGCATTTTGCCATCAACCGGCCACAAATCAAGACTCAGAGCTGCTACTGTGAAATTTCTGATGGCCACACAGGTAGATTGGTTTTTTCGTGGATACCATCCATTAGATACATATCGAGACTCCTCCTCGCCGCCGTTGGTCCCGGCTCTCATTCGTAGATCTTTGACAGTCGCTACGGGAAGTCAGCCAAAAGTCAGCAAACCTGTCTTAACCAGGGTTATCGTATTACCACTTAACTGGGTTGTGGAGGTTAATAACACATGAAAAGAAATAAGAACGTGCAATGTAATGATAGGATACCAAACATTGATAATGTGCTTTTAAATGTAGTTTATAACTGTTATTAAGTGTGAATAAAACACTATCGCAAGGTTTTGCTAGCGAGGGTAGCGCCTTAAATAGGGATTTATTGTCACCTGTGTTTTTTTTTATCGGGCCGTTTCTGTCTTCACACAGCGCTTGACCGCGTACGATAACGTTTTCCTACATTTTTTGTTTTGGAAAATTACTACATTAACATTTGGCTAGAAATACAGAAGTTTAAGGAAGTCTAAAAGTACCTCTGCTTAATCACCAAGCTTTCTATCTGCGTCTCTGGCATCATCAGCATATATTCGTCCACTGCTAGTCGTAGGCCCCTCCTAGTGAACGTCACTGAGCCTGATCTTCGGCATCCAGTTTCTGCCAGCCGCCTTTAGCAAGTTGTCACTCTACCAGGATGCGTATCATGACCGAGTTTTGTCAATAGACAACATTACAGATTTCATTTATTTTTGTGTAATTTTGTCTATACTTCAGTCGACAAAACTTGTCGACGGCAGAATAGACAAAAAAATTCACAACACGACAATCTATGGTGTCTTGCTACGCGCGTGCGGCCCGGCGGGCGGACCCATAATAAATTAGTCGACTCAACCTATAACCTGTGGTATACGGACCTATATTTCGTTTAAATATACAATGTCAGTGATGGATGAACCTGTAATAATTAATGTTAATGACGCTAATCCATCGATAATACCCATGTTGTTTGATCGTGTGTGACTCAGCTTAATATTGTCATTTTAACACGAAACCGCGGTTTTATTAATAACATCATGACCGTATTCCCAGAAGGGTAAGGCAGAGGTGTTGCCTTAGTACAAACACATTTGGCTGGTAATGTTTAAGTCCCATATAATAGGGGATAGGGGGCCTGCCTATTGTCATCAATCGGGCACAAATCCAGACTCCAGGCTGCTACTAAAAATCCTGATGAAAAAACCCAGGAACACTATGCCCGCCCTTGGAATCAAACCCAGGAAGTCATTCTCAGCAGAAGCGCTTGCGACTAGACCAACGAGGCACTCGTGACAGATTGCCTTTTGGATTGTCTTTATATAATGTCTATTCAAATCCTTATTTCCAATGGGCGTTTTTTCTATTTAAACAAATGACAACAGCTTTATGCAGGATTAAATTGTTGATTTTTTGGTTAACAATTTCAGTTCAATATAAATTACAATCCTACAGGATACGAGTAAAAATAAAAAAAATTAAGGGAAGAGCTCATAGGGCATCAAAAAATTCGTCCGCATTGCCGTCAACGGGACAAGTGCCCAGTAAGCTGGCAGCATTGCCACGTTAGATGGCAACGCTGATTCTTTGGGCTTAAAATAGGCCAGCCTTCTGGTCATGTGAAGAGTCGACCAACCGCTTGGCGGTGTCCCGAAATAGTCAACCCCAAACATTAATATAATCTTATAGAGTAAATTAATATGATTTCAGAATGATTGAAACAGTCATAAAAAAGGTTGAAATCTTAGAGCAAATGTTATGTGGGTTGTTGAGTGATTTTTCCAAAAACACATGTTTTAAAACTAAATGCGATGCCAAGTTGATGGCAAAAGACTCACCCCCTACTGTATGGGACATAAACATAAATGGTGAAAATGTGGGTGTACATGAGGCAGGGGATTACAGGCGTGATGTTAAGTTATCCGTATCTTGTGATTAGGCTTTGTTTCTGTAGTCTGTCCGACGGGAGTCGTGGGCAGACTAAAAACAGATTAAAAAAGCAAATTCGTTTTGATTAAGCAATTTAAAATTAAAAAACCCCCGATACCAGCAAAAACCCCTAATAATGGCTGAACAGCACTCTGATTAATTGATTGATTTATTGTAATTTACACACTTTCAATCACAATCCGAAAGTTTTGAAGGGTATTATCCATTGCTACAGTTTGAAAAAATCGTCTGCTCAACAATGTAAATAACGCAATGAACGTGGGCCGAACTGTCAAAATAAAACCCATTCCGATCAGGTTGACACATTACATGCGGTACGCAATTACCCCGCTATATTTTAATATGCTAAGGTATCTCTCGATTAATTCACTTACCAAACAAAACAAAAAATCGGTTAAGTGCTGTTAAAGTGGGAGCTATATTGCCGCAGACAGACACCCAGATACACATATCTGTGTTAAACTTATAACATCTCTCTTTTTCCGACGTGGGTGAAAACACCTCATTTAGGTGGTTGTGCAGTTGTGCACTTCTGAATAGTAACATTTCGAGAAAAAAACCTTTGAATAGTTAACATTTCGTGTTTTTTAAAGAAGAACACTAGTCTCGTCGTCCAATTATTAAATTGACAGTTATTAAATCAGGCCTCAACTAAACTAAAGACCAAAATTGATGAAGGACTGGAAAATCTAATAATTACAGCCAGGTACGGACAAATGCTGAAAAACAACATTAACAAAAATTCCAACTTGTTCCCGAAAGCGATGATTGAATAACAAAATTTTCTTCGGTATTAACTTGGAAAGTAGAAACGTATTTTGTAGTTTTCACAAAAAGGCCGCGGATGAAATTTCGCGGATCTTTGAGTTCGTAAAAAAGGTATTATTCTCAATAATTTTCTTAGAAATAATGAACTAACAAGTTGTCGTGTATCAATGGTTGCTTGACGCTTTAGTGCTTGCGCAAATAATGTGTGTTTTCGCTGCGTCTAGTTAATGCAACAACACGCAGAGCTGTTGTATGTGTCTGTGAATACTCTTTATGACCGACGTCGTGCAGGACAGGCAACGTTCATTTTCTTTCTCTCCTAGCCTGTCGTTGCGACTCTGCAATCCGTCACCAATTATGCGGAGTTTGGTAATTGTAATTGGGTACAGTTTTGATAATACACAATCAATCGGAATCTGAATCGTTTTGAAACAGATTGCTAATCCATTTCTTGGTATGTTCGATAAAAAATCTGCTCAACAATGTAAATAACACAATGAATGTTGTTGATTTGTCAAAATACAACAGGTTAGTCGTAATCGTTTACAAAAATGTATTATGCAATTAGGCTGCTGTTTTACCTGCCGCATAAGCCTAGATTCCGTGGGAATATCGGGATAAAAATTGTAATATATATGTCCTAATCTAGGTCATGGCCTATCCATGTATTTCATCCAAATCTGTTCAGCCGTTTTGGCGAGAAAACGTAACAAATAAACAAACTTACTCGCATTTATAATATATGTTAGGATTGTCGGCCGCAGATTGCGTTGCGTCTAGTCGCCGAGCTGACGCCGTCGCATGTCGCATAGTGTGTGCCATGTCTAAATGTTTCCTGATTATCTGTGGTTTATCTGTATCTGTAGCTGTGAGGACGACACAACTTGTTAGTGCCATCGGCTTTGTTAAACACGATGCTTGAGTTTAAACGAACTAAGGCAATAGTTGACAGGGTCAAGTACGTTTGATGATGACTCGTGAGGTAATCGAAATTAAGCATTGCTATTACTCCAACATAGTAAAAACAAGGGAGAGAGAGACAACTCCAGAAATATGTGTATAGGCAATTGGCACATTTTGAATTTTGTGCAATTAAGTTTAAAAAAAATATGCACAAGAAACCAATTATTACCTACTGTGTAAGTACATTTTTCTTAACTTTATTGCGAATACTCGTAGTAAATAATAATCGGATAGTAGAATACAGTCGTGGAAATTATTTATCAATTAACAATTTGCAAAAAGAATAAATGGGAATTGACAATTAATAAGCCTTTTTGCGTAAGTGTAGGTTACGTTAGTATGTAAGTGACTGTACGTACAAGGAAACCTTTATAACCTAAACCGCCGTACTGTATTTATCTCTAAACATTTGTTTGTATCACAAACGTGTTCCAGGAAAACCAACGTGTTAGTGAAACAATAGGTAATCATATTTTTGAAACACGATCATTTGTTGCGGACATAATGTGGAAGCCAAAATCACCAAACATTGTTCCTGTAAAGATTTACGTGATGGTTTATTAACTGTGTATACGAAGCGTTGTTTACAATCTTTACATGTTGAAACAATAATTTCTTTACATTGTTTTCATATACTCATTTACCGATTTACACAACTGTAACATCGAAAATAAATTTTCACTTAAGTTCAGGGAGGAGTTAAGATTCAACTTGCAGCTGTTGATTTAAACTACGTATTTAGTCATCTCAAATCAAAATGAGTTTTTGTGGTATTGCTAAATGCTTAGTTTTTACATTAACACGATTAACTCGCGACAGTGCACATAGTTCTGTGGTTACGGTTTGGGACACAGAGTATGATATCCGACAGAGACTTAAAGGCTCCCACGAACAAGCGCGACACGTGGTGCTTTTGTGTCGCGCTGTCGCGTCCCGCCATCAAGCAGGAGCCATAACTCAATGCTTCTGCGATAGGTCCTCACGTGAGTATCGCTGAGCCGTTATGTAACACACGTGGCGCGTCAAGAGGTAACGTGTCTACATTTAAGCGCGCCACGTAGGTACACTCGTGGAAGGAAAAGGCTAAGTACCTAATTTTCAAATGAGAATAATCAATTGCTGCTATTTTGTTAGTAACTAAAAGCATGCCTTAGAAAGAAATAAGCTGGAAGTTTTAAGTCCCACCGCGTCTATGAAGCTTAGTTTCTGTTTTATTTGTTTTATTGTACACCACAAAAATACTTATCAAAATAAAATATCGAACACTACAAAATATACGACTCATTTAGGACGCTCGACTCTCGCCGCGGATGGACGTGTTTGTGCGCTCTCCCGCTCCAGTGTTGTGTTTCGTGTTATTATTCGTCGCTGCCACGTGACGTCATCGTAGTCGCCCCGACTACTCCGATTTAAAATCAAATCAAGAAATTGATTTGATTTTAATAACTCAAAAAACTGCCCTTTTCAAAGCATCCCTGTTTCATTAATAGACGTTTGTGAAGCTATTCACTAGGCCCCTTCTGGGTAAAACCACAGTTTCGTGGTCCTCGGTTGAAACCTTACGGTGTCAACGAAGCCGAGTGGGGTGTTGACCCAATTCACACCCGCCGAACCCCTTCAGGGCGAGGCAGTTAGTTGGACGGGTCCCAGATAACCGGCCTTGGGGGATCTCCTAGTCGGCTCTGGTGACAGTTTTGCTTTCCAGCTACTCACCTAGTGTCTTTAGGGTGTGTCTACACCCTTCGCGCTAGACTGGTCAGGGCCCCGTTCGCACAATAAGACTGGCGACGGGTTACAAGCTTAGGGCTCACCAATAGGTACACACCTCCCTGTCTACACCCGACAGGGAGGGAACTCATCCCCGGGCCAATCCACCCTTGGAGTTAGGTATAGGGTTTAGGCTACGTAGGGAAATTTCTCTTTCCACCATTCCTTCCCTAATATAGTTCCCGCTCCGATCATGGAGGACGCCGTCCTCTTGGCGTTCCTCAAAGAGGTCCTATTAAAGGACCCCGAGTTTTTGGCGAAATATGGCGCCAAAATAAGCCAAGTTTCCAGTCCCACTCCGTCTCAAGGCGCACTCGCTAACTTCAGCGACGCGCTTGAGAGCCCGCTATCGCCACCTGCAAGTGAACAAGGCATTCCGCCCTTTGTTCCGCACCACAATGTTCCGGCAACTATCTCGGCCCCCATTGTGTCACCCGCCTTTGTTCCGGTAGACAATACTCCGGCCGCTAATCCGGCCCCTATTGTCTCGCCCGCCTTTGTCCCTGCCGCCATTGTCACGGCCTCCATTGTTCCGGCCGCCATTGTCTCAGAGACAACGCAGCTGCGCGCCGCTGTAACAAATACGACGGAGAGCATGGACACGTCAGTCCCACTCTCCGAGGAAGAAGCCCGCACCTCCTCCTCCAGCGATGACGACTTCCAAGTCGTGGTCAAAGGAGGCAAGAGGAAGGCGGCTAAATCCTCCGCCCCCGCTGGCCCGGTCACCAAGGCCCAGAAAAAACAGGACGACTTACCGTCCAGCTCCACTTCCGCCCCTAGTCCGCGGGCCAGTCGCCCCGCCAGCCCTATGGCTTACCCAACCGCTTCTACCGCGAGGAAGCAAAAGCCCCCTCCCCCGATCTACATTCAAGATAAGGCCAAATGGACCGAAATCTCGAAAATGTGTGGTGATCGCAAGATCAACTACACGAATGCCCGATCCACCCTTCAGGGGATCAAAGTTACCGTCCCCACGTCTTCGGACTTTAGGGATCTCTCCCGTGCCCTGCGTGAAAGGAACTATTCCTTTCACACGTACTCCCTTCCGGAGGAAACCCCCACTCGCGTCGTCATTAGGCGCGTACCTCGTGAAATCGACACCGAAGATATAAAAAGCGACCTTGTTGCACAAGGCGTTCCGGTCTCCGCCGTACATCGCTTGCATAAAGCGAGACAGGGCGTTGTCTATGACATTGTCCTGGTCATATGTGACCCCACAGAGGGGCACCACCCGATCTTCAAGGTGAAGTCGGTCTGCTCGCTCTCAGGCATCTCCATCGAGAAGCCTTACAGAGCTCAATTGATTGGCCAGTGTCATCGCTGCCAATTATATGGTCATTCGCAGTCCAACTGCTATGCCACCCCTAGATGCGTCAAGTGTCTAGGAGAACATGGCACCGCCGACTGTACCCGCCCTAAAGATAGGGAACTATGTTTAGAGCCTCCCAGCTGTGTACTCTGCGGCCAATCGGGACACCCGGCAAATTACCGGGGCTGTCCTAAGGCCCCGAAGTCCTCCTCTCCTAAACTCGCGAAACGCCCGAGCGACCGCCAGCACAGGGAAAGCCCCTGGGGAAAGCCTCCTTCCGCGCTGATGCCGGAGCGGCTCAGTCCGCAGAGGCCGTCTCCCTGGGCTAACCTAAATCACCTGAAGGCTCCCGCAGCCTCGGTGCCCTCTATCCCCGCGCAACCAGCGCAACCCGCTCAACTTCCAGCGCTGATGGCTTCCGCCATCCCAGCGCCTTTGGTAGCCCCCGCGGCCCCTACGGCCTCTCCAGCGAAACCTCAGGGAACCCAGGGCCGAAACAGCGCCCAAATTATACTTAGTACATACGCGGCTCTCTTCACCACCGCCGCGGACAAAATGGCGGAAGAAATCGTTGCTGCAAACGGCAACGCACTCCGCCTTATGGAAATCCTCAGCGCGTATCCCGAGATCGCGCAAGTTCTACACTCACTCAAATATTAATTCTCAATGGATAATACGAGAGTAAATAGTAACAAACCCCGATCCCTTAAATTAGGGTTTTTCAACGCAAATGGCGTTTCAGGTCAACGCGATGAGATCGCCACTTTCCTCCGCGACCATCAGCTTGACATCCTCCTCATACAGGAAACCTTTTTAAAACCACATCACCGAAACCCGAATATTGCCAACTTTAAACTAGTTCCCAATGACAGGTCTCGATGTCACAAGGGTGGTACACTCATATACTTTAGGAAATCTTTGTATTGTATCCCTATAGACCCACCTCCTCTCTTCTCCCATCTGGAGACCTCTATCTGTCGGCTCGGCATGACCGGCCACCAACCGATCACCATAATCTCCGCTTATATCCCACCCGACAATGGTCCGGAGGATCCCATCTCGCTCCAAAAGGACTTCACTGCCCTTTTCGGTATGAGTGACTCCGTCATCTTGGCGGGGGATCTTAATGCCAAGCACCCGGCGTGGAATAGTAGCACAACCTCAACCAGAGGTAGGTTAGTTTTCAAGTTAGGCGAATCCCTTAACTTTGACGTCATCGCTCCAATGAGCCCAACTCACTTCCCAGGTAATCCTAATCACCTTCCCGATGTTCTCGATGTAGCGCTGCTCAAGAATGTGAACCTCCGTTTGCAATCGATTGAGACGTTCCACGAGCTAAATTCTGACCACCGCCCTGTAGTCATGCATCTTGCACCCTACTCGGGCCCGATCGACCCCAACCGCCCCCCTCAGACCCAGACGATAACCGACTGGAGGAAAGTAAGCGAAAGACTGAAATCCACCACGTCGCCTCACTTAGACACCATCCCCGATCACTTAGTGTCAGTCGCCGACACGACGGCGGCAATCGACTCGTTTACAGAGCACGTACAATCCGTATTGACGGATTGTTCACGGGAAGTTCCGGTGATGGGAGACCATCGCTGGAAACTACCTGCTGACGTACGTGACCTGATAACCGAGAAGAACGCGGCCATCCGTGCCTACGACTCCTTCCCTTGTGACGCGAACAAAGCCCACATGCGCCATTTACAGCATGCTGTAAAGAAACGCATAGGGGAGGTTCGCTCTGAGGGCTGGAACAAGATGCTCAGCGAACTCGAGACCACTCATCAAGCCTTCTGGCAATTACAGAGGAAATTGCGTTCCTCAGAAGAGGTCTCTATGTCTCCTCTCATCCGCCCCGACAATAGTGTCGCTTTCGACAGTCCCGATAAGGCTGAATGTCTTGCCGACAGCCTAGAGTCCCAATGTTCTCCCAGCTCCCAACCAGTAGACCAAGCTCACCTGAACAAGGTCGACGCTGAAGTCGAACGAAGAGCCTCCCTCCCTCCCGTCGAAGACCCTGATGATCCTCTGCCTCCCGTCACTCCAGACGAAGTGCACGACATCATTAAAGGGCTCCACGCTCGTAAGGCCCCCGGTTCGGATGGTATTACCAATAAGGTATACAAACTCCTTCCTGCCCCGCTAATAATGCTTATGACCGCCATCTTCAATGGCGCCTTGAGCAACAACATCTTCCCACAATCATGGAAAGAAGCCACCGTCATCGGTATCCCAAAGCCAGGCAAGCCAAAGTCTGAGCCCTCCAGCTACCGCCCTATTAGCTTACTCAATATCCTCGGCAAAATCTACGAGAGGCTTATTTATAAGCGTCTCAAAGACTACGCCGAAGCAAAGAGCCTCATACCCAACGAGCAGTTTGGATTCCGTAGCCAACACTCGGGCACCCAACAGGTCCACCGTATCGTAGAGCACTTATGCGCTGGTCTGCAGCGTAACGCGACGACGGGTGTGCTATTCTTCGACATAGCGTAAGCATTCGACAAAGTCTGGCACAACGGCTTGATATACAAGCTCTACCAACTAGGAGTGCCAGATCGTCTCGTGCTCATCTTACGAGACTTTTTGTCGAACCGGACCTTTCGCTATCGTGTCGAGGGAGCACTCTCGTCCCCTCATCCTATTCGCGCCGGTGTCCCTCAGGGTTCCGTACTATCTCCTCTCGCCTTCACGCTGTTCACTAGCGATATCCCAAAAAATAAAAAGGCTCAGCTGGCTCTCTTCGCCGACGACACTGCCGTTTACTATACCGGTCACTGTCCCAACGCTATAGCTCGTACACTCCAAACCTCCGCAAACGTCTTAGGCGCTTGGTTCCGGAAATGGAGAATCGAGGTCAACCCCGATAAGAGTCAGGCGGTTCTCTTCTCGAGACGTCGCACAGACTGGTATTGGAGTCGAAAAGCTGGCCAATAATATTTATTGCTTTTTATGTGCTTTTGATGTGTCTATTTGAGGAGTTCGTTGGCCTAGTGGCGTTTTCTGACATTTTTACGATCGTACGGGTTAAGCAACATCTGGCACTGTCATTATTTAGATGGGTGACTGATTATTATGTGTTCAAAATTGAATTCTCAAACTTCTCCGTGCTTTGGAAGGGGCGTTATGCCGTCAGTCTCGGCTGCTATCCCTGGAAGCAGTCGTTAGGTCAAGTTAGAGGCCCGCGCGGCGAGCCTGAAAACTCTAACACCAGATATATTTTCAATATAATGCTATTACTTCTAAAAATACACTCGGTAACAGTTATTGCACACACAGTTAACTATTTAATCAAAGTTAGGACACTATAAAATCTCACCCCTACTTATAGGTATAAAAAAACATCTTTTACAATATTGAGGTATTTATTAACAAAATTTAACATTCATTAAAAAAAGATCTAAAAACAAAAGTTACACATAGAAATAAGCCTACTACCTATTAAAATATTCTTCCTCACCCTCCTCAGGCTCGCCAGAATTTAAAAACTCTAAGGCTTCCTTAGAAATTGCCATTCTGCTTCTTTTAACATTGTGTCTACTCAGGCTACTCAAATATGGATCAGAAGTTAGCAAGAGCCTGTTAAGAACGTCCTCATTGCATTCTGTTCTAGAAAATTTTCTGGCAAAGTTTTCCCTGTATTGTCTAAAGTGTTTGTTCCTGGCTTCTGCAGCTTCTTCCGACAATTGGCCAATTGGTAATAAGGCATGCGATATGACACTCGGAGCATGAATTAATATTTTATGAACAGTTGGTGACATTGGTTGCCAGGCATACAATTGAACGTAATGTTTGGCTGCGTCCATGGTGTATATACCAAATTTTTCGACAATTATTTCAAAACCTGAAGAGATCACCTCTAATATTATTTTAAATCGTTGAATTAACTCGATATCGATTCCTGTGATGGTAGCTGCTACGTTAATGTCATTAAAAAACCTACGGGATGTGTTGCCATCATTTGTATTACCATATCCGGCTTTGGGTATGTCAACCAGCAATCCCAT
Organism: Dasypolia templi; assembly: GCA_963555695.1. Lineage (NCBI taxonomy): Eukaryota > Metazoa > Arthropoda > Insecta > Lepidoptera > Noctuidae > Dasypolia > Dasypolia templi. Next base: position 15,410,131 of record OY743140.1, read on the forward strand.
TTTCTCTCTAAATTCTTTTTGAATATGTTCTTTGGCTGACTTTATTTTATCTTTATCATTTTTCAGTGTGACGCGACTTTTATGTACTTCTGCCTTTATTTTGTAAGACAAATGTAAAAGAAATTCGAAGAATCTGATTCTCGCATGTAAAATCGATAATCCAAATTTGAATGTCTCTGGATCTTCCGTGTTTTGCAAAATTAAATCATTAAAATCTTTTGATGTTTTATTGCATATATAGCAGCGCATTGTGGATGTTGTGTAAGTGGCTGCATTGCACACTTTTCCATCCACCATTGTTGGTAGTAGTTTGTGTTTTATTTCAATTCTTTCACTGATAATAGTTGGTTGCAAATTCCTAGATTGATTTTCTATGTGTTCAATTTCTTCATTTGTGACGTCCTTGTTTTCTTTGATGAACCTCATTCTAATCGGCCTACAAAATCTAGGCGAAGATGGGCAAGGATTTTGCCAAATAACTCTCTTATCAAATGTCAGTCTTAGAGGAACAAGGGAACTAAGAAACATGCTGGCATCACTGTCTGTTTCGTTTTTTTTTTTTTATAAATGGCATCTCGCAGGTCAACCTATGAGGTTGTCGTCTGCTTAGACGGACTTGCCTGTGGATTCCCTAATAAATTAAGGCCTCCAGCCAGGACTTAAACTTAAATACTAACTAAAAACTAAGCGACTACACGCTAAGGGCACCCCCTGTGGGGTACGAACCTCGGCTTAGGGCGTCGCTGGAAGAGGGCAGCAAATGACTAGCTGGATCAGGAATGATATTATTTAGGGACGAATTTAAAGCTACAGGCTCAGCGGCGCGGGCTGGCTCGAGCAAGGGTCGGGAGGGGCGTAGATTTGGGCGTCGCGGCGGGCCTCGGCGGCGAGGACGGTAGGACGGCGATCGGGTTTTGGGCTTATGAAGCGTGCTGGTTGCCTTACTACTCTCCTGGAGGAGGGTAGTGGCGTCGTCGGGGGCGATTAAGGTATGCCTTGGTCGGCGAATACTACTAATACGGGAAGGAGTGTAGCGGGCGGCCGCTGAGATCAAGGGGTTGGGGTGTTTTATGCCACAGTCAAAGAAACGCTTCGATAAGCGTTTCATGAACTGGTTTATGGTAGGCATTTTAAGATCGATGTGGAGATTTATATTACGGACATAGAAGGGGGCACCCGTGACCTTTCTGAGGAAACGGTTCTGGAGGGTCTGCATCTTATGGAGATGACGTGGGTGAGCGTGCGCGAATACAACGCAGGCATAGGTCATGATGGGACGGATGACTGCGGTGTAGATGCGCAGCTTGCATTTAAGTGACAGTTTGCAACGGGCTGTCAGAATAAAGTGGAGTCTACCAAGAGCGAAAGCGGCGCGCGCGCGAACAGCCTTAATGTGCTCTTTGAACGTTAAGTTTTTATCAAGGATCACGCCTAGGTATTTGGCTTGCTTCTCCCAAGGGATTGGCTTGCCGTACATAGTGATCGGGCTGGGAAGGGGGGGTGGGACTCGACGACGTCTCGAGAAGAGAACCGCCTGACTCTTATCGGGGTTGACCTCGATTCTCCATTTCCGGAACCAAGCGCCTAAGACGTTTGCGGAGGTTTGGAGAGTACGAGCTATAGCATTTGGACAATGACCGGTATAGTAAACGGCAGTGTCGTCGGCGAAGAGAGCCAACTGTCTGTTTCGTTTTGAAACTTTTGTTTATATTGGCTTTGTTGCGATCCATCGCATCCCCACTTAAAAATCAGCACAAAATCATTAGTATGATTTCCGCGGTATACATGTAATACTTGCTCTAAATATTTACACAATCTTCTAGTTGTATGATCCACCAAGTCTTGTAGTTTAATTTCAGCATAAGTTTCATGAAAAATACGTGCTGGATAACAATCTCGTTTAGCAATTTGAATATATTTATAACATGGATACACATCTTTGTTGGCCTGATGAATAACTTCGTACTGGGTCATGGTTAAGTTGGCTTCCACAAATATTGCCAAAGCTTCTTCGGGGGAGTGTTTTTTCGTATTAGTACGTTGACTACTAACAGCAACTGCTTTGCGAATCTTTGTTGCTCTAGTTGGAGACATGGTTATCTCTTGAATCATTTTAGCCGTGTCTTTATTACCTACAGCCCGGTGACTCATTTGCGCAGCATATGTCAGCTCATCAACAGGCACATTCTTCCTAAGCTCCTTTGTTTTTCGCCGCTTTGAACGGTCACTTGATTCCCGGAATTCTTTTGTCGGTCGCCCTTTTATATTTGTTGAAGTTTCTCTAGCAGGTAAAATAATTTCTTTACTTAACCAGTCTTCATTGTTTTCGAAAAACCGGCTCTCGGTACTGTGACACGTGAGCCATTTTCGCTTATAAACAGCCTTGAAATTACGAATGACCTGCTTGAGCTCGGCCAACTTTTCAGCGGGACACTTTGTTATTTCCAATAATTTGACTTCAAAATCTTTGAGTTTTTCACTAAAAAGCCTTTTTGGGCTTCTTCTTATTAGCTCGTGCAGTTCTTTTCTAGTCATTGTTATGACTGAAGGCTGAGATACTGGGGAAATAATAAAAAAGAAAATAAGCAAAATTTTTATGGCGGCTCTACATTTACCTTTATTTTTTTTTGGGGAAAACTCGGGAAAACTTTGGAAGTGGAATGTGAAAATAGACATTCTAATTTATCATATGACATAACTTTGATGCAGTACTAATGAGTATAATGTATTTAAAATATCTATTTAAGTTAAAACTTATGAAAAAGTGCACTTATTTTTAGATGTATTTTTAGGAAGGCAAAAATACAGTAAAGTAACAATATTTAACAAGTAAAAAAGGTGCAATATAAAGTACATACCTTGCTCAGACACTTCCATAATAACAATTTCAACTAAAATCACTTAAAGTATAAGAAAGTGCAACGCGACTGTGTTGAAGTACGGTAACGCAGTGAACAAAGTCCGATCGTATCGAGCGAGTGCTACGTACTGAATGTTGTTACACCCAACTGGTATAGCCGATTGCAGTGGGGATGGAGCCAAATGACGTCACATTTATCAACCTGTTTTGGGACCAAGTGCCATCGTTATGCTTAAATGTTTGGATTTTCGATTAATGGCCAGCTTTTCGGCTCCAATACCAGTCTGTGCGTCGTCGACTCCCTCCCCCACTTCCCACCCCGATCACTATGTACGGCAAGCCTATCCCTTGGGAGAAGCAAGCCAAATACCTAGGCGTGATCCTCGATGAGAACCTTACCTTTAAGGCTCATATTAAGGCAGTTCGCGCGCGCGCCTCCTTCGCTCTTAGCAGGCTGCAATTCGTACTGACAGCCCGTAGTAAACTGTCCCTCAAATGCAAGCTCCGCATCTATACCGCAGTCATCCGTCCCATCATGACCTATGCCTGCGTTGTATTTGCGCACGCTCACCCACGTCATCTCCATAAGATGCAGACCCTCCAAAACCGTTTCCTCAGAAGGGTCACGGGTGCCCCCTTCTATGTCCGTAATATCGATCTTCACGTCGACCTCAAAATGCCAACCATAAAACAGTTCATGAAACGCTTATCAAAGCGTTTCTTCGACTGCGGCATCAAACATTCTAACCCCCTGATTACAGCGGCCGCCCGCTACACTCCCTCTCGCATTAGCAGTATTCGCCGACCAAGGCATACTTTAATCGACCCCGACGACGCCACTACCCTCCTCCAGGAGAGTAGTAAGGCCACTAGCACGCTACATAAGCCCAAAACCCGATCGCCGTCCTACCGCCCTCGCCGCCGAGGCCCGCCGCGACGCCCAAATCGACGCCCCTCCCGACCCTTGCTCGAGCCAGCCCGCGCCGCTGAGCCTGTAGCTTTAAATTCGTCCCTAATTAATACCAATCCTGATCCAGCTAGTCATTTGCTGCCCTCTTCCAGCGACGCCCTAAGCCGAGGTTCGTACCCCACAGGGGGTGCCCTTAGCGTTGTCGCTTAGTTTTAGTTAGTATATAAGTTTAAGTCCTGGCTGGAGGCCTTAATTTTATGGGAATCCACAGGCAAGTCCGCTTAAGCAGACGACAACCGCATAGGTTGACCTGCGAGATGCCAAACAAACTAACAAAAACTACAAAATATACAAAGGGCGGCCTTATCGTATTCTGCGTTCTCTTCCAGGCAACCTTGGAATGTACAGTGATTCTGAGTGAGCTGTATCTCTACAGGCTGTGGCAGCAACCGGTCGTGTTACAGGTTACAGCGTGCGATTGATAGCAAGTTCGTGTTTCGCTGTCGCGCGGTGTAGCGACAGCAATAGCTGTGACCTACTTACAGGTAAGTAAGGAGCTTAAGGATTTATATGAATGATATATTCGTGTATTGTGTTCGCTTGGCTTACGATATTTTAAGATTGTTTACTTGTTCAAAGCATGTCGATGGCAATATAAAAGCTCCTTCAAACAGGCGCGACACGCGGTGCCTCAGTGTCGCGCGAGGTCCGCGTTGCGTGTCGCACCTGTTCGTAGGAGCCTTAAATCGAGTCGGCTCAGAATTCAGCTACGAGTTTGGCACCTTCAATAGCGTCCATCAGTTCCTGTAACGTGCAGAGAACAGGACAAGCTGGTCACGATAGCTGGAGATCTATCACCCAAAGCAAGAGAACGCAGTGTTTGCTGTTCCCAACTTTAACATAATATCCACCAAGAGCTCAAACGAGAATAGCGTAGATTGTTTACTTATCTCCATGAAAAAAAAGTATCAGAAACCCTTTTTTTTCGTGGGGACTCCTACCGACTAAAACCCTCACTGTTCCTTCTAGTACAGTCATTGCTCGACATTACCTGACTCCTCTTAAAAAATAGAAGGCGGGAAGAAGGCATTACATGAGCCTTCTTCTCGCCTTCTACTTTTGCAGGGCACTGATTGTACTGTGAGTCGGGGGCCCGGGAGATACTTGTATATTCCTCGCACCCCCGACTGGCCCGTCATGCTTAATGGGCCCCATCACAAAGTGCCACGACCAGCACTTCCTTACATTAATGGGCACATACTGCGTGCCACCTCATTGAGCCCAACTGCTCAAACAACCACACCCAATATCACCGCCCGCAGGCCCCTCTTATATTTATTATTTATTATATATTTATTCAGGTGCCCTTTGACGCTCGGCTGGTGTCAGAAAACCTGGAATTCAAGGCACAAAATGCGGCAACAGTGGTGATCAATATTTCTTTCCGTTTCTCATGGGACTTTCCAGCAAATTTCATTGAAATATTTAAATATCCGCTGGGTTATGAAGTATGGTGATAAATTCAGCATTCAATGCATCGGAGTCCGCAGATTCAATATTGTAGTGCGCTTTATTATTGTCGTGATTACTCTGTGAGCTTGTGGTTGCGTGTAGCTACTACTAGCGGCTCTGTCTGTATTCAGGGTGTGGTGGGTTGGTGCACTGCATATTATATGGCTGTGGTAACGACAGTTCGTGTAACAACCGTGGGATTGATTGTCAGGCTATTAACTAAATTTTGAAGAAAATTACGTTACGCGGTTTTGAATAACGGACAGGTGTCTCTAGGGTTGCCAACAATAATAAAGTATCCTACTATATTAGAGGCCAAAATGCTATATTTAAAATTCAATTTTAATTTCAGTCAAAATGGCGCAATGAGCGCAATAGGTCCAGTATTAATCTATAAATATAAAAGCTGAATTAGCTGAATTAAGTAACCTTAATTTAGAGTGAGATAACAATTGAGTCATAAAAAAACAACAAATATGCATTTTAAATTAAAAAATTTAAAATACTTTTTTTTTCATCTACTATTTTTTACAGACAATGGTTTCGGAAATACTGTTTTTTTTATTAAATAAAGATGGCAACTCTCGGTGTGCGTAAAGTGTATAGCTTTATAATAAGTCGCTGCGAGAACAAGACAGGTTTAATTCTAACAACCAGAAGGCCAATTCCCGTTATGAAAAACTTTCAGAATCAAAAGTCAAAAACTTGTCAAATTGTATGAAAAATTGAGGTATTTTTGACAGATTGAGACTGACATTAGGATGGGAACGTTCCTAAAAATATGAGAATTGCCTCTGTTTTTGAATTAACCACATCAAATCGGAGTTTTATTAGAGCTTCGGTTTAAATCTAAAATAATTACCACAAACTGTTGCAATACGCAGATACTTTTCAGACAATCCTTTCATACTTAATATTTTATGAAAATGCGAACAGCGAAAGTAACTTCTCCCCCTCCGCCCGTCTGTTACCATTTCACGCTTTATAGCTGACCGGATTTGGATAAAATTTGGCCCAAAGGTAGTCCATGACCTGCACTGTAACGCACTATTATTCACAATCTGAACCATTGTGGAGGATATTGTTAATCCAATCTTTCATAAGTTGTAAAAATTTGTCGGCTCAATAACGTAAATAACGCAATGAATGTTGTTGAAATGTCAAAATGAAAACCATTCCTACTGTTAGTGTGTTACACAGTAGGGCTGTATGGATGATGACTAATGTTTGAAAATGTTAGAAAAAATAATGTAATTTCAAAAAAGCCAAAGCAAAAATGGGATATTTGAAAAAATCTGTTATATCGATGAACTTAAAGATGAAGAAGAAGCTACACGCTGTAAAAGTTTTTAGAGGGGATTATTCCTGTCCTTGTCGCGCGGTACGGACAATGTACGGCGCTATTATGAAGTTACGCAGTCGTGACGTCACTTCTACGATAGTGCTGTCCTAGTCTAACACTTACTTTAAAACGTTTATAACTTGGCAGTTTTTTAAGCTTTTACACTTTTTGTAATACTGTTTGCACTATTTGGAAATAAACATTTTTTTTAGATAAAAATTAAGAAATTGTCATCACCCCCATTGAACCGTGAACGTGAAATAGTTGTCATAAAATATTTAGCTGCAATGTTAACTGAACTTTATCACTGAGGTTTGTAATCTATTTAGATTACAAACCTCAGCGAAGCTGTCAAATGTAATAAGATATGCATTTGATCGTAAGTGATATGACAATCAAGCCGCATGCAGAACTAGACACTTGTTGGCCACAAACCACGATCACAGTGCCTCGTGACACACTATTAATTGTATAGGTACCATCGTTCATAAGACAAAGTAGGCCAACAGTCCTATTCTGAAAAGTTCAGGCCAGTATATTTGCCATATTCTGTAAAGTTCACCTTAAACCTCAGGGTGTCAAACAATGGGCACGCAACAATAGCGGCGGTAAGTCCCCTCTTTGAGGAGTGGTTGGAGAGGCGCCACGGCGTCCTCACCTTCCGCCTGACACAGGTCCTCATCGGAAACGGTTGTTTCGGGAGGTTCCTGTTACGCATAAGGCGGGAGGAAACGCCCGGGTGTCACCATTGCGTGGATCCTCCGGAGGACACGGTGGAGCATACGGTGGAGGTCTGCTCAGCTTGGGTGGAGCACCACCGTGTCCTCGCGGAGGCGATCGGCAGCGGCGATCTCTCGCGTCCGGCCCTGGTCCAGGCCATGGGTCGGAGCGAGAGGGAATGGAAAGCCGACACCTCCAGCTGCGAGGCAGTAATGCTCGTGAAGGAGGAGGCGGAGCGCGTGAGGGAGAGAGCCTTGCGCCCTCATGCCCCTAGTCGCCGCAGGAGACGCCCTGGGCGTCAGGAATCGCAAGCAGATTCCCGGCCACCGTTGGCGAGGGCTTGCGGACGGCGAGCAATGGGTAGCTCGCCATCCGGTAAGGACCAGGCCAGGGTCGACGGCACGTCGTGTTCCACGCGCGCCTCATAGAGATGTCGGCACTAAATGACGGGGTCCGATAGGGCCGACGCGAAGCCTCGGGGTCGCGGGTAATTCGAAAGAGAAACCGCGGCCCTGGCACAGGCAACTGACGGAACACGGGTGGGTTTTAGTCAGTAAAAGTCTGACACGCCCTTCCACTCCACCCAGAGCGGGAGAAGTCATTTGATGATTTCCCAACCAAAAAAAAGGGTGTCAAACAACCCATCACTGAGCCGTTATCTACGCATACTGTACATCAAACCAAGGAACATTGGACAAGCCACTTATTGCTGGGATACTATTAATATTTTTGGTGTGAAGAATCTGTTTGTGCACGCACAATATTGTGATTATGGGCAGGGACTTAAAACCACCTTCAAAAGTGTTACAGAATTATAAGTAAGTTATACATTTTGAACTGGTTAACCCAAAACACTTACAAAAGTGTAACAGTAATATATATTTAACAGACATAAAAGTGTTAACAGTGTTCATAAGTGTAACAGACAACCGCAGTTTTCCAAAACAGCCGCAATCCCGACTGGATTGAGGCTATTTTGGCAACGCCGCGTCTGTCCGTTGTTGCGGTACCGTGCAATTATACCTAAAACTGTTTACTGGACTGCCTCGTTGGTCTAGTGGTTATTGGGGTTTTCTATCTAGAATTTGTCAATAGCAGCCCGGAGTCTGGATTAGTGCTCGGTTGGTGGCAATCATCTCGCCCCCTATTACATGGGACTTCAGCATAACTGGCGCAATGTGGATGTACTACAGGTACACCTCTACCCAACCCTTCTGGAATTACAAGCGTGATGTTATGTTATGTTTACTGTTTATTTATGTTAGACATATTATCACAGATAAAAGGTTACACTTTAATTTTGTATCATCACTGTATCTGTTAAAAAACAGTGTTAAAAACTCCTATAGGGTAACCCGTAAATGTTTTTAACACTGTTTTTAGGTTTGACGTCCCTGATGAGGGGTTTATGCAACGGTACAGGAGTCTATTGTAGGGGTATCATTTGAATGTTGCCCTTCAATATATCCTTAACCAGAAGTTTTTCATGTATGTTCCAGTACAAGAAAACAACACAATGTCGCGACGGGTACGTAATAAGTGACTCTCGGGTTCGTTAAAGGAGTAGCGCCAGGTTGCCAGCGATACTAAAGTTTTCTTACGTCTTTTGCAATGTGCAGGTAGGTTTATAATTAATAAATAAATTCGTAACAAGTATGTATAATTTACAGAAATAATTCTGTAAATTCAATGATGCGTCACCTGCGCTCAATATTGTCACGATAAATCACGGCCTGACTTGAAACTGTCATGAAATCATATATTTTTACAATGATTGTAAATATGTGAGCACAATGTACCTATCACGTGATTAATTTATCTGCCTTTGCTTTATTTTGAATTCTTTTTACCAATTGTGGTATGGTATTTTTGTTCTTGGTGCATCGTCTTCACTTATAAAAATATAATTAATGTATACAAAATATTGTAAACATTTTAAAAGAGTAACGGTGGAGTTTCTTGCCCCTTCTTCTCCATACGAAACTAGCTTTTGGAAGTGGGGCCTAGAATCAGTTACATTTTTAATGTAAATTTTAACGTTCAAAAGTGCCTTTTCATGGGCCTATTTGAAATAAATGCTTTGACTTTGACTTTGACTTCATGCTGCATGTCCATTGCGCCAATGAACATGCAGCAGCTAGTAACATAACTTATTATGTATGTGCATCTCTTTCTAACAACAGGTATCGGGTCTTTCCTTTTCTTCGCGGTCTGCATGATTGTGTGTACTAGTACGTAGCTAACATTCATGGCTCGCACTGTTTTTGAGCGAACCAATATTCGTGTATGACGCTTCTATTTATAATACGTAATTGATTCTAATCATTAAAATCATTAATACCACCCTCTTAGTTCATAAAATCCCACTGAATGGCAATTTTATGAAATATCCATTCAATTCGTACACAAATCGAAATCGGAAACGAACTCATTAGTTTGAAAAGAAAATCCAAACAGCGTTCCAATTTCGGTGTGAAGTTTGAGCAGATATTGAGACTGCCTGCTCGTGATAATTATTAATTTGTAGTATCTAATTACTGCCTTATTAATTTGATCGCGAGCACGATGGTTAATGATTCCTGGAAGGCAATAATTATAGTCTGGGAAAGGAAATTCTCAGAAAGGAGCTTATAATTGTGTAGCTTTAATACGCTTTCTGCTGTTGCGTGCGTGTTGTGTACTTTTGAAAATCCTAACGTAATGCGGGTCAAAATAGAGTTTAAACTTTTAACGCAGCGATTTCGTTTAGTGTTGAAGAGAACGCGTAGACGCCGCGTTGACTGGCAGGTGCTTCGCTGCGTACTAAACTACGTTAGATTCGTGTTTGCGTAGCGTCTACGCTTCGTAAACGTTCGAACTGCGAACGGACTTTTAATATTTTCCGATCGCCATTCGTATGCCAGGCTTGGGTAACCTATGAGGATATCTCGTTTGAATATTCATTGTAGCTGTCATGAGTCATAATGTAGACCTTATTATGACTCTGTCTGACGTTCAGGCAAATATAAAACACCTTTTCATTACCTTTTATGCCATAATAGTCATCATAAAGATTACGTTTATTTTAGTAGATCACAACATTACATTTTATCATCGTACATGTAATAAGTAAGCCTCCTAATATATCGTCCTCCGTAGGACGATATATTAGGAGGCTCATTCTTTGAACATGTAAAATGTCATTACTCATATAAAGGCACCTGTCCCTGAGCCGACTAAGAGCGAGTATGTTGAGAGGAAATACTTCTTGTTTACACAGGAGATAATAGGAATGATGACAACTTTTAACTTAAATAACTGTTTGTTTCCAAATAGTGCAAACAATATTACAAAAAGTGTAAAAGCTTAACCAATTGGCAAGTTATAAACGTTTTTAAGTAAGTATTAGATAAGGATAGCACTTTCGTAGAAGTGACGTCACACTATGTAAATTTCTAATAACTGCTCCCAAATAATGGTGTTTAATTTTTATTTTTTATTATTAGATATGGACTTTTACATATCTCTGACATAATTCTTACATTATTTGACATTATATACCTAATTTTTTTATTATTTTTTTATTTTACTTTATTAGATTTTTTTATTTAATCATAAAGTCTATTTAATTTTTTTTTTTTTTTTAGAAATTACAATTAATAATTAATTAATTAATTAATACGTAATATAACAACATATTTATAACTAAATTAAATTACTAAATAACCAACTAACTACCTATACAAATTAATATAAAAAATACTCAGGCGTCGAAGTACTCGTCCGCATCGCTGTCATCTGGAAAAGTGCCCAGAAGACTGGCAGCATTGCCACGCTGAATGGCAATGCTAATTCTTTGTCCAAAGAACAACCCAGCCCTCTGGTCACGTGAAGTGTCGACTAGTCGGTGAGAAATTTGTTTAAAAATTAGATGCGCACTCGGGCCCCATGACCCGAGCGTTTCGACCCCAAACGGCTCAAAACTGTAGTTACCCATAAGGTTACAGTATTTGCGCCGCTTGAGGGTCGCAGCAGCCGCAGCAGCAGCGCCAGCACAGTTCGCCGTGCTAGGAACATGAGATGGAGCAAGGGTATCGACACAGGTTGCGTCCCACACCAGAGGCCTACCCACCTTCCAAGGCAACAACGTCATACCGTCTGGTCTCTTTCCATCGTCACGTACCAAGCCGTTTGGTTCTAAAACCGCAGGTACGCCGGCGGTGACAAGGGCTCGACGAATAATATCGTTGATGCTAGCTTGCCGTGCTATGCGACCTGCGCTCCTGTAACAGGACAGGCCATGGTGCCCAAGACTGTCGACAGCTTCACCGCAGTGACACCGATGCGGAGCAACACAAGGTGCACCCAAGCGGAGACATGTAGCGAGCCGAAACGAAGAGTCATCCATCATAGTGCCTATGGTGGATGACGGGAGCGCCTGAAGCCACAAGCCTGACTCCCATTCTCCCACAGCCAGCAGACGGGCACGCTCAACAGTATTAGGTGACGTGTTAATTAGGGTATTCCGTATAATACTGCAGAGCGGCACGTCCCACCGTCTCTGGGAGGACGGGTTGTCGGGGAAAACCGTATTGGGACAAGCCATTTTCCAAGCGTTCAACGCATCGGTCAAACACGGTACTTCAAAATCGACCAGTGAAGAAGATAAAATATTCCTGGTTAATTTATCAGTACTGTGGACCGAGGAGAGGAAGGCCGGTAAACTTATACTTGAAATTTTGCGGACGCCGAGACCACCTAGGCGAATGGGAAGTGTGGCTTGCTGCCACGCTCGGTCGTCCAGGGCCACATTTAGGATCGAAGTTAGTGTGTTTCTAATAACTTGGTCTACTTTTTCTAAAAGTTGTGGATGTTTCCACAGATGGGAGGAGCGAAGATTATATATAAATTTTGGTCCAAAACAGCAGTATCGAATAAGTGTGAAGGCCGAATGAACGTTAATTTTGAAAAGTCTTTCCGAGACATCATTGAATTTTTTTATTTTTTCTTCAACGAACGTTGGAAAGGATTCGTCAAAAATTGGGGACCCTAGGAGGTGAAGAGAGTCTCTTTCCGTAATTTTGATGTTTGGTGCTACGGTACAAAATTTTGCTAAGGTAGTCTGTCTGTCAGTGGTTTCGGGAAGATAAATTTGACATTTTGAAAAGTTAAGGTCTAGGCCAATAACACTGAATTTTTCTTTAAAAAAAAGTTAAGTCTTTTATGACTGTCTACATCACCTCTTTATTAGATTATTTTATATTTTGTAAATGTGAGAACGTCGTAGGCCCTGTGGATTATAAATTATAGACAATTGTCTATTTGTTTAACATATAACTGTTGACAGGCCTACACTGTCCTCCCATACCTGTTAATCACTGTAATTGGAAAACATTGTAAAAGACATATTTTTAAAAGAGTAACCATGGAGTTTCTTGCCGGCTCTTCTCCATGGGAAACGACCAATTGGAACCGTGCACCTAGAATCTGACGTTTCATAAGTGCCCATGTAGGTCTATGTGAAATAAAATATTTTGATTTTGATTTTGACTGTAAATTCATACTAGCGCCTTATTGGCCATGCATCGTCCGTACCGTGCGACAAGGACGGGAATAATCCTCTCCAAAAACTTTTAAAGCGTGTAGCTTCTTCAAAGTAAATCGATTGAACAGACTTTTTCGATTATTTCATGTTTACTATGCCTGCTTTGAAATTACATTATTTTTTCGAACATTTCAATATTACCCATTATCCCTATTGATCTCTTTATAGAGTTTTTAATAATCTGTGCAACTACTAAGTATCACCAATATTCAATTATGCCCGAGTCGATACAAGAATATTTTGTCAGACGTGGTGATAGCAGGTGGAGTGAAGCACTAACTGAACCTTACCGGGAGACCAGCAGCCGGACCCCGATGAAATTCGCAGCATAATGACCAGGGAAGTATGGGTCAAAAGCAAGAACTCAATGCCGTTACCAATGCTCAATGCAATGCTGTTAATTTTGTCAATTCGACAACATTCATTGCGTTACTTGCCGTGCCAAGCAGACGAATGTTTCATATATAGGAAGCAATTGATTATGAACATCTTTCAAAATCCTTCGAATTGTAAAAGATAGTATGTTACGCGATGGGGGTGCAGTACTTAGTTTTACAATTACCGCCTAGTAGGTGGAACAAACTGTCAATGACGACCTATTAAAGTTTACATCCGTACACAATGTTGGTAAACCCTAAGCTGAGCCGAAAACAAATGAATAAACCTACAGTTTCTACAATTTACGGCGCGCTGTTCCGTTATTGAATACAAGAGATTAATGCAGATTTAATACTTGAACAAGTTCGAGTCAAGCTGAGCGAAACTCCGACTAGTAACGAGGAGTCCTATAAAGAAAAATACTTAAGTAGCGCTTTAAAGTGCGTCCACGAAGCAATATTACGAAGAAATGTTCAATAAAACTTATAAAGATAAATTGTGATCTTGATCGGAAACTTTTGCCTTTTTCAACATACGCGTAGAAGAACTCCTATATGTTATAGCACTGTTAGATTTGATATATTATTGCACCGTTAGATTTTCAACCCTCGGCTTGGCACCGAATGTTGAAAATCCAACAACGCGATTTGATTAAGGCATTAATTAAGGCAACGCTTAGTGTTAGTGAAAACGGGCATAAAACTCGGACTGTGGACTTAACTCAAGGAGTAGTTTTGCAAAGAGTCTAGTACGACGGCAAGGGGGTGGGGGGAAGGGGAGACGGCTATTATAATGTATCACGCCACGCTTTGAGCATATTTTTAAAACACACTCTCGTAAATGCAGTCTTACTTAAGGTGGATGCCACGTCGCCACTCTGTAAAGAAATATAATACATGGAGACAACGAGGCGCAATCTGTTAACTTGGATTAAGTACATAATTCTGAAACCCCCTGCGTTTGTGAATTTTTTCATCGGTTATTAAAAAAGCAGTGGTGGCCCAGTGGTAACGGCCGCGACTTTCGAGCTGTAGGTCGTAGGTTCGAACCCAGACAGGCGCTTGACTTTGTGTAAATTATTTCATCACCATTGCTCTCAAAACGGTGAAGGAAAACATCGGGAGGAAACCGTCCCAGAACCAAAAGTTCGAAGACGTGTGACATCTGCCAACCCGCACACGGCCCGCGTGGTGGATTACGGCCCAGTCTATCTCACAGAGAAGAGGCCTGTGTCCCAGCAGTGGGAACATAATAGGCTGATTATGCATTATGCATTTTAACATTTACAAAAAAAAAAAAAAACTAGTTGCCCCTTCCAAAAGGTGTATGGTGAATTATAGCCAAGAAACTCCATCGTTACTCTTTTAAAATGTTCTAGAATATTTTGTTCTTAAACATTAAATTTATATGAAGACGATGCGATGCACCTAGAATAAAATTACTATACCACAATAGGTAAAAATAATCAAATATAAAGCAATGGCAGGTAAATTAATTACGTGATAGATACATGGTGCTCACATTTTTACAAATATTGTAAAAGTAGATGATTTCCCTACAATGTTTGACAAGTAATAATTTTTCTGTGTGAGTTGCAGATGTCAGTGCCATCCTACGAGTATAAGCAGCATTTATCACAAATGTTTGCTCCTGTTTTAAAAGATGTGGTAGAGACCATTAATCTTAACAACATTCTCCATTGGACCAACAACGTAATCGAGAAAAAATAATCAGCTCTCCTTCAATACGTACTCGACCCAAATGTATGTGTCCCATAAATTTAGGGTTTTTCTATACACCTTCTTGTTCACTAATTTAATTTCATTGAGGAATAAATGAAAATAATGTATTCCATTTATGAGTCAATATATTTTTCACATTCATATTAATATAATGACTGGTATTCGTAAGCAATTTTTTATTAAATATAATTATGGAATTCAATAATCTTTAATATCTGAAATATGATGGAAACCACGTACTGAAACTCGACATTTATTATTATTTTTATTTTCGTAGGTCTAGGTCGCTGTGATAGTCCCATGTAATAGGGGGCAAGCCTGTTGCCATCAACCGGGCACAAATCCAGACATCGGGCTGCTACCGAGAAATTCTAGATAGAAAAACCCAGTAACACTTTGCCCGACCTGGGAATCGAACCCAGGACCTCATGCTCAGCAGTAGCTCTTGCGACCACTAGACCAACGAGGCAGTCCCCTTAAATATAACTGGCGAAAATGTGGGTAACAAGTTCTATAGTTGCCTCTCTGCCCAAACCCTTTGGGGAACACAGGCGTGATGTTTGTGTTCCCGGTTGTGATGTTGTAACAATTTAATTTAGTTCATGAAAACGGTGAAATGGTAACGAACCGCTTCACCTTAAGAACGTACTGTAAATAACACTTCCTGGGGTTGTACACCTTTTAGTTTTCCAGTTAATTATTTAAACTTTGTGTGAATTCCGAAAATGTGTACAGTCAGGGAACAAATTTTTTAAGGACCTTTTGCAGACTTGAGACGTATTTTTTTTTCGAATACTTGCCTGCAGCCACCATAAGAATCCATACTTCTATTTTCTATCTTACTCTTCTTCTATCTCTTCTCCTCCATAGGTAGCTACTACGCTTTGGAATGGGCAACTAGCTTCATCTTTTTGACGACCGACCTTGACATTGCAAAAGTGCTTGTTATTGGTTTATTTGAAGTGAATGCTTTGAGTTTAAGTTTGACTTTGACACTTATATTATAAAGAGATAAAATTTGTGAGTTTGTATGTAGGAGGTAATCATTGGAACGAATGATCCGATTCTGGAAATTCATTTCCTAATGGGAAGGTACGGGCATTGCCATGTTTCATATGATATATTGAATATTAAAACAAGAAATTCACTCGTAATGGAATTGATGGCCCAAAATTGACATATTGTGGTAAAATAATAAATAGGTATATTTGAAGACTGCTTGGATACTTAACCTTTTCGTTCCGCGAGCGTACACAACAGAGCGTACCCAGCTTTTGTCCTTAATTATTTAATTAGGTACACAGAGCGATTTGTATTAAATAATTTATTCCGTCGGTGAGTTCCTACCTAATCAAACTAGCGACCACTTACATATTGTATGAACGACTGACGTATATTGTTACATGTTGACATGTAGGTACTATTATAGTATGGTAATTATGGTGTTCACAGTACTTAGACTACTTTAGATTGTTATCAGATAAGTTTATTTACTTAGGTACTACAAAAGTTCAGGACTACGCATAATGTTTTACGTCACGAAGTGACGAATTGGGTCTACAGTCTACGTGTTGAATTTACCAGCGAGTAGAATATCTAAGCGTTTTTTTTTAAGTTGTTGTCAAAGAAAGTAAGAAAATTAGATACACGCGCGTGGCAGAAACATTTTAAACTGTCACTTCGGTAAATTTTTCAGCTAGGAACTCAATTTTTGACTCGTTTGTGGGTAAGTCGGTAGTGAATAGTCGCAATATCCATTCTACGCTATAAATTCCCTGCATTTATCCCATTTCCCAGTTAGTAGTTTTGAATAGAATGAGAAACTGCGTGAGTTTGAATGGCGGGTTGGTACTGGCGACATTTAGTTTGGATAACTGAAAACACGCGTGTTAAAAGTCAATTGAATGCTTTGCTCTTTTTCAAATGTGTTTTAGATAGGAAATACGTCTCTGGTCTGTGATGTAAATGACTATACTATAC
This sequence comes from Dasypolia templi, assembly GCA_963555695.1. NCBI lineage: Eukaryota > Metazoa > Arthropoda > Insecta > Lepidoptera > Noctuidae > Dasypolia > Dasypolia templi. Next base: position 15,427,159 of record OY743140.1, read on the forward strand.
TATACATATTGTTTGCGGTAGTGCGCAATGTAACAAACGCAAAACATTGTGCTTATGGGTGCATACAACGGTACAGTGTTCGTGAGGGTATTTAAAGTTGTGTTAGGTATAACATAAAAAAACTTGTTTTCCTATAAAACGTCAGTAAAAGTTGTAATTTTGACCTTTTTTCCTATTTAGAAGACAATTCAATAGAAACTAAGTTTTGTAACATCGTAAATTGTGAGTACATTTGCACGCCATGGTTATGGCAGGATATGCTGAAACAAATTTACTGTAACACCTTATGTAAGTACCATATTCTTGCAAATAAATATTTTTGATTTGATTTTGATTTCAATATCAGGAAATAGAAATTGTGTAGATCTTTGTCTGATCTTGATCTGTCACCCTTAACCTTCTGGTAACCAGAAGGTTCCCAGGTATGGTCCGCTGCAAAAAATATATTACAATGACGAGAAGTACAAGTGACTGTCGGTTCGTTATGTGTCTTTTTACATCATTTATAATGTTTAATATTAATACCAGAATATATTGTTGTACCACTGCAGGCCTCTTCTCATACTGATAAGGCACGAGCATTGACCACCCTCGAGACAGGTTGGCGAAATCAGGCTTATATTAACTGTAAGTCAAGGTTTCCTCACGATGTTTTGCTTTATCGATGTCAGTAATGTCAACTCAGCTCAACTCAAAGCATTTATTTCAACTGTCAAGGTCGGACGGTCGAGAAGGTGAAACTAGTTTTGCCCATTCCAAAGCGTAGTAGGTATCTATGGAGAAGAACAGGCAAAAAGTTCACGAACATTCATTAATAAATAAAAAAGTTGTTACATAAAAATTGGTTACTTATGTCATGTTGAAATTATACATGTGAGAACGATGTAGTACACGTTAAAAATATCCGTAATAATAAAAAATACAAAGCAGCACAAAAAAAAAACAGAAATTATAAAAAGCCGTAGTAGCTAATGGCCAAACACAACAACGTATCTATCTCCAATGTTGGCGTGCGGGAGATAGAAAACCTATCAACCTCTGGTTCAAACGTCCCAATACAGCCAATGCTTGCGGCTCTAAAAGTGCTGACAGCGATTTGTTTGACAGGGACAGATAGAATTGTACTAGCTCTCAGCAGTAGCGATCTGTGTTAGGTTATAGGGTTTGGCCGCAAGAGATGACCAGTCCTTACTGACGGTGCCAGTTTACGACCACGACGCATGGATCAGCACCATTCAGTTCAACCATTTTGAAGGGAACTTAATGATCTAACACACACGCCACACTCAAATGTCTCGCTGGTGGTGGCGTGTGTGTCTACTCTTTACCCCCACCCCCGACCTCGCAGGAAAGTAATTCACCCCTAAATCTCACCCCTATTGCCTTATCTGAATATCGAGAGAATATAAAAATGTTGGCCCAACACTATTAACGGCTTTCAATATTACTGTCTAAGGTAAGAAAAAAAAAGCGGCCAAGTGTGAATCTGTCTCGCACACAAAGAGTTCCGTTTCCTGTATGGATCCCCTTTTAATTTTAACTTTATTTTGTGGTTTATTAGTTGTTGCTGTATCGGTCATAATAGTTCGCACTTTGTGAACGTTTCAAGTGTCTACCTTTTATGGTTCAAAGGATACAGCCTTGAGACAGACGGATGGATGGACACCAGAGCCTACGTGCCGAATTCACCAATGAAACTGAACGCGTTTAGCACATCAAGCTGTCAGTGTCAAAATTGCTATGGAATATTGACACTGACAGCTCTGAAACTGGGTTTAAAAGTGCCAATCGGGTTCAGATTCATTGGCGAAATTGGCCCTTTGGGCACGGACCCCTATAAACTTATAAAATTATTCAAATCTATGGAACAGCACTACGGTAGATAAGCAAGACCGTTATGAAAACTAAAACGGGAGCCCGCAGCCTGAAAAGCTTTTAACTCTATACAAAAATGCAAGTCCGACTCATTAATAAAATGACCGGAATCAAATGAAAATCAAAGACACACACACAAAAAGTAAGTAATTAACCTCGCCGGTCCCTGATGCAAACATTTTAAAATAAAGGCTCGGAGTTTGGTAAAAAATAATAAAGTGGAAAATTTAAAGTTCGTCGCTCGTCTGTGGGTCATAGTCTAACTGAATGTAGATATAGCAGGAGAGAAATAACGTCCCTCCGAATAAAACATAAAACTTTATCTTGAAATGTTTAAAATCTCGACCATTTGCTCAAATACCTACGGCCGGATCTATTTATTTTCATTTATTTTACTCATTTTATTCTGCGGACGTACAATGCTGAACTTTGGCTCTCATTTAGTCCTATTGTGCCTAAAAAAACAACCTCCATTTTATTCGACGGAAAAAAATTAAGGAACTTGACATACAGCTGAAATAATCACCATGCTTGGCTGTCAAACTGGGAATTATCAGACAGTACAAAGCACGCTCCTCATTTTCTTGGGAACTTAAACAGCCAGTCTTACTAACTTACTATCGTGTTACCCAGTATCTGGGTTGTGGAAGTCAGATAAGCAGTCTCTCCATATAAAATACTGGTATTCCGCTGTATCCGGTCAGACAAGAAGCTTACCCCAGAATATTTCAGAAAAGGTTTGGCAGATGGAATCACATGTTCCGAAAACATTGGTAAATACCCTAATAATAAACTTAAATTCCGACGACCACGATTTTTCAAATGTTTTTTTTTGGGATATTTTAGCTAAACAGTTCGCAACAGGTTTCTTTTGAGTTTTTGGATGAAACAATAACAGCGCGTTGCTTTTGTTTTTTTTTTATTTTTATATCTAAAGGGTTTGAAATCCCCCGAGGTTGGCCGTCATAGTCTAAACAAGAGCTGAAGAGCTTTCAGGGCAAGAGACTACAAAGGTATGCTACCTATTATTTCATCCTTTTTACCCGATCACGGCAAAGCCAAAATGTAGGGTTTTGTTTTCTTTTACTCATCGATATAGTAGCCGGCACGTAACTTGGCTTGGTTTTGGGGTTTTTTTTTTCATCTGTTTAGAAGAGAATTAAAGAAAGGAAGACAAAAAAAACTAACGACTTTTGCCATGTTACGTGCCGACGACTATACTCACTTACCACTATTTGTCTCTGCATCACCCAAAGGTTGACTGGTAGAAAATGCCTATGGCGTTAATACCAAAAGACTTATCAGATGCTTTGCGTATCCAATACAGAAACGCATTCAGGGTATTGTTGCGATTGCCACGATTCTGTAGTGCCGCTGCAATGTTTGCCGACGTACTCACTGGCGGCTTTGATCACTGTGGCGAAAGAAATCTGCCTCGCTACCCCGCGGCTTATCATTTAGGCATTTTCATTCAACTTTTGAAAAAAAAAAAAAAAACTGGAGACAAATTGAGAACATTCTCCTTCTTACCAAACTGCGCGTTGCAAAGAAGGGTAATGTTTATCACCCTATGTATGTATGTATGTTTGTTCCTTTGTGGCACTCTAGAGACCAAATGCGTAACCCGATTTTGATGATTCTTACGTCAATCGATTTGTCTTAATTTTGCGTGGGTCACTAAAGTCTTGACAGCAATCGAAATTCAATATATGACGACAAACAGACACAAATATTTGAAAAAGAAAAAAAGTGAAAGTTGACGAATAATGTCTAGTGAGGTATCATTGAACAGGTCTTTGATATTCAATCGTCTTTAGGTTTTTCTTGTAATTTTTAATTTTGAATGACCATTTAAGATCTATAACAATTCAAAGTTGGTTAGCAACCAACCAGGTTAAAGTTTAGTATCGTTTGGCAGGAGGAAGGGGTGGGGAGGTGGTGGGGGGGATGGAGGAGGGTGCTCCGTCCCCCTGGTACCACTCCCATAAAAAGGTAACGCACCGTTCTTGAGAAAAACTAATTATTGTAACCTAACCTAAAAACACTTAAATGTCGCTTTTCTAACGTCTCCGGCGCTGCGGGAAGTGCAACCCCTTCGCCCTTGCGTAACAAAGGATAGGTGCCTAATCTTTGTTACAGCGGGCGGGGGTTGCCCTCCCTTCGCGCCTTCGGATTTTTATAAACACTCTAGGGGTAGGAGCCAAAAGACTACGTGGAGTCGGGGTGCCCCGATTCGGTTTTGGAACAATGTCGACCTATTTTAACCATGAAGTGGGGGTACACTAACTTCTCACAACTCTGGGAGAAACGGAATGAACGTAAACAAATGACACTGACACATGACGCAAATAGCATTTTTTTTTTACGTTCCGTTTCATCGATTTTGCACGACAGTTTACACCACAGACAATACACTAGTACAGATTTGGTTGTCAATCGCCGATTTTAACGTTTCGTTACGCTGTAATCTAATTTGAGGTTAGAAACATTTATTATAAATTTCTCGAAAAATACGCATTACCTTGTAATAAGAGTGGTAGCTTTATAATCAGGGAACCCACCCCTACCATCTTCAAACCTTTTTACCCCAAAACTCCTGCCAAACGATACTAGACTCAAGCCACCAACCATTTTCACTTTTTTCAAAACTTATAATAAAACTGTGATAAAGTTTATAATGAACTAAAAAGTGTAAAATAAACAAAATAAATTAAAAATATCAAAAATGCTGTCGGAGGCATCTTCAACAACATAATAAACACCTAATACAGTGCCTCCGACTGCATGAGGCTGTTTATAATATTATTCAATTAGGTAGTTTCTTATTTCTATCTTTTTTCGCAGTCGATTTTTTCATTAAACAATTTGTCACAACACTAATTTATCTAGTCTGCCCGACGTCCGTATGTCAATGCAGGGATCCAGCAGAATATCAACATCAGGTTTAGTTGCTGACACATGCTGTTCTGGACTCCCATTTGGTGCAACCTTGACACGCACACCGCACTTTGTCCGCCGCAAAGTATGTCATTGTGTCACTTTATTTATTTTAAGTGTGTTGTTCTTTTATTTATATTATTGTTTAACGGCATCTTGTTTATATTTTTATCATTTGTTATAATTTTATTATGCTTCTGTGGTTTTGTGTGCACTGAATAAATGTTTTATCTATCTATCTATCTTTCTTGATTTTAAAAATTTTCTTTTTGTTTATATAAGTCGGTTTCAATAAGAGTATGCTTTGAGGTACAATGCAATACAGCTGCCCTCAAAGTGCTAATGATGATTGGCATATAATCAGAAGCAACTACTTAAAACTGGTTTAAATAACCACCTCGTTGGTCTAGTGCTCCTAACCGCGAGCTACTTTTTAGTTGAGCATGAAGTCCTAGGTTCGATTTCCGGTTTGGGCAAAGTGACATTTACTTTTTCCATCTGAAATGTTGATGGAAATTTGCTCGCCCCGATTACTTTGGAAATTAAACACAACTGGTAAAATGTGGGTGTACTATAGGTACACCTCTGCCTGAACCTTCGGGGATTACAGGCGTGATGTTATTCTAATCCAGTAATATTGTAGTATAATAATAAAATAAGAATAATATTATAAACCAATTAGGATTATTATTACAAATATATTATTATAAATACGAAAGTAACTTTGTTTGTTTGTTACGCTTTCACACAAAAATTGCTAAAAGGGTTTGGATGAAATTTGTCACACAGATTGATCATGACCTGGGTAAGGACATAGGCTACTTTTCATCCTGGATCGCAGACGAAGTCGTGGGCAACAGCTAGTGTTATACAACTTTGTTATGGCGCTTATTGAAGTATGAACATCTGCAAAACCAAGGAACTCCCAGACAAGTAGATGTCCTTGAAAAACGTATAAAAGCCTTTTTCGGAATTTGAGGAATTCCGCCGTCATGATTTTAGATGACAGGTTATATATTCGAGATTTTTCAAAGAGATATATTTTTTATGGCACATCATTTACGATTCGACAAAGAGAAAACATCAATGGCACACATTTTGGCATTTTAGTATGTGTGTTCCGGAAAAGTTAACTACTTGCCTGTTTAACAATATAGCTCCAAAAGTCAACAAAGATCTCTGCGCCTTTAGCATGTCGATTCTGTGAAATCTCACCGTGAATACTTGCGTGGAGTGAGCTGTCAGTGTCATCCCGTCATGGTCAATCCCTAGCATTAGTGGCACTGACAGCTCACTCCACGCTCACTTCACCTAAGTATTTACGGTGAGATGGTTACAGAATAGCACTACTAGATGATAAAACTTCAACATCGTCATCTGTCTTATTTGTATTTTCATTTCGTATATCTTTAGTTCTCTTCCGTCTCACAAAAACACCCAATGTAAGTTGCTTATGAAGCGTCCTGGAACCCTGGTGACTTGTACACACGGCTACATATCAAGCTATTTCCAGTGTAAGCTGATTTCTCACTGTACGGAAATCCTATTCGATGCGAGATTAGCTTATATTGGAAATGTATAGCTTGATATGTAGCCGTGTGTACCACAGGCGTAGCAAGGGCTATTTCAGTCTTTTACGAATGTAAACTTATCCTTACGCTAGTTTTAAGCACTACTACTGTATATTTGTGAAGACTTCTGGACTTTTGAATAAACTGACTAGAATATACTGTCAAAGATCTATAGATGACAGCCGAGGCCAACAGTTTAACGTGCTTTCCGAGGCAGGAAGGGGTCTCAATATGTCATGGATGGTTACCCATCCACGAACCGAAAGCGCCTAGCGTAGTGTAACCTTCGATTGACCAATGCGACTGCTATCATTTACCGGAGCCTACTAGATGATAAATGTACAACCCTGGAAATGGTAAGTGTCATCAAAAACAAGCTTATCACGCCGTGTAGGCAGCTACATAATTTCGATCTTCAAGTTTAGTTTTAACACCATAAAGCTTTTAGGAACTTCGAAATATTCAATGTCATGCTTACAACTGTACCTATGAGATAACACATGCGACTATGCCTCTGAAACTTTACAACACCTAATTTAGAATTATTATGTACAGTCAAGAACTGAAAATGTTAAGCACCTTAAGATTAATTTTTATTTTCACGTTATTACGACAGTAAAATGTTTTCGATAATTGCTTAAAATGTTTGCTTCTTGACCGTACCATGTTGCATCTTGGAAACATAGGTGAGATTTTACTACTTAAAACAATGAAAAAGTATTTCTTCTTTTATTCTTCTGACGATTATTTGATAGTGCACCAGATGGATGAACTTAAACGAAGTAAAAGATGTATGTAACGGTTGTAGGAGGTGGCGTTCTACAGTTTCTGCCTATCCCCAAGCGAAGAAGATCTAATATATGTTTACATACAGTATTATTACATAGTTAACTTCAGAATCCTCATCGTCGATTAGAATCTAACAGATAATTTAGATAACTTTCGATTAGTTGTAAAAATAAAAGAACAATTAACGCCGAAAAGTGACTTATTGGACTTTATGTTTATCGATGGTAGCGTTAAAATAGTAGCCCCAACACTGTTATTTACGGCCTGACAAATATGCCAGAATGTGTACTACTAAAACAGTGAGTATAGTTACTTTGCGCTTAAACTAAACTTGGTTTAATATGATGGATTTAAGCAACTACTGGCCTAAAATAAATAAAGTAGGTACAGTCGGCGAATGAAAACCTAAACCATACATACTTAGAATATTGCCTTAAAAGTCGATTATTGTCGGATACCAGGTTGAACGAAGTTCAAGTCAGTTCAGATGAAAAAATGTATCTGTATCAGACACATTTAAATAAATAAGCAACGTTTGAGAGGCACTAGGTAATTTAAAAACAAAATGTGACGGTCAAAATGCTACACTTTTTTCGATCTAGATCTCATTTGCCAAGTAAATTAGAGTATAACATAACATAAATGAGGAAATTCGTTTCAAAATAAAGCGTCAACGAAGTAATACACAAGTTCTATTGACAGTCGACAACTAACAGTTTTAATGAGATAAACTCCAAAAGTCATCAACGTTTTTGCAACGCGACTGTACGTGGGTTATATAATAAAAGTACCCATCATTTAGATCGGCGTTAATGTCCGTACATCAGCGGGAATGTTTGGAGATGCAATTAATTTAGTTTTAGTTGCATTCACCCCATAGACCTTAACAAGGGAACGCTCGTTTAATCACCAATAATAGCTATAAAAAAATATAATAGCCATATAAACTAACTTTATTATAGGCACACCGGAAAAAAACATTACAAAAATTTATTTAACACTGAAAAGCTGTATGTTTTGGGAGTCCATATCGCTTAATAATAATACGCAATATTTTAATTGTAACAATAACGCGTAATTGATACTTTGTTATTAATTAATCTCCCTCTGAACTTAAGTTTGCTAAAACATGCAATTACGTAAAGATAATTAATGAATATCATGCGTCTATCAATAAGCATCAATAAATGTCATCAATAGGTAATATTAATCTTCTGAAACACAAATTTCATAGATAAAAATATGCAGAACATAAATCGATATAATTAAAATAATTACAATAATGCTTAATAGAAAAAAGTAACACTGAAAGTAAACTGTTTAATATCCAGGCCGTAATAAAAATTCAAATAACTTACAAAAGTAGTTTGTTGAAATATTTGACACGAACCAAGGTAAACCACACAAATAATTCCCTGTTTATTCAAAATATAAAATATGGGCACAGAATTCATTAATCCATAAATAAACAAGTTTTAATTCAAATTTATTCACAACACCACAAACTTAATTGTTCGGATACACATAAAATGGCGCACTGAAAATATTTTGTATCTGTTTTTAAATTAAATTCAAAACGCGGCGTTCGAAATTCGTAAACCACGTTCGGATTCACGCAACGGGGCACGCGTGCGTCTCACTGCGCAGTCGGGTTTGGACTGTCCACTCCGTCCGGCCGTTGAAGCGTGGCTTGTTCAACTGAGTCATTACAGGATGAGAGCCAGAGAATTGAATGAGACGGCTATTATTTTAATAGATTTGTGGTCCAGCTGCGTATACGGGTTGTAGGCTGGTGGAAACCTGCCCGCAGGCGTGTCAGGTATGTGAGTTATTTGCATACCGGAAAGTGACTGCGGCATAAATAACGCGATCGTACGGAAACAAGGGGTCTCGTGATATACTTGAATTGTGTTTGGCCAAAAGTTATTCACAATATCTGGTGAATATCTATTGACTTTATTGTGTCTACTTCAGCGGGTAAAATTTATGTTTTTCAACAGTTGTACTTCAGTTTCGGTGACTTTATATTTCAATGCTTAATATTTTAGTCACGAACGCCTTAAAAAATATAATTACACAAGACATGCCTTCTTTTAAGTAAATCTTCTTAGGCATGAGCACTTCATGAACTGAAAGCCTTTTTTCAGACGAAAGTAAGTATATACCTCGTCTAAAAGCTTGCAAAAATTGAGACAAATATAGTGTTACAATAATCCAGGGTATGAGAAACCACAAGCTATTACCGCTAAAGAAAATATCCTAGGTTAATGTTAAAAAATTTCATCCAATTTGCTTTTCTCAGGGAGGTAAGTTTTGATTTTCTAACTTTCTTTTAAAATAAATTTGATACCCACGAAACAAGATAGACGAGATGGTGTCTAAAAATAGCGTTACTTATTTTGTCATTTTTAAATATTCTGAAATGAACACACCAGTATAAACATTCATGTATTTCAATTCTTGCGCACATACAAACATGGCTTAAAACAAATTCTATCAGGTACTCAACATAATATAAACAAAGACTTCTTGAAGACAACCTTTTGATTTCGAAACTCGAATAGAAAATTGACTTTGAAAGTAAGCGATGCCCCGAACATCATATTTCCATTCCGTTTCGTTAAAAAACCAGTACTTTTTCGATTGCTGTCAAATGAGATACGTTTTAACTTCATTGATACAACCATCATTTTCACGTACTTTAAATTTTATATTTGGTATTTAAAATCACTACAAATCTTACTAATATTTGGAAATCATGACGGTTATCATTGGTAAAACATTTTAAGCTGGATCTAATTAAGGTCTAACACATTTCCATGTTTATTTAAACCAAGAATTAAATATAATGATGATGATATTTGACACCATTCCATTTTCATAAAAAAAAATAGATTAAAATATTGTTGTTCGAAGATTCTCTTTATTGATAAAAGTATATTTAATTGCGTTGTTTTTAAAAGGTACCGGGCGTTGGGCGTATCGAGGGAATACACATTAAAAATAACCGCCTAATAGCTATGTAAGGTAATCTTTAATGTAATTCTCTAAGCTGCTTTTCTGGTTGTTAGTAACTTCGGTTGAGTCATATTAAGTATAATGCGATTTTTCCGTGTTTGTTTTAAAAACCTTTAGTTTTTAGTCATAAAACATTGCTTTCATTGGAAAATCAATAAAACGTTGTTTATTTCTAGTATGATGCAATTAATTAAATAAGAGTGCCAACTTAACGTACTTTTACTGTTGCATAATTTATTCTTCAACACGAGCGGAGCTGCGGGCCAAAGGTAGATTTAACATTAAAACACCTTATAACGAAATTGCAAGATCATAAACGGTTAACTGTCAGATTTTAAAGTGCTTCAATTTTTAAAAGCAATGGAAACGTGATCAAGTGCCAAGCATTGTTAGTGTTCAAGCTTCGAAATTCGAATTCAATTATAAAATGGAATATTTAAAAACCTCCCTTCGTTCACTAGGTAGGTTGTTTCACTCCTAATATTGAAATTAATTGGAACAATTTCCGAAGAGTATAGTTTAATTTCTATTCAAACTAAACAGAAATACAATAAAATTGAACCCTTTCAGACCCCTTACGGATTCGTTTGTTAAAGAGTAATCTACCTGTAAGTCCTATTAAAATAATAACCAATCGACCCAAATTGGGAACGGTATTAAATAGTAACAACAGTTCCAATTAGCATTTCGTTCGTTCACTTCACTGAGCTATCTGTAACTATCTTTATTTCTATGGTCAGGAATTTCTCCTGAAGTGTGGTTAATTAGGTCTTTGTGTCAAAAAAACTAAGTTACTGCTTTGGATTGGAGCAGTGCCCGACAAATGATGATTGGGTCGCCTAAAATTGAGAGGCTTCGCTGTCACTCACTTATGTCAGAGTGTCCAAGAAGTCTATAAATTTAGTATTAAGTCTACCTCGCCCAGAGGTTATAAACTGTCAGTTACCGTTATGTCACACTCTATTACGTAACATCTACTATCAATCAATAATAGCAATAAAATAAACATACAATAAGTCGCGTTGGAAGATAAATTACGTGGTGAGGCAGTAACCACGCAGTGTGAACGTAGCGTCAATGTATTTACGCGAAGTTATTTATCGTTCGGAAACCGGAATTGTCTCTTGTCACTGTGGCTCATTGTCACCCTAATCAGGTGTTGTGGATTCATGCGTGCTGGAAGTAGTAAATTGTAATTAGAATATTGCTAGAATAGGATTACAGGATTTGTGTTTGTTGCGAAATATGGTATTATTCAAGTGATTGAATAACTGGAACTAAATGTTGCTGAGGTGATTTTAGGATTGAAATCGAATAGTTGTTGTGTTCCAAAGCATAGACTCGCTTTTTAAGCTCCTGTTGGTGATTTAGTGTATTAGTCTCATCAACGCCGGCTGTCGTCGCTGAAAAAGCGCTGTGGCTCTGTCTCGCATAGTCAGTCATCAACCCAAAGGCACTGCACGTCGCGCGACACGCGGTTATTACCTATGTGTCGCGCTGTCGCGTCGCGCCTGTTTGTGGGAGCCATTATGCCGATCGATGGCTGTTTTACGCATATTTTCCCGAATTTGTTATTTTTTTTTGTTTGTGTTTTTTCTTAACGTCGTTTACCGTTAACGTATTTTGCATCTTTTTCCTCTTTTCTTTTTAGGGGTTCCATACCTCAAAAGACAAAAACGGAAACCTTATAAGATCATCGATGTCTGTCTGCCAGTCTGTCAAGGCTCTTTTTTCAGGAACGCGTGGAGGTATCAATTTGAAATTAATATCAAATACTTACAATTAAAAATACGGCGAATTATTCGACATAATTTGATACTTGCAAATAAATCAAAACCTATAGGGTGCTTCTCATTGACCTAGAATCATGAAATTTGCCGAGAAGCAAGGTCTCGCCAGCACAAATATAGGAATAAGTCCGAAAATCGTTAATTTGTAGTTTTATCACAAAAAAAACCCCAGTTGGAGAATTGACCGTGACGTTTATCAATGTATGGGAGAACATGTTTTTCAACTACAATGTTAAGTTTGTGCTTGGGATAAATTCATCCCAACTGTAGACCCTTCATTGTGCGTGGTTCGACACGCACTTGGCCGGTTTTTTTACATAAACATAACATCACGCCTTGTTTCCCCGAAGGGTTGGGGTCTGGTTGGATTTTCCTTTTATTCATAGAGCTACTTAAAATTAGAAAAATTAAACTTTTACAATAGGTATTTTATATCTACATTTTTAACACTAGGTACATTTTTTTCTATTACGTTTATTTATGAAATAATATATTTATTCCTGTAAGTTGGTTAAAAAAATACTTTTACTCGTATTTTAAAACTCGATGGGTTCTGTATTTTCTCAGAGGTCACTGCAGTCTCTTTTAAAGTCTAAACATAATCTTGATCCAACTTGGATTACTCTTTCATTTCGGCACTATCCAAATGAGATAATTATCCTAAAACGCATGTCGACAAACGTAGTGTGGGACACCCTCCAACTGCTGAATACAATCACAATTCCCGATAACAATCATCGGGCAGTTGCCCACCAGATACGACATCCATCTGGTCGGAGGATCCTCCCTTTTCCAAGAGTATGAGTGAACTTTACACCCTGTTCCTCATATCTCTTCAGGGTCATGGCCATCCAGCTGGTCCGAAGATACCGCAGGCTCTCCTTGCCGGATTGCCGCCATAGGATTTGGAGGCAAAAGCCATCGCGCACGTATGGGACAGGCGCGAGGAGGCAAAAGTCACAACGTACAGCGGGCAGAGCTCCGGCGTGACCTCATGGCGACATGGAGTGTGCAACCTAGTGCTGGGCACGCCACAATATCGGTCAGGAGTAGTTGGAGAGGCGCCACGGTGTCCGCATCATCCGCCTGACACAGGTCCTCACCGAACATGGTTGTTTCGGGAGGTTCCTGTTCCGTAGTAGGCGGGAGGAAACGCTCGGGTGTCACCATTGTGTGGATCGCCCGGAGGACACGGTGGGGCATACAGTGGAGGTCTGCCCAGCTTGGGCGGAGCACCAACGTTTCCTCACGGAGGTGATCAGCGGTGGTGACCTCGCGCGTCCGGGCCTGGTTCAGGCCATAGTACTGAGCGAGAGCGAATGGGAAGCCGTTACCTCTTTCTGCGAAGAAGTAATGCTCGCGAAGGTGGAGGCGGAGCGCGTGAGAGAGAATGCCTTAAACCCTCACGCCCCTTGTCGCCGCAGGAGACGGGGACAAGAAACCCTGGGCGTCGGGAATCGCCCGCAGATTCGCGGCCACCGTAGGCGCGGGCTTGCGGATGGCGAGCAATGGGTATCTTGCCGTCCGGTAAGGACCAGGCCCGGGTCGACGGTCCGTCGTGTTACACGCGCGCCTAAAAGAGATGTCAGCACATAGTAACGGGGTCCTATAGGACAGACGCCTGCCAGGGTCCCGGGTTGTTTGAAAGAGAATCGTGCCCCTGTCACAGGCAACAGAAGGAACACGGTTGTAGTCAGTAAAAGTGTAATAAATAGTAAACGAGTGACGACTGCGACTAAATTCGTGACAATCTAAGAAGTCGGATTTGACAGCTATAAAAATACTTTTATTTCGTGTGACGGTAAGGGAAAAAACAAATCGGATGCTTTAAAAACCGTTACCTTATATGAAAACATTATTAAGATCACCATATTCTAATCCTTTTTATTGCACAATAAGTAAATGTGTTAGTAAAAAGAAAAAAAAAAGTAAAACAATATATTATAAAACCTTAACCATAACCCCGTATTTAGGACGTCGCCATAGTAAAAAAAACACTATCCTACAGATTTTGTGATGTTGGAGTGAAGAAACGTTCCCAACGTTTCTTCTCATTATCCTTTAAAAAAATAAAAGAACATTATTTATTGCTGCTGCAGGTGCATAATCAGCCTTTAATGTTCCCACTGCTGGGACACAGGCCTTCTCTCTGTGAGAGGGAGTGGGCCGTAATCCATCACGCTGGCCCAGTTGCGGGTTGGCGGATGTCACATGTCTTCGAATTTTTGGTTCTAGGACTGCTAGTGCAGGTGGTTATCAAATAATTAGGTCAAAATTAAAAATACCCACCCTCAACAACATAATAAGAAAATGTGAAAGTTACTTAGATTTTTCTTTTAGGTGACCGCTATAGATACACCTCTGCTTAACCCTTCTGGGATTACAGGCGTGATGTTATGTTATGTGTGTTATGTGACCGCGATATTCCATCAAGTTACCAGTATTCTTTCAGATTGATGTATGCAGCTTCTTAAAATAATATAATCTCAAAAAAAATATGTTTTGACCTTAAGATTGCGATTTACGATCGTCTGACGCGATTCCAAGTAGTTTACTGTACGTCTTCACCTGCAAAAGTAGCTAAAATGTATTTTGATGCATTTATGATGCTTTGTTTTACTTAATCATAGTTGAAAACTTCGGCTTTATATTAAACTAGCTGCGCCCCGCAGTATTGCTCGAATAAGTCTCGATCCCGTCGGAATATCGAGATAAAAAGTATATTTTGTCCTAATGCAGGTGATGGTCTACCCGTGTGCCAAATTTCATCAGAATTCATTGAGCCCTTTCAGCGTGAAAGCTTAACAAGCAAACAAACAAAAAATCAAATCTGTGTTTTTATCTATATTAGTTTATACAAGCAAAACCAAACCATTACATAGGGTATCAAGATTTGATATTCTTCATTGTCACACAAAAAAGCGAATGTGAAAGCGTAGAGAAGTTGTATTTCACTTCGTACAAGTCGCAAGAAGAACAGTTGTAAGTTAACTCATAATGTGAAACCCATTTAAGTTAACAAACTTCTATCTTCATTTAATATTCCAACTGCCAACTGACCGAGTACCTCTTTAGAACACTGAACTTTATCTCTTCCATATTCTATACATCGCTGAGGAACTCGGAAAGACAAAAGAGGGTGGCCGTAATGAATGAAGTGCCACAGAAACGATCACTTCGGGAATTCTGACGGGGATAGCTGGGAAGGATAAACCGATGAAATGAGGCCCCGACAGCTTTACAGACCTATTTTACCAATTTATACCTTTAAAAAGGTAACTTAATGCCAGAAAGACAGCAGGTTTTATTAGATTCCGAGATCTGAATTAATGGTGCGCCATCTGGAGAAGATGCGCAATAGTTATTGTCAGGGTATTATACAAGTTTTCGTTTTAATGTTTCAACTTGTGTGATAAGAAAGAGTTTTACAATGAAACCTGTTTCAGTGTTAGATAGGAGTTTGTATTGTAGTCATACAGTACTGGGATAACTGAGTCTTCACCAGTTTGTTGCTATGTTATGTTTCCTGTTACGGGATCGGCTGAAGTTTAACTTACAATATGAGAAGAATTTGAACTAAGTGTCCTCACTTTGAAATTGCTTTGTAAACACTGTTAATAATGTACCTAGACTTCGAATATCGCATCCTACTAATATCCTATTATCCTACTAATACTATAAACGCGAAAGTTTGTGAGGATGGATGGATGGATGTATATTACTCTTTCACGAAAAAACTTCTGAATGGATTTGCATGAATTTTGGCTCACAGATGACCTGGATTTACACATGGGATACTTTTTATTCCGCTAGCATGTTTCTTTGGGATAATTTCGGGCAAAGCCGCGGGCAAAAGCTAGTAACGTATAACATTAAGCCTTGTTTCACGGAAGGGTAAGGCTGAGGTGTACCTATATTACACCCACATTTTACCAGTTATGTGTAAGTCCCATGTGACAAGGTGCGAGCCTATTGCCATCAACCGGGCACTAATCCAGACCCTGAGCTGCTACTGAGAAATTCCAGATGGAAATACCTAATAACACTTTGCCCAACCCAGAAATCAAACCCAGGACCTCAGCATACTACTAGACAATCGAAGAAACTTGTCTGCTTGGTAAACAAACGGCCGACCCGAATATCGTATTTATCTTCAATTTTAGCGTACTGGAGATAGAAAACCTATCAGTCTATGGTTTAAACGTCATAATAAAGAACAAGCTTTTGTGATCGCAGCCGCGAAATTCCTCGAAATCGCGAAATCCCGCGGGGCTTAAGGGACCTGAGGGCAAATTTCGTTCCCCAGAGTTTTGGTCTTCAAAGGTTAACAAGGCTGTCAGGCTGGCTGATATTGAATACCTACAATGTGAGTATTCCAGTAAATATTCACACCAGCATAACCTGTACACCAAAAGGTCCCTAATTATTTCTCTCGTAGATTTTACGAGAGTTGAGTCAGATTGAATTTTTAGCACCCGCCGTGTATAGAGGGATAACACTTCAAATATATTCCAAGCTTTTTTGAATAAATTGAATAAATTGAAATAGAAACCCAACAAAAGCAATAAAAGCGGCCCAGAGGCGAATGAAAAACAATCTATATTTGACTATTTAATGCTAAGATATAAATATTTTTACTTCGAGTTATGGAATATATTCGACTTTGAGGTATTAAACTACAAATTCTAACATTTATCGTTCGAGGATCACAAACAAACTCAATAAGAATATATGATATCATAGTCCTAATGAACAGAAATTAATTATCTTCAAAAGATACTATCGTGTTCCCTCCGTGTACTGGGTGTATCTAATTAAAATAACTGAAAATCTCGGGGTTATTGTACTCATCATTATGAAAATCTTTTACTACTGGATCAACTTTTTTTTTCTAAGTTGGGAAATCATCAAATGACTTCTCCCGCTGTGGGTGGAGCGGGAGAGCGTGTCAAACTTTTACTGGCTAATACCCACCTTTTTTCCTTCAGTTGCCTGTGCCAGGGTCCACGGTATTTCTTTCAAACGGCACATGGGATCAAAACAGAATTCGTGAAAAAATCAGCTGTTCTACATTTATGTTCGCAGAACTATACTAAATGCGGGGTTTTTATTCGTGACATCCTTTTGGTCCTATATTAGATGTCGTTACTAATGATGAGAAATCAAAATCAAGACTCATTTATTGAAACTATACTGAAAATTAACACTTTTCTAACATCAAAATAAAAAAGGCAGTCCCTCAAAGCTCCCGCGCTTCACCGCTTCCTAATGCTTTAGCTGGGAAGTGGCGCAACCAACTCTTCAGCATCAGCATCTTGTATATTTGTTAAGTATTTAAAATTTGTACATACTCGTATACCCGGCTTTGGTATTAAATATACAGTGTGATAAATAGGTTTAGTCCTTTTAAAAGACAACAGTACTTCGTGCCATGACGCGAAAAGGCGTCGTTTGCTGAATGTTAATGCCCTGAACACTTGAGTGCAAATATATCTCGCACAGTTTACGTAGAATACCTAATTTCTTTGAACTTCGCGAAAGAATATTTCGTTCAGGAATATTTGTGTCAGAAGTTTCTCGAATGGCGTACTTGTTTTGATATGTATATTGCTATTTTGCTGCTGGAGGTTTGTTGTTGGTTTTTGGTTAGGAATATTGTAGTCTTGTTAGTTTTGTGGGTTTTAGAAGATTTGTCTGAAAAATTATATCAATGTGTAGGTACCTCTTTTCTTTAGGAGTTTAATTAAATGTTTATGACAACTACATATTACAACTTTGAAATTGCTAGAAAGTCGGCAGCTTCTTACGAAATTCAACAACAACAGGGAACGTTTAAGCAGATTGACTATCAACCTAAATAGTTCGTATATTCAAATCACAACTGTAATTTGTTGACAGTTGTTTGAAATAACTAAGTATAAATCCAATTTCGCAGGGACGTAAAAATATCGCGGCGGGATTTTATAGCGCACTGGATTTTCAACTCTTGGTGTTGAGCCGAGCGCTGAGAATCTAACAGAGTGCATCTCAGAGCGTCGAAAAAACACACTGTTGGATTTTCAACCCTCCGCGCTAAGCAGAGCATTGAAAATTCAGTGCGCGATATTATTACATCCGTGCGAACGTGGGCTAACACCGCAAATTGACGTAGAGTGTAAATTACCTCTTTTTTTAGTATTTAAATGATAAATGATTTCATTTCTGTAAGTAGGTTTGTACAAACACTTATTACACGTCAATTATATTTAAAAACTAAATGAGTTCGGCTTTTCCTGTCTGACTTCTCTAAGAAGTAAAGGCCGAAACAAACTCAGAGGTCGCAAAGTCCAGACATAGGTAATCTTAACAGCATGTCGTTTCTGTAAAAATCTCACCCTGAACAAGTGTTGAGTAGTGTTGCAACTCCACGTAAGTGCGTG
Organism: Dasypolia templi; assembly: GCA_963555695.1. Lineage (NCBI taxonomy): Eukaryota > Metazoa > Arthropoda > Insecta > Lepidoptera > Noctuidae > Dasypolia > Dasypolia templi. The sequence continues at coordinate 15,445,558 of OY743140.1, forward strand.
GAGTGAGCTGTCAGTGTCATCCCGTCTTAATCAATCCCTAGCATCAGTGGCACTGACAGCTCACTTCACCTATGTTTTCACGGTGAGATGTTTACAGAATAGCACTACAGGGCCGAATGTATCGCATAGTTCCGAAAATTGTGTATTGTTGTGAGAGTGAACGAACAGGAGGTGCTTCAATAGTTTTTTTTTAAATGTTATTTGAGGGAAAGCCAGCATCCTGCCCACCTGTTGGTTAGAGCTGTTTAACAGCTTTGGACATTTGGCATACCAGAGACATCGCTGATGGTCCGTGGCCATCCCAGTACGCGCAGCATATCTTATACTCTTCAAATTCAAGGAGGTAAGGTAAGGTTACCTTGCTAATGATTCTCGATACGAATCAATAATAAAATAAGTAGTTTTTTTTGTTATTCTAATTTTCGGAAATCGACTTGTGTGGAACGCGCATGTGAAAACGCGGCCCATGTGATACCGCACCGTAACTGCTCTTATATGCGACATATCTGTACGACATTGCCTACCGGTTTATTCTGAAAAAATGACAAACTTAAATAACTAAAAAAACATGTATGTTTTAATTATTGAGAAATTATCGTACTTTTAGTGATTATTTATGTCTTTCGTAACAATCTCCTGAAATTTGACGATGATGCAAAACGACACGTTCTCTAAATGAGTATTGTCGACGGAACAATAGACAACATGACAAATGAATAAAATAAATCTGTGTTTGTATCTGACATTTTGTCTATTCTTTCATCTCAAACTCAAACTCAAATCATTTATTTCAATTAAACCATTTTCAGGCACTTTTGAATTGTCAAGGAGTCGGTCAGTCAGAAATATGAAGCTAGTTGCCCATTCCAAAGCGTAGTAGGTACCTATGGAGAAGAACGGACAAGAAACTCCATGGACACTCTTTTAAATAATAATGTTTTTACATATATCTTAGTTACATCGATTAATGTTGACACTATAAGTGAGAACGATGTACAAAAAACCGTACACGTTAAAAGCGTCCAGAGTGCATCAAAACATAATAAAAACAATCCAGCTAATTAATTATTAAAATAAGCCGTGGCAGCTAAGAGATGACCAGTCCCAACTAACGGCGCCCGTTCACGAACATGACGCATGGATCAGCACCATTCAGCTCAACCATTTTGAAGGGAGCTAAATGATCCGACACACGCGCCACCGTCAGCGAGACATTTGAGTGAGCATGCCATACTATCAGCCGCCAAGGCACATTCAAGTCAATCTATGACATTACCCGGTAAATGGTAGCTCTATAGTACAAAGTACTCACATCTGTGCAATGCATCTATATAATAAAAAGGAGATTGAGTTTATATAATGCAAATAAATTCTTACTATCTTCAGCAGCTTCAACAGTGATTCGAATGTCAATTAATTAGTTGTGGTGTGGAGCAGGACCGGCATTAAGCCAGGCATTTTTATCAGTTATGTAATCCTCCAACCTATAATATGCCTGCCTGAATAGTGTGCGTTTGACAAAGGATTTGAATTTTGTCTCATTCAGTTGAAGTATGTGGGGAGGTATTTTATTATAACATTTTAGACAGTACCCCATGAAAGATGAGTCTACTTTAGCCAGTCTGAAACCTGGTTGAACTAATAGGTCCCGATTTCTAGTACTATAATTATGTCTTTCACCTCTTTTACTGTAAAGATGTAAATTTTTTCTTACGTACATGATGTTTTCATAGATGTATTGACAAGGTACAGTCATGATGTTAATATCCTTAAACAATTCCCTTAGAGAATCGCGCCTGCGGAGATTATATACGGCTCTGATGGCTCTTTTCTGCAGAATAAAAATAGACTCGATGTCTGCAGCCCGTCCCCAAAGTAAAATACCGTAAGACATGATACTATGAAAGTAACTAAAATAGACCAGCCTCGCGGTATCTACATCAGTAAATTGACGGATTTTTCTGACAGCGTAAGCTGCTGAACTTAGCCGTCCTGCTAGAGATGTTAAATGAGGACCCCATTGTAGCCTTGAGTCGAGCGTGATCCCCAAGAAAACCGTTTTATCGACGAATTCTAGCTTCTCTTGATTCAATACTATCTCACAATCACTACTCTTGACGTTTGGTAAAGAAAATCTTATACACTTAGTTTTATTTCCATTTAGTACTAAATTATTAGCCGTGAACCAATTTTGGACCAGCAGTAGGGCGTTATTTACGTCGTCAAAATTTGAAGCACGTCTATCTACCTTAAAAATTAAGGAAGTATCGTCAGCAAATAACACCATTTGTGGTTGATTTATTAATAAATGGAGTAGGTCATTAATATATACTAAAAAGAAGAAAGGACCCAATATCGAGCCTTGTGGAACACCCATTTTTACCTTTAAACCAAGTGAATTGACACCATTTATTTGAACTTGCTGTTGTCTATCATTTAAATAAGATTTTATTAAACTAAGCGCAAGTTTTCCAAGTCCGTAATGCTGAAGTTTCAAAAGCAGGGTTTCGTGATCGACGCAATCAAATGCCTTGGAGAGGTCACAAAAGATTCCTATGGCGTCTTGAGCCTCTTCCCACGCGTTAAAAATATGTTTTAATAAGGTAACACCAGCGTCGGTCGTACAACGCCCTTTGGTGAAACCATACTGTTGCTCGTGAAGGATTTTATTAGTATTAAAATGATTGAGCATCTGACTAAGCATTATCTTTTCAAAAACCTTGCTGAAAACCGGCAACACGGACACAGGTCTATAATTATTAGTGTCTTTACTGACCCCGGATTTGAAAAGTGGTATTACCTTACTGTATTTCATTAGATCCGGGAAGACTCCTTGATCCACACACAAATTAAATATTAAGGCTAAGTAAGGTGCTATAGTTTCAATTATGGAGGTACAGACTTTAATAGACATTCCCCAAAGATCTTCGGTCAATTTGATCTTGATTTGCTTAAAAGATTTTATTACTGTTAAGGGGTTAATATGCTTAAAGTTAAATTCAATCGGGCAGGCACAAACATCGACAAAAGATAATCTTGCTACGCGTGCAGAGACAAAACTTAAATGTCTTCTACCATTAATACCGGAAACTGGGACAGTTTTCACGGTTCCGTACCTCAAAAGGAAAAAACGGAACCCTTTTATGATCACTTCGTTGTCCGTCTGTCTGCCCGTCTGTCTGTCTGCATACCGGAAACTTGAACACTTTTTAGGGTTCCGCACATCAAAAGGAAAAAACGGAACTCTTATAGGATCACTTCGTTGTCCGTCTGTCTGTCTGTCTGTCGGTCTGTGAATACCCTTTTTCATAGGAACGCGTGGAGGTATCTAGTTGAAATTATTATATACTCTAAAAAATCAAGCTTCTAAGTCAACGCAATAAAAAAATACGACGTATTTTGAAACTCGCAAATAAATAAAAAACTATAGGGTACTTCCCGTAGACCTAGAATCATGAAATTTGGCAAGAAGCAAGGTCTCACAGCTCAAGTAAAGGAAAAAGTCGGAAAATCGTTAAGTTTTATCACGAAAATCTTTTTTGCGGTTAAAAACCTACAATTGCAATTGTAGTATCGATGTATGGGAGAACATGTTTTTCAACTACAATGTTAAGTATTTTCTTGGGATAATTTCATTCCAATTTACCCTATAATGTGCGGGGTAACAAGTTCGTGTGAACTTGTTTTTTTAACACTTATACATGTGCACAAAAAACTGGGAGGGGCTCGTGGCTTAATGATAACAGCTGTTCGGGTCGATCGTAGGTTATGCAACACTTATCGCGGTTGGTTCGGGGATGGGTGACCATCTATTACATACCGAGATTCCTCCGTGCTTTGGAAATCACGTTAAGCAATTGGTCCCCACTGTCATCTGTAGATCTTAGACAGTCGTTACGGGTACAGTCGTCACGGGTGAGCGTGGAGTGAGCTGTCAGTGCCACTGATTGACCAAGACGGTATGGCACTGACAGCTCGCCAAGCATGTCTTCACGGTGAGATCTTTACAGAATCAACATGCAGCACCCTGATTGCGTAACACACTATTAATCTCAATCTGAATCATTTCGAAGCATATTGCTAATCCATTGCTTCAAATGTTGGAAAAATATGTCTGCTCAATAGCGCAAATAACGCAATTAATGTCTGTGAAGTGTCAAAATGAAAGTGATTACTACTGACAGATAGCGTGTTATGCAATTACCCCGCAGTCTTACCAAGGACGAAAACTACTAGTAGTAATTAGATTAGGTACAGCTGCATCAGACTGGACCCCAAGATAGTTGGAAAAAATCTAGGCAGATTCATTGAGTTGTGTACTAAAAATAATCGACTATTAATCTCTTTCCATTGAGCCCATTTCTATCCATTGATAGACTTCTTTTTTCGTATCTTTTACTCCGCTACCGTCGATGAATTTATATTGGCTGAATAATCGGAATAAGTCATAACTTGTTTTTATTTTACGTGGAGCAAATGGTTTTCACTATCATTATTTTGTGATAGAAATCTGTTTATGAAGTATGTCTGAGTTTTGCAAGGAGCAATTAAAACCTTCGTAACATTTTGAAAAAAAAATCAAAGACTTTATTCCGACTTGACTCACAAAATCTATTGTAAAAAGTGGCCAAGTATGAGTCAGACCTACAATATTTAACACTACATAATAATAAAAATACTTTAGTAAAAGATCGACACTTATATATTTAACTTAATGTTAACATATACTTTTTTCGTTATTTAATTTTTACTATTTGTTGTTATAGTTGTTATAGCGGCTAATGTAATACATAGGTAGGTGAATTTCATGTGTCTACTAGAGTGGAGTGTTTTTTTTTCTATAACTTCGAGCAAAAAGTTGCGTGATAGGCACGGCACAATAAGCGAAATCAAAAATACTTTTTTAAATAGGTTTATATTTTAAGGTTCGTAGGACAGTTTTGAAAATCACAAACTTCAAATGTTTATCTATTTATTATTATTAATTGAAAAATAGGTTTCAATCAACATAAACGACAATATTCCGATGGATTATTAAGGTTTATATACATCTGAATGAGGCACCTCAAACCAATATAATACATACATGATATTTTACTTATTTCATTTACTCGTCCGGCAGCTTTTTATCACTATGCTATTAATAAAAAATAACAATAAAATCTCCATTCATTTACACTCCACCCTACTGTCTACCTATTACGGTTCATAAGATACAGTCCTGGGACAGACGGGCGGACAGCGGAGGATTAGTAATAGGGTCTCGTTGTCACCCTTTGGGTTACGTGGGTGGCGGAACCTCAAAAATAAATCTGCAACTCTGTGATACGTCATAAATGTTTACAGTACGCACAAATCTGGCAGTTTCGTACATTTAGGATATAAAAACGGTGAGCAGGCAACATAGATACTTTTTTTAAACAATACATCTATGTCGCAGTCAGAATTTTAATTCGGTCGAAGCATAAACGGCTGGGCGTTTTACATAACTGCGACATTTCGTAGTAAAAAGACAAAACGACGTGATTGCGCATTGTAATCGTGTGATTATGAACAAAGTTAGTTGATTGTACTTGAACTTCGTTTACGTGGGCCTTAATAACGTCGTCACGTTTTGTTAGTGATTTTGGAACTTTCTTTATAGGATTGAGGGTTTGGAAAAGACGACTAGGCCCGAACAGGTAAGATGAAAACTGTTTGTGCTCAAGAGCAAGTAGCACAACATGAAGGTTATTTTTTAGTTCCACTAACAAAGACTTAGGGAAACCCGGATTTTGGCATATTAGAGATAGGTAGCGGGCACGCCCTAGATGCCTGCAGGCTTTTATTTAGATACCAAGAACTTTGTACGTTATTATTATTTATTTATGCTTGAGTGCCGTTTACAATGTTTTTATTGATATATTAGCGTGTGCTAGCTGACATATGACAAATAATTTTATTTAATATTTTGAGTTTCGTACTTACTTTATTCCAAGTTCTTATAACTGAACAGACAGCTGTGCTGTTGGGTGCGTTTTGGGGGACTGTCTTATGTAATTTTAACGTTCAAGAAGCTCTGATTCTCAGCCTAATTTGAATAAATGACTTTTCGTTTTGATTATAATTTTGATTTTGGTACAGTCAGCCTCAAGAATCCCTTTGATTGTCTACAATCTGTGTTTTATTTGTATTTTATCAAAGGTTGATATCATTGGTGAAAGAAGGTATTATATATAGTTTTCCAAGTACTAGTCTGCTCAGTGCCATATGAAAGATAAGTTATGTGTCCTGACTTGATATAGAACAAAATTATAGAATTAGAACGGGAGGGTGTGTCAGACTTTTACTGACCCACCCGTGGTCCTTCCGTTGCCTGTGCCAGGACCTCGGTATCTCTTTCGAATTTCCCGCGACCCTGAGGCATCGGCCCTATCGGACCCCGTCATTTAGTGCTGACATCTTCTCAGGCGCGCGTGGAACAAGACGAGCCGTCGACCCTGGCCTGGTCCTTACCGGACCACGAGCTACCCATTGCTCGCCGTCCGTAAGCCCGCGCCTTCGGTGGCCGGGAATCTGCATGCGACAAGGGGCGTGAGGGCGCAAGGCTCTCTCCCTCACGCGCTACGCCTCCTCCTGCGCGAGCATTACTGCTTCGCAGAAGGAGGTGACGGCTTTCCATTCCCTCTCCCTCCGTACCATGGCCTAGACCAGGGCCGGACGCGAGAGATAGCCGACACCGATCACCTCCGCAAGGACACGGTGGTGCTCCGCCCAAGCTGTCCTCCGGGTGATCCACATAATGGTGACTGGTTTGGCTTTTCCTCCCGCCTTATGCGAAACAGGAACTTCCCGAAACAACCGTGTCCGGTGAGGACCTGTGTCAGGCGGAAGGTGTGGACGATGTGGCGCCTCTCCAATCTCTCCTCAAAGAGGGGACTTATCGCCACTATTGTGGCGTGCCTAGCACTGGGTAGCGATAATGACACCTTCCATGTCACCATGAGATCCCGCCGGATCTCTGGCCGCTGTATATATCGTGATTACTCGCGGCAGCGGAGTTACAACCCAGCGTTTTGCCGCCTCTCGCCACTCCCATATGTGCGCGAGGGCTTTTGCCTCCAGATCCCATGGCGCATGCACGTTCAAGCCTTCCTGAAACCAGATTTTCCTGAATGTACCGCTATACAACACCGTACGCGACTTATAAATCAATATTGAACTACAGATAATTAGCACTACACGTTAAACAATTAGGCGATTATGCACTTCTACTGAACATATGACCTTCCAATGACCGCCACAAACCCGATCTAAGAGAAAATTTCCATAATCGCTTCCATTTAAAGACGAATTGGTTCCGCAGTAGGAAGATCTTGCTAACCTGTACTTGCCGTAAGTAATAACAGAAATTTGGTTGAGTTGGGTATTACGTATACTTAAACTGATCTGAATTGTGTGTGTAATCTATAGGTACTACTACTCTGTCAAGAAAGTACCGGGAAAAGATCAATAATACACAAAATGTTAGTTATTCATGCAAATTTATTTTATAGCCTTTGTTGAGAATTGATCATTTGACAGCTGACCAAACCTAACCCAACCTTGATCATATCCTTACTTCACACTTTATTTATTTTTTTATGTTGGCAAGCGACAACTTTTTTTATATTACTTCATGTGACAGCACTAAAGCGAAATTGAATGGCGAAAGACAAACGTGCTCCGAAATTGTTATCTCGATGGTTAGAAAGTATTGAGCAACAATCAGTCGATTGTTTAGCTAGAGTTTTGTTAAGCAAAACAAGTATCATCGAAACGTTCAAAAGGTATGTTGATTTTGTATCAAATTAAGCTATATTTTTGTATCTAAAACTTGTCGCCTCATGCTAATTTTTGTACTTTATTATTTGCAAATTTAGATACTGATTTTGTTGTACATTGACAGGTACCTTTTGAAACTCTGTTCAATAAACTGAACATTTGTCAACTTTGGACTCAGTTATTTACCAACCAAGAACCCAAACCCACGGATAAAACTATCAGCCTTCAAAGTATGCTCCATCAGAAACGATAGTACTTACGCCAACGAAAAATCCAATCATACAAACATTTAGTAAACACTTTTTCCGGAATTGAGTTCAGTTCTTGTCGAAGTGGTAATTTGAGTTTAGGAAAAAGAAAGAAGTCGGCTGGAGACCTATCTCGTGAATAAGGTATTAAGGTGCTTGCTCGATGGTATTTGTTGAGTTTTGAGTCAAAAATTCGTTCACAATGATGGTCTTGTGCGAAGGCGCATTATCGTGATGCAAAATCCAAGAATTTTATTTCTACAAATCTGGCCTTTTTTGTCGATTATCGCCGCATAACGCTGCAAAGAATATTATGTTTACCGTCAGACCTTCCGGCAAGAATTCCGAGTGCACAACACCGCGATAGTCAAAGAAAATAGTCAACATGATTTTGACTTTTGACCAACTTTGGCGTGGTTTTTTCGGTTTGAGTTCAGTTGGAAGGCGCCACTCCGATGCGTGTTGACTAGTTTGTGTTAATAGTAAAATTGCGAACAAAATTGCAAATTGCAAAACTGCCAAAGACATGATCGATAAGTTAACTAGTTTATATGGTACAAAGACTGATGTAACTTTAGAAACGTCTCGAATTAAATTCTTTACCTTTGAATATGATGAAAGCAAGTCAGCACTAGAGAATTGTATGGAGATTTTAGATATTGCTGAAGAAGTGTCAACCGAAAATGATCCTGTCAGACAAAGTTGGGTCATGACAAGAATATTGAGTGTGCTACCGCCAAAGCTGGCGCATTTCAGAACTTCCTGGAACAACGTGACCGGACCAAATAAGAACATAGAAACTCTCATCGAACGTCTGAGACTCGAGGACGAGCAACTTAAGGAAACGACGACAAATGCAGAGGCCAGCACGAGCAACGCTCTTATGGCAAAACGTGAGAAACAGGGACAGTCGTCAAACAGTAAGCAGGACAAGTCATCATTCGCATGCTACAAATGTGGGAAGAAAGGTCACGTGATCAAGGAGTGCAAAGGAAAACCGTGTCAGAAATACATTGAGTACTGCAAGAAGAAATACTCATGTAACATTTGTAAGAAGAAAGGACATTTCGCAAAAGAGTGTGAAGCCCGAGAAGAAGGAAATAAGTCAGGAAATTGGAAACAACCAAAAAGAGCACTCGTGACCACGGCACTCTCGACAGTGGACAACGACATCTCCAAGGACAGGGCAACTTCATGGTATCAAGATTGTGGAGCCAGCCAACACATGACGTCTCATCGAGAATGGTTTGTACAGTTTGTTGAACTGGACGAGCCGATTCCAATTGTGATTGGAGACGCAACCAGACTAGATGGCTTTGCAGTCGGGAACATTGAGATGGAGGCTTTTGATGGTCAAAAGTGGTATCCAGTGGTACTTGAGGATGTGATTTATGTACCAAATCTCAACTTTAATCTCTTCTCAGTAAGTCAGACGCTAGACAAGGGACATGTACAGAAGGCAAATGGAAAACAGTCGACATTCTACAGTCAGGATGGCAGGGAAATTGTGGCAATGGCAATGCGCAAAGGAAATCTCTACAAAATGATGCTCAGGAGAGAAGAAGAGACAAGTTTGATGGTCCAGTCAATCAAAGTTTGGCACGAGCGACTCGCCCATCAAAACGTGAAGTATGTGAGGGACATACTGAAAAGGAAAGGAATTAAATACGTCGATGACTGGAATGATTATGTGTGCACAGGGTGCTCATATGGAAAGCAACATCGATCCTCACACCCAACCAACCTCAAGACAGCCCAACAGCCATTAGATCTCGTACACGTTGACACCGGAGAGATGAACATTCCATCGCTGGGAGGAGCAAAGTATTGGCTCATGTTTAAGGATGACTTCACCCACTACCGAAGCTGTTACTTTATGAAGACAAAAAGTGAGGCCCCTGAGAAAATCGAAAGATATCTGAGACTTGTTGAAAATCAGCTAGGAAGAAGAGTGAAGAATCTGAGATCTGACAACGGCACTGAACTGAAGAATACAAAAACCAAAGAGTTGATGGACAATTTGGGAATATTTCACACATTTACGAATGTACATACGCCAGAGCAAAACGGAAGGGTAGAGAGAGAAATGAGAACGATTGTCGAGGCAGCCAGAGCAGCGATACATGCAAACGATTTGGACGAGAAACTGCGGGCAGAAGCAATGAACCATGCAATCTTCACGATCAACCAGACAGGAACCAGCAACGTACCAGGGAAAAGTCCGGCAGAACTTTGGTTTGGAAGGAAGATGAAGATTGAGAAACTGCGACCTTTTGGATGTGAATGCTATGTGCTAGTCCAAGCACAGAAGAGAGCCAAGATAAATAGAAAATCAGAAAAGGGAATTCTGGTTGGCTATGACATTGATTCACCATGCTACAGGATTTATTTGAAAGAAAAGAGAGATGTCATCAGCGAATATAATGTAATCTTCGACGAAGAAAAGTTAAGACTAAGGCAAGGCACTGAGCTTGAGATATCGACACCAGACGACATAACCGAGAAGCAAGAAGAAAGCAGCAGTGAGTCAGAGGCAGAAGACGACACCTGGGGAACTGGAAAAAGTGCTGAGGAGTCAAGCGACAACGAAAATGAGACACAACCGCCAGCAGAAGAGCAAGGAAGGAGAGTTTTGCGAGATCGTCGAACTTTGCAACCACCACCGAGACTGAGAGATTGCATACTTGACTCACGTCGTGGAAGAAAAAGTGCGAAAGTAGCCATGATTGGTGAAACTGAAGACATCCCGGTGAGTGAGGCACTCAAAGATGAGAAGTGGAGACAAGCAATGCAGGAGGAGTACGACTCGTTAATGGAAATGAAAACTTGGAAACTGGTGGACTGTCCAGAAGGAGTGAAGCCGATCACTTGTCGTTGGGTACTTCGAGAGAAGGCAGACGGGAGATACAAGGCCAGACTCGTGGCAAGGGGATTTGAACAGAAGGAAGGAGTGGACTACGCAGAAACTTTCAGCCCAGTAGCCCGCCACGCATCGATTCGACTACTTTTGAGCCACGCAGCGTCAGAGAAAATGAAGTTAGTATCGTTTGATGTGAAAACGGCATTCTTGTATGGAAACCTGGAGCGAGAAATTTATATGAACCAGCCTGAAGGGTTCGACGACGGATCAGGAAAAGTTTGCAAGTTGGATAAGAGTCTTTACGGGCTCAAACAAGCTCCGAGGATGTGGAACGAGAGGGTCACGACACACTTTGGAAAGAAGTTAGGCCTGATCAACACAGATGACGACCCGTGTATCTACTATAACAAGGACAAGAGCATTATGCTCTCACTCTTCGTGGATGATGGATTGATAGCTGGGAAAGACGAAAAGGAAATATACAAACTCTTGGATGAGATAAGCAAGGAATTTCAAATCACATTCAGCAAGAAAGCTCAGGACAAGTTGACGTACTTGGGCATGGAGATCAAGATCGACAAGGACGGTATCTTTGTAAATCAGCCTCGCTACACGGAGAAGATCTTGAGGAAGATGAAACTCGAACAGTGCAACCCAGCATCCACACCCATCGAACAAGGAATGGTAAACAAAAAGACAAACTTCAAGAACGACGAGCCACTTCCGGCGAACAACAACTATCGTGAGGCGATAGGGAGTTTGTTGTACTTAGCTACAATCACACGACCAGACATCAGCTTCGCCGTGAACTATCTCAGCCGATGCTGCAACAAACCCATGAAAAGTCACCAGGCAATGGTGAAACGTGTATTCCAGTACTTGAGAGGGACAGTGATAGCTGGAATCCACTTCGGAGGAGACACAGAATTTTTGGCTTACACTGACTCAGACTTTGGAGGAGACCCTGAGACAGGAAAATCGACGACTGGAGCATTAGTGATGAGAGGAGGACCAGTAATCTGGTACTCACAAAAGCAGCGTCTGGTAGCGACTTCAACAGCAGAAGCCGAGTACAGAGCTGCGGTGTCAGTGATTGACGATGTGTGCTGGATCAAACGAATCGCATTGGAACTGGGTATCCTGGAAACTGATCAGCCGATCATTCTGAAAGTCGACAACATGTCAGCCATATACATGTTACAGAATGCACACGAAAAGACGACCAGAGGAAAGAAACACATTGAGATACCACGAAAATACATCCAGCAACACGTCGGCAACACTGTGACACTGCAACACGTTGAGAGCAGCAAACAGATTGCAGACATTCTCACCAAGCCACTGAACAGAAGAATTTTTGAGACGTTCCGCTGTAAATTGATCAAGGAGGAGTGTTGAGAATTGATCATTTGACAGCTGACCAAACCTAACCCAACCTTGATCATATCCTTACTTCACACTTTATTTTTTTTTTTATGTTGGCAAGCGACAACCTTTTTTATATTACTTCATGTGACAGCACTAAAGCGAAATTGAATGGCGAAAGACAAACGTGCTCCGAAATTGTTATCTCGATTGTTAGAAAGTATTGAGCAACAATCAGTCGATTGTTTAGCTAGAGTTTTGTTAAGCAAAACAAGTATCATCGAAACGTTCAAAAGGTATGTTGATTTTGTATGAAATTAAGCTGTATTTTTGTATCTAAAACTTGTCGCCTCATGCTAATTTTTGTACTTTATTATTTGCAAATTTAGATACTGATTTTGTTGTACATTGACAGGTACCTTTTGAAACTCTGTTCAATAAACTGAACATTTGTCAACTTTGGACTCAGTTATTTACCAACCAAGAACCCAAACCCACGGATAAAACTATCAGCCTTCAAAGTATGCTCCATCAGAAACGATAGTACTTACGCCAACGAAAAATCCAATCATAAAAACATTTAGTAAACACTTTTTCCGGAATTGAGTTAAGTTCTTGTCGAAGTGGTAATTTGAGTTTAGGAAAAAGAAAGAAGTCGGCTGGAGACCTATCTCGTGAATAAGGTATTAAGGTGCTTGCTCGATGGTATTTGTTGAGTTTTGAGTCAAAAATTCGTTCACAATGATGGTCTTGTGCGAAGGCGCATTATCGTGATGCAAAATCCAAGAATTTTATTTCTACAAATCTGGCCTTTTTTGTCGATTATCGCCGCATAACGCTGCAAAGAATATTATGTTTACCGTCAGACCTTCCGGCAAGAATTCCGAGTGCACAACACCGCGATAGTCAAAGAAAATAGTCAACATGATTTTGACTTTTGACCAACTTTGGCGTGGTTTTTTCGGTTTGAGTTCAGTTGGAAGGCGCCACTCCGATGCGTGTTGACTAGTTTGTGTGTCAAACTCGTAAACCCACGTCTCGTCAGCAGTAACAATGCGTTTCATGTACTTTTGTTGGGTCGGAATTGACTTGTTCTACCATGTCCTCAGCGACTCGTATGCGATTGAGTTTTTGGAGAAAACTCTGGTCTTTTGGGACTAGCCGAGAGGCGACATGTTTCATACCCAAGCGATTATTTAAAATGGTTCGGATCGACGATGATGGCCTACCAGAGCGAGGCAAATCTTCCAACACATCTCGACCGCTTTTGAACGCTTTGTACCACTCACAAGTATAAAAGTGATCTTGATAAAGTCGATTCACCAAATGCCTTCTGAAACATTTTCAGTGACTCCGAACACGAACTTCCATTGGCAAAATTTAAAACAAACACTTGTTCGATGTTTTTGTCCAATTTGAAATAATTTAAATTAGCTCACAATGTGGAGGAAAATTTTGAAATTAGAACATACATCTTTTGACTGAACAATAATCACATTTTCAAAAAAGACTACAACTGGCTAGTCTCTCATAGACAATACTTTAAAGGCTGATATTACCTCGCGCGTCGTGCTAAAGCCTCTGTACCATTAGCAGCTGTAGCCGATGGAACTCAGAACTGTGCTTCAACGAGGTTCCATCTCATTCATATTCAAAGGTATTCCTTGATGCAGCAGTAAGCTAAATTTTGGGACCCCGTTGCCATATTCGACGCTAGATTTGAGCGGCGCCGAAATACACTTCCTGTTAATAATCAACTCCTCAATTGAACCAAATGAATATTTATAATTATGAATTGTTGACTGTGTATATTATCGTTTTCATAGGGCTTTTTAAATTGAATCAACGATTCACATAAAAACATATTATTGTTACAACACTTATAAAAACATATTATTGTTATTCACATAAAAAATGTAGAGCATTACTATTGATGTTCAAATGATCGTGCCCGCGGCGTCGCCCGCGCCGCTATCATAAATTATAACTTGCTACTGGGACAAAAAGTAGCCTAGGTCCTTCCCCAAATGCTAGAAGTAGACTTTTCTTTTCATGAAGTATCTTGAAGGGTGTCTATACTTTCAATTGGCAGAAAAAAGGTATATCATCATCATCATCATTTCAGCCGTGAGACGTCCAATGCTGGACATAGGCCTCCCCTAAGCACCGCTATTTCGACTGGTTCTATGCTTCACGCATCCAGCGGATTTCTAAGGCCTTCGCTTGACGCAAACAAGCTCATTTGATTATTGATAAAAAAAAAACGTCAGTTGATCAAAAATATGAATTGCATCGAGTCAGTCCATTCCTGTAAATTTTCGACCCCTTCATTTTAAATTGAACCATTTAAAGGAGATGGACAAAATGTGCCCCACGGAGTACAAACGTACATTTAATGCAGATAATTAAAATAAAATAAATAAAGAATTTTGAACAACTTTTTATGCATCATAGCAGAAGTGGAGAAATAATCGTAATTAAAAGTTTTTCTGTTTGATTTGCGTTTTATATACCTTTTTAATGTTGCCATATAATATTAGATAAGTTCAGAACAGGGAAAAAATATTATATGAAGGTTTTTAAAATAATAAATAAACGCTTAGCAGGCCTTAAATATATATATAAATTATTCGTAACCATAATGTAATAAAACGTATTTTTTGTATGTGTTCTTGTCTATAAATCGAACCGTCTATGACTGAATTTATAGATGTTAGTGCAGTTACGGATAGGATGATATGACGTTATTACTGGCAACACCGCTGACAAATGTCAATGGTCAATACCATATTCCACCATATTCCTTCTTTAACGTTTGCGCCGGTTTTCTCGTTCGAATCGTGTTTTTGTTTAATTGTTTTCGCATTAGACGTTTATATTTTATAGTGTCGTAGCGCCACACGAGTGCTCTAACTAATAATGACTGTAAACTGTATAATTACAAACAACGAAAATGGACCTTTTACAAGCGTGTGTTGACTGTAGGTTTCCCAATAAGAGAACGCGCGCAGGCGGCATGTAATATCATCATTACCCCCTGATGTGATGAGTTCTTCTAAAGGAGTGGTTAACTTCTGAGGTAAGTTCTAGTTTCAATAAGTACCTCCTACTAAAATATACACGACAGGTATTATTTACTCCATATTCTAACGTCGTGGTCAAATCTAAGACTAATAGGTTCCTATTTTACCTTCACAGTTGTCACCTCATAGCTGTGTCTGTGGTGCCTGCTATGAGAATAAACCAAGACGCCTTGTAACCAATTCAAGGGAAAGACAACTTGGTCATACCAATGTTTGTTATGGCTGTTGGAGATCAGTTATACGTGCAAGAAGACACGACATTTTGGAATTGAAATAATGTTTTGATAACATTAAATGATTAAAATAATGTTCTTTGTTTTATTATTTGCCATGGACAGAATATGCTACTGTAGATATTTTACTTTAAGTTCTATAAACAATATTTATAAACTATAGATTTTATCAGATTATAAAAATGCGATTTTGTTTTTTTTAACTAAAGTACTATTTATATTAAACACCTGGCACAGATATATACACATTAATTTACATGAAATATCTTAGCCATAGTGCAAAAATCAATCTTTTCAAACGTTCATAACTTTTGTCCACAACTGCTCAGCAATATGCCTCTTTTTAATTTTGTTTGTAGAAGATCAGTACTATTAAATGACAAATATTTTGGATCTGTACATTCTGGGGCACAAGCCCATACAATTTTTGGCCATGTCCTTTTAATTATTACACATTTATTATGATCTGCCGTCAACCAAGTTGTACGGACCAGAGGGGCAATTATTTCGGCCCGTATTTTTAAGAAAGTTCGCGTTCTAATCTCAGTCTCAACTTGACAAAAATCCTTCTTATTTTCATAAATTGTTGACAAGTTTTAGACATTGATTGCCGCTGATGAGATTGCGATAAGATTTTGAACGTTTTTAATTACGAGAATTGGCCTTCTGTTCTGCACAAATGGTGTACGATATTCTTCGAATCTGGTGTAGAAACAGTTAAAAAGGGCTGCTTCTGTCTTATTTCTCTGGGTACCGGACTATTCACCAGGCTCGCAAGCTCGTGGGTCGCATCTACCAGCCGCATAGAATCCTTGGAGTTCGAGACCTGCAAGTCCGCCTTGGCCCTCGACACACGATCGTCGTATCATCTGCGATTCCGTCGAGGCGACGCTTTGAGGCTTCGGTTCATCATGATCGACTTTTAACTTTAAACCATTAAACTTAACTATTATAAAAGTGTTATTGCATCCAGGGTTAAGATTTTAATTAATACTAGTTGATTTTTAACCAGCTGGTCTAACTAAAACACGCAGCAATTACTCACCGAGAGTGAGTAATTGTCGCGTGTTTTAGTTAGACCCAGTTTCATCTTCGCGTCCATAAGTATATGTCACATTCTCGTTTACTTACAGCGCTGCCATACAAAATACTCGACTCGTTCTGTCAAACTTGATGTTTTCTCGATGAACCCGAACTTGACTCCAAAGGAGATGGACAAAATGTGCACCACGGAGTACAAACGTACATTTAATGCAGATAATTAAAATAAAATAAATAAAGAATTTTGAACAACTTTTTATGCATCATAGCAGAAGTGGAGAAATAATCGTAATTAAAAGTTTTTCTGTTTGATTTGCGTTTTATATACCTTTTAATGTTGCCATATAATATTAGATAAGTTCAGAACAGGGAAAAAATATTATATGAAGGTTTTTAAAATAATAAATAAACGCTTAGCAGGCCTTAAATATTTTTAACCATAATGTAATAAAACGTATTTTTTGTATGTGTTCTTGTCTATAAATCGACCCATCTATGACTGAATTTATAGATGTTAGTGCAGTTACGGATAGGATAATATGACGTTATTACTGGCAACACCGCTGACTAATGTCAATTGTCAATACCATATTCCTTCTTTGAAGTTTGCGCCGGTTTTCTCGTTCGAATCGTGTTTTTGTTTCATTGTTTTCGCTTATACGTTTATATTTTATAGTGTCGTAGCACTACACGAGTGCTCTAACTAATAATGACTGTAAACTGTATAACTACAAACAACGAAAATGGACCTTTTACAAGCGTGTGTTGACTGTAGTTTTCCCAATAAGAGAACGCGCGCAGGCGGCATGTAATATCATCATTACCCCCTGATGTGATGAGTTCTTCTATAGGAGTGGTTAACTTTTGAGTTAAGTTATAGTTGGTACTGTTAGGTAGGTATTTATATCCAACCTATTTGTATTTGTCTGTGGTGAAAAGAAAGAATGTTGGAGATATAAATTGTGTCAAGAGGGTTCAGCGTAAGATGGCTCATGTGTAATAAATATTTTAAACCTTTAAATTATCTTTCTCTAACAGTATGCCCTTAGTAATATCATAAAAGGTTATGGGCCGCATTTTTGTGATGATTTAAAGAAGAAAAATGGAAAATAATAAAATATTAAAATAAGAAGAAAATTTTGAACTGTCAGAGTAATAAATATAAAAATAAAAATGGATGCAAGAAAATATGAAGCAATGCCATTTTTGAAAGAGGGAGTAAATTTGCAAACATGGAAATTTCGAATAAATTTTCTGTTGGAGGAAAAAGGAGTCGTAGAAGCGATAAAAATTGAGAAACCAACTAAGGAAATGGATATTAAAGCAAGGTCATTAATCGTACAATGTGTATCAGATAAGTACATATCATATATAAAAAAGTGTACAAAGTCATTAGACATGATGAAATGTTTAGAAGCTATTTTTGAAAGAAAATCTGTTTTCAATAAATTGCAACTAAAGAGAAGATTGCTAAATTTGAAATGTCAAAAAGATACAAAACTTCAGGACCACTATCTAAGGTTTGATAATATAATAACTGAAATAGAAATTGGAGAAAGCATGTCTGAGTCTGATAAAGTGTGTCACTTATTATTAACACTGCCAGAAAATTATGAAAATGTTATAACATCACTAGAAACGATGTCAACAGAAAAGGAAATAACAATTGATTTTGTGAAAGCAAGATTGTTAGACGCTGAGCTGAAAATGAAAAGTGATACTGAAAATAGAAATCACGAAACAAGTACCGAGACAAGTTTTTCTACGGAAAATATAGTATGCTATAAATGTACGCAAAAAGGGCACAAAGCATATAAATGCAGGGGAGACCAAAGAGGTAGATACTTGAGAGGAAATGTTTTTGGAAGAGGCACAAGAGATGATAGAGGTAGAGGTGGACAAGCAAATATTTCACAACTTATGTTTACGGCATACGATGAAACAATAAACATTACAAATGAGTACATAGAGTCAAACGTAATAGAGTTTATAATAGACCCAGGAGCTTCGGATAACATGATACAAGATAAATACTATACAATTTAAGACACCGGCAGAATTGTATTATGGTAAAAATTATATAAATAATATGAAAATATTTGGATCGAAAGCATGGACGATTGTATTACCAAGAAAGTCAAAATTTGAAGAAAGAGAAAAAGCAATGAGATTTATTGGATATAGTACAAATGGATATAGATTGTGGGATCCAGAAAGTAATGAAATTAAAATCTCGAGAGGTGTACATTTTGATGAAACGAATGTGAGATATGATGGAATAAGAGTAAAAAGAGACAGAGAGAGAGATAAAAGTAGAAAGAGACAATGAAAGGTCGGTAATAAACAGAGAATTAGATGAAAAACTAAGCAAACCAAGTACATCAGGACTAAAAGAAGGAAAAGGTAAAGGTAAGATTAAAGTTACACAACATCTCAGATGATGAATTTGATGATGCAACTGAACAAGTGAAAGAGGTAATATAAGAAAAGTTACCTCAGGAAAAATATACAAGAAGTGGAAGAAGAATTGTTAAACCAAAAGAACTACAAGAATATGAGACACATTACGCATATAGTACAAATATGGAAGATGTTCCTAAAAGCTACAATGAAGCTATCAAAATGGGCTGGAATGAAGCAATTGTTAAAGAATTGTGCGCTTTAGAAAATATGAAAACATGGACGATCACTGATTTACCAAATGGAAAAGAATCAATTGACACTAAATGGATTTTTGTCAGGAAAGATAATAACCTGGAGAAGGCGAGACTGGTTTCAAGGGGCTTTCTACAAAGAGATGATGGTTTTACAGTTAATTATTCCCCTGTCGCAAGAATGAGCACTGTCCGCACTTTCTTATCACATGCAGTGCAAAATGATTTTGAAATCCATCAAATGGACATCCCAACAGCATTCCTAAATGGAATCCTAGAATCAGATGTTTACATAAAGATACCAAAAGGAGTAAAATGTGAGCAAAAGGATAAAGTTCTAAAACTGAATAGAAGCCTAAACGGATTGAAAGAGAGTCCTAAATGTTGGAATGATAGATTAAATGAATTTATTTTAAAAATAGGATTAACAAGATCAAATTATGATTTTTGCATGTATTTTAATGATAAATGTTGGATTATTGTATTCGTAGACGATATTTTGGTAACAGGATGTAACAAGATAACTTACGTAAAAGAAGAGTTAAAGAAAGAGTTTCAAGCAAAAGATTTTGGTGAAGTTAATAAGTTTTTAGGAATGGAAATACACAGAAATGGAGATATTCTAAAGATAACCCAGGAAAAACAAATAGATAAAATGTTGTAAAAAATTAATATGACTGAAGCAAATGGAACGAAGAGTGCAATGACGAAAGGTTTTCAAGCAGATTCTGAAAGTAAGTGTGTTGATGTACCTTACAGACAGTTGATTGGAGGTTTAATGTATTTAGCGACGGTATCAAGACCTGATATTGCCTTTAGTACAAAATTTCTGAGTCAATTCTTAGATGAACCTACTTTAAATCTGTGGACACAAGCAAAACGAGTTCTACGTTATTTGAAAGAAACAAAGCTAAGGGGTATATAGGGGCCTATGTCAAAAATAACAAGAATAATGTGATTGAAACCTACTCTGATGCAGATTGGGGAGGAAATCACATTGACAGAAAGAGTATCAGTGGATCTGTTACTTTGTTAAATGGGCATGTGGTAGCATGGTTCTCGAGGAAGTAGAACTGTGTAGCTTTGTCGACAGCAGAGGCTGAGTATGTCGCTGGAGCCACTAGTGCGTGCGATTTGATAAATATAAAGGGACTGTTGTAATAATATTTTTTTTTTGAATAGGTCCCTAATTGGGAAGCCAAATGTAATATTAAAAATTTAAAGAATAGGTGTGTGTGTGATTCTGAGTGTGTGATCTCCTAAAAAAAGTATGATAATGTAAGAAATTAAATTTCGGGCGCCGTGGAGCGACACACTATTAATAGATAGCCAGATAAAGTTGGAGAGATTGAACCATTAATCTTAGGATGGGGGCCTGTGGATGTCAATGGTGATTAAAAGTCTCACTACCTTGAACGTTCCCAGTTTATTGTTTACCTTTAGCCTAATGAATACAATTATATTAATATAAATTTTAGTTGCTATATCATCATTGCATCTTTGTAACTTTAAATTCGCAGCTGAAGGCTGTTTTGTTATAAAGGAAAAAGAAAAAAAAAAAAAAGAAATTTGAAGGTGACCCCGAGAGCCGGAAGGTGGTACCTCTCAGGTAATCAGCCCCCGTGGAAGGCCAGTAGAAATTTCCCGGTTGAATTGAAGTAAAGGTGGAATAAGCACCCACAATTGTAGGAGGTGGACAAAAAGGAACTCTGAGATTTGATTTCACTCCGAACTCGGACACGCGGGGACGCATCGACCAACGAAAAACTTACCGCTTATTCCAGGTATTTAAACTCGCGTCTCCCTCGGTGTACCGTGAAGATATCTGGTATCAAAAGACGTAGGGAGGCGACGAGGAAACCTGCGAAAAACCGTAAGATGGTCACAAACGAACCGCCATCGTCGAAGGAAATTTTCTCTCGAAAAGAGTCCAACTTACCAAAAATCCGATAGAAATATCCACCGGGACCATTCCGCGGGTTCTTTGGTTTAGGATTAGGGCATTAAAGCGCCACTATAAACCAGATTAGTTACGATTCCATTCAGGGAAAATCAGGAGACCTGTCACCTTCACCAACAAAGATCGCAAAAGTGCCTTGTCAAATTTTGACGTCGAAAATGTCATACGAATGTATCACAGATAAAAATACAATTTAGAAATCGTTCCGAAATCGACTAGAATTATCAATACATGTAACGGTGTAAAGAAACTCGTTACACTATGCAAGAATTTCAACAAAAACAAAGATGTTCATTGTGTTCTCTACGTGGACAATAAAGGTGCTATTGATATGACGAAAACTTTTGAAAACAGTAAGTGAACGAAACATATTGATATAAAATATCATCATATATAAGATTTAATATTAAAAAGGAGCTAGTAATTGAATACGTAAATACTGTTGAAAATTTAGCTGATATTTTTACAAAGACTTTATCAGTTGATAGATGTGAGTGGTTAAATATTTATACAAAAGAATAGGTTACAACAGCATTAATAGACAACTTTTGTTATTTTACATGGGTAGGCAAGTACCATGTATGAGGGTGTTAGGTATAATATACTGAAAGTAGATACATATGTTAGAAATATACCATCTTGTAATCTTATGTAGTAGGGTGACCATGATATTTTTTTTTTGGATAATGAGAGTCACCATTGTTTTAATTTTATGTTATTGAAACTGTAAAATGTTTAATTAGATTTTTTTTTAGAAGCGATTAAGAGTGTTTGATTTTCAATAAGACACTATTAATCGAGGTGGGGTGTTAGGTAGGTATTTATATCCAACCTATTTGTATTTGGCTGTGGTGAAAAGAAAGAATGTTGGAGATAAAAATTTTGTCAAGAGGGTTCAGCGTAAGATGGCTCATGTGTAATAAATATCTTAAACCTTTAAATTATCTTTCTCTAACAGTATGCCCTTAGTAATATCATAAAAGGTACTTATTGAAACTAGAACTTACCTCAAAAGTTAACCACTCCTATAGAAGAACTCATCACATCAGGGGGTACTACTACGTAAAATATATACGACAGGTATTATTTACTCCATATTCTAACGTCGTGGTAAAATCTAAGATTTACCTTCACAGTTGTCACCTCATAGCTGTGTCTGTGGTGCCTGTTATGACAATAAACCAAGATGCCTTGTAACCAATTCAAGGGAAAGACAACTTGGTCATACCAATGTTTGTTATGGCTGTTGCAGATCAGTTATACGTGTAAGAAGATACGACATTTTGGAATTGAAATAATGTTTTGATAACATTAAATGATTAAAATAATGTTCTTTGTTTTATTATTTGCCATATACAGAATATGCTACTGTAGATATTTTACATTAAGTGCTATAAACAATATTTATAAACTATAGATTTTATCAGATTATAAAAAAAATGCGTTTTTTTTTTAAAACTAAAATACTATTTATATTAAACGCCTGACACAGATATATACACATTCATTTACATGAAATACCTTAGCCATAGTGCAAAAATCAAACTTTTCAAACGTTCATAACTTTTGTCCACAAATGCTCAGCACTATGCCTCTTTTTAAGTTGTTTGTAGAAGATCAGTACTATTAAATGAAAAATATTTTGTATCTGTACATTCTGGGGCACAAGCCCATACAATTTTTGGCCATGTCCTTTATCTCGCATTTTGTCAATTTAAAGGGAGATTTCTCTAATTTAGTGTAAACAGAATAAATTATGATACAATAAAAAATAATAAAAAATACCAAAATAACATGGCAAGTTCATAATTATTAGTGTCAATAAAGTACCTTGAAAAGATCAATAATATATAAAATGTTAGTTCTTCATCCAAATTTACTTTATCGCCTTCAAAGTATGCTCATTCAGAAACGACACACTTACGCCAACGAATAATTCAATCATCAAAACATTTTTATACGCTTTTCCGGAATTGAGTACAGTTCTCGCCGCTAATTCTCTTATATGTCTCCACCGAATTAAAACGGGTGCCACGAAGTGATAATTTGAGTTAAGGTAAAAGAAAGAAGCCGGCTGGACACATGTCTGGTGAATAAGGTGCTTGCTCGATGGCATTTGTTGAGTTTTTGTGCAAAAATTCGTTTACAATGATTGCCTGCGAAGGCTCATTAGCGTGATGCAAAATCCAAGAAATTTATTGCCACAAATCTGGCCTTTTCCGTCGAATTTGCTGTCTTAAACTCCGCGTAACGCTGAAATAATCTTCTTTATTTACAGTTAGCCCTTCCGGCAAGAATTCCGAGGGCACAACACCGCGATAGTCTTATAAAATAATCAATATGACTCTGACTTTTGATCGACTTTGGCGTGGTTTTCTCGGTTTCGGTTCAGTTGGAAGGCACCACTCCGCAGCATGTTTATTAGTTTGCATGTCAAACTCGTAAACGTCTCGTCACCAGTAACAATGCGTTTCATAAATGTTGGGTCGGAATTGACTCGTTCTAACGAGGTCTCTTTTATGTAATTCTTATCATTTTATTAGCATTAAAACACAAAAACTCATAAATTAGTCTATTATTCAGCTCGTTCAATTGAAAGTTTTTTTGCGACTTGGAAATGAAAGAGGCGTACCTACTAAGAGGAAACCACATACGATACGATTCAAATAAAATATCGTGTTAAAAAAATGTAGTGTAAGAACATGGGGATACAACTTCCATTCATTGTTCGTTCATTCAGTTTGGTCGGCTGCAATGTTCTCAAACATAAAAAAAACTATTTACAGGTTAACTAACCAGGTGTAATGTTTGCACCACAGTGCAACGCGTAGTAAGAGTTTTAATGTTAGTTACTTACTAACTCTACATTTTTTTATCTTTTTTTAGATGGGTTTGCTCTTGACTCTAGTCTAGGTCAGAGGTGACAGAGACCAAGTCTACGATGGACCGAGATTACCCAGAAGAAGCCTGTTCACTCGAACTTTGAAGAGATTCGGGAACACAGACACAGGTAGTGAGTTCCACCCTTTTGCCGAAGGATGTTTGGCAGCGCTTAGTGCGAATTGGTAGAATGCCAACTAGATATGGATGGTAATTAGCAGTACGTCTAGATGTCCGATGATAGAAGGGGGCAGGTGGGATGAGGTCGTGGAGTTCTTGCGCACACTCACCGAAGTACAATCTATAGAAGACAGACAAGCAGGCAACTTGCGGCGATGAACCAAGCTGTGAAGCTTGGCATCCACTAGTTTCATGTCGCCAATAAGCCTCTTAGCTCTGCGTTCCACTCGAGTCGAGCGCGGCAAGTTGGTATTACTAGGAAGTCGTAATTATTTTATCATGTTTTACAACAATACCAAATAGAAACTTCACTAAAACTATGGTTTACTCGATGAGCAGTGGGCGCCACTAAACCTACGGTTTCATAAAATACCGTTTCCGTTACATTCTTAGCGGACGTCATTTAAATCTGTAAATTTCATGAGTATTTGACAATAACATCTCAAAAAACGCTCTGTATTGGACATTACGGCCACACGTACGGCGATCCCCGCTGTTCTAGGAAACCGTAGCTTTATTGTCCGTAATTTACCGGTGAATGACGTCACTGTAACGTTATTAAGTAAAGTAAGTTGGTGTGTTTTCCTAGAGAGTGCTTTTTTGACACCGTAAAGTCAAACCTCGCTACCAACATTTTTATGTCGGCCGTCGAATTCGTTGCATAAGGTTGAAACTATTTATCATACACATAGACAAATATACCTTGCCGTTATATGACGTGCAAGTGACTCATGCACGTGATTGTGGGTTCAAATCCGGGCAAATACTAATGCGACAATGTGTACAATTTAAATAAAACTGCATAATCAGCCTATAACGTTCCCACTGCTGGGACACAGGCCTCCTCTCTATGAGAGGTAGTGAGCCGTAATCCACCACGCGGGCTCAGTGCGGGTTGGTAGATGTCACATGTCTTCGAATTTTTGGTTCTAGGACATGCCGGTTTCCTCACGATGTTTTCCTTCACCGTTTTGAGAGCAAGTATACAGTCGTGGCAAAACATTTATTGCGTAGCTGTCGCCTGCGAAATAAATGGTTTTATCACTTCAGCCCATAAATGGTGGATACGGGCTGAATTGATAAAACCATTTATTATGATCATTGAGTAACCACCATTATTCATGATAATTGAGCCTCCGGAGAAGTAGGAATTAATTTTATTTTCTCTGAAGTCGGTCGGTTCAACGTGCGTCGGCCGCGCGATTATCGACGATAAAGTATGGTAAACGTAGTTAACTTATGCCACCAACCAGACTTCTGACACATTACTATCTAAAAAGGTGCTTTTTAAATAATAATGTGTCAGAAGTCTGCCTTGCTCTGGTACTAGGATTAATAGGATTGTAAGTGCTGAAGCGCGATATTGAAACTAAAAAAATTGTGATGCGATTTAGTGAGGTTTTGACATTTGCGGAACAAGTTTTCACCGGGTTCAAAAAGCAGCGAGTCAAATGTGTTACAGTATTGAAGCAATCGCTGGAATGTACAATTTTTGGATCGCGGCTGATACTAAATGTACGAGTCTGCTCAATGACCCTCTAGGATCAGTTTAATATTGTCCAACATACTGACTTCGGCTTTTATTTGAAACATTGTCATTGATAAATGACAGACTGTAAGACAATTATTGAACAACATTATCACTATTGTTAAAATATTTGTACAATTTAGAGTTTTCTCCTGTTATGGTCAATATTGGCCCGTGAAATTAAATTGCTCAAAACCTCTATAAAGGAAAATCGATATTAGATAAATGGTTTCTTTATAAATGTAATACATTATGAAACTTTCAATAATTTTGAAAACGACGCTGTCCCTAGGGGCTCACATTAAAACGACAAGCTCAAAACAAACCCAAAAAGTAAAATTCCATTAGTTTTGGGGAGCCGACGACGGACGGAAGTAAAACCGCGTTTCATTACTTTTTTACTTCTTGACCACCTAACGCGGGTAGAGCAACTTAATTCATGTTTTTTTATTCTTACTTTTCGTGGGGTTTCTTATAATTAGATGTGGCTGAAGAATCTAAGTTATGAAGTGTTCTAATCTATTATATGACATTTAGAGGCAGATCTTTTTGCAGGAAAATAAGTAAATTTACCTAATCTGCAGAAACCATTATTATGGCAGGTAGTTAAATGAATCAATAAATGAAATGAACCGATCCCAGCGTGGTTTGACCAGACTCGATAAATCGAATGAACCCCAAGATTTGTACTAGCCCCCGAAACCTAATATTTCATGGTGCTTAAGAAACCATTGCATATCAAGTAGACCGGGGGGCGCCGTAATGATAGGGAAGACGTGCCCTTAGAATAAGGAAGGATTGCGAGCCGACCGAATATGCATCCCAGAGAAGGCATTGGACTAGTGAAGAGACATGTCAGACATGTCTTAAGTTCTCATTACCAAATGTACCCCAAGTGGGTTTAAATTTAAAACTTGATGGCAAGAAGGTAGAGTATATTACGGAAACTGTATTTCTAGGAATTACTTTAGATTCAAAATTGCAATGGGGCGCTCACATTAGAGCTCTTTCAGGTAAATTAAGTTCAGCTGCATTTGCAGCAAGAAAAATAAGGCAGTTGACCGATATAGCCACATAAAATTTCAACTATTAATATCAAACCACCTAAGTGAGGTTGAGTCAAGTCGAGGAAATCACGAAGTTTTGACTTAGAATATGGATGAAATGTAAGGTACTTTAGTACCTTCTAGAATTATCTATTACAATGTGAACCAATTTGCTGGAAAAAGACATTTACCGATATTTCCGACCTCCTTGCAAAACAACAAATAACCCTATAATCGCCTCGTAACATGCTATGGCATATTATTTGAAATGCAATATTTTTACGTTCGTGCGTACGTCGACTTAGTTCCATCTGTCAAGTTACACTTGATTTATTGGCTGGTGGTTAATGAGAACTGTCTCGTGGGTAAGCAATAACAGCCGCAAATAACAGTATGTCGAAGGTCAAGCTACGCTTGCTGCGGTTGCATATCGAGACCCCTCCTTGCCTCGCAAAGCATGTTAAACTTTTAGTCCCGGCAGTCATATGTAGATCTTTAACAGTCGTAACTGGTAGTCAGAAGCCCAAGAGTCTAACAACCGACCTTACCAAGGAGTATCGTGTTACCCAGCAACTGCAGTTGTAGAGGCCAGGTAGGCAGTCGCTCCATGTAAAATACTGGTATTCAGCTGCATCCGGTCAGACAAGAAGCTGAACCTAAGAAAAGGTAGATTGATTGGTTAGTGAGAACTGTCACAATTAACCATTAGGAACTAAACTGTAGTCATAAACATAATCAGCTCGCGTTCCCACTTCTGGAACACAGGCCTCCTCTCTGTGAGGGAACTGGGCTGTAATATACCATGCGAGCCCAGTACGGGTTGGTAGAAGTCACATGTCTTCGAATTTTTGACTCTAGGACATGCCTCGATGTTTTCCTTCACCGTTTTGAGAGCAGTGATGATGTAATTATTACACAAAGTACAGCACCTGCCTGAGTTCGAACCCTCAACCTACAGCTCGTCAGTCGGGGCCGATACCAATGAGGCACAACTGCTCCGTAGTAATATTATTTTAGGCGAAATTGCAATGTTAAGACTAGGTCAAGTCAAATTGACTACCAACTTAATTAAATTGTTCTTAAATTCAAATCACATCTGTCATTCTTCGACAGTTGTATGAAATGACCTGTATTCCTTGAAATGAAATTAATTAACTTCCCTGACTGTATCTGAACCTTTCACTTAGTACTTCAATCCCCTTGCCGGAGAGAATGGAAGTATTCAAGTTTTGAGTGAATGGGTTTCTTTTGGGGAAGCGTGCACCATCTTCGACCACATCATAACTTATTATCGCCAAATACAAGGAGAACCTTCATGACGATGGAAAATGGTAATGTTTTTAGAATAATGGGTTCCTAAATGAACACCTCAATGATTAAATGAGTAGTCTACTTTCAAAACCCGCTAAAGCACTTTTTACTTAATGACGGCAATTTAAAAAAAATACCGCTACTTATTTTGTACTAGTTACAATACAGAACTTTCTGTGCAGTATCCATTTTTTGAGTATAGCAATGCCCTAAAACAGGTTTATATTGTCAAAATTGCAAATATATAGGAAATATTCACAAAACTATTTTTATTTTAGCTGTTTTTGAAGAGAACATTTGATTATAGCGGGATTTGCAAAATACATCACTTGTTTTAGCGGAATTTGCAACAGTTAGTTTTAACTTACTAGAATCGCCATACTGTTTTTAGTGTCACGTGATAGAAACGCCGCGCTGTGATTGGTCGATATCGTTTTAGCGGAATTTGAAAGAAACTGGGAATGTTTTAGCGGTATTTGTAACAAACTTGCATTTTTGTAAGCTTATTTGAGAGGGTTTTGGTGGAATTTTATTGGAACTGACAAAGGCCACCTAAAGTAGCATCAAATAAATTTCCTATTCAAATAAAACATTGTTTTTGTTCGAATAACGTTTTAGCGGGTTTTGAAAGTAGACTACTCAAATTTTAATCACTTCCTACGAAGTCGTAACTTTGTAACTTCGTAATCGTAACTTAATATTTTAAATACGAAATTTAGTTTATTTGTCACGCTCACGCTAAAACGGCTGAACGGATTTGAATGAAATTTGCCACACAGATAGACTATAACCTGGATAAAAAAAAGGTTACTTTTCATCTTGGATCGCAGACCAAGTCGCGGGCAACTGCTGGTATATTTAATATTATAAATGCGAAAGTAAGTTTATTTCTTACGCTTTCACGCTAAAACGGCTTAACGGATTTGGATGAAACATGGCACACAGATAGACCTAAGCCTACGAAGTCGCGGGCAACAGCTAGTTCACTTTTTTTTGTACCTTTATACTAATTTGGCCTGCAATAAACCAATATTAATATTAGTAGTAGTATTAAGTATGACAGACGTCCTCATTAAGCATCCAAAATTATTATGTAGGGAAAATCAACCAGTGCTACAGCTTTTTATAATGGAATCCTCAATTGTAACAAAATCAGTTGTACAATTAGCATAATTTGATGTGGTTTAGCCCCAATTCTCGAAACAATACAGCAGTCTTTTGTTTATCCGAAAATTTCAAACTGTTTCACAAACAAATCCTAATTACAATCACAAAGAATGTCAAAAGGCTTGAGTTCAAATTCACCGACTCAATCTTACAACGTAAACTTAAACAATTTAAAAGTTCAGGAAACGGAAGGAATAATGAAATAATGCTTTGTTCAGATGCGAAACTCCTGCTGACCTATTCTATAAAAATCTCACCGTCAAGACATGCTTGGAGTGAGCTGTCAGTGTCATCCCGTCTTGTTCAATCCCTAGCACCAGTGGCACTGACAGCTCACTCCACGCTCACTTCACGGTGCGATGTTTACAGAATAGCACTACCTTATTATGTTACAGATTGACACAATTGAGAGCTCACTATTACAGATTACCACCAATTACACTGAACACGATCAGAACATCTAATACGCGTTTAAGACCTGTCAGTATCATCATTGTTGTAACTGTTACTGTATAAATATTGAAACTGACAGCGCTTTAACGCAATTTAGATGTACTGGTCGCTTTTAATTTCATTGGTGTACACATAAGGGCCTGAGAAAGTGATGACATGGCCAACGCAGATTTTAATGTCACATACAAATACGCCACGTGTTCCATGCTTACCAGCAAAATTGTCAATCCTGATTTAGCTTGGGCGAGTGCGGTTTGCAACAGGCTCGTGGAAAGCCGCGGGCGATTATTTCGGCGACATCGCATTACATTAGCTAAACGAATTTTCAAATACATTCCTTTCCCACCTACACAAACTGGCAGTTGGAAACATAATAAAGTTTTATGCGTTTTGTACTTAAAAATAGACCTTACAAGTTCTTGATCTTTCCAACCGAACATACAAGAAAAGAACAAGAGTTTCGCTGTGTACGTATTCTTGACGTCATTTTGGCAGTATGGCCAACTTGCCGGTTTGTTAATGGAACGGTTAAACTTTGAATATCGATCGCGGATTGATGCTAAGTAGCGAGCGGGTTGGCAAACACCACCCACGTGTGAAGAAGGTAAGTGTAGGTGGGATTGGGTTAATACCTACGTAGGTAATTAGTTTTGTAATCCGTTGGAAGTTAGTGAAGGTATTGTTAGTGTTAGAACACTAATTAAACACATATATGAATACGCATGCGTGTGCATTTGTCCTGATTTCGGAAATTGTCATAGGAATAGGAACATTGAAGTACTTTATAGAAAACCAGAAAATCGTTGAAACAGTTTAATTTCTTAGAATAAACGTTTGTGTCTCTTTTGTGGGAAATTCCGTTCATTGCTATTTTAACTTAACATCTTAGTTTTTGAAAAGCAAGTGCTACAGTCGAGAATGGTCTTGAATTCAATTACCAAGTCGTAACAAGGAGAACTTAACACCCGCGGGAATCCGAGACTACAACAGACCATCTTTATCTTCAGACAGTGCAGTCTTGTGTTGTTATTATTTATTAATAATTGTAGTTTTTAATTATATTTTGTTGTTTTTAATACATTTTTGTTGTTTTTAATTATTTTTTGTGGTTTTGAATTTTTAGTTGTTGTTTTTTTTTATTTTTTGTTTTTAATTATTTGCACACTTAACCGGTACAGTAGACCGTTCGTCAATGAAAACAATTTGACCTTGAGCTGGCCTAGAAAAGTAGGTACGGAGTTCAACAGAATGCGAGGCCAGCTTATCGCAGGTGGCGCAAAAGCCATCACCCTGTCGGAATTTGCTAAATTATTTGCAAATGGGGTCAAATGTCAATTCAACTTTGTCATTTGAGAATAAATAGATAAAAACTACACGGCAACAGGAAATGAAATTGCTTTGCACCTTATGAACGCGACTTCCTAATTTAACCGTTCCAGAGTCCTTATTGCGGGGTTTTGGAAATCACGAGTATACGTGAACAAGCCTCAGACTCTTGAAGCGCTTAAAGACAGTATCCATCAAGAATGCGAGGACCTATCGCCGAAAGCTCTGGCAAGAATGATAGCAAATGCAATAAATCGACTTTACGACGACATTGAAAATCTGCTTACTTCACAATCGTAACCCACGTACCCACGTACTCCTATAACACTTCGTTACTAAACTCAACCTCTTTCCCTTCCGTTCACACACACACACATACCACATTTGCATCACAAAACACTTACACACCACAGCTACATCACTAATCATATACACAACACACCTGCATCACAAAAAACACACAATTGCTAACACTTCACACACTTAGTATTATAAGTTACTTACGTTAAAACCATAAAGTCCTAATCAGTCTCTATTTAAATCTTGTACTCCTTCTGTGGGAGCCTGGGCTGGCGAACCTTAATACAGGTTACCATGTAACCTAGCTAGGACGCCAGATCTATTATTTGTTCCTCTTGTGATTTATCCATAGATTAGTAACAGATTGTACCACAATTTTTGAAATAAATAAAAATTATTATTAAATCGGGCCCGAATGGTAAATTCTGGCGGGGGCCACTTGGCCGATATCATTTTCTCGACTTTATATTGAAACAAATAAACATAATCCAAAAGCAGAACCAAAGTTTTACATTCCTAAAATAAATTACAGCCAAAGAACATCGGGTGACAACTTTTGCGGCATTTGCTACCAAGAACCTACCTAGTAGGAAAGTAACCTATAAGATTATCTTAGACAGAAAAGGTTTCCGAGCATCCGAATCCCACATGCCTTTGCATCCCAATCTAGTATTTATCCTGTCCGTTAGCAAAACTTCGACACTCGAGTCTTTGTCAGAATGTTTGATGCCGATAGAGGCGCGGACAGCTTTGTTGAGGTTTTGGCCAACCCAGGCAGCCTTTGTCTCTTATCTTCAGCGTTAGATTGCTTGCATTTTGATTAGGATAACTGCACAATGCCTACACGTGCCTGAAAATTGGGGTGTTAAAAAATTCTTGAGGTTTTTGGCTAGGGATACGATTAGTTGTAGACGATAAAGGTCGACCCCATTATCGAGATAAAAACTTTAATCACATTTGAAATTGTTTCAAATGTACGGAAAATATAATATAAAAATAAAGAAACCGCAAGCGATTTCAAGACGACAACATTATTAAAGAAAAACTACTCGTAGATTTCACAATATTGGTCAAACTGTAACTTGATTCTCATTGGTTGCTCGGTTAGTACAGTGAACGCCGCGAGGTGGTGCTTTACTTTTCCTCCATCTTTACACGTGGACAGAGTCGATCTAGGAGGCTAGATTTGCATGTCTGCAGCGGACGCCATATTGTTCAGATCATACGATCTAAACTGTCACGTTCACCGTACAAGCCCTTATTCTTTCCTACCATTGTATATTACCGAATAAACGTGACTGTGATCTATGTTTCCACCAAAGTATTTACTGGTTTGCCCGAGTACCCACCTACAACATGAAACCCTTACCAAGAAATGACGACGATGTCTCTGCTTTCGCTACGCCCACGCTTGCGCCGCCCTATTTCGGTATATTTGGACGAAATGCTTGTGAAAGAAAACCCGCAATGATGGAATGGAGTTTTTCCCTTTCGACTTTCGCCTCTGACAGCAGCAACCCAACAGCAACCTTATTATAACGAAAATAAAGATCACTGTGATTTTGATAGGCTACGGGGAACGGGATGTACAATGTTGACCTTTGTCCTTAAAATGTCACTGAAAAAAATTTGATGAAGTGAGCTGTCAACAGAGTTAATCCCCAGCATCAGTTGAAAAAACGTTTTTACGTATGAGAGACTGGCCAGATATACTTAGTCTATTTTGAAAATATTATTAAATGTTACTAAAAATAGGTACGTTCTAATTTCAAAATTTCCCTCTACTTCTTGAGCTTATAAGGTTCTCGAGCTTATTTAAATTTTCGTGTCTCATTAAAAAAGGAATCTACGCCGGTACAACTTTCGCGCTATGATTTTTTATGATTTCAAGTGTCGCTTGAAACCGGACGAATCGTGCGATAGCATGGCAACCGTGTATAGTTGGTATAACGACTTCAAGCGCGGTCGATTAATTTTGGGGGATGAAGCAAGAAGAGGTCGCCCTTGAACGTCTGTTACGGAAGAAAACGTCCTAGCACTGAACAATTTAATCAAAGACGTTAGGCGAATTACGTATCAAGAGATTCAGCACATACTGCACGTTGAATCGGGAAGCCTTCTTCGCGTGTGGAGGATAGTTACACGCTGGGTGCCGCACAACGTCGCCGATGCTCAGAAGCAGGCCCGGGTGGAATAGCGCCGTGATATTATAAACAAAATTGAAGCAGGCTCGTCTCCGGCATGTTTACGACCTCATGTGATCTTGGATTTATCAATAATATCCAAAAACGAAACGCCAGTCGACGGTTTGGTTGTTTCAAAACGAATCAACGCCTACCATAGTGAAGCGATCAAGAAGCGGGGGGAAGATTTTGATTGCGAGCTTTTTCAATTTGACTGACTACTTGGTGTCAACTCCTTTACTGAACCATCAACGCTGAATGGTATACTACCAAATGCTTGGCAGAAGTTTTCCCTGTTGTGAGCAACAAGCGACCAAACACAGGGCTCCGCGGGCTACTGCTCCACCATGACAAGGCGCCTTCGCACACCGTGCTCAAAACGAGGGACTTCCTGGACAGCACGCCGGTCAAACTCCTGGATCACCCTCCTTACAGCCCTGACCTAGCACCGTGTGACTTCATTTTATTCCTGAAAATAAAAAATCTGGGCAAAGGGATACAATTTTCGTCGCCGGAAGACGCGCTGTCAGCCTTCAAGCAGGCTGTAAGCAAGGTTAGACACCTTGCTTACAGCCTGCTTGAAGGCTGACAGCGCGTCTGGAAAAAGTGTTTCGAAAACTGATTAACCGCATGAAACTTTGTATAGAGGCTAGAGAAGAGTACTTTGAAAAGATTTAATAAATAAATATTAACCTATTAAATGTAAATGTTTATTTTCGCAAAACTTTCTGAATGAAACGTATTTGTCATATGCTTTAAAAATGTTCCGAATGATATTTAATAATTTATGAATTTTTCACTTTTATATTCTTGCCTACTGCCTCGTTGGTCTAGTGGTCGCAAGAGCTACTGCTGCGCATGAGGCCCTGGGCTCGATGCTCAGCTTTTTCTATCTAGAATTTGACGGAAGTTAGTATTAAATAAAATAATAATTATTTTGCAACAAATAATATGTCAACTAATTTGTCATGACTTCTTCTTCACTCTAGCTATTAGTATTTAAATAATAAATATATTAGTCTTCACTAGAACCTGACTTCTGCTTTTAGTTTTATTTTTTCTTTGGGTTTGCGTCGGGGTGAAATTTTTGCTTGTTAGGCCGAGTCAACTTCTACAATAAAATACATACTATATTTAAACTGTACTATTTTATTTCACAAAATGTGTGTGAAGTTTTCTATTTTATTGAAGCAACTCTACAGATGGTTTTTATAATACTTTAAAATTGCTGGAAAATGTGAGCTCTTAGACGTTTCCGTGTTTTCTGTACATTAAATGAGCTTGAAGTATTGCAGATCCAGCTGAGAAAAATAATGTTCGAATTTCTTCTGATCGCAAAGCGGGAGGAGATATTCTGTTTTCAAGAAAACGCAGCTCAAAATCAAATCAAAAGTCATTTATTCAAATTAGGCTGAGAGTCAGCACTTTTCGAACGTCAAAATTACATAAGACAGTCCCCCAAAACCCCCACCCAAACGGTTAATGGAACCAATTTGTTACATAGATATGAACTAATTACATAGGGACATCGAAACTAACCGAGTAATCAATAAAAATACTCCCATTTGTATCGATTTTATTGCAATGCCATAAGCTAGTAAGCCTGTTATTGCTATGTTCCCATTCCTTCACGGGCAAGCCTTCCCGAAGCACCGTCACTTCGACCAGTTCTGTGCTTCCCGCATCCCGTATTCCTGCTTCTTCCACGAGGTCTTCGGTTCACCTTAAAGGAGGCCGTCCAACGCTACATTTCTATTAACATTATCTCTGGGCATTTCTCCAATGATCTAACATTGCCCATTGCACCGCACGATATTCGAAAGCTATATTCACTGATAAGCATTAAAGCACGAACAACTGAAGAATATTTCCTCTTCCAAATAACATTCCCACTTATCAGTAGAGACCGATATAAGTTGTATAGAATACATCCGATACCACACCAGACGAACAACACTATGGTAGAGTTCATCCCGTCTTCAGAATACGTCGCTACGGATCTTAAAAGAGCCTCATACTTAACAATAACATCGGAAGAACTTTCACTATGCAAACAAGAAGATGATAAGTTTACGTGCGATTGGAAAAAGCCGATATACCGATAGTGATATCGACCGCGATACAGATAAGTGCAAGGTACAAAGATCTAGATGTGAAAACAAATGGATATCACTAACAAACCCGTCACTAGTCTTGTACCATTGCTGCAACATTTACGCCGTCAAAGTAATCTGCGGCGATCAGATAAATAGGATACAACTGAGCAAAGCTGGTGTTATTTATTTAGAACCAGGTTGCCTGCTGAAGGGTCAGGACTTTACTCTGAACATTCAGATTAAAAAAATAAATTAGACACGGATTTATTGATTTATTATTATTTTAGGGTCAGACAAACGGCTCGATGCGTACTATGTAAGTATTTTTAGAACCCATCATCTGCCGGGTGCAGCTGAATATCGTACTTTACATGGAGCGACTGATCTGACCTCCAGAGCCCAGATACTGGGTAATACGATACACCCCTTGGGAAAACTGGTTGAATACACATAATGACGGTCAAAGATCTACGATTGACAGCCAGGACCAACGACTTAACGCACTTTCCGTAGTACAGAGTGCTCTCGGTATGAAAAGATGGTCACCCATCCACGGACCGACCGCACCAAGCGTAGCTTAACCTGTACCCTAATTGCGTAATACACAATCAATCGGAATCTGAATCGTTTTGAAACGGATTGCTAATCCATCGCTTCATAAGTTCGATAAAAAATTGTGCTCAACAATGTAAATAACGCAATGAATGTGGTTGAACTGTCAAAATCAAACAGATTAGTCACAACTAATTGCGTAACATATTTTCGTAAATGATAAGCAGCCTAAGCTTCTGCTCGATCTAACCGGGCGGCTGTTATTACGTAGCCACGAGCACATGATGAGGTCGGACAAACGGGTCGATGTGTTGTGATGTGTGAACTAAGTATTTTAGGAGCCAAGCCAGTCGACAAATTAGTGAGTTTTACCGTTTTCACGGTGAAACTCACTAATTTGTTGACTGTAGGTACTTCAAGATGGTAAAACTTTTAAAAGACTTCTCAGCTCGACGTTTTAACTACTAATGAATCGGTCTACTAATGAGAGCTAATTTGCATTGAAAGAGTAATGAGTGCTTTCACTGCCTAATTATGCTTCCGCAAATACGGAAAAGGTCGGAAAAAGAACCTCTTTTAAGACCTAAGAAACTGCGGTAGTTCATAGCAACCTACTGTCCTTTTTATTAGTTAAAATATACTGGCCTTCAAAACTTAGTTTTCACACTTTTAAAATTACAATTTTCCCAAACTATAGAAGTCAGAGTTTTGAAATAAAAAACGTTTTATAGCAAATTTTATCAACTTTCTTTGAAATTATAGTTGATAAACACAAGAAACGTTTTAAAAAGATAAAAACCAAAAAAATTGCCGTTTTAAACTTACTGGCAAAAAAGTCAACAAACATTTTTGTATGTTTTACTCCTTATTTACAATGAATTAAGACCACTTCATTAATTGTTGGTCATACCAATGACCTCCTCGGGCTCTGATTACAGCTTCGAGCCGGTTTGGCATACTATACTTAAAAGACGCATTCACGTCAAAAAGTCAAAAGTAAGAAAGCAATGGAGGAGTTTTTTTTTCGGCCAAAACTTGTACCGAGGTACTAATTACTAGTGAAATTCCTTCAAATAAAATGTGTTATTACCAGTATTTAAAATCCTGCACTATTCGATAGATTAGGAAATAAAATAATATAAAAAATCACTACCTCACATCGTAACTGCGTTTAACGAAACGTTCATAACAGCAGTGACAGCTGTCAAAAACGAAACGGAGTGACACTTATGGTGAAAAATAAAACAAGGTAATTATCAGCCTTGGAGCCCAGTCTTTTGGTAAGGTAACCCAACGCATAAATATATCTGATATGTGAAACAAAAGTATAATTGCTAAATATTTCACAAAAAAAAGTAGGCAAAAAATAAACTGTTTTTAATGCAAAAATAGCATAATATCAGTACATTTTGTGGTATTTTGTTACACCAAAATCACATCTTATTATCTATTTATCTATTTAACACCTGAGGAGCTGTTGTGCACAGCAATTCTTTCTATGATTCAGTAGGTACCTACTAAAGTCTTTATGAAAATTGTATGACACTCATTTAACTTACATTTGTTTATCTGATAATTGTACTGCTGAAAAGCAAACCTTTAGCTACCTTTCTCTATTTTCCACATTCATTTATCTCATTTCATGTGATCTCTTATTATTTTCCTTTTATTGAATGTTTCACAACATTCAATAAAAGGAAAATAATAAGAGTCATTTTGTATCTAACATTGTTATCTGTCAGTTTTTCTTTTTCTATGGTATATAGAGCTAAGAGGTCGTCTATTTTATTGTAAAGGTATCGTCAAACTAGTGTTAAGCCAGGTTCTCACTGTAAGCCATCTTTATTGTTCCTGGTCGATAACCAATTAAGAAGTATTTGGATTTAAAACTAAAAAAAGTCACTTCTAGAAAATCTGCCAGGGCCTATAAAAGGCAACCGTTACTTTTCACCAGGTTCTTTTTATTCCGTCTTTTGACTCGTTCTTTTTAACTCCGTCTTTTGACACCGTTCTTTCTTTTCTGTTCCTTTGCTTGATACTCACCAGTCAATGTATTTCTAAAGCTCCTTAATACAAACGTTTTGAAACTCAGTGAATTTATTTAATATTAACATCTTGTGTGCGTGAAAGTGTTTGACTCACTCAATCACCTCCGACCCTCCCACTTGCGTCTTCGAGAGGAGTTCGACACGTACTAGAGAGATCTAAAAACGTGGCGTGAGACGCCGCCGCCCGAAGAAACAATAACCGACGCGAAGCTGCTTCAACCTCGAGCTGCTTCGCGACCGTGAGCTTGGAGAGGCTGCTGCGAGCTCCCACTCGACATATTGTAGGCCGGAGGAGCGGCCGACGCGAAGCTGCTTCAACCTAGAGCTGCTCCGCGACCGTGAGCATGGTGAGGCTGCTACGAGCTTCAACTCGACAGACTGCGGGCCGGAGGAGCGGCCGACGCATGCTTCTTCAAACTCGAGCTGCTGCGCGACCGTGAGCTCCCTCGTCGCAGACTGCGGGCCAGAGGAGCGGCCTACCCGAGCTCATTTAATTCTTGATATCTTTTTTTACATACTTTTGTATTTTATATTTAAAATTATTTCATTTTAACTTGTGGCCACGTTTAGCCAGTCAGCTAAACGTTACTTTACAATTTTTAGGTTAATATAATTTTGATACGTTTATAAAATGAAAGAAGTTATTATCATCTTTGAATAACAATTTCAGGTGGTACAAATGTCTAAATTAATTCAATTTTTTTTTTCTGAATCTGTGTTTTTTTTCCTGTATTTTCATGCCTTTGTTCTTAAGGTACATTATTTGGCCACAGTTGTATGGAATAAAAAACACCTCCTTTAAAAGCATTGTTTTTTTTTTATCATTTCTTAAACGAAGGTTTTCGACTATAAAGTTTTTATGTTTTTTTTTGTACTTTTAATCCTTTTTATTTAGAAAATGTTAAGCTTTTGTAAGGCCAGTGTTGTTGAAAGAAAGAATACGTAAAGTTTGTCACGTAAAGTCAAATAAACCGAAACAAATAAGCAGCTCTCTTACGCCTACAAAAAATGTAAATAATCGATTAACTTGGAAACAAGACAATTACGTTCACAAATAAGGACACTTCATTTGAAGCCATGAAAAGTAAGAAGTTTCATTTGACTTTGTTTCATGAAGGTTCATTTGAAGCCAAGAAATGGTACCGAAACCTCTGACAAAACGTTTCGTAATTGACAAAAGAATGATCGTCCGTCCACAAATGAGGCAGATTAATGATCGCGTTGCACAGATAAATGATTACTTGTAACCGTACTTTTGTTAGCAGGAAAATTCTGAAGTAGGTAGATGTACCTACCTACCTACATTCATTTGTAGTAGGCACTGAACCGACATCTCTTAAGGCCCCTTTCCATTAGGCAGATAGCCGGTGGCGTTTTAAAGACGACGATGTTTTATTTTGAAGTGGATGACCCGACCCTTATGCCACTCAAACAAGGACCACCAAGTGTAAGAAATCCCAAATGCCCATTATATTATTATGATTTTGTTGTGTATAATTAAAAATA
The DNA here is from genome assembly GCA_963555695.1 of Dasypolia templi. NCBI lineage: Eukaryota > Metazoa > Arthropoda > Insecta > Lepidoptera > Noctuidae > Dasypolia > Dasypolia templi. Next base: position 15,485,381 of record OY743140.1, read on the forward strand.
AGAATTGTGGAACTGAGTGCTTATCGCCGGCGTCGTGGTTTTGCCAAGGAATCGAGGTCTCGACGACATCGGAAAAGGTTTATCGATCATGCTTGCACCCGTCGTTTTGTGTATGGCATCTCGCAGGTCAACCTGTAAGGCTGTCGTCTGCTTAAGCGGACTTGCTTGCACCCGTTGGAGTGCCCACTTATTTATATAGGTGTGCGTAAAACTTCGTTCGGTAATTGACGTGAACAGCTGTCCCCTTTTCATGCCACTTAATATAATGGACATGTTTCATGGGGCACATTTACCATATTAAATCTACGGCGCTCCGAGAAGATCGTTGGCCGCCTCAAAACGTCCAAATTACGTCTCTGAAACGTTGTTAATTTATGAAAGTTTGTTGTTGTATATCATATAGTGCATTTTTGGCACTGTAACATCAAACCCCGATCACGTGCGGCCCATAAGTGGCCGACAATTCATGAAACCGTTGCTTTAGTTCCAAAAAGATACCACTTTTCTACCCGGCAGCACTACATGTAAGCTTCCATATATACTCAAACAAACGCATGCGGCTGACAGTCTATATGGCCAATACGAAGATCTTAGTGTCAGCCTAACTTGGTGGTTAGTTGGTTTTCAGATTATCCGGTCAGATGCCGCCGGGAACTGGAGCCGACGTCAGACGTAACCCGCAGGAATGACATCTTCCTTAGCCGGGACGGGATTTTAGCCGGCTGCATTCAGCTTTCGATTTGGCATTGTTGGTACAATTTGTTTGGTATTGTGGTATTTTGTTACACCAAAAACACATATTATTATCTATTTATGTATTTAACACCTGAGGAGCTGTTGTGCACAGCAATTCTTTCTATGATTCAGTAGGTACTAAAGCTTTTATGAAAATTGTATGACACTCATTTAACTTACATTTGTTTATCTGATAATTATTGTACTGCTGAAAAGCAAACCTTTAGATACATCTGTCTATTTTTCCACATCCTTTTATATCATTTCATGTGATCTCATATTATTTTCCTTTTATTGAATGTTGTGACATTTTGTATCTAACATTGTCATCTGTCAGTTTTTCTTTTTCTATGGTATAGAGCTAAGAGGTCGTCTATTTTATTGTAAAGGTATCGTAAAACTAGTGTTAAGCCGGGTTCTCACTGTAAGCCATCTTTATAGTTCCTGGCCGATAACCAATTAAGAAGTATTTGGATTGAAAACTAAAAAAGTGACTTCTAAAACGATCGGCCAGAGGCTTTATAAACGATCCGATACTTTTCACCAGGTTCTGTTCTTTTGATTCCGTCTTTTGACTCGGTATTTTGGCTTCTTTCATTTTGCAATTTTTCTTACTCATCAGTTTATGTTTTTCTAAAAAGCTATTTAAATATAAACCTTTTCTAGAAGTTATTCTCAGTAAATTTATTATAAACATCTAGTGTGTGTAAATGTGTTGGACTCACTTGATCACCTCCGACCCTCCCACTTGCGTCCACGAGAGGAGTTCGAGACGGTTTGCATAGAAATAATAAACGTGGCGTGAGACACCGCCGCCGGAACAAACACCAACTGACGCGAGCTCCCTCGCAACGGGCTGCGGACTGATGGAGAGGCTGCTGCGAGCTCCCACTCGACGGACTGCGGGACGGAGTAGCGGCCGACGCGAGCTTATTTTATTCGTGAGCTTCAACCACAGACTGCGGGCCAGAGGAGCGGCCGACGCCTCGAGCTACTACCGACTAATCATTTCTAATCCTTAATATCTTTTTACTTACTTTTGTATTTTATAATCTAAAAATCATTTTAACTTGTAACCACGTTTAGCCAGTCGGCTAAACGTTACGTTACAGTTTGGCGCCCCTCTTTCTAGAACCTCACACCCTCTATTATAATACACACTATCTCGTGCACTCTATCTCCTCAAAAATTACATTTCACTCGGTTAAAAAAATACTATTACACCCTCACGCGCGATTACTATTTTCATAGCGTGGGCTCGACTTTTCTTCAAAATTCTAAAAAACTACTACCACTAGTATAAACAATTCTGGAATAACCTTTTTGATATCATAACTTCATCATTATTTATTACTAGACCTTTTACTTTTTAAAACCTTTTACTTTTAATAACTTGTACTTTAAAAACCTAGTTACTCATAGGAGTACCTTTCTCTTAAAGGGATCCCTAGACGATCAATCCCCTTTAACTTAAAAAATCTACTACTATGTTAGAACCCTCCGAAACCCAATTAGTACCTCTCAAACCCTCTCTTAGTACCTCTCTAATCCTCTCTTAGTTCCTCTCTAACCCTCTCTTAGTACCTCTCTAATCCTCTCTTAGTACCTCTCTAACCCTCTCTTAGTACCTCTCTAATCCTCTCTTAGTTCCTCTCTAACCCTCTCTTAGTTCCTCTCTAACCCTCTCTTAGTACCTCTCTAACCTTCTCTTAGTACCTCTCTAACCCTTTCTTAGTCTAACCCTCGTAGATCCTCTTGGAACCTCTAAGTCTTACCCTCTCAAACCCTCTAAGTACCTCTTTGGCCCTCTTAGACACTCTAAGTATATCGCTCTATACCTTATTAGTACCTCTTATACACTCTTAGTATAACCCTCTTAGTACCTCTTATAACCCGCTAAGACTCTCATAAGCACTTAACCTATTAGGCTAACTTTGTAATACCATTATTTATTTACTTTATTCTTATGATTATATATAGGTTCTTTAGCCATACTCTTTCGAGCGGTTGGCAACTCTATAAAAAAGCCCCTAATGCCATTTAGTTTTAACATTTCTCTTAAACTTGGGTTCTCTTAAACTTGGGTTCTCTTAAACTTGGGTTTCTCTTAAACTTGGGTTTCTCTTAAACTTGGGTTTCTCTTAAACTCTTAAAACCGAGTTTTATCTCAAACTTGGTTTTCTTAATGCTTTGTACATACTGTAAATAATTTAAATATGGGTTTTCAAACAGGTGCGGGTTACGACACCTAATTAAAAAAATAAGCCTTCGTAATTTAATTAAATATTTCCTTGTGGAGTATGCGTCATCGAATGTGAACCATATCCCCTCCGTATGTATGATTGAATGAGAGAGTTTGCTGAAAGAATGAAAGAGATTGTATGTTAGGTCAAGGAATTATTTTAACCATCAAAATTTTCAATGAGTTGAAAATTTTCCAGGGTTCTTGGGGAAATGTGGTATTTTGTTACACCAAAAACACATATTATTATCTATTTATGTATTTAACACCTGAGGAGCTGTTGTGCACAGCAATTCTTTCTATGATTCAGTAGGTACTAAAGCTTTTATGAAAATTGTATGACACTCATTTAACTTACATTTGTTTATCTGATAATTATTGTACTGCTGAAAAGCAAACCTTTAGATACATCTGTCTATTTTTCCACATCCTTTTATATAATTTCATGTGATCTCTTACTATTTTCCTTTTATTAAATGTTGTGACATTTTGTATGTAACATTGTCATCTGTCAGTTTTTCTTTTTCTATGGTATAGAGCTAAGAGGTCGTCTATTTTATTATAAAGGTATCGTAAACTAGTGTTAAGCCAGGTTCTCACTGTAAGTCATCTTTATAGTTCCTGGCCGATAATTAATTAAGAAGTATTTGATTTAAAAAGTCACTTCTAGAACGATCGGCCAGAGTCTATAAAAGGCAACCGTTAGTTTTTACCAGGTTCTTTCTTTTCTTTTCTTTCGCTCGAGACTCACTAGTCAAATGTATTTCTAAAGCTTCTGAAATATAAACAGTTTGAAACTAAGTGAATTTATTTATTATAAACATCTTGTGTGCGTGCAAGTATTTGACTCACTTAATCACCTCCGACCCTCCCACTTTCGTCTTCGAGAGGAGTTGGAGACGTATTGGAGAGAATTGAAAACGTGGTGTAAGACGCCGCCAACTGAAGGTGTTCGAATTAGTCGATCACCTCCGACCCTCTGACTTGCGTCTACTACAGGAAATCAACGAATTCGAGAGAATAACTTGGCGTGAGACGCCACTTAAGGTCCTCACGTCTACACTATTAAAATTTATATTTTATTAATTTCTAAGATCGACCACCACGCGGTTTTTCTTCCGACGCGAGCTCCCTCACAACGGACTGCGGGCTGGTGGAGAGGCTGCTGCGAGCTCCCACTCGACGGACTGCGGGACGGAGGAGCGGCCGACGCGAGCTTATTTTATTCGTGAGCTGCTTCGCGACTGTGAGCACGGAGAGGCTGCTGCGAGCTTCAACCACAGACTGCGGGCCAGAGGAGCGGCCGACGCCTCGAGCTACTACCGACTAATCATTTCTAATCCTTAATATCTTTTTTACTTACTTTTGTATTCTATAATCTAAAAATCATTTTAACTTGTAACCACGTTTAGCCAGTCGGCTAAACGTTACGTTACAGTATGTGGAATTGAACTAAACTGTTTTTGATTTATGAACGATTTTTTTTTTATTAAGTGTTGGTGCAAATTATTTGGGCACTTTTTGAATGTTAATATTTTGCGAAATAACGTCAAATAATCTACACAATTTCGCTTAGTCGATTTAGTAAACCTAAATCCTCTTTTCACACCGCATAGCTAGTTTTCAACATACTTAATTCTGTGGCAAAATATTCCTTAATTTCGCTACTTTATGTTGGTGTAAAGGCGCTCCCCACCTGGGTGCATTCACTTGCAATGTACAATTTATTAGTGCTATTCTGTAACCATCCATCCACCGTGAAAACTTAGGTTAAGTGAGCGTGAAGTGAGCAGTCAGTGCCACTGATGCTAGGGATTGACCAAGACCGAATTACACTGACAGCACACTCTACGCAAGTCTTCACGGTGAGATTTTTCCAGAATCGACATGCTGATTCGAGCATTCGAAAATCAAAAAAAGGTGAGGTGAGGTGGGGTTGATTAAATCGAATTTTGGATTGTTACAGTGCAGGCGAATGCTCCCGGTGCAGTGGTGGCCCGGTGGTAACGACTGCGACTTAAGAGTTATAGGTAGGTTCAAAACCAGACAGGTGCTTTACTTTGTGTAAATGAAAACATTACCACTGCTCCCAAAACGGTGAAGGAAAACATCGTGAGGAAACCGGCAGGTCCTAGAACCAAAATTTCGAAAACATGTGAAATCTGACTGCCTCGTTTGTCTAGTGGTCGCAAGAGCTACTGCTACCAGGTCGGGAAAAGTGTTATTGTTTTTTCTATCTAGAATTTCTCAGTAGCAGCTCGGAGCCTGGATTTGGGCCCGGTTGATGGCAATAGGCTAGCCCCCCATTCCATGGGACTTAAACATAACTGGCGAAATGTGGGTGTACTGTAGGTACACATCTGTCTAACCCTTCTTGGATTACAGGCGTGATGTTATGTTATATGAAATCTACCAAACTGCATTGGGTTCGCGTGGTGGATTACAGCCCACTCCCTCTCATCGAGAGGAGACCTTTGTCCCAGAAGTAGGAACATTCTGATTATGCTCCTGGTGAGGGAGCGCCTTCATACAGGGTGGCAGAGACATCGACCTGCAACCTGTTCATTATCATGAATCCAGACATGATTCAGGACCCAGCGTATTTTTTTTTTGAGTATTATTCAAATAAAATAAACTGCTGTTTCATAGAAAAGTACAGAACTTAGGCGGTCACAATGTTTGGAACTGCAAATTATTGACGTATATTTAACTGCTTGTTTTCACTCAAACCCAAAGCATTAATTTCGAATAAACCAATTACAGGCACTTTTGAATTTTCAAGGGGTAGGTCAGTCAGAAAGATGAAGCTATGTGCCCATTCCAAAGCGTAGTAGGTACTTATGGAGAAGAAAGGGCAAGAAGAAGAAGAAGATTACACTGAACATGAGTATGTTTTTAACAATGATAAAACAACGAACGAATGTTCTTTGTCTGCTTACACCAAACGAATGTGATCGAGGGGGACTAAACTCAAATTCAAATTTTTGTTCGAAGTTAGGGCCAAAAGGTTAGTATACAAAAACTTAGAAACTATCATCATGCACATCTATCTTCTGTACTCAAATGCCCCTCTGCTGTGACACCCCGCCCCGTCAAGATAACCAATAGGGAGCTACCCCCCTGAAGATCACCAGACGAACGAAATGCCTCAACACAGGAGCACGTACATCTTCAGCTATAGCTTTTAGGATGCTGTTGTGACTAAAATGAGCATTGAGCAGCAGCAACCGAACTATGTAAGTTAATAAACAAAAAAAACCGAATAGTGACAATTTATTTTCCTTTTAATTTTTAAACATTTTGAAAAAAAACTGGAAGTAGGTATGATATTCTCAACTCGACACGCGTTACATACTTTAGATTAAGTATCTGCCCGAGGAAGCATGTCAATGAATTTATTTCTCAATCGATCGTGACTAAAGCCCACGAAGGTAACGGGTTAATCTGTAATCCCTCAAAATATGATTCCAGATTAGTTTATCTAAGATACTTTGACTCCATTATTCAATAATTAAACCTATCATGCGAGTGATGGCAATGGTTGGATCAAACTCTTAGCCGCTATCTCTAAACATTTTAACGTGTCATTCATTCATTTCTGACAGGTTTACTATTGATATTTATAATTTGGAACATAAGAAGTAAATTAAATTAGGTATATTTAGGTCGTTGAATCTTGAATTAGGTTAAGACGTTCTTGATAGAACAAACTGGATGCTTCTGCGAAGTTATGGGCCATAATTTGATTAGTAACATCTTACTTAGGTATCCGAATATTTAGTCCCGAGATCGTAGAAAATATAGTGTTTCTGAGAGAATTGTTTGAATAGAATTTTCAATCATTCAGAAATAACGTAACATACTCTAACACCCATCTTCTAAGTCGTAACCTCGAAAGCTACTCGACTCGCAACTCTGTCGAGAAGACCTCAAGGTGTGCCTTGAAAGACCCTCTAAATTAGTATTCAAAGTCGTCAGATTAAGGAAATTGTGGGATACCTCGAATGAGTGTGAGTAGAGGTGATACGTCATTATTCAATGAACTCTTCAAAATACATTATGAAAATCGGACAAAATACGCGTGTTTTGGTTAAAACCTCCTTGTTGATTAACTTAAGGAAGCCTCAAGGTACAGCTGACACATCAGGGCCAACGTAACTTGTACTAGACACTTGGTTCCTCAACTCAAACTTACCTCGGCTGAGGAAACTATTTGAAATGAGGAATAAAATTACAACTATGAATATCAAACCACCTATATCGAATTGGTTCGAAAATCGAACCCGACCGTTACATTTCCTATAGTTCACAAGAAGCTTTAGTATTCTAATAATAATGACAATTGGGCGATCGCTAGACTCGCACTCACTAAAAATCTATTTATCTATTGATGAAAGCCTACGCCAGACGTAACGCTGTGATATTAACATTTCAGATACTTGTTTTGCTATTTTTTACATGTAGGTACAATGAGTACATAACTACTGGAATAGAATTTATGTCGAAAAAAATTAATAAATTAAGAAGGAATACCTTTTTCGAAGTATTTATTACATCGTATGGATTCCTTGTATGGAAAAGTTACGAACCTAACATCGAAACTCGTTATGCGAAATATAAAATGTCATCAAATAGTACTTATTCACTTGAAAAAACAAGCACAGACGATGAACCATTACGTAATAATGTCAACGTTTTGTAGTTTCCTGTGAGGATAACTTAAAGCTGGGCTCACACCAGTAGTGCTATTCTGTAACTATCTCACCGTGAAAACTTAGGTGAAGTGAGCGTGAACTGTCAGTGCTACTGATGCTAGGGATTGACAAAGACGGGATGACACTGACAGCTCGCGCAACAATACGCGTGGCAGCAGATGTATGCTGCGAATTCGCCTCAGTCAGTTTGCAGCTTAAGTCAACCTTTGATTTTTTTCTCTATTATCAATGTATGCTAGACATAATCACTCCCTCGCTCTCTACGCTTCCAGTGCTAATTAATTCGACTGTAGAATTAAAACAAAAGCAAAATTTTCTATTACAAATTTTACGTTATTTTTCTATTACAAATTTTACGTTATTTTTAATAGACTTTGATAATGTGTTAATAAGATTCGATGTTACGTGGTAATTAAATGTTGCTGACAGCGCACTGTTCCAATAACCTAACCTAAAACCTAAGAGAAATCGAATGAATTGTTTGCAAATTGTGTTAATCCTTGCCTTTTAATGGAGGTAAATTGTGTTATCTAATTGGTAAAAGACTAAACTTATTTGGAACAATTCGTGCTACGTACAATCCAGGATTAAAACAATCAATAACAAAATGACATCATTTTGCTTCCCCTTATTTTAATAAACAATGAGGAAAGTAACAACCAAAAACATAAATTCCGCGTCGGAAATGAAAATGTGACGAAATCTTTTTCAAGACCGAAATTATATCATCTTTTTTCGAGGCCAAAAATAATTACCTGCATGTTTCCAAATCCATTTATATAAATTTTGATCGTAACAATTTCACTCTCAACACTGAGGGATCTCGAAAAACCATCAAGTTTACCGTTTACAACAAAATACAATATAATATTATAATGCTCATCGGCCCACAGGGGCCAGTAATTATGTTCAAAACAATCAACACTTATCATAACATGGTGTAATTAAATAATAATTATGACTCGCTAGAGTAGATAGTTTCCATTTTTGTTTGTTTTAAATTCTAGTATGTTGAGGAAGTGTGTTTATTCAAAAGTGAAGATGTTGAGATTGATCTAGATGCATGCCTACATTATTTTACGTAGAATGCATTTAAAACAGCGTACATACATACCCAGGCTATAATATTCCCACTGCGGGAACACAGGCCTTCTCTCGGTGAGAGGCAGTGGGCAGTAATCCACCACGCGAGTCTAGGATGCCCTGGAATGTCCTAGAACCAAAATTCAAAGCCCGCGCTTTGAATTTTGGTTCTAGGACATTCCAGTTTCCTTACGATGCTTTTCTTAACCGGTTTGAGAGCAGTGACCCCGTTGATCAAGAATCATGAAATTCGGCAAGAAGCAACAATGCAAATTAATTTGTGGTTTAATCACATAGACAAAGTTTTTAGTTTTTTTTTTCTATTACAATTCGGCAAGAAGCAACAATTCGTACGGGAGAACATGTTTTTCGACTACAATGTTAAGTTCTTGGGATAAATTAATCCAACTAACCCTTCATAGCGCGTGGCCCGACACGCACTTGACCGGTTTTGATTTTTCTTAGCGTCAAATCTTTATATTTATAAGGAAAAACTGACTGACTGACTACTGGGACTAGGAACGTGAATTTTTGCACAAGGCTTCTTTTAATAATGTAGGGGAGCACTAAGAAGGAGTTTAGGAAATTCGACCTTTAAGGGGGTTGAATGGGGGGTTTTGAGTAAATAAACTTGAAACCTAGCACGTACACATAAGCAAATTATAAAGTTTGTCATTTTCAGTGTTTCTCAACTACCCCCTAGAAGGGGACTGGCTGGTGTCAAAGTTTGTATGGAAGGAACTCGAAACTCAGTGTTTATACTTAAGACCAAAAATAAACAATAACGTGTATTAGGGTTTTTCGAAAATCTACCACTAACGGGGTGTAAAGAGGTAGTCAATTTTACAGGGGAGGATTTTGTAGTCAAGTTATGTAAGCATGGCGAGTTATTTTCTAAAATTCCACCCCTGTGGGGGTGAAAAGAGAGAATACAGTTTATATGAAAAATCTGATTAATTTGGTTAATTAACTTGAATCTTGGCCCGAATAATAAAGAATCAAGATCTTAATCATTAATACTGCTATTTAGAGGGTCTCCGAAAAACAGCGCAGTGAAACTTATGATTTTTTATGGAAAGCATTGTAGCTATCTCAAATTCAGTCGTATAATACCCATGTTTGTACAGATTACGCATAAATACTACTAATTCGTATTAAATTTTCAAAAATATCCATGTGCTAATTTCGAGTAATAAGGTGGTTCCTCAATCCAGACGTCTGAATTGAGGAGTCACCTTTAACATCCTGTAACTTTTTATGGATTTACTACAAATTCCAGGATCGGGCCTTCAAAATCGGCTAATTTACTACTATATATTAGTAGTAACTGTGTGTAAATATGAGACTTGGCTCCTCAGTCCACGCGAACACCTTAAATAAATCATAAAGTTTGCCATTATTAGGTTTTCAAAACTATCCATCAAAGGGATTTTAGAGGGTATTTAAAAGTTTTGACAGAAAATAAAGAGTCACAAGTTTGGGTGAAACAGTTCAGAAAAAGGGGGATATTGAGTGTTTGATGGAGGCTTTCGTGTCTGGATTAATTAATAATTATGGGATAATACGAAATCCACGCGGACGAAGCGCTAGTAGATTATAAAATCATTTATTATGCAAGACTAATCAAGTAAGTTGAAAACTACTGCACCAGTAATAATATTTTAAACGATATTAACGTTAATGGTTGTGTCTTCCGCATTTAACTCAGCTTGCGGGAAACATAAATCATTCCTCTTGCATTACAGTCACTAACAGCTGACAAATCATATACGTCACCACGAGAGTAAAACATCTATTAATATTCTATTACCAAACTGTTATGTTATGTAAAAAAAGGCTCATCCCTACTGGCGCGACGCGACAGCGCGACGTGACTCTAGTTGAACAATTTCTTTGATAACTTCATGGAAATTGTTCTACAAGAGTCGCGTCGCGCTGTCACATCGCACCCTTCTGCGGGAGCCTTAAAGCTCGTGGCATAATAATACCTGAGGGCTTTAACAGACATAAGTACTACTTTTAGCTTTATCGTTAATGTTGCAACATGTTTTGGCGGCTACTTAAGGCAGACAGAGTTTTTTTTTTAGTTTTTTGATACCATGGGAAAGTGTTATAAAATTCGGAAAAAACAGATATATCTTATATAAGGTTTTGGCGAACATGCAATCGCTTTTAATAACATGATTAGATTAACTTCGCAGGTTGAAAAAAAAAACAAAGCTACCCCTTTCCGTAATGTTTAATCAATCTCATAGCAACAAAACAAACGTTTTTGTCTTATTTTTTATATAAATAAACCATAGTAAGATTGTTTAGTACAATTCGCTGAGTTTGTTTTGACAAAATTACTTAAATAATATCTATATTTAAATACCTACCCAAATGCGCGGTTCCAACCACTCGCGAGGCTACTTTAGTAGCCTTGGCTCGAGTCGGATCATGGGCATAACTCATTCGATCGGCATTCGATCTATTTATCCATCGCTTTCTTTATTGTTTCAGTCGTTGATCCAAGATTCCAGCTTTGATTTAAGTCACTGTTCGCAGATGCCTAAGGTATCAGGACTTCTATCGCTCTAATACAGTGCAGACCCATCGATATGCGAAGATAATCTGCAGTGTTAGTGGATGCGTTATCATTCTTCAAACATTTAGTTTATTTCGGTTGTCAAATGAACATCTATGCATAATCGGAAGCCTGAAGTTTTTGTTCCAGTTCCTTCCTACCCAGAATTTGTATTATGATAATAACACAGTTCCCTTAAGTGGGTACCTAAAAATTGATATTCAGCTTCATCTGATTAAATGGACAGTCTACTCTAACCTTTGAAATGGGAGCCTATGATTATAATTGTGAACATTGAACTTCGTTTCAAAAGCATGAAAACGTCAGCACTACATACAAATTTTCATTAAACATTTTACTTGAAAGGTCAGCATTTTTTTGCAAAAAAAAACTGGTGATCGTAGTCCCCCCTTTTACCGACAAGGTTGTTCCCACAAGATCGGACAGCAGATTGGGTGTGACCTCGGTACACATAAATTGTACCGACTGTTTTGGGAAATTCAGTCTTTGTTGTGGTTTCATTAAGCGTGGGAAGTGGAAGGCTCCTTTGATCAAAATAATGAGTTGGTGGTCAAATGTATGAACATAATGACGTTGTTATTACTAAACAATCAGCTGATTCAGAATTAATAAATCAGAAAAGTAGTCCACAAACTACCCACTTATATTGTCCGTATATTTAAATAAAATTCAAAAGATATTTTCTAAAACTCACCACGTCTTCTTTGATTTAGATTTCTACTCAAACCGGGAATTATAGATTAATTGCTTACCTCTAATTTATTAAAATATTTTTATTTCGTCTAATGCGAAAATAAAAAGAGATTTTTCAACAGGGAAATATAAAAAGAGTAAACATTTAATTTGGAACATTTTTTACAGGTACAGTCGTTTTTATTTTTAAAATAGTGTAAAAAGAGACTATGTTATTGAATTCCTTTCTACGAAAGCATTATTTGATTTGAACTGAAATAAAGTCCTCGAAGGTTAAGTTTTAGTCGTTACCTACCAATAGAACAATTTTGATTTTAATTCCACTGACAGACAGTGTAATTAATATTGTTCTAACTGTAAAATATTCATGACGATTAAAATATTAGTAAAAACAGGTCAAAACTTGGCTATTAGCCTAGTTTTCTTCGTTTTGTCTCTTCTTCACTCCCGATAATTACGACATGCCGTGATATTTGAAATATCCTTGATTCGTACCATTTAAACGAATAATAAAGCTGGAGAGTTTGTTTGTTTGAACGCGCTAACCGCTGGGAGTTCCAGTGGGATTCGAAAATTTATTATTGTATTTGATAGCCGAATTCTTGAGGAAGGCTATAGGCTACTTAACATCGCGCTAGGGCCCTAAAGAGCCGAGCAAAACAAAAAGAAGTCTGAAAGAACGCTAAGCGAAAACGAAGCGACAGTGCTTTTTTTTTTTTTTTTTGGGTGGGAAATCATCAAATGACTTCTCCCGCTCTGGGTGGAGCGGGAGGGCGTGTCAGACTTTTACTGACTAAAACCCACCGTGTTCCTTCAGTTGCCTGTGCCAGGGCCACGGTTTTCTCTGTGGAATAACCCGCGACCCTGAGGCGTCGGCCCTATCGGACCCCGTCATTTTGTGCTGACATCTCTTTGAGGCGCGCGTGGAACACAACGCGCCGTCGACCCGGGCCTGGTCCTTACCGGACGACGAGCTACCCATTGCTCGCCATCCGCAAGCCCGCGCCTACGGTGGCCGGGAATCTGCAGGCGACTCCCGACGCCCAGGGCGTCTCCTGCGGCGGCTAGTGGGGGCGTGAGGGCGCAATGCTCTCTCCCTCACCCGCTCCGCCTCCTCCTTCGCGAGCATTACTGCTTCGCAAAAGGAGGTGACGGCTTTCCATTCCCTCTCGCTCCGTACCATGGCCTGGACCAGGGCCGGACGCGAGAGATCGCCGCCGCCAATCGCCTCCGCGAGGACACTGCGGTGCTCCGCCCAAGCTGGGCATACCTCCACCGTATGCTCCACCGTGTCCTCCGGGCGATCCACACAATGGTGACACCCGGGCGTTTCCTCCCGCCTTATGCGAAACAGGAACCTCCCGAAACAACCGTGTCCGGTGAGGACCTGTGTCAGGCGGAAGGTGAGGACGCCGTGGCGCCTCTCCAACCACTCCTCAAAGAGGGGACTTACCGCCGCTATTGTGGCGTGCCCAGCACTGGGTTGCGACAATCGCACCCTCCATGTCGCCATGAGATCCCGCCGGAGCTCTGTCCGCTGTACCGTGATTTGTCGCGGCAGCGGAGTTACACCCCGGCGTTTTGCCTCCTCGCGCCACTCCCATACGTGCGCGAGGGCTTTTGCCTCCAGATCCCATGGCGAAGCGACAGTGCTGGCAGGCGATTTGATGCGACTTGTGGGGAGAATATTAACGTTAGAAGCTAGTGGTTTTATATACCATATTAAGCTACTTGGGTATAAACAAATTTCGAGCTTTCTAGGCCGATTAACGAGGTTATTTTTTCATCAAAATCGATTGATGTTGATGTGAAATTAATCCTTTGACTTCATTTGGTAGGGGAAGTCCGAAATTTTGTCGAATTAGTAAAAGTCTCTACTCTCTGTAGTGTCTCCCGATTACAGATTTAAATGATATATGATTTTATTTCTGTTAGAAGGTTTGTACAAACACATATTTTTTTTAAATTAGATGAGTTCGGCGTTTCCGATCTGACTACTCTGAAAAGAAAGGCCGTGACAAACTCAGTCTCTTTTAAAGTCCAAACACAATCTTGGTCAGATCGTGTGAAGACCATGTAGATTGGTGTCTGAAATGGTCTTTTGAGGAAAGAACCACACAGAATGAGTGGACCTGTTCAGTCAGTGCACACATTTGTCAGTAGTCATGCAGCTCAACATTGAACTTAAGGAGCTCAACGATTCGACGAACATTACCAAAGAAAGGACATTTGGGTAGGCCGCATAAAGTATTCAAACTGCCAACCCATCATTAAAACTAACTAAGAAAAATCCAATAATCCAGTTATTCCTCACATTCACAAAAATTAAAATAATTTTATTATTTATACATTTAATATACATGTCATTGTTTATGTAAAAAGGCATATACTGAAAAAAAGTAAATAGCAAAATAAACATCAACAATGGTGCCGATTCTCTTGTCACAAACGCCTCTAAACTAGACTAAAAATCACTAAAATTTGGTTTAATTCTGTCAAATGACGATTTTCCATTCTGAAATTGACTATAGTGACACAACTTAACTATATTTTAGTTTGACAGCACTAAGATTGCACTGAGTTATTAGTTTAGTGAAAATGGCTATTTTGCTATTCTGAATTTTACGTTTTTCACCAAAAAATTTGATTGTCTAACTAAATCTGAACATGAATCTGACTATTTTTAATCGCGATTAAAAAGGTGTGGAATAAAATTAGGTGGCGTGAACTAAAATTCACACCAACACCTCGACTTCAGACGTGCAAAAACGGTACTTTAACTTTCTTTTTCTTTTTTTGCTCATATCTCGAAAACGGTGTGTCCTATTACAAAAATAATGAAAATTTCGACCCCCTTTGTAACTCTGAAACCACCAAACCTCTACATGTAGATATTTTTATTTTATATTTTTCACACAAAAAGTCAAAACTTCCATAGAAAACACGTCGAGGCTGCCCCAGGCTGCCTCCGGCTCTAACAAAGACGTTGCGAAATCAAAAGAAAAAAAAAAACACGTGGACTCGCGATTGTCAAATTCGATTATAGTTGTGTCAAAATTATTTTTAAATTTAGAGATTTTTTTTCGCAGAATAGCTTCAAGATTTTCATAGTAAAAAGTAAGGAATTTTAGTGATAGTTTAGTTAGTTTAATTCGGTGTACAAGAGAATCGGCACCATTATCAGTGTAAAATTTATTGGAGCAGCATTTAAGAAACTACCAATAATTACAACTATACAACTAAAACAATATATTCATAAACCAAAACAGCTGATATCAAAGTATGAAGTTTCAGGAAACTGAAATGACCAATGTTTCGCTTAGCAGTTAGGCCCAAAAAAAAAGTTCTAAAAATAATGTAATGTAACGGTCCCGCATGACGGGAACCTCGTGAAAGCCATGAAAGATAAACAAATTAAGTATCTTGACTTGACTCGCGAGGTTGTCGACATGTGGGATGTGGACTCAGCAATCATTGTACCAATAGTCGTCAATGGATTAATAGCCAAGAGCCTCGACCAACACCTGAGGAGGCTCTCTTTGGGAAGCTGGAACAAGGGCTTGATTCAGAAAGCGGTACTTCTGGACACGGCTCGAATTGTCAAGAGGTTCCTCCCTCTGGAGGAACCTCTTGACAATTCCCGCCGGTAGCTTGGACCCTGTTCCCGATACGGGTGGGCTGATTTTTGAAAAATGTAATTTATAAGTTTTTAAATGAAACAAAGGATGTAATGTAATATATAGCGTAACATAAAAAAAAACAGCACCATGGGTCGATCGAAGGTCGAGATACGCTTGCGGCCGTCTGTTCATTTTTGGTTGACCATCTATTACATATCGAACGGCCTAACGTGCTTCCCGGGACACGGAGGGACCGCGCTCGCAGCCGTTCGTCCCGGCTGTCATTCAGTCAGAAGTCCTAAAGTCTGACAACCAGTCTTACCAAGGGGTATCATATTACCCAGTAACTGAGTTGTGTCGGTCAAATGCAGTCGCTCCATGTTAAATACTAGAATTCAGATACATTCGGATAAACTGGAAGCAGGCTTGATTTTTTGTCGATAGTAAAAAAAAAAATTTAATTCGTTAAAGATTTGAGCAATTATTGCAAAAAAAAACATGCCACTACTGCATAACTGTCCAAGAACTTAACGGATGGATAATTTAACTAGTCCAGATGGAAGAAAAACCGTCACTTATCGCCTCCAAATTATACGTTAGTAATTTGTAGTAATTGGATTACTTAGATTACTTAGATGACTGTCAGTGACAATATTTCATAACAATTTAGACACTGTCAGGTCTTGAACGCGTTTTAGATGTTCAGTTTTATTGGTGAAATACACCCTTAATCCGTGCGTGAAATCATAATTGACAGACCCAGCAGACCTAGCAAAATATATCTGGCCCAGATCGTTTCCCTGCCACTGAATTTTTTAACAAGTTTTTTAAATTATCCATGGTTTAACCTGTCTCCATTCAAAATATCTGTATTGTTTATTAAAAACTTTAAACAAACACTTTTTTCTAAATTAACATCAAACTTCAAGACGAATGAGTTAATATTAATAAAAAAGGACACATGTAAAGCACATAATTAAAAGAAGAAGCCAACACTCTTCCCCAGTGGGTCATAATTAATTTTTAATTATTAAAAGTGATGATATAAGTGCAGATGCTTCGGAATTTAATTATAAAGGCCTCTGTAGACGAACGCTATAATTATGGATGCTTACACGCAGCGCTGGCAGGTGTGTCTTAATTACCATATTGCACGGCAAAGGAAGTGTATAAGAAAATAAAAAGCACGTATGTAAACTTTGTGGTTCTGGTGGATTCCTGTATGACCAGCATCCTAATTGCGCAACACACAATTAATCATAATCTGAATAATTTTGAATAATTCTGAATAAGATTGAAAAATTTGTCTGCGTAACATCGTAAATAACGCAATGAATGTTGTTGAACTGTCAAAAAGAAAGCTATTCGTATGAACGTATAAACGCTGCAAATGAGTTTGTAAGGATCGTAGAAGATGGTGCTCTGTAGTTTTAACCCCCTTGTGAAGAAGGCGTGAGTTTACGTATGTATGTATAGAGAGAGGTAGGAAATAATATCAGTCATCGCATTTTCGGATGCTCCGCGCACATATCCGCCGTACGCGCCGAATCGTATCCATTATTTTAACAATATTCTGTTGTATGAAACGCGCGCGCTGGTAGAATCCGTATACATTGCATTGCACTTTACTGAAATGCGGGTCGTTCGGCGCGGATAGGTGCCCGTAGTTGCGTACCATTTCATCTAAGATTTATAAAATGCGATGACTGTTCACCTTTAAAAGTCCTTACGAGAAAAAATAAGTTACAATGTTTATTTTCAATACAATCCCACAGAGGCACATTTTTTCCAATGTTAACTATCTATTCAGTCTATTAAGGACTCGCACTAAACGCACATATTTTCTTATTTTCTCGACTCTGGCAACCTTGTTTAAAGGGCACATCGAACCTCCGAGTCATCTCAATTTGTGGTCTTATTTGTTTTTACTGGCAACCCAGCCGTGTTGCGAGGCTCCTTCTACTAATGAATATAATTATATAGGATGGGATACAATGTAGGTACACAATGTTGTAGAAATATTTTAATTTAAGTTGGTTTATTACTTTTAATATCTGATGGATTCGTTTAATTTATGGTAGTTAATTGCAGTAAATAAAAAAAGATAGTGGTCATGTAAAATTATGTCACTAAACATTGATCATCAATAGATCTTAATGGCTACAACTCGACAAGCAGTTGTAAAAGGAATCTGCATTACATGGTTTTTAGATACAATAACATAACACCACGACTGTATTCCACGAAGGAATAGGCAAAGGTGTTCTTTTATTATATCTACATTTCGCCAGTTATGTTTGGGTCCCATGTAATAGGAGGCGAACCTAGTGCCATCAACTGGGCACAAATCCAGAATCCGGACTGCTTCTGAGTAATTCCAGACCCGGGAATCGAACCCAGGACCTCATGCTCAGCAGTAGCACTTGCACCACTGGGCCAACGCGGCAGTTTATAAAGATATAATAATTATAATTTTTATTTGTGTCATGTTTCAATTTTCCCGTAATTTGACTGAGGTCTTGATTACGTTTCCATTTTTCCAGCTTTGATTACGTTATTTGGCTAATGATAGTAATATCGTTAAAGAGTATTTTTCTGACTACTGTTATCTATCAAATGCGGCCCAAGTATTATAATGATTCTGACGAAATTAGACGAAGGAACGGGATAATATTGTAATACGTAATAGATTTTTGCTGCTGAGGGACCAGCACCAACTTTTAGGATGTTGTCAAGGACGATGGAACCAATTATTATCATTTTAGTATTATGACGAGGACAGCCACGGATGACCCTTTTCAAAACATTTTCGGCTGCACGTTAAAATCGTAGGTTATCCCGCCCTTTTTCTGTTTGACCTATGAATGAAGGGTGACCGTTTTTTTAAACGTTAATTGTTTTAGTTTGACCAATGATGAAGATTGTCTCTTTTTTTATAATGTGCGCTGAAGCGCTATTGGTGGACGAAAACAATGCAGGCGGGGGTAGCCCCTGGCTTGTGCACACCAAAATCGCCCTAATGGGGGTCATGCGAAAATGTCGTCGATAGTACCTACTTGTCGTTAAGTTTTAAAATACACCTGGGTTTGTTTCCCGGGTCGGGCGAAGTGCTTTTTTTAAATTCTTATGTATACTTTATTGTCCACCACAAAATTACACAACAAAAATAAATCGAACAATGCAAATTATACAATGGGAGGCCTTATGAGTTGACCTTGGAATAGACAGAGATTGGCTTTAACATAAAATGGTATGTCGTTGGTTGGTTGGTTGGACGAGTATTATTGGGATTAATATCTGGAACTTCTCAGTAACAGCCCTGAGTTTGGATTTGTGTCCAGTTGATGGCGAAAGGTTCGCCTTTATGTAACTTAAACATACAAACACGAATTTCTTGTGTCATTTAACACTCCAATGGAGTGTTTAATGACTAAAATAAATAACACATACATGAGCACATAAACCCAGGAAAAGAGCTGTAAATCTGTAAGCCACGCCAATCAATAATCATTTTTAAATTGCTTTTACCAGCAAAAAAGTTTTAATTATATTCATTGTGACTTTTATTTCCACGTTATTTTATCTAAAACTCTCTTACAAAATCACCATACTACCCATTTAAAACCTTTATCTAAAAAGAAATAAAACCAAATTAAATATCAATCAAACACTAAACCTTGCCGCGTTTAATTTGGAAGGAGTTCTTCTTAGATATCGTTATCAGCCGTCAATGAGCCCAATGGTTAATATCTCACAACGGTATAATGAAATGGTTGATAACACCGTCACCTATAGCGCCTAACACCGGCCATGCTGTGTTCCCATAGCCGGCCATACATTATGATGCTAATATTTAAACACGAACGTTGTATTGGTCACATAGTTCTATCGGATAGAGCTATTAAGTTTGGATGACTTCCAGTGGAGAACGTCCATGTATTTTGGTGTTTTCTTAGGACAGTTTACTTACTCTAGGCAAAAGTTATGATTTTAACTCAGGCTATTATAAAGTAGGCTATTAACTCATTAATCAAGAGTAATGAACTACAACTAAAAGCTCATTATTAATGTTCCAAACCCTATAAACACATTGCACGTTCTTATTTGTTTTTATGTGAAAAATATTATGCATTTATTGACTAAAACGGTGACCACTTCTGATAAAGGATATCTTGCGTTAGATACTTTGAGTTGTTTTTTGTATGACTAATGAGTGTAGAGTTATTATCTCTCTTTCCCATACCCTCATACACACTTCGCCCTGTAAGTTTACCAAAAGGTGATTTTTCATTATCAACGTAATTTTTTTAGGCTTTCTTTCATTATACCTATTTCTTCTCCAATTTCCTCTTTCTTTGAAACAGTGTATCAGAAGCCTTAAATAGATCATATCTGATGTAACAGAATGCATTCTCATGTAAATGAATTTTGTGTGATCCAGAAATATGTAATTATGCTCTCCGCAGTTAAATCGTCATTGATTTTCGTGAACCAGAAAACCTATTAGCGGGTTTAGGAAAAATACTTAACGAATTAATGTACTTATGGGTGGAAAAGACTTAATGGGTTTCTGTATTGAAATATTTTATTTAATGGAACTAAAGCGGTGTAAGGATCGTAGCAGGTGGCGTTTTGTAGTTTCTGCCTACCTCCAGCGGAAGAAGGCGTGAGTAGTATGCTTACAGAGGTGTTTTTGCTAACGGAAAATATGAAGTATTCTGTTGGATAATAATGAAAAAATCATCTGTTCGGCAAATCCTATAAGGCTTTAGTGTGCACTAAAGCTAATGAATGCGATTTCGAAGAGGACTAATACAAAATGCTGGAGGCTTAAAGAGTTGTTGGCACAGATGAAAATTAGCACTGCAGTACTATTTCCAAGCAACACATTTCTTTTTCAAAGATATTGCGACACATAATGTATAAAGGTAGGTAAGAGGGTTTTTCTATCTGGTTTTACCTCAGCATTAATTAAAAATAATTTTGTAAAACAGCGTCTACCGAAATTGATACAATAAATCTTGTCTAAAACTCATAACTTCTTTAGATTAAACAACAAAGGATATCAATTCATTTCGTGTGTGGTTTCACGATCAAAACTTTTATGTGGGGTTAAAGTGCACAAAACACACAAGCATGGTTTGCATATCGGAGAGTAATGGTGACCCCATTACTCTCCGATATGCAAAGCATCCAAGACCCATTGAACGAGGTATCGAACGACTTTCTAAACAAAACTATTTCTTAAAACATCAAGCATCGTATCTAAGATGTAGTCGTAAAAGATCGGCTACTTTGACGAATAATCTTAAAGGTTCACATCGAAAATACGTTATGTTTCTTGAAGCAAAAGATACGAGTAACTGATGGTTATGTTTGTCTTAGTTTTCCATATATTTTTAACTAGCGACCCGCCGCTGCTTCCCATGACTTATACGACTTGACAAAACGTTGAGATTTCTTTATATAACAGGGTATAAATAGACCCATCACATAGCAGTCAACTACGCATTCTGTACACCAAGCTAAGTAACAACATAGCACAAGAATAATTGCTGGGAACCGAATTGTATGTTTGGTGCGATCTCTGTTTACGGTAGTGTGCACGCAAATCATTGTGCTTATGGTTGCATATCGGGGGCTCGGTATTTATAGTTGTGTTATAGCATTAAAAACTTGCTTTCGTAAAAAAAACGTCCGTAAAAGTTGTGATTTTGACCTTCAATATTTCCGTAACCAGAAGGTTCTCAGGTATGATCCAGTACAAAAAAAGTACTACAATGACGGGGAGTTCAAGTGGCTTTTTACACCTGTTTACGTAATTAATTTTAATTATTTCATAGCCACTGCTCTCAAAACGGCGAAGGAAAACATCGTGAGGAAACTGACATGTCCTAGAACCAAAAATTGGAAGACATGTGACATATACCAACCCGCACTGGGCCCGCGTCCCAGCCTATGTACCAGCAGTAGAAAATTCTAGGCTGATTATGCATATTCTTATGTAATTTCACCTAATATTATACACATAAACCATCCGGAATAAATTCTCTAAAATATGGTGAAAATCGCATCAAAATATTTGCGAAGGTAACCAACGCGGTCACAAACACAAAAAGCGGCTTTAATTTATAATATATACTATTATTTATGGATCAAGAAGACATGCTTTCATTTCTGATTTCGCTTCGTAGCATTTCAACGTATGACGTTTTCTGTGAAAGTCAGTGGATATTAGGATATGAGAAGTAGGTGCTCAGTGTGTGTTAAAAGATTAATGTCGATTTATTGTTTTGTGAATGGAAATGTTTCTTACAATTTCTGACGTTTCCAATACTCCACCTCACACCTCAGTTGGTTTAGTATTTGGAACAGTTCTGTCACATGTGATCTTTTTGTAGCCTGTGGGTACCTCTACACCATTTTTATGACAGTGCAGTTGCGATCTTTTTTGTTCATCTGAAATGTTACTTTAGCAACCTTTGTCGTCGGCTGAGGCGGAGCCGAAAAGGAGGTCATGTTATATTGGGCAGCTGATGTTGAAATTGAGCCTAGACTTTGGCCATGATAGTGCCGAATGAGAAAAGGCTCGTGCACACTGACGCGACGGAACAACACGACATAAAGGCAATGCGTGTCGCGTAACGAGCGGTACCTTTTTCAGTAAAACCAGTTACTGGTCGATTGCCTGCAAAGTCCCTTAAATATGAATGACTAAGGTTATAAACAAAATGAAATCACTTAATGAACCTCGCTTAGCCGACATTCAAGCACACCAGACGGAGACATTCAATTCAAATTAGACAACAATGTCGCAACACTACAATATTAAGACCACACATGATCTTAGCACAATATGCTTCGTTTCAAATAGACAAATTTCACTCCTCAATAACCCACAAGCAATTAAATGTAAGCTTTCTTACACATACCACAGAGTTCAAAACCATTTGGGGAACCAAGAATTATAGACATAACTTCTACTCGGAAGGCAATCGTAATCGGAAAGCGATAAAGCGCTACCGGCGACTCATAAAAGCGCTTCAGAATACAGGGGTCTAATTGAAGTGCTTGACTTTACAACCTTCAGGACATCCGTGATGCTTAATTCCAAGTTGTTTTGTTGCATCATCATTAAGTTGTAGGGACACACGGACTTAGCGCCTTAGCGGTCCTCTCAAGGATTTGAGAGGTGTCTGTCAATTTATTATTAATATTGCATGTTTTGCGCCAAGATCGTGTCATTTAGATGAACACTGATGTATTTTAAATTGCTTAATTTATATCAGATGCTTTTTAGGTAAGACTTCATTATGTAGATAAAAATGCTAATCGTTGAGCTGTTTTTTTACAACACAAAGCGGCCAAATTACAAAGGTCTACTTTTGTAGAGGAATCACTTTGAAGTGTACTAAGCTTTTTTTATAAAAGTTAGTAATCTTTCACAACATGAAAATGATTCCCCGGTCAATGAGAATCCGGTCTATTGAAAAATCCACACGGAATTAAATTGACTATGACAACTATACCCACGATAAGAAACCTTGCCAAACAATTTGGTATTTACTTTGAACTTTAACTTATAGTGATAAATGATAAATGATTTATTTTCAGTAAGTAGGTTTGTAAAAACACTTTTACACGTCAAACATATTTTAAAAACTAGATGAGATCGGCGTTTCCTATCTGACTACTCTGAGAAGAAAGGCCGAAACAAACTCAGAGGTCATATTCTCTTTTAAAGTCCAGACATCTTGGTCAGGTCATGTGAAGACCATGTGGATTGATGTCTGAAATGGTCTTTTGAGGAAAGAACCACACAGAATGAGTGTACCTGTCCAGTCAGTGCACGCATTCGTCAGTTGTTATGCAGCTCAACTCAGAACTAAAGAGCTCAACGATTTGACGAACAATACACCTACAGAACTAGCCGTTGCTCATGATTTCACTCGCGTTCTGGAGCAGCAACATAATGCGCCCTGATAAAAGGTATCTTATGTTTGAATACAGGTTAAAGTCCTTATAAGTGCTGAATTTCAGTCAAATTCCTTCAGCCGTTAAAGCGTTATTGAGTAACATGCATACCAACATAAAACCAAATATATCTAAGTATAAATTTAAATTGGTTTGAAATTTGGCTTATAAATAGTACGCAGATAGACGCGTAAGTTAATAAGTTAATACTTACCTACCTGAGAAGTATTCACTGACGCCAGCAGGTTTATTCAATTATGTACCGCATTGTCTCCAATTATATAATTGGCACCTCCAACCAAATTTTTGAGGTTTTATAGGCGATAATGATCACTCACGATGATAGGAATTTGCCTATCTATAACCACGAGTACATATAGTTTGCTTCATAATTTGTCACATTACATTGCATTTTGCTACATATATGTTTTTCTGTGGGTTTCCAGATTTGCTCTCTACGTTTTTACGATTTTAGAACATGAAGAGCATTAAGTTCAGTTCAAGTTTCCTTATGATGTTTCTCAAAGTCAAAGAATTTATTTCAAATAGGCACATAAAAAGGCACTTTTAATCGTCAACATTTACATTAAAATATAATTGTTTCTAGGCAACTCTTCCAAAAAGGCAGTTTCGTATGGAGGAGAAGGGGCAAGAAACTCCACCGTGACTGTTTTAAAATGTTTTACAATATTTTGTATCCATTAATTACATTTTTACATGTGAAGACACCAAGAATAAAAATACTGTAACACAATTGGTAAAAAGAATTTAAAATAAAGCAAAGACAGATAAATCAATCATGTGATGTGTAGTAATGTATGATTTTCTCAAAATATTGACTAGGAATATTAAATCTTTATCGTAAGTCACTTCAAATGTATGATTCGTTCTCATTGATAACTTAAATTAATCTTGTTCTGGTGACCCGTTGAAGAGGCTCGCGACCCTACAGGAAACTGAACCAGATTTCGTTTAATTTAAAAGTATATTTCGATCTCATGAGCTCAGTAACAATAATTGTAACAATGGACCAACACCTGAAAAGGCTCTCGTTGGGTAGCTGGATCAAGGGCTTGATTCAGAAACCGGTCCTTCTGGACACGGCTCGCATTGTCATGAGGTTTCTCTCTCTGGAGCCCTGTCCGCCAGTAGCTTGGACTCTGTTCCCGATACCGAGGGGCTGCATTTTTTTTTAAATGTATTTGTATGAAAAAAAAAAAATATAGGTTTTAAAATGAAATAAAGGTTAAAATTATTATCTACAATTGTAATAACATTTATATTTAAGACCTTACAAGTACCATATTTTATGCAAAATAAATCTGTACCAACATAAAGATTTGATTGTTTGTATTGAATAGGCTCCGTCCGACCATTTGAGGCCGAAATTATGTCTGATGAACATAGGCAACTTTATATTTTTCGAAATCCACTCGGAGGAAGTCGTGGGCGAAGTGCTAGTATATTTATAAAAAGCTTTTTCAGCTTTTGCCCCGCTGTTGACATACTAACTAACAGTCACCTCCAATATGATTGTCAAGTGGTAATTATAAGTATTGCAACAAGATCATGATTAAATAAAGACAATGAGATGATTAATTCTTGAATCAAGTCGTTTCGAGTTGTTGATGATACCTACAGAGGCTCGTGCAAACTGGCGCGATTCAGCGATATTATATCTGTAGAACGATTACACACAGGAGCGACCTGTCGCGCCGCGACACTGTTGTAGCGCGACACCAAAGGACCATTCTGTATCGTGTCGCAGCGATATCGCGCGCAACAACTTGTAGCGCTTTCCACAAGACAGTAGACATGCGCAAAACAGTGCGTTTTAAAGTGATGTCATATGACATTAAATTTCGTACCGAGGAATGTTGCATTACACCATGACTCCAAACATGACGCGAAATGACGCGCCACACGCGATGGCTATTGTAATGAAATGCTCGCGTTGTAGAAGATATACATCATTTCATGAGATACCGCATTAAATTATGATGTGATGTGACAACCGTCAAGCGCAATGCGCCCTCGCGTCGCCGAATTGCACATTTGCTTTTGTTATCATATTCATAAAGTCGATTTTCCTTCATACTTAACCCCTTCTACGGAATAATTAAATCAAAAGGGCATTCCAGGCTGACTGGCAATAAACATGGATTGCGATATTGATTATTGACCATGGCTATGAATATTGGGTAATATAAATCTATTTATTTAGAGTTTCTTAAAATATCATTTAACACCTTATTAATTAATAATTACACAATCATATCAGTGTCCTACAGTAGTACAGTGCGAGTCATGTCATGATTTAAAACATCACGTAGGCCTAGGCAGTCCGCGGTGTCAATTAAACGTAAACCTTAATGCATCAACAATACGGTTCTATATAATAGTTCACTTATTTCGCAGCCAGCCGACCGGCGCATGCTCCTTCTCACTTGCTCACACAGCGAAAATTACCGAGATAATACGAAGTTTACGAACACCGAACAGCGCGCCGCGGCCCGCGCATCATGCGTCATGTTTGAATGTCATGTGCCATGCTTAATTTGGTCGAGTCATGTGTAATGCTACATTACGCGGTCGGGATATATGACGCGCAATGCAACAATCGCATTACTTACACAAGTCTACAAGACAGTATAAATTTCGCTGTGACTCGAAACTGAGCTCAATGTGTCGACCTGTCTAGTCAAGCAACCTAACCTACCCAACTTTTATTTATTTATTGTGGGGTGTAAAATCCTCATGGATCCACCTCGGGTCGGGTCGGGAGCGGTGGACGTCCCCGAGTCCACCGTCCATGGACCCATTTAGGGGGGCTGGAATAGGCCGTTGTCCGCCCTTCGCCTGCTGCGGATCGGGAGAGTGGTCGAGATCTCTCTCTCCCTTTCCGCAGCCTCTTTCTGAGAGATTACTGTTTCACAGAAGGATACCACCGCGTCCCAGGACTCGACGCTGCCGACCATCGCATTCACTACGGTCCGGCTCCCTGTTTATGCGACACAGGTATTTCCCGAAGCAACCATGCCCTGAAAGTACCTGCGTCACTCGAAACGACAGGGAGTACCGGCCGGACCGCCTCGATGGTGACGAGGCCGGCGATATGGCGTGAGAGGCTGTCTCGCCATTCTGCCACCCTGACCTCGCGAAGCTGCAACCGACGCTGCTCCATATGCATCGGCCGCTCGCCTCGCGCCCTCGCTTCCTCGCGCCATTGAAAAAGTGACCCGAGCACCTTCGCCTCTAGGTCCCAGGGCGGGGATCCGGCCAGTACACAAGCCGCCTCGTAGGTGATCGTGTGATACCCCCTTAAGACTCTGACGGCCATTGCACTCTGCGGCTTTCGCAGAACAGAGATGCTAGCGGCCGTCAGGGCAGCCGCCCAGATCGGGGCCCCGTAAAGGGCCATCGATCGCACGATCCCCACGTAGAGCCGCCTACAAGAGCCCCCCAGATTGGACGGTTTGGCGCCTTTTTTTTTTTTTTTTGTTCCCGGGGTGGAAGGGGGCTCCCTGTTTATGCGACACAGGTACTTCCCGAAGCAACCATGCCCCGAGAGCACCTGCGTCGCCCGAAACGACAGGGAGCCGTGCCTCCTCCCGAGCCAGAGGTCGAGCACTGGCCGAACCGCCTCGATGGTGACGAGGCCGGCGGTAGGGCGTGAAAGCCTGTCCCGCCATTCCGCCACCAGGACCTGGCGCTGGATTGGCCGCTCGCCCCGCGCCCTCACTTCCTCGCGCCACCGATAAAGTGACGCGAGCACCTTCGCGTCTAGGTCCCATGGCGGGGATCCGGCCAGTGCACAAGCTGCCTCGTAGGAGATCGTGCGATACCCCCTTATGACTCTGACGGCCATTGCTCTCTGCGGCTTTCGCAGCACAGAGATGCTGGCGGCCGTCAGGTCAGCCGCCCAGATCGGGGCCCCGTAAAGGGCCATCGATCGCACGATCCCCAGGTAGAGCCGCCTACAAAAGACGCTCGGGCCCCCCAAATTGGGAAGCAGCGTTGCCAGCGCCCCGGCCGCGCCCAACAACTTGGGCGCCAGCCGCCGGAAGTGGGGTCCGAAGTCCCACCGGCTGTCGAGCACCAATCCCAGATATTTCATGGTGGGCTCGACAGCGATCCGGACCCCCCCGACCACAATGTGTGATCCAGCGGGCGGCGCCCGCCGGGGGCCATGAAACACCATGGCCTCCGACTTGCTGAGGGCCACCTCCAGGCCGAGGCGCACGGTTTGGCGCCTTTTTTTTTATTTTTTTTTTTGTTCCCGGGGTGGAAAATCCTCATGGATGTCCAGGGGGCTGTCAGACTCTTACTGACTAAAAACCACCCCGGTGTTCCATCTCACACCTACGCCGGGGTCGCGGGAACACATAATTCGTCCGCATCCCCGGCTGGTGCCGGCCCGCTTGCGCGGGCCCCGTCTCGGGCGGGGGGAGTGAGGTGTACTCCCCCCGCAACGTCTGTGAGCGGCGCGCGCGGAACACTACGCGCGCCGCCTACTCGGGTCCTGATGTTTGGGGTCGACGGATGTCCCCGAATCCGTCGCCCCTGAACCCATTTAGGGGGGCTGGAAGAGGGCGTTGTCCGCCCTCCGCCTACGCCCGGTGCGCCTGCTGCGGATCGGGAGAGTGGACGAGATCTCTCTCTCCCTTTCCGCAGCCTCCTTCTGTGAGATGACTGTTTCGCAGAAGGAAACCACCGCGTCCCAGGAATCGGCGCTGCCGACCATCGAACTCACTACGGTCGGCAGCGACAGGTCACTGCCTACTTCTGAGATGAGGGCACGGCTACTTCTTTTTTGTTGTTTTTTGTTTGGCATCTCGCAGGTCAACCTACGAGGTTGTCGTCTGCTTAAGCGGACTTGCCTGTGGTTGCCCTAATAAATTAAGGCCTCCAGCCAGGACTTATCTGAGCTTAACTTGAACTGCATCGCCATTATATACTCTCTTGTGTCGCGTCGCGACTTGCTGTCGCGCACGCGATATCGCCGCGACGCCATACAAAATGGTGATTTGGTGTCGCGGCGCGCCGCCAGCGCATCGACAGTGCGACGAGGTGTCGCACAAGTGTGAAAGGTGTTGCGTAGCGATAATTGCGCAGAATCGAAAAGTACTTACTCGTTAGAGATTTTGGGGTTTATTTATAAACGATGATTAAAGTTATGAGACGTTTAAACGTCAAAAATGTATGGTTAAACAGTCGCTAAACACTACTTAACTTCAAACAACGTTTATATATAAATGGGCTAATGTTAAAACTGTCTGAATACTATAACTTAATCGTCTAAAGTATCTACCGAATAATTACTTTCCGACATGTCAGGTACTCAGGTATTTTCAAACATTCCCAGAATTTAATTTCACTAACTTGCCGTTCAGCAAATAATTTGATTCCATGAAATGTGTTCGTATTTAGAGTATTTACCGTGGTAAATAATATATTTCTGTGGTTGCGTTAAAACGTCGCTGTGTTTAATTAATTTTGACTAGACAGTTCAGTGATAGAATGCGTTAATAAACAGTTTATGCTGACTATTTATGTTTTGGCTTAATTCGTTTATTATTAGTTTTACTTATTTTAATTAATTTTTTTATATATTTTAAAAATATAAAAAATTGTGGTCCACCGGTATCGGGAGCAATGTCCATGCTTCCAATGGTTAGGGCTCCAGAGAAAGGAACCTCCTTACGATGCGAGGCGTATCGAGGAGTGATGCCTTCCAAATCAGGCCCTTGATTCAACCGCCGCCGAACGAAAGCCTCGAGAGATGTTGATTGAGGCTATCGGCCATATCGACGAGGCGAGGACGCGATCCCGGGAGAGGATGTTGGAGACTCTGGACGGGGATCCGTGGGGGCGCCCGTATAAAGCGGTTCGAGGGCAACTTCGAGCCGCGGCGCCCCCACTTACGGAGAGTCTCCAACCCGAGCTGCTGGAGGAAGTGGTAGCAGCCCTCTTCCCGGTGAGAGCGGAGCATATTCCGCCGCCGATGGCTTTGCCCGCAGCCGCAGAGTCTGCAGAGGAGGAGGAGGAGAACGCCATCAGCGTCCCAGAGGTGACACAGGCAGAGATGAGGGCGGCCGTGATGCGGCTCCGGGCCAAGAACGTGGCTCCGGGGCTCGACGGAATTCACGGCCTTGCTTTGGCCCTCGCTCTGAAGGAGTTGGAGCCCCGACTGAGAGGACTCTTCACAGCGTGCCTTGAGCGGGGCCAGTTTCCCAGTCTGTGGAAGATTGGACGTCTGGTCCTGCTCAGGAAGGCGGGGCGCCTTGCCGACTCGCCGTCTGCGTACCGGCCCATAGTGCTGCTCGACGAGGTGGGCAAGCTTTTCGAGCGCATACTCGCAGCCCGCCTCGTTGGCCACTTGTGCAGAGAGGGGCCGGACCTGGACGAGAGCCAGTTTGGGTTTCGGCATGGGCGCTCTACCATCCGCGCTGTATCGAGGGTGAGAGTCCTGGCGGAGGAAACAGTGTCCCGGGGCGGGGTGGTGGTGGCGGTGTCCTTGGACATCTCCAACGCCTTCAACACCCTGCCCTGGAGCTGCATACGGGAGGCACTGCGGTACTACCGCGTGCCTCTCTACCTCCGCCGCATCGTTGGGGCTTACTTAGCCGGGAGGTGTGTCACCTATATGGGACGTGATGGCGGAAACCAGCGCCAGGTGTCGTGCGGTGTTCCACAGGGATCGGTCGTGGGACCGCTCCTGTGGAACATCGGGTACGACTGGGTGCTGAGGGACGAGCTCCCGCCGGGCGCGGACCTGACGTGTTACGCGGACGACACGCTGGTCACGGCCCGGGGGAGTTCGCACAGGGAGGCAGCGTTGCTCGCGACGGCGGCGGTCTCACTGACGGTGAGCCGCATACGGCGCCTCGGCCTGGAGGTGGCCCTCAACAAGTCGGAGGCCATGGTTTCATGGCCCCGGTGGGCGCCGCCGGCCGG
This sequence comes from Dasypolia templi, assembly GCA_963555695.1. NCBI lineage: Eukaryota > Metazoa > Arthropoda > Insecta > Lepidoptera > Noctuidae > Dasypolia > Dasypolia templi. Next base: position 15,515,987 of record OY743140.1, read on the forward strand.
ATCACATATTGTGGTCGGGGGGGTCCGGATCGCTGCCTAGCCCACCATGAAATATCTGGGATTGGTGCTCGACAGCCGGTGGGACTTCGGACCCCACTTCCGGCGGCTGGCATCCCAGTTGTTGGGCGCGGCTGGGGCGCTGTCAACGCTGCTTCCCAATCTGGGGGCCCGAGCGCCGCTTGTAGGCGGCTCTACGTGGGGATCGTGCGATCGATGGCCCTTTACGGGGCTCCGATCTGGGCGTCTGACCTGACGGCCGGCAGCATAGCTGTCCTGCGCAAGCCGCAGCGGGCGATGGCCGTCAGAGTCATTCGGGGGTATCGCACGATCTCCTTCGAGGCGAGTTGTGCGCTGGCCGGATCACCGCCCTGGGACCTGGAGGCGAAGGTGCTCGCGTCACTGTACCGCGAGCGATGCAGCAACATATCGAGCATCGTCGGTTGCAGCTCCGCGAGGTCCTAGTGGCGGAATGGCGAGTGAGGCTGTCACGCCCTACCGCCGGCCTCAGCACTATCGAGGCGATCCGGCCAGTGCTCGACCGCTGGCTCGGGAGAAGACACGGCTCCCTGACGTTTCGGGCGACGCAGGTGCTCTCGGGGCATGGTTGCTTCGGGAAGTACCTGTGTCGCATAAACAGGGAGCCGGACGCCCGGTGTCACCACTGCGTCGACTGCCGGGGGGACACGTCGTGGCACACGCTGGCAGAGTGTGCCGCTTGGGAGGAGCCGCGCCGTGCCCTCATCTCAGAAGTAGGCAGTGACCTGTCGCTGCCGACCGTAGTGAGTTCGATGGTCGGCAGCGTCGAGTCCTGGGACGCGGTGGTTTCCTTCTGCGAGACGGTCATCTCGCAGAAGGAGGCTGCGGAAAGGGAGAGAGAGATCTCGACGCTCGACCCGGCCCGCAGCAGACGCACCGGGCGTCGGAGGAGGGCGGACAACGCCCTCTTCCAGCCCCCCTAAATAGGTCCAGGGGCGACGGATTCGGGGACATCCGTCGCCGCCCAACATCAGGACCCGAGAAGGTGGCGCGCGTAGTGTTCCGCGTGCGCCGCTCACAGACGTTGCGGTGGGAGTACACCTCACTCCCCCCGCCCGAGACGAGGCCCGCGCAAACGGGCCGGCACTAGCCGGGGTCGTGGAAGAATTATGTGTTCCCACGACCCCGGCGTAGGTGTGAGATGGAACTACAGGGTGGTTTTTAGTCAGTAAGAGTCTGACAGACCCTTCCGCCCGCCCCAGGGCGGAGCATTCATGGGGATTTTCCACCCCGGGAACAAAAAAAAAAAAAGGCTATCGGCCATCGTGTCATTGGTCGATACAACCACCTCGTGTGATAATTCGTGATATTTAATTTGTTTCTCCGTCTCAGCTTTCACGAGGTTCCCGTAATGTGGAATGGTAACATAATCGATCTATCACCACAAAATCAGGCTTATTGGCGAAAATTCAAAATTCTAATTCAATAATCTGTTCAAAACCGTTAAGCAGGTTTAACATTTTTAAATTCACATTGTAAGAGCTGGTGCCTGCAGTAGGTTTTACAAAACTCAAATCTATCTGCCGAGCCTATTCCCAACTAAATACTATTATTATTATACTAATATTTTTGACCTACTCAACCCAGTTGCTAACACACGATAACACGATGCCCCTTCGTAAGACTAGTTGTCAAACTTTCGGGCTTCTGACGACCCTTTCACGAATGACAGCCAGGACCAACGGCTTAACGTGCTTTCCGAGGGGTCTTGGTATGTAACGTAATCGCCCATCCACATACCGACCGTGGCAACCTGATCAATCGATCCGTTGAGCTATTTATTACTAAGTCATGAGTCGATCTACAACTATCGGTAAGAAAAACAAATATACAACATTGGTTATAGTAAAGCAATCTCCAATCCCACCATAAATAGTTCTGTGGGTATGATATTTTTTCTTGTATCTTTACTTTTTACGGTCCATTCAGATACCTATATACCAGTTCATAGTTCGAAGTGAAAGCATGATCGCTGCTATATACCGTCAAATAACGAGTGGCATTCTAACATGAGCTCTGCATTCGTTCGGTTAATTATCTGTATAAAATATCTCTGAATTCTGGTAACATATACCGTTAATGAACAGCATTTCATGAATACTTCCCATAGTAACAGTTTTTTTTCGATTAACTCATTTTTAATTAGGTTTAAACGAAGGTATTTTGTTGGTATACCAAATGATAAGCTCATAGTAAAGATGCCAAACATAATTACAATTTCTAACGCCGCCAACATAACTGGGCACGTCGCGGAAAATAGGATTAATTTCAAATTTACTCGATTTGACAGTTCTTTGACAGCTGTCATAACAAGCAGCTCGAGAATGAGCAGTCAAGATAAACTAGATACTTTGTAATAAAACTGTAATCGTTTAAGAAACTTGTGATACGAGTAATAAAACCTAGATGGTTTAAGAAATTTGCGCTATTAAGTTAATAATGTACCGATTGAATTGCTTTAGTTACACTGCGTAAGTGCTTATTTTATTTAAAATCTGTAGGCATTAACAATAACATACATAGAATCTGTCAAATTGCCTTACAGTTTGACGGCTGATTTCGTTTATTAATGGACTAGCACTTCGCCCGCGACTTCCTCCGCGTGGATTTGGAAAAAAAAAATTGCCCGTGTTCAACAGACATAATTTTGGCTTCTAATGGTAAAACAATTTTTCAAATCGGTCCAGTAATTTCGGAGCCTATTCAATACAAACAAACAATCAAATCTTTCCTCTTTATTATATTAGTATATATTTCAAATTTTGAAACCAGCTGTAGCCCACCAAATTCAAACTTTGGAGATTTGTTCCAATTTTTCAGAATATTTCTTGAAATTCTTAGGTGGAACTTTCCAATGTTTGACGCTTGATTGATGATAGTAAATATATTGGGCACATTGCTCACAGAACAGATGGCCGACGGGGCCGAAAGGTTCTGGAGTGGCGACCGCGTACCGGAAGACGCGTAGCGTTGTAAGGCCACAAGGTGGATCAATGCCCTTGTGAAGGCCGCAGGAATCCGCTGGGTGCGGAAAGCACAGTACCGGTCGAAGTGGCGGTGCTTGGGGGAGGACTAAATGCAACAGTGGACGTTTTTTGGACCAGAGTGATGATGGTAATGATGACACCTGTAGCTATAAGGGTGATGTTACATTATTTCATAGTTTAAATCTTTAATTTAACATGGCTTTTTAAAATTATTCTACATATAAAACCTGTCATATGGTTTCGGAACAATCGCGTATTTATTTAATCGAAATGGACCAAAATCCAGATTGGTGGTGTCACGTTTTACTAAAATAATTGTTTGGCACCCTTTATTGCTTTCGTGCATTAAGTTAAACGAGTGATTGTGTACACTGTAACATTTTTGATTTTACTAACTTTCAAGCTCGCACTCTACTGTCTCGCTATTTCATTACCTGACTAAGCCGACAAATGCGTTCACTGACTGGACCGTTCCATCTCAAATCTGAGTCGTTCTTCCCTCAAAGGATCATTACAGACACTAATATTTAAGGTGTTAACATGACCTGACCACGATCATGTCTGGACCTTGTAAAGGAGACTGTGGCCTCGGGTTTCTTAGGAAAAGATGAGGTCGATTCTCATCTAGTTTTTAAAATATTAATTACGTGTAAAAGTGTTTGTACTATAAACTTATACTTACAGAAATAAACATTATTTTTCATTAAACATCATACAAGGCCAAAATGGATCTAATAAAAATACTTCACAATTATCTGGATTCCATAAAAAAAATGGAGCCATATAGAAAATACTCCAAAAAGTCTCCATCACTGTTGGTCTGTATGTCACAGTACAACACTTTAATTTCACGGAGCTTTGTACCTAATGACATTTTAATGACTCGGGCGCTGTTTCAAGTTTTTTTAACGCCCGTCGGCTATTCCAATAGCCAAGACAGACCAAACAGACTTAAATCGGTATTAACATGGTCGTCGTACCGAATTTTGATAGTGTGCGTGTTTTCACACAGTGGTCCAACTCGGGAGCTTTCTTGAAACATCTGCGATCAATTTGATTAAAGCGGCTCTTGAAATACGAAATCTAGCATCTGATCAGTGAATATGTGCCTGTAAACTTTTGTAAGCAACTTAATTCACTCAAAGGCGCTAATATGGAGGTAATAAAATCATACGACAAAATATTCAAATAGAAGGGGCAAAAGTGATATTAGATATTTTGTGTTATTATATAGGGGTGTTAGATATGGGTATGTATCACGTGGTGCTGGTGCTGGTCTTAGGTCTGATTTCACCAATGAAATTAATGAAATTACGTTGTCAGTGTCAATATTTTCTATGGAATATTGACACTGACCGCTCATGAACGCGTTTTAGATGTCCTGAACGCGTTCAGTAACATTGGTGAAATCGGCACTTAGACTTGAAGACAAATTCGCAGTTACCAATGTTTTGGACGCTTTGAGAATACTAGTTTTAATAATAAAAAAAACAGACACCCCATACATTTTAGTAAAGTCATGTTCGTGAACGGGCGCCACGCCTTATTTTAATTTAATGTAACGTTTGAATCGTTTTAATTTGTATGACGGACGCTTTTAACGTGCTGCGTATGCATAATCTCAACATGAATGTACATTATTCATGTTGAGATTATACCAATATTTTGTAAACATATTTTGATTTAAAAGAGTTATTGTGGAGTTTCTTGTCCGTTGGTACCTTCTACGCTTTGGAATGGGCAAATAGCCTTATGTTTCTGACCGTGCGACCCCTTGACAATACAAAATTGCCTGTAAATGTATTAATTAAAATAAATGCCTTGCGTTTTTTTTTAGTTTTGAGTAAGTGACACGGCAGCTAACGCGCTCACACTCATTAATTTCAACCCTATCGGATTTATTTAACTCCGACACACATAATTTATAGTTTGACGATCTTCATCCAATCGGTTCTTGATGCGCATGCGTTGATCCTAAGTTGCGCTACTGTTTTACATTGACTGTGGCACCGAACAACACTTTCCATTTGTACATCATCTACAGCCAAGCGTAACATGCAGAAGCATCATTAAACGTTTTGGATAGAACTTGTATTTGATTTCTAATTTACGTCAAATACAACTTAGTTTACTTCGTTAGCTTGTGCGAGTTTCGTTTGTTTGAAGCCGAATAGAGTAATTAAAGTTTTTTTCGATTGTTTAAACGTTTCTATTAAACGATTGACGAGTTGAATGATTTATTTGATGTTAGAAGATAATGATTCACGAGGTTAATAGTATACCATTTACTAACCGTTTGATTAATAGCAAACGGTAGTTGATAATATAAAAGTATAGATAGTAAAAATCTCGAAACGGCTGGTTGACATTACCCGTGACCCAAGGGCTGGCTTTTATCTTGGCCAAAGACAAAGCAATACCATACAATGTGGCAATTCTGCCAGTCCCTTGGGCACATTACCAGTAGACAGCGATGCGGAGGAATTTTTGACACTATATTTTAAATTGTAAATGTTAGAATAAGAGAGAGGAGATAAAAAGGTATTAAATTGAAAGATATGGTTTAACGTAGGTGTACCTCACCATCTTTACTGCAGTATGCAAATAAATACCGAAGTAGCCCGATAGTAAACTATTAAATTAAAACATAACCTAGAAATGATGTTAAGCAAACTGAACATTTAAAACCGAAAGTTTAGGAAGGGTTCAAAGTGCTATCTCGGATCGCAACCGACCGTCATAACTTGCGGCCCGCTTGATAACATGACAAATTGCTGGTCATAATAACTGTATATTTTGGCATAGTTCCAGTTTAAAACGATTTTAAAAAGAACTATGTTTTTAACAAATAATACTTTTTGTTGGCTTGGGTCTGAAATATGAGTTAAATCTAGCTGTAAAATTGTGGCTGATTTTACACAAAAGTCTGCGCGTTATAGTTTTTTTAATTCAGCCTGCCGCACCTTTATTCAAATAAAGAAATAACTCAAAATTTACTTATTTCGAGTTTTTACCATAAAGCGAATTAACTCCGCACGGAGAATACGTCCAGTCGAACAGCAGACTCGATACGATGAAAATGACAGACATGAAAGACTGTGGTTCTGTTTTTGACCAAGGCGCGCGAACAATTTGGTACCGGTAAAGTGATCGAATTCAGTGATGCGCCGACTATGCAGAAGGTAAAATCTAAGAAGAAAGTTAAAAAAACGCAGTAAAACGAAATAAGATCGGTGTTTTATTATCCGGTGATTATTTTACATGCTTTAATTTACTCAAAAAGTGCAATTGTTTGACTTAATTCACTATAACAGACAAGGAGACGTAATTTATTTGGATACTTTTGTAACTTATTTCTGTTTTGTGTAAATTTTTTCGTATCATATTACGAAATCATATAAAGTTTAGTTTATTAGAATCGCAGTCTTTTTTTGGTTTGTTCCTGTTTACTGTTTATTTTTTCAGTTATGACTCCATTTTATTTACAGTTATCTTACTCTTTTAGTAAAATAAAGAAAGTGTAATTTAAATCCTACACCCAAATTAAACAAATTATTTAATTTGTGTATGTGAGTAGCAGGATTTGTAAGGGATTTTAAATAATAGATACTCCTTGTCCTCTTTTAGAACGTCTTTCAGGGCACGAAAAATATTGGGCTTTATTTTGGACAATGTAACACCGGAGTATGGTTCCGATCACGAGGTGAGTAATTTATATTATTATTTATGTGATGTTCCCGGTTTCCCGATTCCCGGGTCGGGTCGAAAACTGTTATTGTAATTTCTGTCAAGAAATTTTTAGCCTGGAGTAAGGAATTTGGAAACAATATTTAGTTGGTACCTAAATTTTAATTTTATTCTTTACAGAAATCTCAGTTTGAGCACACAGACTCGGTCAACAGCAATAATTGATGGACAACACGTGAGTGTTGATGAAATAGACGACGATGACGTTTTTGAAAATACTCCAGCTCAGGGTGGATTCACCAATGAAACTGAACGTGATCAGCGCATAAACTAGGTTTAAGGGCTGTCAGTGTCATTATTTTCTATGGAATATTGACACTGACAGCTCTTGAACGTGTTTTAGATGTGCTGATCGCTTTTAAAGCATTACATTTTATAGTTGACTACACTTTGATTAGAGTTTGCAAAACGTTTTATAAGGCCGCGTTAAACACCTAGGACCATATGATATTTACGGTAGAAAATAAAATAAAAATAAATGTTTTTTCACTAAATGGTTTGAGAGGAAGACAGAAAAAAATACCCCGAATTACTTTAATTAGCTGCGATCATAGAGCACATACATTCAATTCTTATGATTGAATCTCACTACGTAAGAGCAACAAACGAATATAATATAGAAGGCAGCAAAACTATTCAAAAAGCAACGGAAGAGTAATAACGACGTAGGTACTTATATAACATATACACACAACATTTATATGAAAACTGAATTTAATCTTGCATTTTTCCACCCAAGAAGCATCATAAAGAGCATAACTCATAAATTTATGGTACTGGGACACACGCAGAACGAGGCTGATAGCGTACATAGCCTTATCGAGAGGGAGGTGGAGAAAAACTTAAAATCTGGCCCAATAAATACAACCAACCAGTATTACAGTTTATGCATATTATGTTAACAGTGCAACAAAATTAAATATTTGGTCTACTTGCTAGATGATTTTTTATATAAAACTGCAACATTTATAATTACTCCATCCGAATCTACATTATTTGTTTAAATTTTTTATTGAAAAGTGAAATAATAACGGACATTTATTTAAATATGTCGTGTAGAGCACACTCACATTTAGCCAGTTATGAGTAGTGCCGGTCTATTCTGTACACACCTTACCTTGACAACTTATGTGAAGTGAACTTGAAAAGATCTTTACAAGAGCTGTCAATAGTCGTTAATCGTACAACGCCCTTCGCTTCTAATATAGTTCCGCTTCTGTAGCGCATCAGGGATGTTTGCTTAAGCCTGTGTGGATTGCTCCTACGCTAAGATGCGAAAAAAATATTGCGCATGCCTGGTGCACCGAGTGCGGGCCAGTCCCAACATTATACTGCGGTATATCGCGAGCATACTGGATTGCTTGTGTGTGAATCGCTACTGCAAGCTTTACACATCGGTGTTGAGCTTGTAGGGAATAAAATAAATGTCTCTAATAGCCTCTATACAAAGTTTCATGCATCTGAACCAGTTTTCGAAACACTTTTTCCAGTCCGCCGTAGTTACCTCGTTTACAGCCTGCTCGAACGCTGACAGCTCATCTTCCGGCGACGAAAATTGCATCTCTTTGAGCAGATTTTTTATTTTCGGAAGTAAAAATAAGTCACACGGTGCTAGGTCAGGGCTGTAAGGAGTTTGACCGGAGTGCTATCCAGGAAGTCCCTCGTTTTGAGCGCGATGTGCGAAAGCGCGTTGTCGTGGTGGAGCAGTAGCCCGCGGAGCCCTGTGTTTGGTCGCTTGTTGCTCACAACAGTGAAAGATTCTGCCAAAGCATTTGGAATTACCATTCGGCGTTGATGTATCTTTGGTTCCGTCGTTCCGTAAAGGAATTGACAACAAGTAGCCAGTAAAATTGAAAAAGCTCGCGATAAAAATCATCCCCTCGCTTCTAGATCGCTTCACTTTGGTAGGCGTTGATTCGTTTTGAAACGCCCCAGCCGTCGACTGGCGCTTCGTTTCTGGATCGTATTGATAAATCCAGGACTAATCATCTGTAATGATGTCGTAAACACGCTGAGACGAACCTGCTTTAAATTTGTTTACCCTATCACGGCACCATTCCACCCGGGTCTGCTTCTGAGCATCGGGGAGGTTATGCGGCACCCAGCGTGAAACTATTCTCCTCACGTAAAGATGCACTTGTAGAATTTCATGAAGGCTTCCCGATCCAACCTGCAGTATTTGCTAAATCTCTTGATACATTACTCGCCTATTGTCCTGGATTAAATTTTTCACTGCTAGCACGTTTTCTTCCGTAACAGCCGTCAAAGGGCGACCACTTCTTTCTCATCCACCAAAGTTAGTCGACCGCGCTTGAATTGTTTATACCAACTATACACGGTAGACTTAGAAGGGCCTTCATCCATGAATGCCATTTGAAGTCTATCGTACGATTTTACCGGTTTCGAAAATGTTCCCGACGCAGACCCATTTTTAATAGGACACGATAATGTAAAATTTAGCTCTCAAACAATGTGGAGGGAAGTTTTGAAATTGGAGCGTATCTTTTTTTTTCTTACAAATAATAATATTTTCAAAATAGACTTTATCTGGCCAGTCTCTCATACATAAAAACTTTTTACGCAATACTTTCTGAGTGGCCCGGTGGCAGTGTTAAGTGTGTAGGTTAAGGATTATTAGCATATTTGAGTCCAAGTTACTTGCTAAATATAAATAAACAGTGACAATCCAAATTGCAACTAAAGAGCGATTGAGGTTAACCGATAAAAAATCTTAATTATATCCCGTGTTTAACGACCCAACGACTGCGACGACTAACGACTTTAACTCGCCCATGTAAACGAGAAGCCGATTGCTACCGTCTCCCGCGTACCTTATTGCAGGGCTGCCAGACAGTTAATGTAAAATGGAAGACATCTGTCCTAATACCGGTGACTAGGAATTGACTAACCTTCAACGCTTTTCTCGTTTAAGAAACGGTCAAACGATTGTAGGTCCCACCCGTGACAGTAAAAGAGATACAAATAGGTATCAGTTGATCGCTGACTAATCACACCGCGCCGTCCGGTGAGAAATTGGTTGTTCCAGCGACAAGAGCTGTAAAAGAAAGCAGTCGCTGAGCGACGCTCGCTTGGCAGGCAAAACACTCGCTGAGTCTCACGCTTGGTACAAACGCATACCAGCGAGTAATCGCTCGTCGTAGTCGCGTACTCGCTGCTCATCGCTCGCCAACTTGTTTTTAGTTGCTATTTCTACTCGTTTCTCGCATCGATCGGCGAGCGACACCTACCTAAAGCTAAAAATAACTTTACACGTGACCGTTAAGAGGTGAGAATGACTATGCGAGACTCGTAGGTAACAGTATCACCAGGCGATTTTATTTTATTTATGTTATTAGATGTTACAAAACGCCAACAAACCATGTTGATATGAGGGGTCACTGCCACATACTTAAGTACATTTGGAAGGCGGGGTAGGCGCCACAAAGTAGGCGCCACGCTGGCGCGTTGTCCTCCCACAGACTGAGTTGATATGTCTAATTAAATATGTCACTCTGAGCACCGAGGCTGCTCAATAATACCAGCCAATCATTGTCCCACTGCCGGGCAAAGGCCTCTTCTGAGTCTCATACAGATAAGGCACGAGCATTGATCACCAAGCTTGCTCGAAGATTCCTGACTTATATTATTAACTACAAGTCCCACCCTACACACCTTACAGCACCCTAATTGCGTAACACACTATATACATCTCAATCAGAATAATTTTGAAGGATTTCATAATCTGAATCGTCAATACACATTGCTATTCAACGTGGCAATGTTGCCAGCCTTCCGGGCACATGCCAGTGATGCGGAGTAGTACTACGTGTCCATTTTGTTTTTGTATTCATTTGTATAGTTAGTTAGTTAATCTTTTAATTTCATCCTTCGGTCAATATTAGTATTTGACAGTAAGGAATCAAGTGTAAAATGATTTTAAAATAATAATTGATTTGTTTAAGGATATTGCTAATTGATTGCTACTTATGTTAGAAAAAAATCTGCTAAGCACCGAATAACGCGATAAATGTTGTTGAACTGTCAAAATGAAAGCCATTGCTACTGATAGGCTAAATGAAAGCTGTGCTGGCAGTAAATGTGTAGTACGAATGTGTTAACACAGTATGCGAGAAACAAAAGCTTGCAGATTAACTATGTTATTTATGTAGTCCAGCACCCAAATTGCGTAACAAATTTTCGTAAACGATTACGACTAATCTGTTTAATTTTAACAGTTCAACAACATTCATTGCGTTTTGTACATTGTTGAGCAGATTTTTTATCGAACTTAAGAAGCAATGGATTAGCAATCTGTTTTGATTCATAACCTAGGACTTCGTAAAACCGTGATTTGCGATGCTTATTATTTTAAATAATGTAGTATGCAAGTATCGTGTGGCTCCTGACTTTTTATAAATCTAATTTCGTCAATCACCTATTCGAGGCGGTAACCTCTCCTTCAGGTAAGTATTTACACATTACTCTCCCGTTTTCATGGAAAACACATAAAACAACCGCCAAAGTAATGATTTCGCGCAACTCGTCTCGAAGGGAATAAAATGTAAGTAAAGATGTTGTTTGGAGATTGAAACGAATTGATAGTCGGGACTATAAGAGCATTAGCAATAAATCTCAGAACTGTTACCCACTGCTTTCGGGTTAACTTGGCTTTGAACCAAACGCGTTGGATGATGCATTCGACTGATGTCACACTGGCGAAATATGTTGAAATCTTTCGAATTGTTCGATCGATTCTTCAGAAATCGAAAGCTTTGAAATGGTAATAAGAAATAGACATGGCTTTCTTTTGTTGCATAAGGCCGCTCCTCATATGGAGAAAGAAAGAGCTTGCTCAATGCCTGATACCGATTTCGAAGGAAGTGTGGGAGAATGAAGGTGCTTACAGATATTTTCGATTTTTTATCGACACTGGTTTTTCTGGCCGTCATGACGTAGACGTACTCAAGAAAACATCGTCCATCGTCAAAAATCGACCTCAGCATTAGGCACCTACTCATTGTATTTTTTTGTAAGGAAAATAATCGTATATTGAGAAATAAAAACCGTTGTCATGGATGTCAAATCTTCTTCATAACGATTTTCTTCGCCGTGTGTGTTAGCCAGTGATGTGTAACATCATATGCCAGGTTTGAACCCGCAGCCTTGTGCCAGACAAGTGGATATCTTAACCTCTGGCATGGCCATCACTGTCACCTACCGATAAAACAAAAGTTAAAGGATTACAAAGCCAAAAGATAAGTAACTAAAAAAACCCATCACAAAGCCGTCAACTACGCATTATATACATCAAACTAAATAACTTATCACAAAACTAATATGCTGGGAAACAGATTCAATGTTCATTTGAATTGCTAACGTAACCATGAATTCGGCACAAGATCTTAGTCCCATAGCGTAGAAATTATTCGTCGGTTTTCAAAAAAAATTGCTGTTTCATAGAAAAATGCAACACCTACGCGGTCAAAATATACTGAATAGTTTTTTTTTACCAAAAGTGTAGGTAACAACAATACTGGTAAACAATAAAGATGATAGATAGGTAATGTTATTTGTTTTGTGACCATGTTTAACATCGGACCCCTCGCAGCCACGTGTCTCGAGTGCCACTCGAAATGTCTATGAAATGTCATTGGACACAAGTGGAAATTACTACCATATTTTATGGGGTCCGTAGTGACATAAGGAAGCCTTTCATTTTGCCCAATCTATTAGTCTGAGAGGCAATTCCCTTTTTTAAGAACGTTTGACGTTCTCAGTCACATTCTGTCAAAAATACAATCAATTTACATACATTTTTGACAAGTTTTAGACATTGATGGTCGCTGGGATGAGATTGCGACTTTAACTCGAACGTTTTTTAAGTACCTGAATTGGCCTTCTATTATTGGAATGTGTCTCTGATACTAAACTTAACCTAAATTAAATTAAACAAAGTATGTTGTGCAGGTGAAATGTGTGTACTTTCATTTAATTCTTTAAAATTTCACCTTTTAAATTTTTGCATTTTAAGTTTTTCCTTGCTTATTATTTATTTATCGAGTTATTAAGTATAATAAAAATACATGTCTAGTCTAAGTGTGTAGTTGTCTCAATACAAAGTTTGTGTAGTCTAGCATGTCGATTCTGTAAAAATCTCACAGTGAAGACTAGCGTGGAGTGAGCTGTCAGTGTCGTCCCGTCTTAGTCAATCCCTAGCATAAGTGGCACTGACAGCAAGCAGTGACAGCTCACTCCACGCTCACTTAACTTAAAGGTGAGATGGTTACAGAATAACACTACTGTACTGCAGAAAGTCAGACATAATCTTGCGTAATAAAAAAAAACATTCAGGAAACTAAAATACCTGATTTTAATAAATGGTTAAATATCGTTAGATTTTATGATTGAGCAAGTTCAATATGTCTGCTACGGAACCTTTACCCATAGTTCGACCGTACTCCACGCACTTAGCGCCATATTTCTTATTTATATGACGAATGACCATGTCCCAATATGTTATATAACACCAGATGTCGTTGAGTTATGTGTGCGCATTAATTCGTTGGATGATCTTTTTTCCGGAACGTAACAGTTGTGAAAAATAACATAGTTATGAGATAAAGTTAAGTTATTTATCTCGAATTTTCGAATTCGAATTTGGGTAGTATCGAATTGATTAACCATCTTGTTTCGTGTTTCTGTGTTAACAAGTTTATCTTAGCTTCCAATTTCCAGCCAAAAGATGTCTAGTGCTCGCGTGGTGCCGTAGGTCGTAGGTACCTGACGATATGTACTGACGGAAACGAATTTCTTTCTATGGGGCAATCCAACTCATAGGAAGTTATACGGTGCTGCTTTGGAGATCCCGAAGATTGCTTAGGAAATCACAATGTAGTACCACCATAAGGTCCGACATAAATCTCCACTATTCCAAAACGTAGGGTATCCATGAAGATTTATGGGTATCCATAAAATCAAAATCAAAATTAGGCTGAAAATCTGCACTTTTTGAATGTCAAAATTACATAAGACAGTCAGTCAGAAACGCCCCGCCCTTCACGACTTCCTAGTACTTTAGCTAGGAAGAAGAAGTGGCGCAACAAACTCTGCAGCAGCACAGCTGTCTGATATGTTTATTTTTTATTGCTGAATGAGCCTGCTCTTAACCTCGATCACGCCTGATCGAGTGCGGTGGATGGTGTTAATGCTGGAACGAGCTTGCCCAGAAGATCCTGTTCACTCTCGCTTTGAAAGCAGACAGGTTAAATGTGGAAGGAACACAGACTCTGGAAGGGAGCTTCAACACTTCGGCTGTGCACATAATAAATGTGGAGGAGAAGCGCTGAGGCCGACTGGTTGGGATATCAACCAAGTGCGGATGGCACCCTGCACTACGTCTGGAAGTCCGGTAGTAAAAAGGCGATGATGGAATCAGGTCGTGGAGCTCCTGCGCACACTCTCCGAAGTTTATTAAGTAAAGTAAGTAGTAAAATAAGTTAATAAAAGCCCATTTTCGACTATCTAGATAGTTGTGACTTACGAGGTAATAAAGTTATAAATAGGAAAAAGTCACAACTCATCAGGTGGGCTCCACCAGTTTTCGAACAATGTCTAATGAGGTACCTAACAGAACATTAATTGCCATGTAATTACCTACTTACGATGTAACATCATGTTTTATTACTACTTTTACGACAGCTGCTTTCATCGTGGACCATAATCATAGTTTTATTAGTAACCTGTGTTTTGCCCTCGACTGCATCCGCGTGGATTTCGTATTCCCTCAATCTTCTATAAACCTTTACGTGCCATTTCAACCGTCTAGAAGTCGTAGGACTGGTTTGTGTTGACAGAAGAATAGACAAAATATTAGATAGAATAGACCAAATGACAGATTCCTTTTATTCATCTGTAATTTTGTCTATTCATCCATCTGCAAAACTTTTTTAATGACTAAAAGAGATGTATGAAAGGAGAAAACATGACGACTCCAAATAAAATTATGATGACCTACCTAAATACTCCGGCTCAATTTGACAAGTTAACAAATTCGGTTCAGCGGTTTAGCCGTCATGCTGTTGACTGCATCGGACACCATGGCCATTGTTCACCATGCATTGTTGATATATCACCGATTGATCTTCGAGCTGTGGAAGTTATGTCATCAAGAGATTTCTTTGTCTGTGATAATGGGTCATCTGTACTTTTACATACTGCATGTTAAGCTTGCAAGTTCTTTTATTTCTGAGTCTATTTTTCCAATGACCCATTCAATAGCTTGACGAGCTTTACCAGCATTCAAGGATATTCTGTTGGCTAATTAATCCTCCATGAAGCTACTGAGTGGAACACCTTGTACTGTGACTACAGCTTCTTGTGTCAGCAGAGTTTTAGAAGGGTCAGAGGGATGTGGATTATATCGAACAGTCTCATCAACAGCTATGTAACGGCAAAATGTCAGGTTTGAGGTTTTCAAAAACCGCTTGGAACTGACCAGTCTGTGTGTGATTAAAACTCCATCTAATAACTGCCTTTCGATGACATCTGTTCCGATAACTGCTGGATTCATAGGATTGGGATATTTTCGCCATGCTGCTTGAGCAACCGTCTCCCACGGATGTTTGAAAATGTGTTCTGAGGTCCAAATCTTCATTTTATATTAAAGATGTCTACGAAATAAATCAATTATTTTGAGATAATACTAAAATTATCTCATTAGAAGCCTGTTTTTTTTTCCTTGAAATTTCGTTACTTAACAGTCACATTCACACACAGACGACCTTTATCCTCTCATTATAGGTTTGAAGTCAATAGGTTTGAAGTCATTAAGAGCGCAGGTCGGATACCACGACACGCCTGCTGTTTTAGACCCCAACGGCTTGGCACGCGACGATGGGATTATACCACATGGAACGACCATAATGCCCTGGAAGTTAGGCAGGATTTTGGTGTGGGATGCAACATGACTGTGTCCACACCCTTGCGCCGGTTCTGGAGCGGCTTCCAATTTCAATCTTATTGGGAGTTGTTTGAGCCATTTGGGGTTGAAGAAACACTAGGGCCATGGGGTCTGAGTACCCACCTGTTTTTTCGAGCCATTGCAAAGCGATTGGTAGTTTCGTCACGCGACCAGAAGGCTGGACTATTTTTTGGCCAAAGAATTAGCATCGTCATACAATGTGGCAGTGCTACCAGCCTTTTGGGTACTTTTTCTATTGACAGCGATGTGAATGAATTTTTTGATGCCCTATTTTTCTTTTCCTTCTTTTTTTATAGTCATGTTCATATTTATTATTTAAAGGCTGTCTATAGCTTGTATATAACAATCAGATAGATGCACTTTCGCGTTTCATTTAAGATTGAATCTCATCAACATCTGCTCAGCAGTTTACCCGTAAAAACGAGAAAACAGACAAAGATGCTTCCTTAATCATAAACATGAATAAATATACAGTTATGATCCTAACGCAAGGGTCAATGTCAAGCCTCTTAGGTCTAAGCACGTAAGTTTGAGTTACTTTCACTTAGAGTGGATGATAAATCTCAAAGTTATTGTGGCATGTATATGTTGCTACTGCGCTCTGTTAAGTTATTGTAGCCAGTGACAGTATGTTTTGAGAACGCTTTTATAATAAACATCTACTTTCGATTTTGTTGTTGAATTGATTATTGCTTTGATAACAACCAGTCACAGATGGAATTTATAACATTTGCTTCTGGTTTTTTTTAATCAAATGAACGTTTGGTTGTCATTCTTCGTTGGTATTTCATGGATTTAATGTAGATACCGATGTATTATTAACAAAAGGGAAATTCATTGATCCTCTATTAAGTTCTTGATCTCTTAATGGTGATCGCCTATTCTGATGGACAAAAACTTATTGACCTTTTAATGATGATCGTCTTTTTTTAATAAGTGGGCCTTTTACATCATCACGTCACCCTAAATAACAATAAACCTCAAACATAAACTGATAAGCGTAGTGGGACCATGGCAACATGATAACAGCCGCACAGGACGATCAAGGGTTAAGCTATGCTTGGCGCGGTCGGGTGTTGGATGGGTTACCATCCATAACTTATCGAGACCCCGTTAGTCTCGGCTGTCTTTCGTACTTAGATCTTTGACAGCCGTAATGAGTAGACCGAAAGTCTTACCAAGCTCACCAAGGGCACAAGGTGGAGTGGTGTCTGAGAGTAGAGACAAAGCGTAGAGAGATTAATGCCAAGATGAGTCAGCGCATTATTGGACTTGCATAGGCTTGACACGAAGCAAGAAAGAATGGTGTAAAAGGCAGGAGGCTCATGCCCAGGCAGTGAGTTGGATAACCTGTTGATAATTAATTTGTCATTATTACGTGTTTCTTTTCGAGCAGAGCTGTATACAGGGTGGAAGGGACATCGACGCACAACCTGATACCATGGACTCAGTTAATGATTTTGAACCCCTCTGCGTTGAAATTTTAATAGGTTATTTAATTCAATATCAAATTTCAACTAGAAAGTAGTGGCTTGTTGGTAGTTGCTGAAAATCAGCGCTGTTGACGATAGGTTGGTCCGAAGTCACAGCATTCTGCTGAGCAACGACCTGTTCTTCCACAGATGCGACGCACAGCTTAATTATTGTTCTTATTACTGTTGTTAAGAAAAGTAGTAATTTTTCTTCGCAATCTATTTTTCGTTTGTATTGTTTGTGTTATGTTATTGTCATTTGCCAATGTCGCAACACACACAGAGCAATGTGTATTGTCTTTGGTGTTTACTGACATAAGGCAATGGACAACATTGAAAAGCGTTTTATTTTTATTTTATATTCTGAGTACGAAGCCCTTGTCTACTTTATTTGTATGTAATTTGTGTTTTTATTTTTATAATGCGCGTTTTGTTTGTGCAGAATAAACTATTTTTCTTTCTTTTATCGACACATATAGGTATACATTAGGGCTTTACCTACAAAATGCCTTTGAAGAGTTTGTTGGCTCCCGTACACCTGACTTCTTCAAGACGGGCATTGAAAAATTACCACTGCGCTGGCAGAGATGCATCGATATTTTGATAGACAGAATTTTAAATAAATATGACTTTCTTTCTGTATACTAAACGGCAATTTCATATATTTAATAACAAACACGAAACAAGGAAATTATGCAACGATGATGTTCAAGGAGGGAGGAAATGTTTTTAACAGAAATTTTAAAAGTGGAACGTGATTGAGCACACCTTATCGACATGTGCAAGGCAATCCATATCCGTACTGCTTGAGCTGTAAAAGACCTTGTCATCAAAACTGGTGAAATGCATCTCTAGTCTTAAGTTTAGCATATATAATTTAGTTAGGTATTGAGTCATTGAAACCATCCTGTATGTAACACAAGCTTGATTTAAAGTCAATTCAGTATTATAGGAGATCGATTCTGATAATTGATTGCGATTATTCAAATCAAGTGTACGCAGATTTTTAAATTATCGAGTATCTTTGATTAAATTATTAACTATTATCCCTTCGGCAATTTTGTTCATACAGGCCTAATTTCACCAATGAAATTGAACGCGATCAGCGTTCAAACTACGTTTTACGGAAACGCGGGCCGTCGCGCATCGCGAGCGGCGGCGCGGGCGGCGTGGCTCGCGTCTCTCGCTCTCATACAACGCCATATGTTTGAATCTAGTGCGATTTATATGGGCTGATTTTACCAATGAAATTGAACGCGATCAGCGGTCAAACTACGTTTAAGAGCTGTCATTGTCATTATTTTCTGTGGGATACTGACAGCCCTTGAACGCGATTTAGATGTGTTGACCGCGTTCAATTTCATTGGTGAAATCGGCTCTTAGCTAAACGCAACGTATTCTTGCGTACTATTTATTTAAAACAAATGTTGTAACTGGTCCACTTAAAATATATTGACTTGACAGATGTAAATCGTAAAAGTAAACGTTTTATCAACAAAAGTATTAATTTTATGGACACAGATTTACGTTAACGAATGACAGAATTTCAACAACCAATAGTAGAAGTTGGTTTTTATTACTAATAAAAATACGAAAGTAAGTTTGTTTATTATATATGTAAGAGCGGGAGGGCTCGGGGGTTTTAAATGATAACGATCAAACATCTTTACAACACTTTTATCACTCACAACAAACAATGATTCACACAACTTCATTTTACAAGGAGATGCACACAGTTCTTATTACAATTTAATACTTCGCGCTCTGCGACTAGAGCGAGCCTATTTATGCGTTTAAAAACAACTGTCAACGTCACACAGCAACGACTTCCGTTGACATTTGTTTTACAATAAGATTTACATTGAATTTAGTAAAAATAATACAACAACAATAATAACACTATTTGATTTCTAATTAATAACACTTTTTGAATACTTTTAATTTGTAAACGTAGTTAGGTAACAATCATTATAATTAAATGAACTAACAGTAATGTTCCAATGCACTTTTTAGAGTAGATGTTTAAATAAAAACAAACCTTAAAATTAACAATATTTGCTTTAATACGATGTTATAATGTAATGCAAAATGACTTATTTATATTTTACTGTACTTATTTGTGTTTCCGTTACGTCATCAGCCGCTATGACGTTTGTTTTAGTCTGTGGTACTGTTTTTATTTGTCAGCGCTATCACGGCCATACTTACGAGCGGACCTTGCTAGGTCCAGCGAATCTCTGAAAAAGACGAAAAAATTAAAATATGCAAAAACTTTAACACCAGACTCAGAGGCAGCATTGCTGCTTAGTCTGGTGAAACTGCCAAACTCAGAGGTCGCAGATCGTGGCTTGACCATAAAGATTCAGAGGCTCGTCTTTGACTTGGATTGACTGAATTTTATTTAACCAACTATCTGAAATCATAGCCATGACCAAGGCCTTTTAATACAACCATTTTGCCAACTCAAAATCAAACTCAGAGGTCGCAGATCGTGGCTTGACCATAAAGATTCAGAGGCTCGTCTTTGACTTGGCTTGAAAGAGTATTTTTTTTTTTTTTTCTCTCGTATTTTATTTCTTCATTTTATTTTTTCACTTTTTTTTTTTTTTTTTACCAACTAATTCCATATGAATCGTTTCATTTAATTTTGTCCATCAAATTAACTTTTCCATCACAAGCAATTTAATAAACAATTTCTCACCTTTATTTTTAATTATTATATTTATTCTTGCTATCACGGTCTATTCATTCAATTAAATTAGGATTAGTTACCAATCTCACGTGTTCATGTGCGATTACAGTATTTTTATTTCGCAGGGACCAAAGGTCTCTCACTTCGTATCTATGATTGTCGAGGACTTTTAATATTTGATAGGGTCCCAGATATTTCGGTCCTAGTTTGTTACCCGACCACTGAGTGTCTTTACAAAGAACAGTCTCCTTCTAGAAAGGGTCTAATTTTGGCGCACTTAGAATCGAAACGTATTTTTTTTTTTTTTGCTGTTTCGGCCATTCTGTGCTCAGCGTCTAAACGGATCTCATCTTTGTAAATATCTTCGTAAGATAGGCATATCTGTTCGATTGCAGGGCGAGAGCATCATTTACCAAGCAGGGGTTCTAAAGGGGAATATCCTGTAGCTTTAGATTTCGTACAATTTAATGCTAATTACAATTCACCTATTTTATTAACCCAAACTCTAGATTGCGTTAGAGAATTGCTGTAAGGTGATCTTTGAGAGTGCGCATTTGTCTTTCAGCTTGACCGTTAGCTCTAGGTGTACCGCGGGCAATAGCATGATATTCTTGCATGTAAAAATCTTGGATTTCTGTGGCCATAATAGCAGATTCTCTGTCAGAAATAATTGTACATGGGGTGCCGAAAATATTAATCATTTCGCGGAAACAAATATATGGAAGTATAAATTTTGTAAATGCATCAATAGCTACCAGAACGTTTGCTTTTTTGTTTGTGCCGGTAAGATTACCCATAAGGTCTACGTGTATCGTGTAGAAAGGTATGCTTATTTTATCAATGAGGTGCAGTTCCATTTGCTTTTTGCCTGAAGAATCTTTGCCAATATTGCATTGTAAACAGTTATCGCAAAATTGACGTACCCGTTTTGTCATGTGTTTAAACCAAAACTGTTCTCGAATTTTATCCTAAGTACGTTCCCACCCCGTACGTAAAAGACTTTCGTGGTATCTATTTATTAATGAACAAACATGTGATTCAGGGACTACTGTACGAGTTAGTGATTCTCCTTTTTGGTTTTGTACGGTTATCATCAAGAGATTGTGTCCGTATGGACTGAGGAGTCGTGTCTCATATTCGAATTATTTTTTTTTTTTTTTTACTAAATCGTCTGTATTTTTTTAACTTACTTTTGAGTTTTTTTTTGTCCCTCTCTTGCACAACTATAATCTGCGTTAGATATTTTGATAAAACATTTTTTTTTTTTGGATTGCTGCCTAAAAAATCTACGTGGGCCCTTACTTACGGTAAATAACATCAAACTAAACTTTTTGTAAGTGTGGTCTAAGAACACGAAGTGTTAATTCCTATTAATGTTTTGAAGCTTTAAGGGTATTACACAACTGTAAACTTGTGCCGTGTCGAAAGTGTTTTATTGCTCTGACAACAGCAAGTCTCCAATTCGTATGAATGATATCTTGTTGTAGCGTCATTAGTGAGCATACAAAAGTTTTCAAAGACTTTGCGAAGACTACTGTCATTCTGAATGACTCCTAGACTTCAATTAGAAGAGTTGGGTGGAAAATGCAAGTTTAGGTTCATAGGTTAAAAGTTTGATGACATATTGTCTTGTTTTGTAATCAGGAGCACAAACGTTACGTCTTTTATCAATTAATGTAATTTTTGAGGACAACCGTGATTTTTGTGTCTACTTACAGCTTTTTGTCGGCTATTACTACTCTATAGACTTCAATAATTGTCCTTACCTTTTTTTTTCTTTAACAGATGCTAATCCAATTAGGAACTTATAACTGAATGGTTAATTTTTACTTCGAATATACACACACTATTAAATTTGGCTACACTGATTAACGTTTTTCACTCGAAGGTGTGCCATTGTCCCGAAAACCTCTAAATTGCAAAAGCTCTATTTAGTGATTACCCTTAATTAACCCAGCAACTTCTTGCAACTGTCAATAATACGAAAAAGAAAGATATCACCAATTTGAAGTAAAACTTCTTTAGGCGCCTTTTCCTTCTGAATGGAGTCGCGTTCTCGGTGTGATGGTGGTGCAGCTCTTAACGCAGTAGCAGAAACAGAAGTTTTCTCGGATTTCTTCTTTTTTCTTTTAATTCCAGCAGCTGTCATATGGGTGGCCTGGTTTCTTACAGATGTCACAATGTCTGTTCCTGCAATCACGAGAAATGTTGGTACTGATTTGTTACAATTGTAACACGTCGCAATTGTTGGAAGGTCAAGTCTTGGTTGGTGGCATGAGGTTTATCTGATAATGCATCGACATATTCAGTGTGCTAACCTAACTGCTGATATTACAGCTCCTACCATGAGCTCAGTTGGAGCATTCGGAGAAATTATTGAAAACAAACGCAAGGATTTGGCAACATATTCAGAAAAAGATTTAGCCTGATTTAAAGTATATTTCCGAAATGTATTGACGCACACAATATACCTAGTTTTGCCACTAAATTGTGCTACGAGTTCACTTTGGAGTGAATCAAAATTAGCAAGAGAATGAGCAGTAGTGTGCCTATTGCTTAGCACGTTGTTTGCAAGCATGCCAATCCCTTCATCATAGCAAAAAACTGAATTAACTTGCGTGGTGATTAAAGACGCAACTTGTTTACACCATTCCTCAATTGTCATTTTATGCTCGTCTGGATCATAATGAGGTAAATGAATTTTACTTATCTTGTGGGTACTCGTGTTTTTATTCCGAAAAACCATCCTTTCCAGCCACTTGACCTGGCTGCGAAGTAAATTCAGGTCGTCCGAATTTCCTGGTCGAGAGGTCGGCATAGTAGGCGTGTACGTTTATGGGTCCAGTTCAAGCTTAGGCTGATCCCTTTCTTCTGATGTAAGAGCGGGAGGGCTCGGGGGTTTTAAATGATAACGATCAAACATCTTTACAACACTTTTATCACTCACAACAAACAATGATTCACACAACTTCATTTTACAAGGAGATGCACACAGTTCTTATTACAATTTAATACTTCGCGCTCTGCGACTAGAGCGAGCCTATTTATGCGTTTAAAAACAACTGTCAACGTCACACAGCAACGACTTCCGTTGACATTTGTTTTACAATAAGATTTACATTGAATTTAGTAAAAATAATACAACAACAATAATTACACTATTTGATTTCTAATTAATAACACTTTTTGAATACTTTTAATTTGTAAACGTAGTTAGGTAACAATCATTTTAAATGAACTAACAGTAATGTTCCAATGCACTTTTTAGAGTAGATGTTTAAATAAAAACAAACCTTAAAATTAACAATATTTGCTTTAATACGATGTTATAATGTAATGCAAAATGACTTATTTATATTTTACTGTACTTATTTGTGTTTCCGTTACGTCATCAGCCGCTATGACGTTTGTTTTAGTCTGTGGTACTGTTTTTATTTGTCAGCGCTATCATATATATATATATATATATTCACTCCAAAACAGCTGAACGGACTAAGACGAAATTAGGCACACAGATAAACCATGACCTAGGTCATAGGGCTACTGAGAATATGCAAAACATGACAGACGCCTCCGTCCGCTCCACGAGTTTACAAATGCTTCTTCATCCCAACACTACAGGGTACAGGTGCAGAGTTGTGCAAAAGTAGATTTTGGGCATACTTTCAAATATGAGCTACGTATACTTCGTTAATCCAACACATAATGAGCTGTGTTGAGGCGAAGAAGGGAATGCGATGAGTTTGTACGTAAACTTGCTAAATGCTTCTTAATGTCAAGACTTGCACAGGTGTTGCGCTAAACAAGCTATTGGGTAGCCGAATTGTCAATATGAGCTACGTATGCTTCATTAACCCAACACATGAGCTGCGTTGAGGCAAAGAAGGGAATGTATTGTGTTTGTACGTAAACGTGTATATAAATGATTCTTTACGCCAACGCTTTCACGGGTGTTGTGCTAAAGAAGCTTCTGGGTTGGGCAGAGAATTTGTAAATTCGAGCTATGTAAGTAGGTATTTAAGCTTCTTAACACATGAGCATTGTTGCAGCGGAGAAAGGAATGTATTTTGTTTATCCGTACTGCACCCTAATTGCGTAACACATTTTGTTTTTGAATGCGATTCTGAAATGAAACAAATTGCGATCTTAATCGTTTGCTATAATCGGAATTGTGTAATAAAAATGATCTCAATTCTGCCTAATTTTATAGGGATGTATATAATTTCTAGCACTATCTCGCGTTTTGTTTCATCGAAAAGGAATTATTCGCTTCCGAATAATTTTGCTACAATTTAATTTTGTTTTAACTACAACTGACCGTCTACTAATGCTTTTAAATAAAATTGTACAATGATGGCTGAAAAATTAAAACCCAATAAATAAAACAATTTCTACCATAAACTACCAACATTGAAATACGCAACGAAACGTTCTTTTCTTCACGTTTTAGTTATCTGTGGCCAATGACAAAATCGTAGAAAAGCAGTGTTGTCAAATAAGTGGGACTTCCACTAAAACTAGGAGTTTTGGACACCCGTACTAGGGCGGTCGGTAGACAAAATTTATGGTGGTTAGGACTTTGTAGAAAATACTACAATCATATACTAAAACTATTGTTTGTCTAAAACCTGTGTCAGTAATTTTACCATTGATTTGTAAAGACTGTTTATCATGACGAATATAGTGAAGAATTTTATAAGAAGCTGCGCCCGTATAAAGATCGAAAACAACGTCATTTCGAAAAAAAATACACGGAACATACTTCCAGGATAAAAATTGAACTGTTAAGCCATTAATGTGTATCTAACAAACATCCAAACATCTTCACTAACTTTTTCAAGTAATTTTATTTGTGATGTTATATAAAGTAAGTAGTTCTCCAAGTTTAGTCCTACGGCCCAACCCAAGTGGACTCGGGAAAAAAAGTTGGCAACACTGATAAAAGTTATTTTAATATTTACGATTCGCATTGTTTTGTTTTGCTTTGAAATACGAGTTGTTTTTTATTGTTCAACACAGAATCATTTAAAATGTGACACAGAATCATATTTACTTACTATTCCTATAGGTACATATACATGTTGGCCTATGTTACAGTTTCGAATTGTTGTTTTGTGCGTGTATCGCTGAAAACGTTTGGCAAGGACTAGGGGCTAGGGCTGATATGGCTCTGTCTTCGTTTTGTACTGGCTGCACACACACTCCACAGCGAAGTACTTATGTCAATATCATCACTACAAGTAAGTACCTATGCCAATATCTATAGGTATAACGTGTGTAGGAGTGTACCTTCATATCTTATTGATTTATGTAGATAGAGGTTCTTTATTGGTTAGTCTACCTAAGGACAATCATTCATTTGTTGTGTAGACACAAGTTGAGCTGTTTGTTGCAGAAAAAATAATGATTGTAAATTAGTATATCACCTTCAACCTCGCTTAACAACTGAAATTGTAAATTGATGTTTTGTTTGTTTGTACTGAAACAAACTATAATAACTACTACAAAAAATAATCAAAACTTTTTGCAGACGGTGCTAAAGCTTACAAGAATGGAATACAAATATCAATAATAATCTAGTTGACATATGGGGGAACTCCTTACAAAGACGTTTTTGTGCAGGACATGGAAAACCAATCGCCTGTATTAATAATTGAAGGTAAGCTTTTTGACACAGTTATGAATCAAGCAGCAACTCACATAATTGTGAATATATTTCCTTGGGCGAACTATCTACTTATGTAGTCACATCACATATTTTATGTTTACATATCGAATGTTTACTATTCTAATTTAGTGTTATGTTAAATAAAAACATCTGGAGACTGAATAATGGGCTCTAAATAAAGAAGACATACAACCCACAGCAAGGACTAGGCCGATGGCTTTTGTTCAGCCATAAGCATTATTGGCAAACTAGGCATCTACTTTATTTGAACAGAAAATAATTTGATTTTGTTTTCAAACTGTAGGAAAGTTCCCGGGGCGCTTCACCTACAAAGACAAGAAGGCAGCATGAATGATGGTGCTCCATCGCTGTTTCTTCGGCTACTGCTGCTGTTTACTTCTGACATCACTGCTACTACTGCTACTACTTTGTACACACTTCTACTGCTTAACATAGAACCTGACAATTGTTCATAAAAGCTATTCATATTTTTTATTAGAACACTATTGATTGTGGTCTGCAGGACAGCTATGTAAACATAAATGTACCTATTGTGTTAATTGAAAACAGTGTAAACTTTTAAAAATAACTTTGGATGAAATATTTAAGAATACACTAAGAACTTACAATTTTAATTGAAAAAGGAAAGTGTTTATTGTTATACTAATTACAAAGAAGGTGGTATTTAGCTAAATAAACTATTATTCAATAGATATAGGTAAATAGAAACAAATAAAATAAGGTAAAGAGAAAAAAACTGTTTTATTAAATTATTACAACCTTCATGAAAATAGCAATTTTTCACAATTTACATAAAATATTTGGACATGAGACTAAATGAAATTGGAACAAATATATTGCATGGATTGGTGGAATTTGGCAGCTAATGTATTCCCATAGAAGTCATCATGGATAGTTTATATACCTTCTGCTTGCTAATGCTTGCTGTGAGCGCTGAGAGAAAGTTATTTCCTGAATAATGTAGGTACCTCTTTGAGCCTAACACCTGAAAGAACACCAAAAAGAATTAGTTAATCCTTATTAATTTACATCATCATCCATCCACAAGTTTAATAGGCCTATCGCTTAGACACTTCAATGCACAATCAATCTACAGAACAGTAATATTCTGCTATGTACAATAATTTGGTGCCACAATTATATTGTTTATTGTCTAACCTCTGTTATTAGTTGAAAAGGTGGATGGCCTAGGATATTATAATATATCTAAGTATAAATACATATAAACTGCTCAATGCAGTATCAAGCAAAACTAATTCAACGCAAAAGAGTATTTTGAAGGGGCTCCATAAAATAAATTCAAAATTTACTTCCCTAATTAGATAACTTCATGACTATCATAGCGGTGCTAGAATTAAATGTTAAAATCCTCCAAATAGATTTTGAGGAGGCATTTTTAGGCATTTTTACAGATTTCTGTAAATTGGTTAGGTTTATACAAAGAGGTTTGGCTTTGGTGGTGCCTTACCTATTTTTGTATTATCCAGTACCTACTTATCAAACAATGTGTGTAACAACAACATTTTTGCTTCTTTGAAGATAGGATATTTACATTCCAATAATGGGCACATTCACTGTTCAACACATTTAAGAAAATAATATTGCTATTACCTTGAACATTCAATGGTGTGGAATAGGTATGGTGTCTATGTTCTCAGTGCTTCTGGCTTTTACAGTGAAGTTGTCGACTGGGTTGCTAACTAAGCTTGTCGCTTATGATAAGTTTGTTACGGTATATCTCGTATGCCTATGTACGTATTTGTCATTAGTTAAAATGTCACCAACATACCTCGTTTCTGAAATATAATAATATGTATCTTTAGTTTTTTTTTTTTTTGATATATATTTTTTTTACAATTATTCCAAGAAATCTACCTCGCCGACTCGATAACTAAAACACCACTAATATTGATTTATCATTTAGGTTTTACACTAAATCACATTCACAATTTATCAGGAAGACTACCACTTACATGTTTTCGAATTATATAAGGAGATAATAGGTTTAAATCCAAAAATATGTGGATCGGAAAACGAAAGCGGCCAGAAGCTTGACTTCGGTTTCAATGCGACTAGTAATTGGTTTCATGTCAGTGATCCAAACCAATTGTCACTTGTCATAATGGTTGCACAATTCGAAAGAAAGGCGCTTGCCCAATTTTTCCTGGCATATCGTTCACTCTATTCGTCTCAAACAGACTAGAATTGGTTTCATATGTTAGTGGAGTTACGCAATACGAAAATCGTAAAATCAAGCAGAGTGCGGTCTAAACGAAGACAATTACTCTCGATCATTTGATGAAAATGTGTTACGCAATGGGGAAGGCAACTGTCAAAATGGCGCTGTCGTAGCTAGTTCCCAACACAAGCTAAAAATACAAGGCGTGATGTGGTTTTATTTTATTTTAGCGAAAGTTGACTCGTTGTTGTGTTCCTAGATACTCCGAAATTGGAGTCCGAATTTCTCGTAAGCCCCTAAAATTAGAAGATTGTGCTTTAAAGCTATTCGTACAGATTTTTTTGAGTTCGAATTTATGTCGTGAACATTTTGAAGAAAGTGATTACGAGGAAATATTCAAGGTTTAAAATTCTGACACTTTCCATGTCAAGTACTTGATTTAAAATACTGAAATCACCGAAAATAACGAAATAGTGAAATAAAATCAAGCTCATGAATGAACATAAAATGAAATGAATGAACGAAATGTCAGAATTTTTGTAGGCCGTAGGGACCTAGCTATGGTCACGCCATCTACAATTAGCTTTGCCCGACCTTCCCCATTAGGCTGCTGGAATGAACGTGACGCGTCCGCTCCAGGGTGGGGGACATCCATCAGTATTTTCGACGAGAGCGGTTTTCAAATCAAATAATTTATTTGCATAATACATGTTAAAAGCAGGTATAAAATGTTCATTGTATTGCAAACTAATGATGTGTGCAAATTAATATAATTATTAGGTACTGATAGCAGCATTTAAATAAACAGAATAATTTTAAAATTGAATGACATAAAAATTGGAATGGCAAATAAAAAATACATAAGTAATATTTTTTTTTGTTTACATTTTTATTATGTTTGTGGTGCATAATCATAAACAATTATTCATAAGGTTTTATTGTAAAACATATTACAAATATCTAAATAAAAATATTTTGGGACGTACAATAATAATGATAAATCTTCTATCGTGTCTGATTCAGTGTCCGTCAACCGATTAAAATTCTTAAATTCACTGACAGACAACGCACAGAGTAAACCGATGAGTCTTGAGACATGAAATTTTTGAAGATTTCATCACCGCTGCTCTCAAAACGGTGAAAGAAAACATCGTGAGGAAACCGGCAGGCCTGTGTCCCAGCAGTGAGAACATATTAGGCTGATTATGAGCCTTAAGCGGGTAAAACCGCGGGGTCATACTATAATATAAAAAAAATTCAAAGTAACTCTGTATGTATGTTACGTTTTCACGCCTCAACCACTGAACAGATTTCGATGAAAATTGACAGGGAGATAGATGGCATTCTAGGGAAGGACATAGGCTTCGTGTCCCGGGAGCACGTTTCCGTGGGATAAATTAATCTCGTTGTTTTGCTAGTAAAATCCGTGCGAAGCAGCAATAGGGTCGCTTGTGAATATAAATGGTGTGGGGGGGAGGGGGGGCTATGCAACAGTTAATTAAACTCTGCTTGCATTTAAAACTTCAATAAAATATTATATCCAATAGTTTATTACATCACAACTATTTAGTTTCTTTGCAAAAATCTTTTTAGAATTCCCTACCCACAGGGTGCCAACAGAACCCTATTACTAAGCCTCCGCTGTCCGTCCGTCGAACGTTTTTTTATTTATTGCCTTGAACATCTGCATTAACTTTCAACTAAATCTACTGAACTTATAACAATATTAATTAAGATGTAGGTCTAGTATATTTGAGTGATGTAGGTATTTGTTAGTTTTTTTTTGTGAAATAGAAAAAAGACAGAAATATTATGTCTCTATTTTTGGTTTATCATAATCTCTTGTACTATCTTCTTTGTATTGTTCGTCGAATCGTTGAGCTCCGTTACTTTTTCCAGTCAATCTGTGTGGTTCTTTCCTCAAAAGACCATTTCAGACAATAATCTACATGGTGTTTAGTAGAGTACTCAGATAGGAAACGCCGATCTCATCTAGTTTTTAAAATATGATTGACGTGTAAAAGTGGTTGTACAAACCTACCTAAAGAAATAAAATCATTTATCATTTGAGCCGAACGACGTCCAATGCTGGACAAAGGCCTCCCCCAAGCACCGCTTTTCGACCGGTTCTGTGCTTCACGCATCCAGTGGATTCCTGAGACCTTCACAAGGTTATCGGTCCACTTTTTGTGGGAGGCATTCCAACGCTACGTCTTCCGGTACGCGGTCGCCACTCCAGAAGCAATGGTTGCCAGAAGGTCAATGGAGAGGGCTATGCTCTGACTTTGCCAACGTGATAGAATCAGAAATGAAGATATCCGGAGGAGAACCAAGGTAACCGACGTAGCCCGAAGAATTACCAACCAAATATAGTGAGCGATGGCCGTTTTGCGTAGATATGAGTTATATTTCCCCCAACTGGTTGTGTTTTGTTTGTGTTCGTTCTCTGCGTCACGTTTACAACGAATAAACGTTTTTTTTGTTCTTTTCTTTCTAGATGGCCGATGGCGATGGAGTACTTTTTGTTACAGGACACGATTGGTTAAATAATATTTACAAAACATAACATCTAGCCTCAATTTCCTGAAGGGAAGGCAGAGGTGCACCTACTGCACACGCATTTCGCCAGTTATATTTTAATATTGTAAAGCTTTTAATGCTGTTTTTGTTAACTCATATAAATTTGTCTCACTTATGTTCTTAACCTGTCGCGTTGGTCTCTGTTTGGTCTCCTACACATTCCCTGCCTAAGTAGAAGTGGCAGTGGCAGAAGTGGGCAGACGCACAGACCTTGTACCTGTATAATTTTGTGAACTAAGCTTTTTACTGTTGTTGTCATCATTGCTATTGTTGTTGCTGGTCATGTTGTGCGATTACACTTTGGGTGATAATCAGGTCGAGCCTATTACGTGATATACTGTGATTGTCACCTGTTGTAGTTGCCTTGTGAATAAATAAATAAGTTTTGTTTTCACCCAAGTCGTAAACTCGACAGCTATTCGACCCGATAACTCAGTCGAGGAGACCTTTAGGCGTGCCTCGGACGAGGCTTAAAATGGTATTCATAGTGGAAATTATGATGTCCCTCGAATGAGTGTGAGTCGAGAATATGTTTTTTATTATATATTCAATAAACTCTTCAAAAGACGTTATGAAAATCGGATTTAATATGCGTGTTATGGTTAAAACTTCCTTGTTGACTACCTCAAGGAAGCCTCAAGGTAGACGCTGACGTACCTTATATTTGACAGTTGGTTCCTCAACTCAAACTCATTTCGACTGAGTAAACTGTTTGAGATGAGGAGTAAAATTGCAACTATGAATATCAAACCACCTAAGTGAGGTTGAGTCAAGTCGAGGAAATCATTAATTTCTGAATATTAACTTTATTAGGTACTGTAAGTCCACTTTCGCACATATGTAAAAAACCTTGCGGTGAAACTTAATCGGGCACTGAATTTTCAACTCTCGGTGTTGAACCGAGCATTGATAATGTAACAGAGCGAGTCAAAGCGCGTCGAAAAAACACACTGCTGAATTTTTAACTGAGAGTTGAACATTCAGTGTGCTATAGAATCCCGTGGGCTTAATAGACAAAGAAGTTATTAAAATTAAGCTGTATTTCTCATGAAATCATTTTAGACTGAAACTTATACAGCGTGTACAAAGCATGAATATACAGGATGTACCAGTATACATAAAACAATAATTCCCAAAGCAAAGCACTCATGGCTGGAATATGAATATATAACACAGCAATTCCATTAATTGTGCGCGTGGTCAGAACATTCAAAATCATAGGCAATGTAGGCGATGGTTCAAGACTTCAAGAAACAATATTAAAGTTTTACATGAGATAGTTGATGATTTTTTCGCTATTACGATGTTGGTCTCATGAAGATAGTGGTTCAGTTTGATGGTCTTTACCACACCCTAAAATTTAACGACACCATTTTAATTCATGCTGTATATACACCTTGTAGATATACCGTAGCTATATCTTCGGTTTTCCCATTTACCAATTACAGTATGTTAAATCCTAATTGGATGGCAAGAAAATTTCCTATAAAATAATTGACATTAATATTTATCTTCTAGAGGACAATTCGATTACCTTTTTGCGTCTTGGGAATAAAATCATGGAATCTTGTGTATGAGCCGCGCCAATTATTTTTTTATCTACTTTAGTACATGCTACGTAATTAATATTTTATCAGGATATTTTCTCATACGAACTTGTTTTGTTTTCTTCTGCAAACAATAACAATTTCCATCCAACGTGGCAACGC
The DNA here is from genome assembly GCA_963555695.1 of Dasypolia templi. Classification (NCBI taxonomy): domain Eukaryota; kingdom Metazoa; phylum Arthropoda; class Insecta; order Lepidoptera; family Noctuidae; genus Dasypolia; species Dasypolia templi. The sequence continues at coordinate 15,548,058 of OY743140.1, forward strand.
TACCAGCCTTTTGTGCACGTTCCTGCTGGGTGCGTTTCTTTCTTTATATGCTTGAACCTACATAATATAAATATATTTGAGTGTTAGATTGTATGTTCTATTTAAGTTTTGTCAAAAATATAAAATGCGTTTAATTAATAACAAATGATTAAAACTGATTCCGTAAGTAAGCGTTTTACGTTATTAAATTATTTCCAACGAGAGTTACTATTTGATATTCGTTTATGATGAAAACGCTGTCAAGAGCTAAATTGTTCCGTTCGAAAATATCAAAATTCCTACAAGCAGCTTCAAATTTTCACTTCGTTTTATATTAGTGTCAAGTTTATAAGCAGGTTAACAATCTCAAAATAATCCCATCATAATATAAATAGCTACTTAGGTACCCAGTCGTTATATTATATACTCTTTATCTAAATGGCATAATAATTGCCATTTCGCTTCCAAAAAAAAATGTTTTTACACTAATATAATGATTGCGCTTCTTTTTATGAACCTCTATATTTCCTTATTTGGGACCTAAAATTACTAAATAGCCAAGTAATTGCGACCAACTTGGATGTAATGCTCGCCGGCCGATGACGCGTCACCGCTCGCTTCGCTCGCACGGCTAGCTCACGGTGGTTACAGCTCCAACATAACCTAACCCGTTTGGTCGGGGTAAATTGCTTAGTTGCAATTGTGAAAAAAAGGCAGAAAATAAAAAAGAGGCTCATTTATTAAAAAAAAGTGTGCATAATGTCCTGCCTCGTTGGTCTAGAGCTACTGCTGAGCATGAGGTCCTGGGTTCGATTCCCAGGTCGGGCAAAGTGTGTTTATACTTCAGGAATTTCTTAGTAGCATCCTTTAGACTGGAGAAATGTATGCGGCCTCAGAACCTTATGTTCTGAGTTGATTTGATTTGATTTACTCAGTAACTGAGTTGTTACTGGGTAACCAGTGGTTCTTTCTTCAAAAGACCATTTCAGACACCGATCTACATGGTCTTCACATGATCTGACCAAGATTATGTCTGGACTTTAAAAGAGACCTCTGAGTGTGACCTCTGAGTTTGTTTCGGCCTTTAGTAGGTAGCCAGATAGGACACGCCGATCTCATCTAGTTTTTCAATATGATTGACTTTGCACAAACCTACATACAGATGTAAAATCATTCATCATTTTATGGATTTGTGCCCGGTTGATGGCAATAGGCTCTACTATGCGAACACATCTACTTAGACCTGCGGAATCACAAGCGTTATGTCATTTTATGTTAATTTCCTACATTGTCCCATTTAGGAATATTTTATATAAAATGAGGCAGAAATACACAGCCACCAATGTTTGTCTCATTACAAGAAAAACTAGTAATTTTCCTTCATTCAATACACCAAAACATCACAAGATGCCCTTCGCATCTAGTATAAAAATAAATTCAGGTTGATGTTGGGGTTGCCATGTGTCTGTAGTGCATCGGGGCTGTTCGCGTTTCGCACTGAGTTCGCAAAAGGACGGCATCTCCCTAATCTGCAGAATGCGTGGCAGCCGCAACGAAATCTTTGAGACTGTGGCTGATAGGATGGCATCTCCGATTTTGAGGTCCTTTGTTAAAACAGTCATTTTAATTTACATGATTGTGTTTCTTTTGTAATTGTAATTGTAATCTTGATATAATGTAATTGTACTTTTTTTTTCAATTTACATAAATTTTACATTTACCATCATCATTCATCATTTCAGTCGAAAACCCACCATCATCGCCACTTTTACATTATTAAAATATTTCATATTTTGACTTTTATTTTATTTTATTATTGTTTAATACACTACACAGTATAATTACTGCGTGTCTCCCTCCTGTATATTCCTGGAATATCCATCATAAAGGATCAGTATCAATATCAAGTGCCAATGTCATACCAATCATATATCCGTGGCTGACAATTGATATCCAATTAGCCATGACGTATTCGAATTAATCTGGATGATGCGGGTATTATGCAAATCTTCTATTACAAATAGCCCAGTTTTACAATAACATTAATTCAAATTAAAGGTTTAGATATCAAAAGAGATCTCTAGATTGCTTTGTTCTTTATCAAAGGCGTCCCCCAGGCCTTTGATTTGATTTCCATTGCTCACGGTAGTGAGTTATTATCCTATATGTCCCTCCCACAATAGTTTTCAAGTCGTCTGCCCATCTTTGAAATGGTCTTCTTCTTTACCTCTTTACTTCACTGGGTTGACTGGTATCTGGCGTTTCTTTCGTTTTTACTCTCTAATTACTCTCTGCAAAATATGCAGACGTTGAATATCTGAATATCTGAAATTATTATTCCATTAGGTACCTGGCTTTGTTGTAAGGAGTCCTTTGTGCAATTTGTATAAAGTTATTTACCAAATAACTAGGTCAATCTTTAGATTCTGAAAACATTTTTGTTCAATTCGGGGCGTGCAAAATTACGGCGTTTGCCGAAAACCGCAAACAAAGACTAATGTGGCCAGACGCGAAAAAAATTATACTAATAATACGTTTAGAAGCATTTAAATGGTGGAGACGACAATATGACAATACATTAAACTGCGTATATCTAATGAGGTACCCAGTCTGCATACCATACAAAGATTCAATCAAATATATCAAATAGTTGTACGGCCAAACCCAATAACCTAAGATTTTTTTGTGAAAGATAGATCGCTATTGATGACAGACAGTAGGTATAATTCTATCTGTCCCTGTCAAACAAGTAGCTGTCAACATGTTATAGGGACGCACACTTTGGCTTTATTGGGACGTTAAATTCAGATATTGATAGGTTTTCCTTCTCCAGTACACGACTTTTTAATTGAAAGTTTGGGACTGCCACGCAGCCTGCGAAGTAGCGAGGCAGATTTCTTACGCCACAGTGCATAAAAGCTGTCAGTGCGTCGGCAAACATTGCCGCGACACTACATAAACGCGGCAATTGCAACAATATCCTGAATGCGTTATTGTATTGGATACGCAGAGCATTGTAAGCCATTTGGGTATATGTGAACCACAAGGCTCCCGAGTACAGTGCTGTCTAGAATGCCTTTGTACCAGGGCTTTTTAAACGCGTCTGTACATCGTGAAAATCTGCGGCCCAACATATTCGCTCTAACTGACAATGATATGCGCTCCCTCTCTAGAACTTTATCATCTTTCAGGTCATCAGTAACCAGATGGGCCCATGTATTTAAATTTGTGTACCCTGTTTATTCGGTGACCTTTCATTAGCAGAGGAGGGACAGTACTGGGACACCTGGTGCCAGACCTGAAGACGATGAATACTGTCTTTCGGCTATTATAAATTAACCTATGAGTCGTAGCGTACGTTCCGCACACATTGCGTAGCTTTCGGAGAGCACCGATCTAGGGAGCCAGCAGCACCATGTTGTCTGCGTAGCTTATGTTGTTAAAACAAACTCCATCCACGTAGCAGCCGACACGTGTGCTGCTGAGTCGCTCAATCTCTCAACATACAAACCGGAGAGCAAAGGCGAAGACTTGGCCCCCTGCCTCACCCCGTACTCCGGCCAGCATTGCTCCGACAGCTCACCAGCCTGAGTCTGTTATTCAGGTACCAGTACTCTGGCGGCAGCGTTGTCTCTTCTAGCTTTTGCCAAATAAGAACGTATGGCACAAGGTCAAAGGCCCTGGACAAGTCAAGAAATCCGCTAATACAAGTGTATTTATATCCATGCAATACCTGCTAGCGTCAAACTAACAATAGCAGTCTCCGTTGATGGCCAGGGAGGAATCCAAACTGGGCATCACAATGCTGCACGAAGGTTTGACGACACCACAGCACCGGCCTGAGGCTGCTTGCAGGCAGTGACAGTAACAGTAGATTTACACTAGATTTTTTTACGTCGAGCCCACCGAAATTAATGATGCACCAAAACTTGCAGCCACGTGCGGTCGTCCAATGCCACATTTGAAATTGATACATGATTAATTATTTATTTCTGCAAGTCTACAATCATCCGAAATAGACGAAAGGTGCAAAGCTGTCTTCTAAAAATGTTGGCTGAAAAACCAAGGAGGTGTAGTGAACTTTTTTCCAAAACTTTGATAACTTGTAACTCCATTTTTAATTCATCCAAGAAAGTGTCTTTATTAACGGAGTGCCTGAGAACGAAAACTTTACTGGCTTTTAAAAAACCAGATAGGCATACAGTACGACAGCCTCGCGGGCTGCGAGGCTGTCGTACTGTTTGCCTGTCTGGTTTTTCCAAAACTTTGATAACTGGTAACTCCATTTTTAATTCATCCAAGAAAGTGTCTTTATTAACGGAGTGCCTGAGAACGAAAACTTTACTGGCTTTTAAAAAACCAGATAGGCATACAGTACGACAGCCTCGCGGGCTGCGAGGCTGTCGTACTGTTTGCCTGTCTGGTTTTTCCAAAACTTTGATAACTGGTAACTCCATTTTTAATTCATCCAAGAAAGTGTCTTTATTAACGGAGTGCCTGAGAACGAAAACTTTACTGGCTTTTAAAAAACCAGATAGGCATACAGTACGACAGCCTCGCAGCCCCCTTTGGATTTAAAGCTGTAGGGGCTGGAACTTGTTAGCAAGAATTTTGCTGTACAATTTGCATCATATTTTGGCTGCCGTACGTCTGTATGTGCACCCAACGGCAATGGGACGTAAACCGCCGTGCAGCGTGCACAGGGCAGGTAAGTTGGACCCGTACAAGACATCGGCGACGGACCCATTCACAACTCCGTTGAGCTTAAAGTTAACTAGAGCCGCAAGCTTACTTCAATAGCGACTCACCAGCTTCCCCGGTGCCTGAGCTCAATAAATGTTTTAAATGACTCCTCAAGTCAGGCCGTCGAGGCCACTGGCGGAACAACTTCGGAAGAAGTTCACGGGTGAATCCGGGTCGGGAGGGAGGAGGGGGAGTCGGGAAAGGTGAGACTATCCGAAGGCTCTGAATGTTTGCTCTCCAGGGCTGAAAGAATTTCTGGAGCTACCACCACTACTGAACAGTGGCCTGGCCGCTCCCCTGGATATTACCTTCACTTAATTTGGATTCTAAATGTGAACATAACCCTCTTCGTGAAAGGTTATTGTGAACAGGTAATTTGGTTGGTCAATATTTTTTTAGTTGCCAAATTTTTTTGGACATGCAGAATCCTATAAGGGAAGGTGAGTGGTTGCTCCCAGGCGCTATAAGAATTCTCCTTGGTCCCAAGGCGGAGACATCGAGTCAAACTTAGAGCAACAGACCGACTTGCGCCCCGGGGAACTCTCTATTTGAAAGGGTTTTCCAGTGTTTGGTCTGAATGTATTGAAGTTGTGGCTGGGGAGCACAAAGGTGAAGGTAGAAAGGAAAAGTGAAGGGGAAGGTATGAGGTTTCTGTGAACCTTGTCATAGAGTATACGTAGCACCCGTTGGCCTTTAAGGAAGATTTCCTGGAAGCAATGGGGACATCTCAACTGAGCATCGAGCGATGTGGCAGGTTGACACGCACTAATTTCGACGTCGCTACAGACGGCATTTAACAGAAGTAAATATAAATTTATTCTGTTATGCCAAGCTCGCGCGAAGACTGATGTGATGACTGATGATAATGAAAGGACGTTGCATAACTACTCTGCACACTCTGCCTACTAAAACACAGTTTTTTTTACGAAACCCTAAACGGCTTATCTCCCATACTACTTGCCAACAAATCCAAACATGCTACAAATCTGACACAAAGAAACAAACACATCTAGCAACGATTCCAATTAAAATATAACCAACAAAATATTTGTTTAATTATAAATTACTTGTAATTATAGTAATGTAATCCTCAATGAAAGCTCGTTATACAAACATTAATATTGTTTCTTGAACCATTTCATTAAAGTTTTAAATGTTATGACCACGAGCACAATTAAGGGAATTGCTGTGTTCTCATATTTATGATCCGGCCGTGAGTGCTTTGCTTTGGGAATAATTTTTTTTTAGTTTTAATTGGAATTGGATTTTATTGCTACAGAGGAAATGATTTGGGACTTCTTTTAGATCAAATTGCTTTTTCTGTTGGAAAACTGTGCTATTCGATTTGACTTTGTGTACGTAGTTTATGGAACACAATGAGATTTGCACTGCAATAACTTGACTCCACTTGGTCATAATATCTCTAGTAGTCTCTAATTAGCTTAAGACAATGCTTATGATCTTTCTCCAGAATTAGCCTACCTACATACTGAGAGGTTATATGAGTTCTATTGCAATATGTGGTTAGCTAGCGACCATCACATTGCGGAGTTTTGCTACCTAATTTAATATGAACCTGTTTATGAAGACGCTTAACGTACAGGTATATCCATACCTTTAATGGACGCGGACGTGGACCTACATCGCGATAGAAATTATACAAGCCCACAATATTATAGTAGAAAACCATGTTCGTTGCGTTTACAAGGTTGATTGTAATCTTCCAAACAATACATGTATGTATGCTAACAGACCTTTGTATTTAAGATATTCTAATACATTTACAAATATAAAATGCTAAAGGGTGAAACCATTAGCAAAGCAGATAAGGAAAGTAATTAATGAAAAAAAACAGCACTGCAGTCACAGTGAGTAATTGACAATGGAACTATAAACGTCCATTAAGAATGTGACTATTAATCAAAAAGAAATGCCCATGCAGGAATTCAAAATTAACATACAATCGTATATGACAGTGAGAAGTGTGCTAGTGACTCGCGCTATTTTGTAGAGGAGGCATGGAGCGATTTCTGTTAAAGCTACTTGAATATTTTTGAAGTAAGTACACTGAGGTGGTAAAGAAAAGTTGAACCCTTCCCCATTTGCAGTAAAAACGAAGTTATCTTCAACACTCGCTTTCTGGAGGCTCGATTAAGCGTTTGATTTGTGAATCTGCTGTCAAATCTCATGTGATTGATTGAGCAACGAATTGTTTTAATGACATCGATTTTATAACGGAACTGAGTTCAATATGCTTCCGGAAATCAGTGGAAAGTAAGTTAAGAGGACACCCCGTCACGCGTTGATTCCATATACTAGATGCGCCGCGCGGTTTCACGCGTATTAGTCTCGATCCCGTGGCTATATAAGGATAAAAAGAATCCTATGTACTAATCCAGGTCATAGTCTACCCATGTGCCAAATTGCGTCCAAATCATTTCAGACGTTTTAGCGTGAAAGCATTACAAAACAAACAAACAAAAAATATGTATAAAATATCATAGTTTATACAAATATATTTCCCTGATTTCTCCTTAGAATGTTAATGACACTAGAATAAATATTTTAAACGATACTCGTCATGTTCGTATGTTTGGTTTGGATGTTTTTTTTTTTTTTATTACTTTCGAGTACTCCTTAAACCCAAATTATAGGGACATGGCAATGGGCATGGTACTGCATACTTTAAGTTAATAGCAAATTTGCTCTAGGAAAGAAATAGGGGAATACGTTTGTATGAAATGAACGTCACAGACAACATAACCGAGTTTTCTCTTGGGATGACGAGCAGTGTCATTCTGTCTGATATATTTTAGGTAAGCTATACGTCACCTGTCATCGTTCCGTGCTATAGAGCCCTTTTCATAGTTTATTGTGTAGAATATTCATTTAGAATATTAATTTAATAGTAATAATCATTTTGTGGTCTATCTTATAATGACCACTACAAACCATTATTGTGGTCCATAAAACTTTTATCGTTATTTTTAATAGGTACGTAAAACGGAGAGGAACTAGAGTTAGATATCATTCATCATGTAACGTAGTGCAAAGTTCACTTTGAACCTAACTTTAATGACTTCAATACACAACTAGCATTTCGCCCCCGTGTAATTTCGGCCCCGTCGATAAGCGTGAGAAAACGTCTAAGAAAACGCCAAGCGAAAACAAAGCAAAAGTTGATTCAGACTTTTTACTTGGATACGTCTATACATTTTCTAGCACAGTGGGAGGCAATTCAAAATACTAATGATAACGAAATATGGGGATACAGTTTGGTGTTGCAGCTACGTATCTATCATCTACATCCAAAATTTAAATACGCCACTTGATAGCTTAAGAATAAAAGAATTTGTTACGTCGAGTCAGTAAAAATAAACAATATGATGTCAGCATATACTCGTCAAACAGCCAAGAAAAAAATATACGGTTGGAAAGAAACATATGATATAGTGAAACGGTGCCGGGAACGTAAAAGAATGAAGGCACTCGTTACGTTTACGTATTCACGTCAAACACACGGCCTTGTCCACGACACTGCCACACCCCTTTTTTTTTGCTCAGGTCCTCAGCGTGATGTTACCTTTCTCAAGAATAGGTATAATGTCATTTTTTGTATTTATATTTCAAAAACATGTTTATTTCCAAATAATGCAAATACTATTACAAAAAGTGTAAGTGTACTATTTAAAAACTGCCAAGTTATAAACGTTTTAAAATAAGTGTTAGACTAAGACAGCACTTTCGTAGTATTGACGTCACGACTATGTAACTTCATACTTGCGCCGTACATTGTCCGTACCGCGCGACAAGGACAGGAATAATCCCCTCCAAAAACTTTAAAAGCGTGTAACTTCTTCATATTTACATCGATTTAACAGATTTATTCGATTTTCTATTTTTTACTATGCCTGTTTTGTAATCACATTATTTTAAGAACATTTTTAATAGTAGTCATCATCCCAATTGGACTATCAAATGCAAAAATATTTTTTCAAATCCGATGACGAACCGAAGGTAGTTTTAGACATAAGCGCCTGCAAACAAACAAATTCTTCATCTACTAAGTATATTTTTATACATTTGGAAGTGAAACCAATTTTTTTAAGTGGGTAAATCTTCGCGGATTTGAAGAGTTGTTTGTACCCATAGTAACTGAACATCGCAATAATACGAGTATATAGGTACCTACTTCGAGTTGTTTAGGAACGACCATTCAAAATCCTTTGACTTCCAACACCAAACTTTGAACATTCACTTTGATTTTTCGTTCCATTGAGACGATTCGACTCAGCCTTCTCTTTGACAAAAATCCTTACCATTGCTAATTAGCTTTGTAAGTGAAACTATGTAAATTAGTCTTTGTAAGTGTTCATATAAAAGCTTTTAGGCTTAATTAGAGCCGTTATCGCTTTGCCGTGTCCTCGTTCAGGTGAAATATTGGCTGAAGAAAAACAAGGGGGCACTTGTGATATTGATCCAGGTACGATACTTCTTTCTCGTTTGAAACATTCGAGGGCATGTTAAGAGCTTCCACAAGTGGCGGTGCTTTAGCAGGTAGGGAGCTTTCCTACTTACTTCGCTGAAGAGTTTTTACTCTGGATTGCACGCGTAGCCCACCATAGTAACGAGTTTTGTCTACGGAAGAATAGACCAAATGACAGATGATTAGACAATATGACATTTGAATAAAATAATTTTTGTCTATTCTCCCATCGATAAAAGTTGGTTCATGATAAGACTGGCCTATTTTTGTAACTGAGATTTAATGCTTTTAATGATTTGAATGAAAGAGTATAAGACAAGTGTAGTGACAATATATAAACAACACGCTTACGGGACTCGTCGCTAATTAATAAAAGCCGCATAGGTCGATGTTCAAGGTTAAACAATGCAAGCCGAGATCGGTCCGTGGATGGGTGACCATCCATTACACACTGACACCCCTCCGTGCCTCGGTTGGTCGCGGCTGTCTTTCTGTTGAACAGTCGTTAGGGGTCGTCAGAAGCCGGAAAGTCTGACAATCAGTCTTAGCAAGGGGTGTTACCCAGTAACTGGGTAACTGGGTTGTGGAAGTCAGATAGGCAGTCACTCCATGTAAAATACTGGTAGCTACTAAGCGGCATCCGTTTCGCCTGGAAGTCCAAGTCGACCCCAACAAGGTTAGGAAAACGCTACGTTAGTTAGATGATTAACCCCCCCCCCCCCTCTATAGGGGTAGGAAGGAACCCCCATCTATAATCTATAGGTGTAGGACCCGCCCCCCCCATCAGTATGGGTGTGACCTCCCCCCCCCCCCCCCGTAGGTCCTACCCCTACGGGTGACAGTGATACAGTTTTGTAAACATGATGATTATTGCATATTGAGACAAGCATCTATACAGGGTGACTCCGAGACCCAACGCGCAAACTGAATGAATTAATGAAACCAAAAATTCAGCACATGATTCTACAAATTTTTCATAGAATCTTTTAGTCGGTTATCAAAAAAGAAATCTGCTGGTTCTAAAAAAGCGCAATACTTACTCGATCAAAATGGATGAAACAGTCATTTTTTTTAAATTAACCGACATGAATTTTCAACTCAGGGGTTTCAGAATAATGTACTGAATCCAAAGTAAGTAGATACATCAATTTGCGTTCTACATTATTTTGCTTACAAGTTGCAAGAGCCAATAAAAAAGCAATTGCAAGACAAGTACTGAAGGTATTATCGGTTCAGTGCATCGTCGGATCCCATTGTGATAATATCGAGCGATATATTCTTGCCGATAACTATCTAAAGCTGTCAATTGGAAAGGTGAGGACCAGAGAAGTGCAACATTGCCCACTTTATTCACGTTGACGTGAATTTGTTTCTATTGGTGACTGTTTTTTGGGTTTCGTAGCCAAATGCCAAAAACAGAACCCTTACAATAACATAACATAACATCACGCCTTGTTTCCCCGAAGGGTTGGGCAGAGGTGTACCCTTACAATTTCATTCTATAAGTTCATTCGTAGGATGTGACACAACTATTTTACTCGGAATTTATTAGCACGACCTAAGTCGATGAAAATTGGGAACATGGTGTTCTGTGCAACGCAAAAAAAAATTGGGGTGGCACACTGACACACAAATGTAAACGAGGGAAGGAAAAAAAAGGTCCATGCACATTAGCGTGTGCGCGTGTGCGCGTGTGCGCGTGGGAATGTGTGCGTGTTCATGTAAGCTGCGTGTGCGTGTATTACTGGATCCTTTAATTAAAAAAAGATGGTTTTAAGTAACTTTGCTATTTAAGACTTGTTTTAGGTTACAACTGAAAAACCTACTTTGTTTTTCATAGTTTTTCCGAGCAATACAAATGTATTAATAAGGCCTATAAAATGTTGTGCATGCTTAATAATACCTATCCCAACTATAAAGGGGTAGTTTTCAAAGACCTGCCAAATTTACACAGGTTATTCAGAATCAATAACATTTTTTTTTTGACAGACATGCAATTTATGATTAATTTTATTAAGTATTGTTATTAATTTATGTACGTATACTAGATTAGTAGTACCTACTTAACATGCGCGACCGCTGCGTACTGGGCGAGCAAGAGGTTGATCCTTGTCGCGTGTTCCTAAGATATGAAACATTTCGGACATTTTCAACTGAATGCCTTATTTATTTTTGATTATAATGTTTAACAAACTATAACAATTTAATTAAAGAGGGTTAAAATTTCAAATTTTTTAGGTTTAAAGTTCTTTGAACACGAACCCTGTATAAATCCTCACTTTGTATTTCCTAATTCTTCACTTCTATCCACTAGGTATTTAAACCTACACAATGGGATCTAAGCACAAAATTTCATTTTCTGCGAGATATCAATCTTTATGAAAACAACTTTGTTTTAGATTCTATACTTTATATACAGTGGAAATAAACGGTTTCTGAATAAAATAAACATAACATTATGGACACATCTTAAGAAAAAGTTTTATTTTATAGGTAAGCTTTTATTAAACATGTAAACTGTTTGGAGATTTCTTTGGATCTAAACACATTGTTTTGTTTATTTATAGTTCTACGTATTGAAGAAAATAGCTTTCAAATAACCAGTTTACGTAAATTTAGGTAGTCATTTAAAAAGGCAGGTATATTATTAAACAGTTATTTATGTTGCTTTTGTGATTATTTTGTCAACATGTTATTATGCCGGCATCAATACCGTGAAGTGATTATTTAAAACTCCGCATTCATTAAGGTCGTACATACAATGTTGAGTAGTAATCAACATTGCAATAAAGTTGATTTAATTAATTGTTTTATTTGTGTAGTATTAAAATTTTTCCTTCAGTTGCACACTACACAAGCCTGTTACATGCATACTTGGCATAAATTGCATGCATGTAGAATGTAATGCTTTGGAAGGCTCGTGGCTAAGTAATTACATAGCACGCGCACGGGTTGCAAAGTTTAAGCTACAGTTGCTACGGTTCTTGGATGGGTGACCATCCATTTGGGGAGTCCGTGTCTATACAGTATGACAGTGGTCAGGGGCAGAGCTGCTCTAAAGCGCCCCTAAATTAATGTGTATTAATTAAACCTGTTTTGTAAACTAATTGTACTGGAACTTTTAAAAGCTAAAGACCTGCCGGAGGTATTAATCGTGGTATTCAAGCAATACTATTGTGCATTTGCTAGGGTCTTGTTGACTGATATATAAACGTGTACCATTTATTATAACATAAATAGACACCCCCGTGCCTAGGAAAACACGTTAAGCCGTTGGTCCCGGCTGTTATTATTATCTCTTTATATTTCTTTGACAGTCGTTACGGGAAGTCAGGAGCCCGAAAGTCTGACAACCAGACTTTACTCATAAGGTAAGTATTTATTGGAATTTAGACCACGTTCGCACGGACTTAAAACTATCGCCGCGGGATTTTTTCGCGCACTGGATCTTCAAAGCACTGCTCAACGCCGAGAGTTGAAAATCCAATAATGTGGTTAGCGCTGGTGAATGGCTTCGCGGCGCGTCTAGATGTCTTGAGCCCTGCTACACTTCACTACACATGTATTCCATAGGCGCTGTGTTCGTATAATTGTTCGTACCTTGAGGGGGTGGTAATCACGAATACACCGAAGGACCTTTTTATTCTAGAAAATGTTTATAGTGCGCTGTGTACGTTAGGTTTCGAGTTAAGAACAGTTAGTGTCGCGAAAAACCAAACACGGAAACATGGTGCTACTGTACTCATGCGTAGACCAATCGGATTGCTCAGCGAATGAACGTCGGGAATGCCGATTCACTAAATCAAACCAAACCCTTATCATCTAATACATATAAAAGCTTAATTACTCGAAGTGGGGTGAAAATAAACTGTCCTAAAAATCTCTAAGATTTAATGCAGTAGGGAAAACCCACCATTAAGAGAACGGTACGTAACACTGACAACCAGTCTTAACAAGGGGTGTCGTGTTAACCCAGTAACTGGGTTGTGAAGGTCAGATAGGTAGTCGCTCCATGTAAAATACTGGTATTGACCTGCATTCGGTTGGAAGCCGACCCCATCTATATAGTTGGGGAAAAGCTAGGCAGATTGTTTTTTTTTTTACTGTACAGTAGCGCTCATAAGTCCATAAGCAATCTCACAAAGCAATAGATTGACGCTTCGGTTTCACTTACGACCTTCTGCTATAAGTTGGTTCCATATTATAAACACGCACACACACATTCACTTTTTCTGTAATTGATAGTAATTCATAATTTATAACATTTGGCATGGCATGCTAGCTTACTCGATACCGTGCTTGGGAAGGAGCGATTATGGCGAGCCCCGAGTTCGAATCTCACCTGCGCCTGCGGATTAGGCTTGATGTTATTTTCAAATAAAATATATTTATAGTTTTTGATATGTTATTAATAATACCTAAAATTACCAATTTTTGTTTGTTTTAATGAAATTACTTGAAGTGGTTCGATAATCATTAGATACTTGTCTCGTTGATCTTGTAGTTTTCTGTGATCTACCTACAAACTTTTTTATTTAAGTAATTAAATAAAAAAGTTTGTAGGTAGATCACAGAAAACTGAGTAAATTATTTAGATTTCTGTGCGGTAGATGCAATTCGTTACGACTATTCACCTAATTGAACGTTGCTGGTTATTGACGAATGTTCAAATTTGTTAATTAGCAGTATTGTGGTTATAATTTTCAAAATACAGCGTAAATATTGAAGCCTTGGCAAATATTATTGCGCTGCGTAAAAGTGGATGTGATAACACAAATAAATATTGAAACCGGACTTAGTGTGAGAGTTATCATTTAAATATTTCATATTTTACTAAATTTCAATTATTATTTGTTTAAATTTGTGAATGATTAGTTAAGTGTTATAGATATAATGTTTTTTTTAAATACTTTTTGCTTAATTATTATAGTACATAGTAATTTGCTTAGAGATGTCTAATAGTATTACATTCTTTGTTCTAGAGAAATACTGTGAGTCCGTGGGTTAAGAGATATGAGGAAGAGGGATTCCTTGCTAGTCGAGGCGCTTATTTATGAATTTCATGGGAATGAATATGAAACAAATGGTTTCTTACCAACCGGACAATTTGCTGATTAAATTAAGAGCGTCATCAAAAACTGTTCGCTGTGTACTCCACGCTAAACAGGTTGCATCACCTAGGCCCAGAAAACAATAACTTATTAAACAAGAACGTTTAAGTTCTGAAATAGTTTATACTGTTTATATTTGATTATAGAAAATTGAGGTTTAGTTTCAATCCTCTTTTCTTAGAGAAAATGAATACTTAAGCTATCCTCAATGTGTAATCTATTTTCACTAAAGTCAAATAACTGTGAAATACTTAATGTAAACAAACTGCCCTACATAACCACTTATTCAAATCACTTATTTTGGAAATTAGAGATCGAAGCTTTAATGATTATGGTGAAATAAATTTACTATTTTTTTTTACATTTCACATGTCAAAATTATAAAAATTGCTTCTAAGTTCGTTGGTAAAGTATTGCATTTCAAATTTGGCTGAAGAATTAATTATAAATAATCGTATCGGTTTGTTATCCAGTAAAATATTATAACAAATAAATATGATTTATTTTTGTTATCACTTGTAACGCATTTTTTTTATTCAAAACCCTATATTTGCAATAACAACAAAAATAAAAAGCAGCATTTTTTTTAAATATTGTTAAAATTATTTCAAACAAAAATAAAAATTGGCAATAAAACTACGCCGCATCTTATGAGATCAGAACCTAAGCCCGGCTTCTCAGTCCAACACTTGGCGCCTACTGCTACCAGTTCATATAAGATTAACTCGAATTTAAGCAATGCCATAAACTGGTCAGGTCACGCGTATGATGCGTGTATAACAAAAGCGACGGGAATATATTTTTGTTTAGTGCAGTGCGATGCGAGTACGCGACGATACGTCAGTGTGTGTCGTGCAAAACTGCGATCTTTGTGGTGTGTGTCGTTTAAACACATACAGTCGTGCCGCAAGTTCACAGCAATAAACTATTAACGGGCCTATCCACTTTTTAATGCTTACTGTACCTTCCTGCCTACAAGCTTTGTAGTCTCTTGATAAAGTTTTCAGTAGGATTTTTAAGTGGAGATGTATTTTATTGCAGCTTTTGTCTTGCGTAGGCATTGAATTAAGAATTAAAGCAAATTAAGCTTGAAATGAAACTTGGTTTCGTGTTGCTCGTGTCTGGAATCTAGATGGACAAAAATTTCATTCGTTTTGTTATTATGAGAACCCGTAAATGTTCACTGCTGAACGTTGACCTTGCAATTAATGGAAATGATATTGCACACATTATCCGATCGAAAGTAGTTAATTTTTCGGTTGAAAACGAAAACAAAATTCGCCTGAATTTGCATTTTCGAAACCCAAAAAACAAAGTTTTTTTTTTTTTTTGGAAAAGTTAAAGGAGTGCAGTATCAATGTGAGCAGGGTCGATGTGGCGAGGCTTCGGGGAGGCCACCTCCAGCAGTGAACGTCTTTCGGCTGGAATGAAGAACAGTTTTTTTTTTACAGTCTTAATAACTTATTTAATTGAAAACATCCTTTGACAGCACTTAATTGTTTTCGGCCACAGAAAAAACAAACCGGCCGTAAACAAAATTTTACGAAAATAGATACTTCAGCCGAAAATAATAATATAATCCACATCGTTAGCCATTTTCACTCTTATGAAAGAAATACTTTCAAATATTGACAATAATCATCTGACTACTGGTATTTTCTTTGATTTATCGAAAGCCTTCGATCTGGTGTCACACGACATTGCTGGATAAGTTGGAGGCAATCGGGATTAGGGGACCTGCACTTCAGTGGATATCGTCCTACTTAACTAATAGACAACAATGTGTCATTATCAATAAAATTACCAAAAATAAAGATATGACACCCTACTCGTCGGAATATAAACAAAACAATTATGGCGTTCCACAAGGAAGCGTACTAGGTCCAATATTATTTATTTTATACATAAACGACATCATAAAAATAACTAAGCATAAATGCATATTATTTGCCGACGGCATTTCTATTATAGTGACATCTGATAAGCAGAAAAGTACCACCACAGATCATGAGTTTGACATAAATAATACAATAAACATATTACTGAATTGGCTTGACTTGAACCATTTAAAAATAAATTTAGATAAATCTGTGTACATTCAATTTAATCAATCGTATAATAACAAATACAACATCAAAATTAATATAACTTAAATCAAGGAGGTAACACATACCAGGTTTTTAGGCGTAATAATAGATAAAGATATTAACTGGAAAGAACATGTAGATATTAGCACTAGAATTAATAAGTTCGTATATGCACTAAAACAGGTTAAAAATGTAACGAACGTAAAGACTGCTATTATATCATACCACGCGTATGTAGAATCATTACTACGCTATGGTCTTGTAATATGGGGAAATAGTACCGATCTGAATAGAGCATTTATCGCTCAAAAAAAATGCATAAGAGCTGTATGTGGCCTTCAGCCTGATGACTCATGTCGACCTGTATTTGGAAAGCTTGGTTTGTTACCGTTGCCATCTCTATACATTTACGAAATATGTGTTTTTGTAGTTAAGAATAAAAAAACTGTTTAAGACAGCAAATGATGTAAATCCTCGGAACAGACGAGATCCTTATAAATTAGTACTGAATGATTTTCCAAGACTTGCCAAATACAACAAAAACTGCCTAACAATGTGCGTGCGTATTTACAACAAGATACCAAGCCAATTCAAAACATTAAATTCAAAATTATTTAAGGTAAAGTTGTACAAGTGGTTGAATGAGTGTAGCTACTATAGTTTAAGAGAATTTATGGATAAAAAATGTTGACGCCCTGTAAGTTCTAACATTTTGAAATACATTTTGAAATACGCAACATCATCTACCGGAACTACCAGAATTTGTAAAAAATCACTTTTTATAAGTCATAGTTCTCAGAATTGTCTTTGCACGAGCCTCACAACGGTCTATCAGTGACTGACACTTTTCAAGGCAACGTAGGAGTCCTAAATGGATCACGTGACACACGAAGGTCTGCATTTGAAATGAGCACAGGCATTGACATATAACTCTATGGCTCAGATAACTGCAACGTCATGTACGCTATTTACCAGAACTAGTAAAAAAACACTATAAGTCAAAGTTTCATACAAATTATCCGGAAATATTACATTTCACAGTGTTTGTTTTATAGCCATGTTTACCGAAATTAATTAATATTTTATTATAGTCACACCTGCAACAGTAGTTCTTCAGTTTCAGGTCAATCCCGTGTTGTTTTTACACGATCAATGTTTGAATCTATAGGATACACCTTTGTCCAGCATTGAGAGAGAGATTGATTAGGCGGCTTACTCGAAAACCCCGGGAAACACAGACTCCAGCATCAAGTTCCACTCTTTAGTTTTACGCACACTGAACGCCTTAAAAATTAAATTAGAAACTAAAGAAACGATTAATCTTTATAATTTCACAAGTAACTTATGAAGTAGAAGCCACGGTGTGGTGAGGACTTACTTACCATCCCCTTGGGATGGAAAATGGAACCAACCCTTTGTAGAACGCTTACGTCATGCTCTCCGCCCTTATAAGTTATGTCGCGAGATAAGGGTTAAGTTAAGAGTCATTGGAGATGTCGGCTTTATCATGTTGTAACGATGTTAGGAGATTACTTTCACAGCTTATTTGGCTGGCGTCTCGAAGACAGAATCTACGTTTTTATTATATCTTACTATGAAAATGTGTAAATTTTCGTTTATACTGTGGACTGTAGTGATATTCTGTAACCATCGTCACCGTGAAAACTTAGGTAAAGTGAGCTGTAAGTGCCACTGATGCTAGGGACTGGCCAAGACGGGTTGACACTGACAGCTCTCCACGCAAGTAATCACGGTGAGGTTTTTACAGAATCGACATGTTGGTGCCATTGTAATTTAAATTATTAACACTTTCAAAGTAAAACAATGAGAAAGAAACATTGTAGTTTGTTATCATACTCAACTAAAACAATAATCTATTCCAAAATACTTTGCGAATAAACATATTGGCACGCACAACTGTTGCTGCATAACACTACTACTTCATTATTACGCACCATTGTAATTACATATGGCACATATTTCTACGAGCTCCACGCACCCGACCCCCCGATGCTACATTTGAGACTTATAATTTTAATTTAACGCATAAATAAGTACATATTATGCACTTACTTGTCAAGAATTTATAAATAGAACCCGTTACCCGCAGATTTGTTCTTGTAACATGAAATCAAATATTAAGACGCGGTAACTTTCCAAGGCAAGCGTTCATAAGTAAATAGTTTTATTTAGCAACTACATATTTTATATATTATTCTGTGACAATGAATCAAGAAGTTGTGAAGTCATCTGGAACAAATAACGTCGTTTTTACTTGATGAAGTAGACTTAATTACGTATACTTTTGAACGGATTCAGTAGTACCGAGAGGAGGAATATTACTAATGAAAGAAAGAAGTGCAATTACTTTTATCTAGACTCGACTATTCTTGGAGCCCTTGGAGGACTCATAAATTTATCGGACGGGCCTTGATTAGTGGAGCAGATTTGTTTGATGAGATAGTACAGTGAGTGTTAGTAGACAAATGGATAAGGCGAGCGAAGTCATTAGTTGCATAACCTTCCCTAAGGAACTTTGGTCCACATTAGGCGAATGATAATTATTTAAACATGACTGGCGAAATGTGGAGGTATAAAGGCACTCCAGCGTAGCATGACCAATTTTTGTCTTAGGAAGAATAGACAAAACGACAGATTTCGTCTATTCGTAGTCATTTTCATCCACGTCGACAAAACTCGTTTCTTTGATGTAATGATACGCGAGCAGCAGCCTAATTGCGTAACACATTTTCGTAAACGATTACGACTAATCTGTTTGATTTTGACAGTTCAACAACATTCAATGCGTCATTTACATTGTTGAGCAGAGTTTATTATCGAACTTATGAAGCAATGGATAAGCAATCTGTTTCAAAACGATTCAGATTCCGATTGATTGTGTATTACGCAATTAGGGTACAGGTTTAGATTCAACAAAAACTTTATACATTTAATCATAACATTATAAACTAAGTATAGCCTCGACAGCCTCTTTGTTCAGTTCCTAATGTATAAAGTTTGTTGTTTTATATCGTGTAGTATATAAGTAATTACTGTAAGCTTATTAATAACAAATGGGGAACTTTTTTTTATTATTTATTGATAAAAGTATTTGTTTCCAAATAAAAAATTGGCCAAAAATTGCCACGTTATAAACGTTTTAAAATAAGTGTCAAGGACAAGGACAGCACTATCGTAGAAGTGACGTCACGACTATGTAAATTCATACTAGCGTCATACATACATTGTCCGTACCGCGCGGACGGGTGTAATCCCCTCCAAAAACGTTTAAAGCGTTTAGCTTCATCATATTTACATCGAGTTTACAGATTTTTTCGATTATCACATTTTTACTATGCCTTCTCTGAAATTACATGATTTTTTCTAACATTTTTTAAATTAGTAATTTTCCTTATTATGTTAGCAAATAAGCTATGTAATACCGATTTTATGGTAAATGAATAAGTAAATACAGCATACACACACGATAACATACTACATCCTCTCACTCACACACACTCTGTCCCGCTCTATGCCACCCGCACCTTAGTGGCCCGCTGTGACGGAGCGACTTACTTGCGCCGCATGCTGGTTCCGCTGTGGACGCAGCTATAAAAGAACCGCGGTTACGGTCAGTCAGCTTGTCCCTTGCTGCTCTCTTCCAGCGAGCCGAAGTCCATACCCCACAGGGGTTGCCCTTAAGTAACGTGTATTCGCTTAGTTTTTAAGTTTAAAAGCCATGGCTGTAGGCCTAAATTTATTAGGACTCAAGTCCGTCGGGCACTCTACGTCATACTCCACATCAAGACGCAAGCAGCTTCAGTTTTCTTACAAGTTATGTTTTAATTATTCTCCTGGTTTCCTGTTGGTATACGAAGAAGTCTACAAACACATTTGTTTTGCATTATTCCAATTACATATTGTACATTGAAGTCTGTTTTCGTGTCTGAATGTGGAGACCGCGTGGTTCTTTTAAACAACGCAACGGATTTTTTGCGGTTTTCAACATCATTTAGATCATTTTATTTCGGAAGGATGGGCGGATTGGCGGAATCTCTGCAGGAGCTGATTGTGGTACTGAACAGCCTGAGCGATTCTTCAAGGCGAGTAGGTCTTGGGACGAATCTGGACAAAACTAAAGTTGTACAATAGTCATGTCAACCCGAGACCTGTAATCGTAAATGGCTTGGTTGATAACCTGTGCGTCCTACCCGTAGTGACGTACGGAGCCGAAACGTGGACACTCACCATAGGCCAGATCCACAAATTCAAGGTTGCTCAGAGTGCAATGGAGAGAGCAACGCTCAGGGTTTCTCTGGCGGATAGAATTCGCAACGAAATCATTCGCCGGAGTAAAGTAAAGAATCAGCATGCTGAAGTGAAAGTGGGCCGGCCATATCTGTAGACGGACAGACGGTCGATGAAGCAGACATGTGCTAGAGTGGAGACTTTGACGAGTTTGGGCAAATGTAGTGTGGGACGCCCTGCGGCACGATGGATCAATGATTTGAAGAAGGTGGCTGGCAGCGGATGGATGCGGACTACTCAGGACCGGGATGGTTGGCGCTCTTTGGGGCAGGCTTACGTTCAGCAGTGAAACTGGCTGATGATGATGATGATGATTCCGGAAGGTTTGTGTGTATGGTATATTAATATTTAACTTGGAAAATAAAGAAATCTTCATGTTTTAAAGTCGTAAAAACCAGGCGCCAGTCTAAACTGATATTATTATGAGAAAAGATATGAATTTTTGTCATTTTATTTGGACACGGTTCGTGAAACACAACATCCAAATAAAAAAATAAAAAAGTGACTTTAACAACAATAGTGTGTTCCAAACAGGTACAGGTAGTACCTGTACCTGTTTGGAACACACCTTGTTTTTTTTGGGTTGGAATCATCAAATGACTTCTCCCGCTCTGGGTAGAGCGGGATGGCGTGTCTGACTTAAACCCACCCGTGTTCCTTCAGTTGCCTGTGCCAGAGCCACGGTACCTCTTTCGAATTTTCCGCGACCCTGAGGCATCGGCCCTATCGGACCGCTCATAATATGCTGACATCTCTTTAAGGAGCGCGTGTAACACGATGCGCCATCGACCCGGGCCTGGTCCTTACTGGACGGCGAGCTACCAATTGCTCGCCGTCCGCAAGCCCGCGCCTACGGTGGCCGGGAATCTGCAGGCGACTCCCGACGCCCAGGGTGTCTCCTGCGGTGACTAGGGGCGTGATGGCGCAAGATTATCTCCCTCAGAAGCTCCGCCTCCTTCTTCGCGAGCATTACTGCTTCGCAGAAGAAGGTGACGGCTTTCCATTCCCTCTCGCTCCGTACCATGGCCTGGACCAGGGCCGGACGCGAGAGACCGCCGCCGCCAATCGCCTCCGCGAGGATTCGGCGGTGCTCAGCCCAAACTGGGCAGAGCTTCACCGTATGCTCCACCGTGTCCTCCGGGCGATCCACACAATGGTGACACCCGCCTCCTCCCGCCTTATGCGAACCAGGTACCTCGCGAAACAACCGTGTCCGGTGAAGACCTGTGTCAGGCGGAAGGTGAGGACGCCGTGGCGCCTCTCCAACCACTCCGCAAAGAGGGGACTTATCGCCGCTATTGTGGCGTGCCCAAGGTGCTGTCTGTCTGCTGTTTGTTTGTTACGCTTTGGATAAATTAAATGGGAGCAATGGTGGCTTAGTGGTAACTGCCGCGGCTTACCAGTTGTAGGTCGTAGGTTCGAACCCAGACAGACGCTGTACTTTGTGTAAAGTTTTTCATCACCGCTGTTCTCAAAAGGGTGAGAGAAAACATCGTGTGGAAACCGGCATGTCCTAGAACCAAACATTCGAAAACATGTCACACTACTAACCCGCACTGGTCCCGCGTGGTCCATCACGGCTCACTCCCTCTTGAAGAGAGGCGGCCTGTGTGTGAAACCTGTGGAGGCAATCTTCTACTGTATGTAACTGCTTCCCCACTACTACCCTTCTATAGAATACAGCTTTATTTCATGTCATGATAAACAGTGAAATTTGTCAGTTTGTGACGTTTGTTTTTGGACTTATTTCTGATGATGGATTGGGATCTTATTTACTCTCCGAAAGGGTTCGAACTTTAAAGAACCTTCTGGACAACAAATTGGCCAGTTGGGAGATTAGCTATTTGGCCTAACCCCTTATCACCTGTAGACATAATAATAAAAGTCCTCCAGACCGTATTTAGATCATGGCGGCCAGTCTCAGCGTAGACTAACCTTCGGTGCGGGAGATAATAAGGTAAATAAGTGTGTGTGCCGGCACGGCACGTGGGATGGCAATTCGACCTGGGAATTGAACCCAGTAGTACCCCACGCTCAGCAACCTTGCTTGCAAACGCGTGACCAACGGGGCAGTCAGTTCCCGCAGTTAAAGGTAGTTGTATAAGTTCGTCAAGCCTAAGACATTATTCTTTACCATTGCCAATCACTTTCAAATCTAGAAATCGTACAAGCCAGTCACTACAATCTACTTTATAATTAAACATTTTCTCGAGCATACATCATTGCCAGTCATTTGAGCTCGACAAATAACGATCGATACACATCTAGCAATTCCTGAGGCACAAATATGCGCAATCTGCGTAATAATACGCTCGTATCCTTGCGCGAGCGCAGATGTATTTATTACGTTTATTGCAGTTGATTGTACGACGTCTGCATAATTACGGATCTAAGGTACTTGTTTGTACAGTATGACTGGTAAAACGAGGGACTTAGTCAAGGAAAGGTATTTAGTTATTACACACGAAAATATAGCTGAATAAAAAAAACTGTTTAGGGATGTTGACAATTTTTTATATAATTAGTCATCATCCCTAAACAGTTCGAAAAAATAATGTAATTTCAAAGAACGCATAGTAAAAATGTGGTAATCGAAAAAATCTGTTAAATCGATGTACTCGTAAATATGAAGAAGATACACGCTTTCAAAGTTTATGGAAGGGATTATTCCCGTCCTTGTCGTGCGGTACGGACAATGTACGGCGCTAGCAAGAAGTTACATAGTTGTGACTTAACTTCTACGATAGTGCTGTCCTTGTCTAACACTTATTTAAAACGTTTATAACTTGGCAAGTTTTTAAGATTTTACACTTGTA
This sequence comes from Dasypolia templi, assembly GCA_963555695.1. Taxonomy (NCBI): domain Eukaryota; kingdom Metazoa; phylum Arthropoda; class Insecta; order Lepidoptera; family Noctuidae; genus Dasypolia; species Dasypolia templi. The sequence continues at coordinate 15,571,588 of OY743140.1, forward strand.
ATATTGTTGGCACTATTTGGAAACAAACATTTTTTTGAGGTAAAAATAAAAAAAATTGTCATCATCCCAATCAGCAAAGCATGCCACACTTGCGCAGGCGGCTGTACCGAGCTTTGATAATGCACGGAGGACCTGATTACCCTTCATTCTTCGAACTCATAATTAAAATTATTGATGAAAAGTCTGAAAGAGGGAAACCAAAGAAAAGATGAATATATTAATGAAAAGTAAGAAAATAATAAAATTTTACCCTGAACCCAAGTAAAATGGAACAAAATTTTATTACGAAAAGAAAACCGACTTCAAAAAACGCTACAAAGTGAAAAATAACTTAGTTTAGTTTTTTTTTTTGCCACCGACTTCCGAAATTAAAGTTGTTTTTCACTTTGTAGTGTTTTCTTTTGGAAGTCATTTGTTATATTTGTAATAAAATTTTGTTTTTCAATTTTTAGCTGTGGTACCTACCCCTAACACACAACTTTGTTCACACTTCACTTGCTAAGCAAATAACAGTGAAAGGAAGTTATAACATCATCAACATACACTAAGTGGACAAAATAAGTACCTATTATTGAAGCTAACAAAAACCAACCATCAGAACTTGACCAAATATATAAATGGGACCACTCGGCATGTAACTACACCCTTTCAAACAACAGAAAAAAAAACAAATCGGCTTATAAATTACGAAGTTCTTGGTAACAATTTTTTTTTTAAATTACAGCTGAATTGGGAACCTCCTCCTTTGAAGAAGGTTTTGAAATAAGCTCATGACGAGAAAAGCAACAGTTTAAAAGAATAGAATATTTAGAACATTTTAGGATCGAGAAGATTTGGAAGAGGGTCTCCTGGCTTAATAATAACAGCCACACTGTTCAAGCGAAGGTAAAGTTACACTTGGCGCGGTTGGTTCGAGGATGGGTGACCATCCATTACATAAAGAGACTAGTCCGTTACTCGGAAAGGACGTTAAGCCGTTGGTCCTGCTGTCATTCGTAGAACTTTGACAGTCGAAATTACAAATAGTCAGAAAGCCGAAAATCTGGCAACCAGTATTACCAAAGGGTATCGTGTACCCAGAAACTGGGTTGTGGAGGTCAGGTGGGCAGAGGCTCCATGTTAAATACTGATATTCAGCCACGTCCGATCAGACTCGAAGCCAACCTCAACAGGCTGAACACTAACGCTGCCTGTCCACTGGAGCTAACCGTTGCGGAACGGTGAACGAGGTAAAAATCCACCAATAGATTTGCACAAAATCTTTGCTCCTCTTCAGTGGACAAAGTAACCGCTCCGTTCCGCTGCCTGGCTCCGCGCCGGTGGACATGCAGCCTTACGGTCCTACAACGTTTCCCTTGTTTACCCAGTCACCATTAAATGTTGTTTTCGTCATTCTCCTGCCCTTTTCTTAAGTATGTGGGTACATGAAGGTTTATTAGTTTTCTACTCTGTCTTAAAGTTCATAATTAAAAGGCTTATTTACTTGGCGCCTGTGGAAAGATATATATGTCATGCGATATGATGTCTCGCGTTATGTTTACTGTTTTTGAGTCGTGATTTATATGAGTTTCTGTAGTGTTGTTTGTGGTCCTGTACGCGTAGCATAGAAACGGGTCTTGTCGACGGTAAAATAGACAAAATTAAACATGAAGAAAAAAAACTGTCATTTTGTCTATTCTATCTGTCATTTTGTCTATTCTTGTGTCAACAAAAGCCGGTCATGCCAGGCGTGTTGTTATTAGTAAGGGACTAACAGATCGAAATGGTTTCTACTCTAGCTTTTATTTCAGAAAGGTTTCATGCAAACTTTACGTTTTTAACAAAGTTAATTGTGTCTTTACAATTTTTCACAGTATCTACATGAGTACTTACCTGTAATCATGAGTGTATTGCCTGTAAGTTTATAACTAACAAGCTGTGCCCCGTGGTAAAGTTAAATTCAAATTTAAAAATCATTTATTTCAACTCACTTAATCGAAAATATTATTAAAATCTAAATTGCGATAAATATAAAATATAACTAAATAATTAAATCTAAAATCAAATCATAAAATAAACTAAAATCGATAAATTAAATAAAAATACTATTTAATACGAATGCCTCTGAGTCATTTGTTTGTTTGTCATTACATTAATCTTATAACAGTGATTAATGTCTGACAATCAAACCTGTTCGCAAATACGCTCAGGATGGTGTTGGAGGTGGTCCGGAGCCTGCGCCCCAGAGATGTTCACCACTTCCGCATCGTCGTGTAGAAACAGTCGACACGGGCGTCGGCGAACATCCCTGACGCGCTGCAGTGCCGGGGCAGCCCCAACAACACCGTAAACGCATTGTTGAAAAGATGTATTTAATAAGTAAGACAGTGAATAAACGAAAATAGTAAGTAGAAAATAATATCTATTAATACCAATAAATATAAAGTTTACCCATGTAAAATTAATTGTTACCAACTCATACTTATCCTAACTCTTTTCAGTAACTAAAAATATGTCTAGGCAGGCAAATAGGTAGGTAGGTACTCCAAACTTTATCGCGTAACAAATTGAAAACATAGAGAAATTCAAGTAGCAATTTCTCCAAACTTTCTGCGGGAACGCTTGTCGAACATTCGAACTACTGAAATAGACCTCTAGGACGCTACCAAGATAAGCAGAGATAAATTACTTTTCATTAAACTTTTATAGAAATTATATTGCGTGGAATTGTGAAAAAATATGAACGAAAATATTGTGTCTTTTTATTTTTAAAAACGACTAATTGGTCCTTGGATAACTTGATAAAAAGAAATGTTTTTCAGCCTTCATTCATAACATGTTTCCTAGCAATTCCTAGTAACTTGTATTGAATAAATAGTACTTTTCTAGTCATATAGCAGATTCATTTGTCGCCTTTTTACAGTACTAATAGTACTCGGGGGAGCACCAAAGTCAAAGTCAAACTCAAATCATTTCTTCGAAATAGGCACATAAAAGGTACTTTTGTAAGACATCAATAAAAACAATCGGTTCATTAAGGGAATGGCATCGTCCTTAATTGTCTAACAACACCAGTGCAGTGAAGACTTGAGTGGAGTGAGCTGTCAGTGTCATCCCGTCTTGGTCAATCCCTAGCATCAGTGGCACTGACAGCTCACTCCACGCTCACATCTCCTAAGTTTTCACGGTGAGATGGTTACAGAATAGCACTACTTGTGTGCACTAATCTTTCAATATGAAAAGCGTGGAAGACAAGGCGTGTGTAGCTGTTCCACGCTTTGATATGATTTTGGGTCATAAAATACTGAAAAGTTTTGGTGAAATGTTTTGGCAGAACAATAGATTTATGCATTATTTCGGAAGCTTTACAATTTTCCAATGTAAAACTGAGAACCGTTTACAAAAAACTGTCCAGTAGGTAAGTAAAACTTCAATCAATCAACTCAGACCAGCGCAGTCCACTGCTCGACATGGCCTCTCCCATTCTGCGCCATAACACTCTTTCCTCTGCCTTCCGCATCATGCTATCCTCCTAATCATGCTATATTTACGAAACCCAGCATCCCATAAAGCTCATGATTAAATACAACACTTTTTACCCCTCAACAAAATGTCAGGGGTGTTGTGTAAGCCCCTTTAACCCTTCATCCCCTTTCGCCCCCTCGGCACCTATAAGTTCAAATAATGCTGACGCGCCAAGGATTGATTCCATTTGGGTTTTGTTTGCCTAGTTACAACAAAACAGTTCCCTTTTTTGAGGATGTTAGTAAAAGAAATGTTACATTTGGCCGGCATCGTTATGTGGTTAGGAGAGTGGACACTTCTCAATTTATTGGAGGCGCGGTTCAAATACGTTGTTACATTTTCAGAAAGACGACCGCCAATTAATACAAATTAAAAAAAGAAGTATGCGCGTGGGCAACAGGTTTCCTGGCCTTACAGCTAACAGTTTACTTAAAATCGTAAAAGATAAGCCTCGGTAAATAGCTGCTTAATCCTAACTTCCTAACTTAATATTATAAATGCGACAGTAAGTTTGTTTGTTTGTTACGCTTTCTCGCTAAAACGGCAGAACGGTTTTGGATGAAATTTGGCCCACAGATAGACCATGACCTGGGAAAGGACATATACTACTTTTCATCCTGGATCTCAGACGAATTTTTTTTTAATGCCTGGACTTATGGCTAGATTCCTGACCACGTCTTAGAATACTTGGGTGGCATAAGAGAGATTAACGCTTACCTTATATTTACTGCAAAGATTTAAGTACAATTATGAGTTTTACGTAACCAAAGGGTGCAAACGGGACCTAAGGTTTCGTTGTCCGTCTTTCACATGACAAATACTTAATAAACGACACAAAAACGTGTTTTTTTGTGAGTTATTTGCTCGATCTTATTAATTGAAAATATTGTAAGGTGGTACGAAACACTTCGTGTGCCAGCCTACCTCGCACTTGCCGATTTTTTCAAACCATGTGACACTAAACGACTCACTAACATGGTGCTATGTAGTCACGAGAATGTCGTGAAAAATCCTTTTAAAATGTTACGCTTATCTATGGGTTTTAAATCAGGGCTTCGCGCTGGCCACTGCATCAGTTCGATACCGACCTCTCCAAGGTATTTACAATTCCGGCGGTATGGGGACGCGCATTATCATGCATTAATATGCCATCCCGGTCCATCCTCACCATGAATGGCCCCTCCACTTGCGGGCCTTCGGCTGCGGTTTCAAGTTTGCCTCAGCAAGACGTCTCCACACTGTTTGTGCGCTTAAATTGCTACCACCAAAGCGAATAAAGTGACTTTTTAGACCAACTGCAGTTTAAAATCGATTTCGGAGCATTGTAGCCACCAGGTATCTGTCATCCCTGGCCATCTTGGCCTGCCATTTCCTGGTCTCAGAAGGTGCGATCCGGTCTCTCGGTAACGCTGGACTACCCGCTGAACAGTCGACAAAGATATACCAATGCTTCTTACCTACTACCTGCAATATTTTCTCTCCTTCTCCCTGTAATCCAAAAGTTGTCTGTAAAAGATCGCTTTTACCGATAAGACAGCCCATTGTGTCACCAGATGTAATATTTCTACATCAATGTCTGTCATTTTTAAGGTGTACATAATAAAGAGCATTCTATTCCATTCTATTCTATTCTTGCTGTTTCACGCTGGCTCCGCCCAAGTTCCAAGAAAGTCAGGATTCTGGTACATTCATCTAACGGGACTGCCATGCTCCACCTCACAGAATACTGATTATGCACGTGGAAGTCGTTCACAATATTTTTTTTGTGACAGAATAGAAATGGAAAGTAACCATAATGACATAAAGCAAACATTTTGTTTTCGAAAATTTCCATTTTTCAAATTTTGTTTTTTTGTAAATTAGTTTCATTCATCAGCCACTATAAAAAGTATGTAATAAGAAGCGCAACTAATTAGTCTTTATTCTGTTATTTATTTCATTGATCTAACTCTTACAGTTTTGTAGATATTCGAACTTATGTGACTGACCCGTTATTTTTGGAACCGAGTGTAGTTGAATCGGAGAGGCCATTTTTGAACACGTGTTTATTGTAATGAAATTCATAAGATACCACAAATTAGCATTCTAAAGTTAGTCTAACATGCAATTTTAAAATAGTTACAGCAATTGGGATTTCAATTTCAAGCAGCAATATTGGTGTATCTTGGTAGTGGAACATTATGGCACAACAAAATAGCTTAAAAACTTTTAGCCAACGATTATGCTGTATCTAATATGAAGTAAACATGTAAGTCCTGACAATTCCTTGTATCTGATATTCTTTCTAGTAGTACATCGTGAACTTTGTATTAAATATAAATAAAACAAAACATATGTAAAGAAAATATATGTTTTATGTTTATTTATGCACAGTTAGGAAAAAGTATGACTTAGTTATCAGTAGGGACGTTTTTAATTAAAAATTAAATCAGTCTCTAAATAGTCTTTTATTTGGAGACTGATTAAATTTTTTTATGAGTTTTTAGCGTAAATACGATTGTGTGCAATTTGTATCCGTATACATATTATGTTTTACCTATGAAGTTGGAGTTTTGTATAAACATTTTAAAATATAAAGTTTTTGGTTTTTTTTCAGCTAATCAAAGTACGGGCCCAAATTATCTGTACAATTTTTCCATTCTGATGGCAGTTTATTTATCCCATTACTGTAAAAATCTGCCGGACGGGAGCCTATGAAGTCAGTGAAAGCGTTTTGACCTCTCGGGTGTCGAATTTTTTCCCACTTCAAAAGTTGTCTAAATTTTGAAAAAGTAGATTTCTGTTGGGGCAAGGTCCGGTGAGTACGGTGGGAAGGAAAGCTTCCATATTTAAGTCTTATAGCTTTGCGGTGGTCTGTCGTGAATTGCGAGCTCGCGCGTTGTCGTTGAGAAGCAATGGGGACGAGCGATTGACCAGTCTTGGTTGTTGAATTGCGAGCTTCTCCATCATCGTCTAAAGCACATCAAACGATAAAATTGTAGTGTCTCTAGCTGGCATAAAATACTCAGGCGTCGAAGTTGCTGTATCTCAATAGAATATTATTTTGTGATACATTCAAAATGTTTTAAGTATTTCGTAGCATACAAACGAGTACCATGGACGAGGAACATCTTGACTGTCAAAAAAGTATTTATAGTATTTTTGCTGTATCTTAAAAACATTGAAAAATAGTTGATTTGATAGTTTTTACAGCATTTTGAGGCATGTTTTGTTAAAAAAGTTTGAAAAAGTCAAAATCGTATCATTAAAAAAAAATCGAAGGAAAACTTTGCTCAGACCGTCCGACGCAGTATTTTTTCATAGTTTCAAAAACGCATTTTTCGAGATACGACGAAATCGCTTTCCAGCGTCGATATGTATATTAAAGTCGCTTTTCGTGTCGGTCTGTGTGAAATAAAATACGAAACGGAATCGAGCAGGTTAAACTATGCTTGCCGCGGTTGGTTGTTGGATGGGTGGTGGTATGATCTTTACATAACAAGACAGAGAGGGATGCAGGGGTACATCGGGACGAAACTTTAAAAGGGATTTTAACATTGACATAACATAGTTTTTAGCCAACACGGCCTCTAATGCTCGGCCTCTACTGTATTATAATTAACGATTAAGTGCCCTCAACAGCAAACTTTGGCAACTAACTACATATATTATTTCAATGTTAAAACCTTCTCTTAAAGTTTCGTCCCTGCATCTCTATTTACCCCGTTTTACGGTAGTCTATTTTTTCACAGCAATCCTATTACTATCTTCTCTACTAGTGCCAAAAAATGTCGCCCCTTTGATGACTATCAAAAATAACTCACGCAGTAAAACGAATATTCTGTTTTCACATATTTTTACTCTTCAATTTGTCACTTGTGTGGGGTGTTTTTATACAAGGTGTCAGGCACAGCGACGCGTACGGAATCAGAAAATGATTCTGAACCCCAAGGGCGTTGAAATGTTTCGTCGTTTATTAAAAAAAAGTGCTTTTCCCAAAAACAAAAAACAATTCTGCACTTTTCTATGAAACAGCAGTTCATTTTTAATGATAAATTATTATTATTATTCTGAATTACTTATTCCATTCAAATCCATACAGGGTTAGTTTTCAAATACCTGCCACATCAGAGAAAATCCAGAATCAATAAACTAATTTCAATATACCTAAAAAATGTATTTACACGTAGAACAAGATCATTTTTTTCGTTAAATAATTTATTGTTAATTACACAATTAAACATTAAATTACTTAAATTATCACCTTCATCCTACGACAAGAAACCCCTGTGGGAACTAAAATTGATTTATGTAAAAACTAACTTTTTGTAATATAGAATAAAGCTGTACGTAATAAAACAATACTTTCAATACAAGGCTGGCTAAATGTGGGTGTACAGTAGGGTACACCTCTGCTTAACCCTTCCGGGATTATAGGCGTGATGTTATGTGTGTAATACAAGGCTGTTAGTAATAGAATATAACAATAAATTGTAAGAATAGCAAAACCTTGTTTACTTACACCGAGTTACACCACAGTAACTTAGTTTTTTTCCCAAATACAAGGTTCTTTTTTAATATCGGCTGGTGATTTTTCTATCCGACTAGGGTTGCTAATTTGCTACAACATGAGCTAGCTGCTGTCCTGCTTATGACGATATGTTTTTTTTAGTGCACTTTGACGACATTGGAATCACTTTTACTCGACAAATAAAAAAAAGCCTGATAGAGTCGACATTTCCTGTATGCTTGAAAAGAAATGGCGAAACCAACTCATGGGCAAAGTGTATTTTAAGTACAAACAGATGAGCCATTATCATGCCTATACTTGAGAAGAGAGAAACTATCAGTTATATTTTTATAACTGCAATTAAATACCATACATACGAATACTTAAAGCGGTATGTCAATTACATAATTAACGATGGGCTAACCAATTACTGCTAAAATTAAGCTACTTTACGACATACGAATGATTTCCAGTGATATGACGAGCAATTTATTTTCTGGTCCGTTGCTGCCACTGCCGCGTGCCGGGCAGAAAGAGGGATTAAACGGCTTAAAGGTTGGTGTACATATGGCTGTGTAACTGGAAAATAATGGGCTTGAAACTGAGATTATAAATAGACGCGTACATTAAGTGCACTCGAAAACAGCGTAAGCCATGAATGTAGCTACGTACTAGTACACACAATCATACAGAGCGCGAAGTAAAGGAAAGACATAACTACAACGTTTTTCACCCTTTAAAAGAACACTAGTTTCTACTTGTCTAACATGAGGTATCGTAAACTTAATACATTTAGTTTCTAGTTAAGAAGTAGGTTATTAACATTAAACCAGTTAACTACCTTAGCGAGGGCGCTATTTACATTGTCAGTAACCAGCTGCTGACGTTTCAGTTTAAATAAAAGTGAAGTGTCGTCTGCAAACAATACAATATCATGATTATCCTTTTCGAGGTATGGCAAGTCATTAATATAAATAAGAAACAAAAACGGGCCAAGAATTGAGCCTTGGGGGACCCCCATTCTTACTACAGATCCAGGTGATCTTTTTCCGTTAACATCTACTCTTTGAATCCTATCACTTAAGTAAGAAATAAGAAGATCCAGAGAGGCGTTCCGTATTCCGTAGTGGTGCAGTTTCCTGATTAATGTTTCATGAAGAACACAATCAAATGCCTTGGACAAATCGCAAAAGATGCCCAAAGCATCGCACTTGTCCTCCCATGCATTATAAACATGTCCTAAAAGTTCAACTCCGGCATCAGTAGTCGAACGACCCTTTGTAAAACCAAACTGTTTGTTATGCAGTAATTTGTGTTTATTAAAAAATATTTACGTTTGATCTAAAATAAGTTTTTTTTTAAATTTACTAAAGGTAGGTAGCACTGAAATAGGTCTATAATTAGTAGGGTCAGATGTCCTACCCGATTTAAACAATGGTATTATTTTAATGTTTTTCATAAGATCAGGAAACTCACCACGGTCAATACAATTATTAAAAATAACAGCTAAAGTAGGTGCTACAATATCTATAATTTACTTAGCAACGTCCACAGAATTACCACGTAGATCTGCGGTCTTTTTAACATTTAATGTGTGAAAGGTTTTAATTATATCTCTACAGGTGACATATTGGAAATTAAATTCAGAATCACAAACTGGAACGTTTTCTTTAAGCAAAGACTGCAGTAGTGGGCGATGAGTTCAGAGTTTTAGTAGTCGATACGGGAATCTCTGCAAAGAAATTTTCAAAGGCCGCGGCGACTTGAGATTCTGATATAATTATGTTGCCATCAATATCAAGGCTGAAGTCACTACTTCGGTTGCATGACCTTCCCGTTTCGCTATTAATGATATTCCATGTCGTTTTAATTATATTACTACTACTTTTAATTTTTGAACTCAGGTAACGTGACTTCCAATACAACAAACTTTTTTAAATAATTTTGAATAATTCCTAACTTATAAATTAAATTCAGCAGTGTTTATACAAGTCCGTTCATCATACAACTCATAAAGTCGTTTTCTACTTTTATGTATACCAATGGTAGCCCAGTCACTGAAGGAAGCATTACTATTAACCGAAAATGTCTTTGGAATGAAAGTATTATCAAATTGTGTACATTTGAAAAATGAGAGGTCGTGACTACTTAACCGTAGTATGAATCGACGTTTTTAATGTTATAACACAACTTTAAATACCCCTACGACCCCTGTACCGTTGCATCCACTCATAAACACAATGTTTTGCGTGTGTTACATTGATTTGCGCACTACCGAAAACAGCTTTTCACGCAATAAAAAAAGTCGTTTCCCAGCAATTAATTTATGTGCAATGTTACTTAGTTTGATGTTCCGAATGCGTAGTTGATGGCTATGTGACGGGTCTTATTACACCCTGCACCTACCGATGATTCACTTGCTTGAAAATAGTTAAAGTAATATCTTACGACCCCAATTGCATAACACACAATCAGTCACAATCCACCGGATTGTGAAAATTTTAAGTACATGACGCAATGAACGTTGTTGGATTATCAAAATATAAAGATATTGCCGCTGTAAGTGTGTTACGTCGCCGCGTCGGGGCGTATTCACCAAACTAATTGAAATGTATGTTTTGTTTGGTCTCTTTTCGACCAAGATGTATCGCGCGATCAAACCACCAACGTTGTTATTGTGTTCTGGCAGTATGTCTATGTGTACTCGCCTTAACAGATAATCTACTGGTTTTCCGGCATTTGAACTTTATGTTCTAATGATAAGATACTGTTAAAGAGCTTTATTAGCCCGTTGAAATCGATAGGATGGGCCACGAAAAAAGCGAGGTATGCGGCGTAGACAGTAGCAGTCAGGAAGTGCTTTTGATACCGAATTTAAAGTGTGGGAATCGGAATGAATTAACTGAACATATTAGTATGGAAACTTAAAAGAAGCTGCCTTTTTACTGTTTTCGACTATTACCCGGTTTCTAATTATATAATTTGAAGTTTAGAACTTGCCGAACTCTACTTTAGTCCAACTGAAAGTGAAAGCCTGCGACATTCTTTTTATGCATAAATCGTAAAAAAATTGAACTTCGCGGGCGCAGACCAAATAAACAAGGAAGACGGAGCGCCGCTCTCTCATAGTGAAGCAGGAAAAAGGAAGACGTCATATCTGCTTCAGTGTTTGTTGTGAGATCATAACACACAAGGTTACGTACACAACTCTGTACACAATGCTTCATATAATTATTTGAACGCTATTGTGGGCGTACTCTCCATCAACCTTTTATATTTTATCTGTGGTCACAAGCTATCACCAAAGTAATTCAGAAACCTTGGGTAGGATTCATGCGTATACAAGACGTCGTTCATTTATTAATAAAAGAGTTCTTTAGGTTGACTATTCTATCTATTTTGCATCATAGGAAGATACATACAGGCTTGGTCCTAGATTAGCTTATCCAGTTTATACATCCATAATTTTGACGCCATTCCCACAGTTAATTACAACAAGAACGGGAAGCAAACGTCCACCACTTATCGCTATAACACGCAACTGCCATACGCACTTACTGGCCCATACTACACTACATTTACTCACGCAAATTGAACCTTATCGATATTAAAATAAGGCGATGTTCATGTAATTTAATTCTAATTAATGGAAAGTCATAGATAAGTAAAGTTAACAAGGTGATAAAGTCAGTTGTTATCAGTTCATGTTTCGATGCGTTTGGAGTGGAACTAATGGGTGTAGGGCAACATGAGGTCCATGTTTGTTTGTTTTATTATGTTGTCGGCTCATGGATCTAAATGACCTAAAGACGCTTTTTGAAAGTTTTATGGGATGTTTTCGTCAAGTTTTCATTATGTTTTTGAATAGGTCATATAATAATTTCGTTTCGTTTTACGTTGGATTTTAAAATGCGTTGCTTATTCTTTCCAAGTATTGATTTTGAAGATGTAACAAGGTAGACTGACGGGGTATCATTACGTAACCCACTTTACAATTTTATTCATTTTGACAAAGAAAGAAAACATTCCATGCATTACGACAGAATTTTTAAAAGTATGAAGCACTACTGCTTCATATTTTTAAAATTAGCATTTCCTTCAAATCCTTCCTATTGTGATTGAAAAATGTGTTACGCAAATGGTGTGCAAGAGTGCAATCCATATTCGATTAAAAAGGGATTAAAAGCAACTTGCTCAGCCAGGGCTGGCACAGACGAGGATCGATTGTATGGATGCCAATGTTTGCACAAAGCAAAAAGCCTGAAAAACAACTCCACCTACACTGTAAAAATTAAAAACACTTAGCAATTAATTAAAGAAAATAAGATTTCAGACCTTTCAGTGTTGAAACGAAATGAAAGACAAAAGAATGCAGCAGCTCCTTATATTCCCACGGTCGATTGTGAAAAAAACAATTAAGAAAACAAGTTGCGATGGTACTCATAGCCCTTACTCATTGTAAGTAGGTAGGAAGAGTACGTACTCATAGGTAACTGAGCAAACCTCTTCTAGGTAAGTGCTATACAGAATAACAATACCGGAACTAGTACTTCGAACCTAATTCAAGTGACAGCACACAATTCGAAAGCGAACTCATTTGTTTTCAGGTAAAACGCCTCGATACGAAATTCCAAATGAAGAATTTCGAACAGTGTAGTTCAGAATATCATACCTACTTAGTACCGATTTCACCAATAAAACTGAACGCGATCGGCACATCTTAACAGCGTTCAAGAGCTGTCAGTTATTACACACAAAATAATGACACTGACAGCTCTTAACGTAGTTTATGTGCTGATCGCGTTCAGTTTCATTGGTGAAATTCGCCTTTACCTACTAAGGGCATGACATCTAAACTACATTCAAGAGCTGTCAGTGCCATTATTGTGGTGGAATATTGAAACTAGTTCTTGAACGCAGTTTAGATGTGATGATCGCGTGCAGTCTCGCTATTATTTAAAATTCCATCATTTCAAAATTCGAAATATAAATTCGCTACCAAATGACAATCTTTGAAACAAAGTGATAGATTAGAAGATTACGGAATAAGAGGAAATGTCCTGCAGCTAATCGAATCATATCTAAAAAATCGAAAGCAATATGTAGAAATTTCACAGGTAGATCCGAAAACTAAATATGATACGGTCTATAGGTCACGTGATAGATTAATTTCATATGGTGTACCACAGGGGAGCGTGCTTGGCCCCCCTCTATTTATACTATATATAAATGACTTGCCCAAAGTGACGAAACATCACATGACTCTCTTTGCTGATGACAGTACAGTTACCATTGACTGCACAAATAAACAAAATTATAGTAATGATGTAACTAATACTATTAATTCAATAATAAAATGGTTCAACAATAACAATCTCAAAATAAATATTGCCAAACCAAACTAATGGCCTTCAGTCAACGCAAAAATGAAACTTTGAATATTCACCATGATAATAATAAAATAAATCAAGTAAGCACCTCCAAATTCTTAGGCTTAACCATAGACCAACGGTTAGATTGGAAAGCACACACAGTAGAATTGGCAAAGCGACTAAGCAAAACGACGTATGCTTTATATAAGCTCGCTCTAGTCATAGGAACGGACGCTATTGTTACAGCATATCATGGAATGGCGGGTTCAATGTTGAGATATGGCGTTATGTTTTGGGGGAACTCAGCCAATAAGGAACTAATATTTAAATCCCAAAAAAAGTGTATTAGGGTAATGTTCGGTCTGAAATGCACAGACACTTGTAAACCATTTTTTAACCAGTATAAAATACTGACACTGCCCTCCCTGTACATATTTGAGGTTGCGGTATTTGTGAAAACCAACCCAAAACTGTTTCCCAAGCTATCGGACTCAAACATCCGGAGTCGACGACACGGCAATATGTTATGTGCAAGACAGTCCAAGATAGCTCTGATGCATAAAAGTGTTTTCTGCATGGCACCAATTATATACGATCACATACCAGAATCACATATCAAAATTTTAAATGTTAGTTTGTTTAAAAGACATTTAAAAAAGTTTCTCATAAGTAAATCATATTATAATATCTCAGAGTTCCTTTCGGAAAAAAACCTTGGGACCTAGGTATAGATAGAAGTTGTAATTTTTAATGACTTTATGATTGAATTCCTGGTACTCATCTTCATTCAGTTCATGACATGCTCTTTGGAAATAATAATTACAATAATGTAATTGGTCAAAATTGACATTTTGGGAAAAATAAAAAACTTTAATTAATAATACTTAAATTGACATGCTTGTACATATTATCTCTTATCCATTGACATATTTAACAGCCAGTGACATTTCATGTAATATGTAAGACATTACCTATTATTGTGATTCAAATGAATTGACATTTGAAAATGGGATTTAATTATATTTTCTAATGTTATTTAATATTATATTATTGCTTATGATTTGCATGCCCATGTGACGGCAGAACATGGATAACGAATGTTATAATAACACCTATGTACAAATCAACCCATGTTTGCAAAGAAATAAATGACTTATGACTTATGAAAGTAAGCTTGCTTTCGAATTGTATGCGGTCATCGATGAGATTCATAGTGAAGTAGCTTGATTGTGTTATACTTTTAGTCTGCAGTTTACGGTAATGTGTATGATTAAGCACGTATAGTGTAAGTGTGCTGTTCGATTTTTTCTGGGAATAAACCTTCCCACTACTTTTATTGGGTGCGCCGGATTTTGTAGTTAATCTTTATTTGATAGTCATGTTTGCTCATCATTGTCTGCCTACTTACCAACTAATAAATTATGGTGGTAAATTTGTGACTTCTTTAATTGTCTAATTAAAACTGTAGCTATCCTATCGGAGGGAAATTGTAGCCGTTGTTGTACAGTACGACCGATGTATCATGACCGGTCCGAACGTTGCACTGGTGGCTGCGCAAAAAAAATCATTTGGAACCAAAAGGTGACACGGGAGAATATGCGCAAAAGTTCGGAAAGCCTATGCTGAGACCGGCCTTAATTCATCGTCCGTATTGTATTTTTGGCTAGGTACCTACGCACTAAAACATAAACAATTAACGGTGGATATCACCAATAAAACTGAACGCGATTTTAAGAACTGCCAGTGTCATTATTTTCTATGACATATTGTCCCTACTTCTTGTTTTGGGTAGGAAGGTACTTATGTCTATTTACCAACTAACATATATAAAGTATATAACAAAATGTTTGTTAATATATATTGCTTAAAACTATGTTAGTAGCACTTCCCTAGCTTGTTCTTGTGCTGTCCTGTGGTACTTGTCCGCGGAAGCGACGGAACACCACGTCCTGCAGCCAAAAGTCATCTTCCATGACGACGGGCGGAACATTTTCGAAGCGCATACTTAGTGTCAGTTCGTACTGAAAGCTTGTTAGAACAACAGTTTCTTTCATTATGGCGCTACAATACCCGTTACTCACACACACGCACACGCAGTCATTGAAGCCTAAAAATATTCTGCAAAGGAATTTGTACAGTTACAGTTCTGTCTGGAACAAAGCTACTTTGTTCCTTATTTACAGAAATACATTCGAAAAGGGCTCTGAAAATAGTAGTTATCGATTTTGTACTCGATACTTGAGTAAGAATCGATATTCGGATGCATTAAACTGATTAGAAAGTTTAGGGATATGAGGAACAGGGTGTAAAGTTCACTCATACTCTTCGGAAAGGGGAGGATCCTCCGACCAGATGGATGTCGTGCCAATTTTGCTGATGAGGCTGAAGGTGATGACCAGGTATGCGCTTGCGCTGCATGCTGATGGTCAGGACAACTGTTCAAGCCGTGGTTGATGGCTGGCTGTGTGACTTGCGGGAGTGATGATGATGACGTCACGCTGAAGTAGTTGCACGAAGGCTGCGCTGACGTTCATAGTCGGGGTCACCAGTTTAGAGATATGAAGGAACAGGGTGTAAAGTTCACTCATACTCGTGGAAAAGGGAGGATCCTCCGACCAGATGGATGTCGTATCTGGTGGGCAACTGCCCGATGATTGTTAGCGGGAAGTTGTATGTATGCTATCTGCGCGGTAAACTCTGCTTGCGCGATGCAGGATTGATTCGTTTGTTCGCATGTGGCGGTGTAGATGCCGCCACAAAAGAAAGAAAGAAAAATAATTTTATCATTACAGAAACACGTTCATATAAAACGACGACACAAAAATAACAGCACGTCTGTATTCTCCGAAGGGTTAGGCACTAGGCAGAGGTGCATCTATAGTACAACCCGCATTTCGGCAGTAAACCCCGGACCTCATGGTCAGCTGTAGCGCTCGCGACCACTAGACCATCGAGCCAGTCAAAACAAGTGGGTTCGAATACCTACTACCTATGTAAGACAATTATCAAATATATATAAGCAAAAACAACAGACTTCAAAGTGGAAAATTTCTTTATTTCGCTTGAATTCGGTGTCTTATTAGGTTTTGTATTTTGGTGTTTTTGAGTGATGAGTTCTTTTTTTTTTGAAGTTTTTATTTTATTTTAAATAAAGTTTTTATAAATATATGACTTTTTAGTTGTGGTACCTACCCCACACAAATTTCTATGCCTTCTAGTAAATTACAGTGACAGGATAATAACATCATCAACAAAACTACGCTAAGTGGATAAAATCGTATTATTGAAGCACTCAAAAACCACTACTAGTCAGAACTTGATCAAATTTATATGGGACCTCTTGATAACCCTTTAAACCTAAACATATAAACCCTTTCAAACAAAGGAAGAATTTTAAAATGCGTTTCAGAGAATGAGGATGATGAGAATGAGGATCAGAGGATGTAAAAAAAAATACAACCAAATTGAAAACAACCTCCTTTTTTGAAGTTGGTTAAAATGGCTTCCACTCAGCAGTGCTAGGGGACCCACAGCACACCGCTGATTTTTTGCGGTCACCCAAAAAGTACACCTGTGTCGTCAGTGCCGTTTTTTTTTTTTTTTAAATCCAGAATGTTCTATAAAAATCTCACCATGAGACTTGGTTGAAATGAACAGTTGTTATTCCAAATGATGCTAAAGTGTGACACCATTGACACCTCACTTCACCTACGGTGAGGTCAGGTGCTGATCTAGGTTTTCGCTGAAATGTGGGAAAATGTTTCTTTCTGGAAGAATGGGGAACGGGAAGCAATGAAAGCCAAAAAAAAAACATCGGTACCTATTTTCTGTTAGGTAAGTCAACAATGTTGAGCCCCTTTCCCCCTTTCGGAGAATTACTACGACTTATACATATATCTTAGTAATATATACTGTATTTAAAGCAAAAATACAGGTTATAAAATTAGACTTAGTTCAGCCCATTGGGACAAACCCCCACTTGTATCCGCACCTGTGTGAAGTGAGCTTAGTTTTTACCGACAGCTTATACAGAAAATAGATCAGTAGGTACTTATTGATAGACACTTTTGATTCAATACTGCAGGTGAATGAACCTTTTGTAAAAAGCATGAAAGTTTAACGTTCTCATGTTTACAAAAAACATATTTCATATTTAAGTACAAACCAACAATGCTTTGAAAATAACTCAACTCGTAAAGCATAGAGATTACAAATGGTGGGATTTTCGTTATAATTAAAACGTCAGTGATAAAATGAACACAAACTCGGCAGAATTTATAGTTTGTAAGATTGTAGGCCGTAAAACTAGGTGATCTGTACAATCCTTAAGATTTTGGTCTTTACAAGAAGTAAGAAGTGTCGTAAAAAGCTGGCTCTCCGACTAAAAGTTAAAGTTTGGTATCATACCTCGAAGAACGAAGGGTTTTGCAAAGATAATGATTATACAGGGCGGAGTATTTGTTTGTTAATTATTAACAGTAACACTTAAGTCTGATGTCTACCACTAATCTTGTAAGGTTGATTATGTAAACCATAAAAGTCATCATTCAAAGTTGGGGCACACACACCACATTATTTTAATACGGACTTTTTCTGTTGTTCTCTAAGTGAATTCACAATAAATGCATTGTTTAAGATTAATTGTAGATGTTAGTACCGATTAAATTAGGATAGACGTATTTATCGCATAGGGTTATTCTATAATCGTAGATGTAGTTAAGTATAAATAAATAAAAATCTCTATCGTATTAATCATCTATCCGAACATTATTAACATCATTTAAAACCAATACAACGTGTGAACAGCCGCTATTTCACGTGTGGGGCTTCAAATTCTCCGCATCCAGTCAGCTGTGACGACAAACATGGCCGGCGTACTTGACCTGCGCACACGCGTATAGAACCTCAAGACATACCGACAGATATCGAAGATACTCCGAAGAATAATATCCGATGTTATTTCTTTGATATACTCGTAGCAAATAATTTGACATCTTGTTTGACGTGAAGGCAAGGATTCCTATGATGTAAGTACTTGTGGACTTAGTCAATATTTACGATAGAAACATGTTTTGTAGTTTTCTCAACCATAATAAATAATGTCATTTTAGTGATAGAACAATGCGAAGAACAGTTTGTAAATATGCCTTTTTCGGATTTGTATATTTATTTTTTTGTAGCTAAAACTTTATCACATTCATTCGTGGCTTGGCATTTTTGGAATCTGAGGTGCTACACTGTAATTCCATGAAATATTATTAAAGTAACTTACAATACACAACTTGGCAAATACTAAGTTCATAATATTCCAGTTAACGCCATCAAGTTGATTCAAAAGCTCAAGTGAACAGTTTTACGATACTTTTATTGCAGATACCCAAACTATAGGTTTTATTCGTAACAGACATAATTGTGCGGGCCTACTTACGTATATATTATAATAACATCTCCGACCGTTAATAAGGAAAAACCGAGGCCCGAAACCGTAAAATTGTACGATAATGGAAGTAAGCTATAGTCATTACCTTCTCTATACTTAACCGCTCAACACCGAGCCGCAATACTAATATCTTAGCCCGCACGTGCTAAAATACCTGAATACAATTTGCCAGTCAATACAACCTCGTTTCGAACAAACTAAGCTGTTATTTATTGAGTGCAAGTACAAGGCGTTTGCAGTAAATCAAAACGTCTATTTGTCGAACATAAACTGTGTATGAAAATAACGCTATAAGGTTTGAAAATCACAAAGTTACTCCTAACTGAACGAGCGCACTTGCAATACAAAGAACGATGGTAATAAAAACTATGTAGGGTGGATTGTTCCTGTGCAGTAGCCGCGGCTTCCCATCTCGGTACGTAAGTCAAGGCGTTTTATGGGACAACAAATCATTTTTGCTCATGTGTGTGGATAACGCCAACGGACTCATGCATAAGTAATCTACATAATGTTGGTATTTTTCCGACTGAATTTATAGCCGCCCGACCGAACGCATTCGAGGCCAGCTGTTAATGTTTGGAAAATAAAATAAAATTTGATTGTGGAATGAATAAGAGGAATATAAGAGGCAATTAATAAAGCGGAGAAATATTAATATTCACAATAATATTTATTTATGATTTTGGTTGTCTACATGGTTGTCGAATGTCGATGTTGAACATTAAGCGGAGATCATTCATTTTGAACTAAAGTATGAAAATGACGGCCAAATAAAAAAGTTATATTCCGTTACAATAGGTTACTCTCTTAATTTTTCATTCCGAGACAAAACCTACAGTTTTCGGTATGTTTTAGTTAAAAGAATAATAGTAATCTAATTATAGTAATAGCTTTCTTAATCAGGTGCACTAGCATCGTGCATAGAAGCATAACTCTATGAGTTGGCTTGGCCCCTCATACGCCTTCAGAAGGACCAAGGCCACGAGATATAAAAATATAGCCTGCATAGCCCCGCTGTATTCATCTGTTAGCCTCCTTCTCATAGTTGGTCTTACCAAACTGCAGAGTTTTCCCGAGGTAAACATATTCTCGAACAACTTCCCGGAGTAACGTGATCGATGAACATAACTTGGGTTTTGTTCAAGTTCATCCGGAGACCAACGCGTACAGAAGAATCAACTAGGTCGTCCAGCATATGCTGCAGGTTATGCAGCGATTCAGCCAGTATGACGATGTCATCTGCAAATCTCAAGTTTACGATGTACTTGCTGTTGATGTTAATGCCGCGTCCTTACCAGTTCAGCGTCTTAAACACATCAGCGTTAGAGAACAATTTCGGGGAAGTTACGGCCCCTTGTCTCACCCCCCGATGCAGGAGGATATTTTCAGTTCGCTGATCCTGAGTTTGGGCGGTCATAGTCGAGTTTTCATAGAGACATCTCAGCACTTGGATCTCTCTTTCTTCTTCATCTCTATCTTTTACAATATGAGCCCTAAATGTAGGAAATTGACTCCTGTACCATTGCATGCACCCATAAGAAGAATTTTTATTTATTTATTTTTTTATATTTCGTTTGATGTAAGTACGTAGAAAATGCGTTTCCAACATATTTTATAATTTTGTTATTATTTTAAAATGTATTCAAAATACAGCAGTTCAAGAGCTTGACAACGGCCGGCCAGAGCCCGAGGCTGCCAATATGCACTACAACTACAAGACACACCGCAATACAAGAGGGCTATACACCCGTATCAAATAAGGATGAAAAAGTGATTTTTCGAACTCGTGTAACTTGACGAAGAATGGCTCTACAGGTTTGGTTGCATAGTAAAAATGTAGAGAAAAACGTAGTCTTGTGGAATAAAGCTTTTTTTTTGTTTGGCCGGCTCTTTCACATTTATCCCAAAATTGTACGGACAGTGAATGTTCATCACCTTTATGGTATGGCATACACGAGACGATTTTTCTTTGTCTCGCGATTCAGAATGATTATTTCGGTAACACTATTAAGTTTCTACCTCATTTCATTACCGAAACTCCAGGAAGAAAATTCAATTATCACAGAATGACTAGATACGGCCTGTTCGAATGTCACCTCTTATTTTTCTACGGCTTTTAATTATACAAACCAATTTCATTACGGACCTAAAGAAACAATGGTCCAATGTGGTATACTTTCATGGTTTTCCTGCCTACCTTCGGCACCCAAAAATTTAAACATAAAGCCCTTTTGTTAATACTATGGTAAAACTGAAAACCCGTACATTTTGTTGTATCAGTTTGGGTCGCCTTTGACCACTGCTCTGCCTCCTTATGTGATTTTATGTGATCTAATTTGTTTTGTATATTTCTCTTAGTTGAGATATCTTTTTATACGCACGTGTTTCTGTGAAAAACAAATCTTTTTCCTCTTACTTTTCTGATGTTAAGAGATGATGCTGTCAAAAAGTAACGTAGATATTGTGTGACTTGATCTATCTCGCGATTTAAGTAGTTGTTGTGGATTAGACGGTCTACCTTTTATCTCCCGACATTTTAACAGTCACACTCTTCTTCGGCAGTTTTCAGCTTTCACAGCATTAACACTTTCTCAGAACTGCTATCGACACTTTACAAATAGATATCAAAATATTTCAAAAGCTACTACAGTTTTAGATCAAAATGTGTGCCACATTGAACGCGCACGTTTACGTTTAACTCGAAACTCGTAAACAAGAAATACAGGTAAACAGCCGATCGTAATGGCTGTTTTGAGAGATTTACATTACGAAATGCCCTTTTTATGCTCAACAAAAAGGGTGAAAGAAGCAGGTGTGTATCATAATATAACCTACTTGAGTAGATGTTTGATGTTGATCTTTTTTTTACTAAAAGGTTAAGTGTTTAATTGCCATCTCATTTGATGATGGACTGATAGTATTAAGAAAGCACTGTACCTTATTTTCTCGTATGCCTCTTCTTCACAAAGAGGAACAACGAGCAATGATCATCATAAACTACTATTGTCGTATGTCCACTGCGATCATAAGGTCTGATTTCCCAATCAAACCGTTAGATCCGGACACAGAAACAGACGTCTTGTACTACGACGTTTGTGTTACTTGACGTTTTGTACTAGAAATGTACGATAGGACACACCTGGGTAACAAAACCAGTATATGAACCGGTTAGTCGGCCTCTTAAGGCTCATAAAGACTGACGCGACACGCGACGGGAATCGAACGTTGTCACCGCGTGTGGTGCGCCTATCGGTGTTTGTGTGTCGTGCGCTATTCGCGTCTCGTGTCGTGCCTTTTTTTAGGAGCCTATATTCTATTGAAACTCCAACAACTCTGGACCAGCTGTGATCATAGTAACTATTTGGTATCGAGTAGAATTAGAGTTTTGCTAACTTCAGAAATAAACTATGTCAAGTTTTTACCGACGCAATTAAAAAGTTGCTAAACAAAAAGACAAAATATTATTATTTGTAGCAGTTTTTTTTTTGAAACAAAAAAAATCCAACTACTAAAGTTTGGAATTGCGTGTGGTTGTGCGAGCGGGCAAACCCCATGGGGCCAATTAATATAAACCTCAGTCATCAACGGACTATCGGTGGCTGACAGTTAACATCTGACATTCTGCCTCTACCTTTGGGGAATTTATGCCGATGTCACGAATGAATGTTTGTATTATCAACTAGCTGACTCGGCGAACTTTATCCGCCTCAGTTTTTTTTCTAATGTGTTAATAGTTATTCTGCTAATCGGGGCGGAGACAAAACCAAAAATCAAAGATCATACAAATCGGTAGAGCCGTTCTTGAGTTTTAAATGGTAAAACTAACCTGACTTTGTTTTATCTAAATAGATTAGGGTTAGCTCCGGTTATTGGTAAAGGTATCTAGGTCAAGTTGGTAATTAACCCTTGTTATTAAATAAAATATCAATATTTGGTTAAGTGTTTATTCCGCTTGAATTGAATTCCTACGAAATGAGGGCTGTTTCATTTTAATATCACTTTAAGTGTTTAATTAAGTTCTCATTTTACGCGAAATACTACGAGTTTTTAATGAGATAAGTATTTTAAAGCCACCCAGCGAAATTATGACGACTAAATCCTGCTTGTGTTATTTTAACGTATGGTTTTGCACAGTACTCGTATGATTATACGTTTTGGTATCATAAAGTAGTACCTAGACCAGTTTAATTTTGTTCTAACTTACGCTAATTTATTTCTTGTTAATTTATAATAGAAGGAAATAATTAACTAAATTTGAAATATCTGCGTTGCAGTATCGCCATATTACCTACCATAGAAACATAAAATAACGTATTAATGATTCCTACACTTGCCTTTTTATTTATGAGATGGTTATTGTTACTGCTTAGAGTCAAGTTTTTCAATTCAATAAAATACCTACGGAAACTATGTGCAAGTAGGTAAACTGCTACAAAACGACTGAAAATTTTACAGTAGCTAGTAAGATAGTTTGCACATATTTAGCATAAGTTAAAAAAAATATTGAAGGGAACGGAACAAAAGTAGCGAAGGATAACTACCACAAAAGTTCACAATCCCTTCGACAGTTTTGGAGATTACAACAATTTCCATTGTCCATTCATTGTTACGGTCATTGGATGTTGGAAGTGTCCTATAATCCAGCAGTTTATGTTTTGTTGATTAGGTACAATGAATTGATAATAATTAGAGTATGTTTAGACTACGTGGGATATGACCGTATGTGCGTATCAAATTTTTTCGTACTCTATTCTCGCCAGTTTTTTCTGCCCCAGTGTAGCGTTGCGATTCTTGCGGGGAGTATCAACATAATGCAGAACCAAAAATGTTGTTAACCGTAATATTTTACCAGACAGCTGATATGGTTTACTGCCAAACCCATAAATCCACTACGAGCAATATATTGTTGCTCCTATTTGTGAACGCAATTTATATATCACATAACTTATAGCCAAGCTTAATTTAAATGAGCAAAAATACATTTTTATAAACATTTATTTTGATACTTATTTATTTCTAGGGATCTAGTTTTATTTATTTATTTAATACTTTCGCAGAAGCATGTACAGAGGCGGACTTAATGCCTTAGGCATTTTCTACCAGTCAACCTTTGGGTGATGCAGAGACAAACATTGGTAGGTGCAATTTATAAAAAACATTTAGGAATAAATATTTAAATATAAAGATACCTAAACTATATATATAATACATATATATACCTAAACATATATTTACATAAATAAATATAAACACAAATAACTAAACATAAATAAATGAATATACTAAAAACAAATAAGACAAACAATTAGAAAACTATACCGTTATGATGATACTGCCAGCTTCCTGCGAATGTGCTCACGAACTTTAACTTTAAAGGCTAATCGGTTGGTTGTCATCCTGATTTCTTGGGGGAGTGCATTCCACAGAGAGATAGACTGAACGAAGAAGGAAGAGTGAATGAAGTCTGTGCGGTGAGTGGGACATTGAAGAAGACGATTTTGTGATGAACGAAGATTTCTATTGTGGTTGGCGCAAATGTACTGAAAGTGGGGAGCTAGATAACCAGGGGAAGAGGTAGAGTCAAGAAATGAAAACAAGGTGGTCAGCGCCCTTTGCTCTCTGCGCTGACGTATGGGCAACCACTTTAGAAGCGACCGATGTGCCTAGACATGGTCATATTTACGCAGATTGAAAACGAATCGAATGCAATTATTGAGGAGACGGTCAAGTTGGAGTGAGTTAGCGTTAATAGTGATTTTCTTGAATTAAATATCAAGATTTATGTTTAGAATACTAATCCTCAGTCTCGCCCTCAAATCTAGAAGAAGAGAATTGAATCTGACACCTCGCCTTGCGGAGATGTTTTATCGAGCTGTGCGCGCGGCTCTACCCTATTAAATAGGATTTTTACGTGATGGATTAAGTGTTTTAATATCTCAGCCTATTGCAGTCCACAGCTGGACATACGCCTCACCCATGCTGCTCATCCCGCCGAGGACACCCTGTCCTCCGCCTTCCGCATCCAGTCTGTTCCAGCCACCTTCTTGGTGGTGGTGTCTGCCGATGATATCTTTTGTCGAAAAATGATCTATAGAAACTGCCACAAGGAACGTTCATCATGAATGCAAGTTTAGAGGTCAGCAATATGAATTATCTCGTAGCCAGCACACAATTAGTACAACACTCCTCTCGTGCTCGTACTGTCGTAAGCTCGTAAGACACGAAAAAAAAAGAGATTTTGCTAAGCCTCCGTAGCATTAAAAATACAGATAAACCTATTAATTGGTACACAAAGGAAATAGCACAACACCCAAAGTGCCTCGGTTCTTTAAAACATATAGCTGTCATGTAACGGTTTCCATCATCTTGAATTTTGGAGTTATTCATGGTATGTAATAGTAGATTATGCACCGAGGGGCTAAAGTTGTGTCTTATGTCACGGGCGTCATATTGAATCTCGAGCGCAATGAAGGATTCGGGATTTAACTCACGAGCGAAGCGAGGGAGTTAATACAAGAATCTTGAATGCAGCGAGGGATTCAAGCTAGCCCAAGGCAAATACACCTTTAGCCCAGAGGAGGATACTCTACTTTTGACACCTACTGTGAGAAAATAATAGCCATAGTACGAAAAACAAAGTATTTATTAAATAAACAAACAGTAAGAATAACATATTTGGAACTAGTTAGTTATATGCAAAATGGTTTTGGATGATTGGCTGTATGCATTTTGAATTTAGAACGTCATTGGAGACGCTCGTGAAAATAGAGTATTTTTCATAAAATGTGATAAATCGAATGTAGTCTAGATAGGTTTGATTATTTATTTATTTATTCACAAAATCCACAGCAATCTTAGCGCAGTTTACTTAAAAAAAATTAACGAATGTTACAGCCAATTATGTAAGTAATGCAAGTTTTAATGTTATTCCATTCCTTTTAAAAAATGGTTCGTAGTTATCTAGTTATTCTTACAATATTATGTCTTCGAAAACATGGCAACGATATGAAGAAGCAGTCGTTATGATTTTGTAGGAAATCGAGAATAGCTTTCCTCTTTCTGGCACTAAAGAGTGTTTGTTAGTACTATACTGCCAATTTAGCTGAGCATTTGAGATTCCAAATTCAAATCACATTATTGACCAGCGGGTCATAATGAAATCCAGTACAACATTATTGACCGGCTGTACCTCTGGCCACTAATGACTCACTTTAGGTTAAGGTTGCTTGACATATAAATTGACATTTTCGAGCAGGTGGTGAGAAAAATACATTTAGTAGAGATATTCCTCGAAACCATAAATTATTTGCCTGTCCCATAAATGTCGGTAGCGATATTATGTAACATAAAAATTATGATGAGGGACAAAATCGTGATCAAAGTATAAGAAAATATTTATGTTCAAAAACTCTTGAACATATCGTAAAAGGAGGAGTGATCCACATTTCACGAGATGACTACTAACTTGGAAAGATTTGGGCCGGCAGTGACGATCGCCTAAAAAATTACCTTATAAACACTTATAGTTTATAGTCGTGTGTTTGGCCCTACTTCTACTTAGATTCTTAACTTACAACTTGATAAAAATGAGGTCTTCTTCTCTTCGTGTCGATGTGGTTACACTTCGATATTTTATAATTTTATAGATGCACTAGGAAACGAGAAGTTTCGGCTCATATAATATGTATGTGCTACTGAAATATTTTTGGTCCTTCTTACTGAATCACTAAATCAAATTTTGATTTCAACTTACTCAAATCTCTACTTATGCTCTGCTGATATTGTTGAGGTTCTGTTATTGTTGCATCAGGCAACGAAAAATTCCGAGTCCTCAGTGCTACTCAACGTGTTTTTTTATCATACTAACTGAAGTACTAAATTATATCTTGATTTCTCCTTATCTAACTGTTCAACCATGCTCTGCTGATACCTGAGTCAGAGTTCTGGGTTACTTTTGCATGTTTTCGGATAGTTCCGTTGGCCGAATTTATTATTGGTCACTTTTATTGTTGGCCATTTTATTATTGGTAATTTTTATTGTTGGGCATTTTTTATTATTGTTCACTTTTGTTTGGGTAATGGCTGTTGGACATTTTTCTTATTGGACATCAGTCGTGCAAATGTCCAATATTATGAATATGCGTGGTTGCTACAAAATAATTGGGATCTTAATGGGTGCCTAGTTTTGTAGCTAATCCTGAAATTTATTTGTACGTACATACAACATTCCAATATACATTTAAAACACAATTTCTTGTTTGTTTCTGCTACAACAATGTTTGCTATTTAAAAAATGTAACTTATTTACACAAAGCAGATAACTTAACATAAATTGAAGCTCAAGATTTGACTTGGTTAGTTTCCATGCAAGTTATATTATATTTGGCTAGTCCACTTATCTTCTTTATGTTCTAGGCAAGTTACTGTTTTATATTGTAAGGTCAACATACCATATTCTTCTAAAAAATTGTCTTGCGGGTACATTTTGAAAGTGTCTATTAAACGTTTACAGACAACAGGAATCGAATCTGGGCTCTTGTAAATCACAGACTGTGTAAGAATGCATTTCTTTCGTTAACCAATTGTTAAAATGTATTGTTCGCAATGTTGTCAGATCGCTGATGCCAGTTGCAGTTTGTGTTATTATTGTCTAAGTTTTATTAATTATTAATAATCTGGTATCCAAAACGCTATTATAAGCGACCTTTCATCATGGAACTTATAAATTCTAAAGGCTCTACGTGTTAATAAAAATCGATTGCTAAATATACCAAACCGTACAAAATCACCGTTTTCAGATTTTTCCACGCATTACCCAGCTAGACGCCTAATTTAAGTTTCTAGGTTATGGGAAAGTGGGTTAGGTTTTTTATCCTTTATGTGTCGTTAGTTATCTAGTGATAACAGTTACGATTTTTTGACGTTAAAATCTCAATAACCGTTTGAGCTGTATGTATGATTTTTTTGGCTTCTAGTTAATCTAAGAGGTTTTAATAAAGAAACTAAATTTCGTTTGTTTATGCCAAATAGATTTTGAATGAATAAGGGGTCAAAAATGCCTCCAAATGGTTCGTGTATATACACACGGCTTTCGGCGTCACCAGTTCCTTTTTCTTTGAACTTGGCTTAGATCAAAAACAATTTCTAATAAATTCACACATAAAACTGGTTGAAACTAAATTGTACTGCAAACTTTTTATTGCAAATCAGCCAGTGGAAAAACGACAGAACGTTGCAAGCATGAAAGTTTATAACAAAATAGGAAAAATAAACTTTACAGCCATTGTGTGCAATAATCGAGGAGTCGGGTTGAATAAAGCAATTAGATCGTTTGATACCATTTAGTAGGGCCTCGTAAAAAGTGGCCAATTTATACCATGTTTATGGGCCAATGTGGAGATGATGAATAATGGCCATTGTCCACTAACCACTTAATTATCGAAGATTGAGGAATGAGGATATATTGGTCAAGCCGCAGTAATAGGGAAGTGTTGGAAAATAGAAGCCGCTTGTGATGTGTGAATAGTAATCTATTCTTGGTTATGATCGATAGGTGCCTTAGGGTTATAATTTGAGCTACAAATCCAAACCGAACACTTTCCAATCTGTTGTTTTGTAACCATTCACAAAATATTGAGTACCTCTATAATTTTTTTGTTATATCCGTTGAGTTTCTTGTTCTTCTTTAAAGCATTAGCATAATCTAGTCTATACATAATAACCTAACCATTGCGGCGGTAGATGTCACATGTCTTCGAATTTTTGGTTCTAGGACATGCTGGTTTCGTCACGATGTTTTCCTTCACCGTTTTGAGAGCAGTGGTGATGACATAATTGACACAAAGTAAAGCGCCTGTCTGGGTTCGAACCAACGACCTACAACTCGTATGTAGGAAACGACCAATAGGAACCGTGCATTAGCTTCTGACCTTTTCTTAAGTGCTCATGAAGTTTCTTTTTTATTTGATTTTGTGTAACTGTTTTAGTGTGAATAGTAGACTGCAACCTAAATTAAAAAAGGGAATACCCATTTTTATAATTAGCTTCATTTGTTTCCAATAGGGATGACATTTTATTTTAATTTAATCTAAAAAAAAAATTGCCAAGTTATAAACGTTTTAAAATAAGTGTCAAGGACAAGGACAGCACCATCACTTCTAGTGATGTCACGACTATGTAAATTCATACTATCGCCATACATTGTCCGTACCGCGTGACAAGGACGGGTATAATCCCCTCCAAAAACTTTAAAAGCGTGTTGCTTCATCATATTCACATCGATTTAAAAGATTTTTTTCGATTATCTCATTTTTGCTATGCCTTCTTTGAAATTTCAATATCTTTTCGAACATTTTTAATAGTAGTCATCACTCCTATTGGCATAGATCTACTGATATATACCTGATGTAACCCAAGTCTGATATTTTTTTCTGTATCGGGCTTTCCAAGAATATGTTAACCAAAGTATCCACCTCGAAATGATTCGATTGGTTCGGAAAAACGAATGCAAATGCAAACTCTATGTTATTTCTTTCAAGTTTCCATACATTTAATATTTAGATCTCTATGGCTATCGACAGGTCAATATGGTTTAATTGGTTCCCTATTTTATATTCTCTAAGTAGTTCCTACTTATTTAATATTCAAAACCGATTTATTGACACAACTTTATTCAAACAGAATTCCAAATTACTATAAAAGTTGCATGTAAGTTTGTTGATTCTGAAATATCAAATGTCAAATAAAATAGACTTTGATTACCATATCAATTCGTGATTAGGCATTAATAGTTTATTGCAATTTACAACTTTTTACATCAAGATAAGTTTCAAAATCTTTTGAAGGTTTCGTGAGAATCTTTAGAGTAGGCATTACAAGATTCTTTGGCTTCAACATAAGATTATTTGTTAATTTAATTCAAATATACGATGTCTTAAGTTCGTCTTCAAATAGTTCGTGATTGTGTACCTCCATTACATATGTACGATCCGAATAAATATTTACAATTACCTTTTACTGGGAAACCGCCAGATCATAAAATATGCCTTTGTTATTATATTTGTTCATATTGCTCGACATGAAGGACAAGTGTTCATTAATAGTCACCGTTTAGGGTGGATTAATGTTAAATATAGGCATAGATTATAAATGAGATACCAACATTAACAACCTTTAATGGTCCTGTTGTTGCCGGAAGACGTAGAGTTGGAAGGCGTCCCACAAGGTGGACCGATGACCTTGTGTTGACTGCAGGAATACGCTGGATGCGGGAAGCACATACCTAACCGGTCGTAGTGGTGATGCTTTGGGGAGACTTATGTCCAGCTTGTGGACGTGTTATGGCTGAAATGATGATGAGAGTGAGTAATATAGTTTAGTGATATATTTACAACAGAGAGCAGATATTTAGTGAGTGAAATTATGTGTGAAGTTTCAAGTACTTCGAAATTGGTGTGAAGTCGTTGCCGAGGGTCCTACCTGTGCTTAAGACCAGTCTGCACAAAACAGCAAGCAAATAGAAGGGATGATGATCGGCAACCTACAGGTTCGTAATGTTGGTATAAGCAACGATCAATCATATGATTTTGACCCTCCTGTCCTTATCTCAATTTATTTAGGGTAGGTGCTGCAAACATGCATCGATCTTCTTAAATAGAGATCGTAGAGGTTTTGACCGGTTGGCTTCAACAACCGACCTTAGCAAATATTATATACAGGGGGACACTCTGTACAGTTATCTAATAAAAAGGCGGAAAGGTCATAGGGCATCGACAAATACGTCCGCATCGCCTACAACTGGCTGGCAGCATTGCCACGTTGTCTGATTCTTTGAGCTAAAATTAGGTCACGTGAAAACACTATTATATTTAAGTTAAAGATATACAGGGTGACTCTGTAAGTCGACGTCAAGCCGGAATCGGGTGATAATAGTCGATAACAGTTAACACAAAAAAAAAACATTGCTATGAATTTTTAAAAGTATGGTCAATTATTTAAAAAGACGAGAAACTCTACTGCCTGTGAGGTGACTGGCGGTCTTTTAACTCCTGTAGCAACTTTTTTCTTTTAACTTTATGACCCGACCTATCATCCGAATCCAGCTTGACGTCGACTTACGGGACACCCTGTATACGTTGATGGCATGAATAGTGATAAACTCTATTTCATATTTGGGACTGAATTTTCAATAGTTACATAACTTTTATCTGAGGAATAAATCTTGTGGTTTGACAGCTTTTGTATAGATAATATGTCAAGCTGTGAGATTTATTCTTCAGATAAAAGTTTTCAAACCATTGACAAATCAGTCCTTAGATTATTACAAAAGAATTGAGACTCAGCTGGTAGATCTGACAGAGCGAGTAGAGATTTGATTTGATTGAAATAATTACGAGATTAATAAAAATCACCATTGCTCTCAAAACGGTGAATGATGCCTCTACCGTATATACCAGCCACTAAACAGGCAGATAACACTTTGAACTTTTTATCAAAGGTGACGGGCAAAATTCAATGCAACGACTCTTTTATGGCCGTGATTCACAATACTGCAGTTCCAACGGATATAGATTTACAACAGTCGGGACATCTGCCAGATATTGACATTCTCTACGCATGAAAAAGAACAGAAACGTCCCAGGGAAATCGATCGTCGTCAATACCATGGCGTCTCTTGAATGCCATTTCCGTATAATTTAGCTGTAGAAGTAGTAAATATTTTACGAAAAAAGTCTTGTGTAAGAAATGTCTTTTTGAAATGAAATTTCTCCGGCGATTCGATAATTGGACGAGAATTCAGAGTAAAATTTAAAAAACGCGTCACGTTTGGGTACATTTTGTTACATGAGAGGGAAGAAAGATATAACTCTCTCTGTCTCTCACACGCAATCCATCTTAATCTTCTTCCATCACTAGTACGACGCTGCACGCCCAATTTTTTTAAATGCAAGTCGTTGTATTTGCAACCACTTGCTACCTACGACCTACTGAAACGTTGAAAACAAATGCATTTCCAAAAATTAACGTTCCCAATATACTCCTTGGCTTTGTTTTCAAATATCGACATTCAACTGATCAGAAAGTCTAAAAAAACACTTGAATGTTTAAAAATAGGGTCTTTTAAATTAATTCTCATTCAAGTTAGGCCATCCCTAACAAAAACCACTAATTCGTTGTTTGATTTTGATTAATACGGACACAAACCACAGATCGAGAAACGAACGTTATAATTAAACCCAAATAACAAAGTTTGTTTTAATAACAGACGTTTAAATCAATAAATGGTAGACCCTTCAATTACTGACGCCGATTAGTATCAGATATTTAAAAAAAAAGGCACGGACTGTTAAAAAGAATACCGGTTGAAACCGTTTTATATCGGTTTCGCTCGAAATTTTTCTTAACGTGAACGTGAACTTTAACAATCAGTTTATTCGACGAGCGGCGTGTCGCTATAATACGTTGCGTTGTTAAACGTCCGCACAGAAACCAAAAAAAACTTACTGCTTACTACAAACTGAACAACGTTTATTCATTGTGCGTCCGTATTAACCGGTTTTTATTGCTTCGTCTTAGCGTGTCGATGACAATCTAAATGCACTCTGCCCAGAATTCGGCTCCGTGTTTGGCGCCATCACTAGCGTCCATCAGTTCCTGTAACGTACAGCTGACAGGACACGCAGGACATGATATCAAGAGTCCCATCGTTTATAGAACAGTACCACATTTACACTCCAAGGTGGAGTCGTCTATGAATCTCCACCTGAACAGGTTTTCCTTACTTCGGCCAACCTGGGTCCGGAGTCTATTTAAAGACTTCCAGGTTCCCCAATTCAACTTATGTCCTGGTGGGAGATCTTCAGCTGGTGGCAACGAATGGTTTGGGTAAGGAAGCACTGTCTCGCCCAGTTTTAATTCCTGTAAACCGTTTAATTCGAAAAAGCCCTTTACGTAAAAACACCTCCAAATACCCTTTTTTTTAACGAAACTTAATGTAAAGGTTTTGCGTGAAGTACTTAGTAACGTTTTGAAAATTTAACCGGTTCCAAACCTTGATAACTACTACTGAATAAGTTATTGTTGTTTGCACCTGTGATAGTCCATGATTTAGGGGGAAGTGCGCATGGGTGCATATCAAGCTATACATTTCCAGTATAAGCTGACTTCTCATTGTACTAAAAGCCTATGAAATGCGAGGTCAGCTAAAACTGGAAATGTATAGCTTGACGTGAAGCCGTGTGTACATGTTTTATGGTTGCTGAAAAACGGTAGAAGGAGCGTTCGCAGAATAGATAAAGAAAGTGACAGATGAATAACAGAAATCTGTCATTTTGTCTATTCTATCTGACATTTAGTCTATTCTATCTGTAATCTTGTCTTTTCTATTTGCAATTTTGTCTGATCTTCCGTTGACAAAAGTTGCTCATGCTACGCGTGCATGTGAGTGTGGTCGAAAAGAAAGAAAGAAAAAACGTTTATTAGCAGTAAACATGACGCAAACACCGAAAAGTTGGGGGAAAATATGCGTCACATTCACGCAAAACGGCCTACCGACGACCTATAGAAGATCGCGGGGAGACCTGGAAGAGACTCGCAAATACCAGGGAAGCATAACACACAAGGGTGGAGGCGTATACTCAGCAGTAGGTGGAACAAGGCTGCTAATGATGATTGATATGATGAGATGTTAGCCTATTACATCACTGGTTTTGCTTCAAACTGTATGTAATTCTATGCCCAAGTAGAAAAAGGTCTCGTTCACATCCGCACCTTAAAGTGATACTGTAGTTGTTATTGTTATTCCACACTTCGTAGTTTTATTGGCACCAATAACCCTTTAAACTTAAACACAGCATTGTTAGAGGAAATGACGAGGCCGGAGGGCCTTGACAAAGTGATATTCTCGGCGATAACGAAGATGGAAATGTCTAAAATGTTTGTTAGTGTAGTTCCATACGCCACCGAATAGGGCCGCATTCCGAATTGAGCTGTAATCGATTTGAGCGCGCTTACAACCGTTCCGAGTTAGCGTGAGCGAGATAACGATGTCCCGTGAATCGTCATAGATGACGTCATGACATACGCCATCTTGCGCTAACGCCGACCATGCCCTTTAATAATATCACTTTGAGCGAATTGTTGACAGCTCTCATCTGTCATAATCGTGATAAATCGGAACGCAAATTATCGATGTGAGCGCCGTCAGCGATTATGGTCTAACTCGGAATGCGGCCTAGCTAATGTCAGTACTGTTCAAAGTGATTTTGAAAGCAAAAAGATAAGTCACGCCATATTTAGTTCAGGTTGAGGGTTTGTTCTGCAATAAACTTTCACAAGACAAAGTTCAATAGATTAAAATTTTTGTTTTTTCTCTTTTCAGTTTCAGTTTTTTGTTTTAAATTTTTAATTATTTTGCTTTATTTCAAGCTTTTAGTTTTAATAATTTAGCATTTCTCATTCTAATTTGGAATGAGAAATGCTAAGTTTATACTTAAGTTAACTTTACTTACTTACTTTTTAACTTAACTTATAAGTAGTCAATATTTTTGCAAATTATTTATTAAACCCTTTATTTAGAAAACCAACTCGATGAAAAAAAAACAAACGAAGACATAGTTTGGCGCCAAAATCGACCAATGTTTTTTTACATAATTTTGATGTATCCAGTGACACTCGCACAATTAAGACGAATCCAACGGGACTTTTCAAGCCAAAATCCATAAAGCCGTTTAGGTTACAGAACGTGCCAAAGAAATATACATACAAATACACTCGAAAAACATAACCGATGACAATCGCTTACTCACTTTGTATTTAATCGACTCTCACCTTCCTTTCCACTCACTTTCGTTTTTTTCGAGCTTTCGTTGACTTACCTTCGGGTGGAGCAGATACTGACCTGATAGAATGGAGGCCTAGAGAGGGAAAGAGGAGCGTACAATATGTATTATGTAATGATAGTTCGACAACATAATTAAAATTATCGGAAAGGCACAAAACTGGAGAACAGAGGCTCTATGTAGCTCAAATTTAATTAATGTTCATTGTGTAGACTCTATTGGTTCAAGGGCCAGTGATGGTAGATCTGTAAACTCAACATGTCAGTGTGTCAAAACGCACGTTAAGTTTTAAGTAAGTCGACCTCTCTCTCTCATAACTATGGCTCTTGTACTAAGAACGTTGTGTGCTATCGTCCTATTATATCAAAGTTAATCCTGCCTGATTCTTTTATTTATACCACTACTCCTTCATAAGATATCGTTAAAATATTTCCCATAACTGAAACAAGAAGCTCAATACCATTGAAGGCCGTGAACATGAAAATATAATTGAATCTATAACAATCAGTTAACGCCTTATACCCACTAAGGCTGCTCCTAATATCAAAGTTGGAGCCTTGAACAAAACTTCTCTAAGTTTTGTGTGGACGTTATTGTTCCGATAAATGAAACTTCAGCGAAAGCTCTTCACTTGAAAACATTACTTTAAGGGGGAAGCGCCAGGTGGCCTGCGAAATTCAAGTTTTCTTACGTTTTTTGCAATGTCTGTGATTCGCGACCGTAACAAGTATTTTTAGAGTTGTAACCATTAAAATCGTCAATACAAACCTGGAAGTTTAGTTCATATAATCCTATAGAATGACAATTACATATAAAATTAATCTAAAGGGACCTGAAAAATACCAAAAAAGGTTAAAACAAATGAATCTCGCGAGCAATCTGCCGCTTCCCCCATAAGATTATAACGACGCAAAGTTTTCATATTGATGTTAAGTGTGTCTTTAACAATATGACGAAAGGAACTTTACTATATTTAGTACAATCATCACCTTTACCTTTACATTTGGCTGAAAAGTTGTTTATACCTATAATATATTAATAGAATGAAGCTTTATTTATTTACGTGCAAATTACAATCTAAGTTCAAAATAGAATTTGAAAAAAAAAACAAGGTTTATAAAATTTTCCTAATTTGCAGAATGCGTGACATCCGCCACGAAATCTCGGAAGACTGTGGCTGACAGGATCTCATCCCAGCTATCATTATGGAGGTCCTTAATTAATTAAATCTGTTAGTCATCATTTTAATTTTAATTTATACTTTAATTTCCTTTTTATTTTTTGTAATCTATGTAGTATCTGTAATAATGTTTTGTTGTAATTGTGCTATATGGATCATGATATCCGTTTTTTTTGTTATAATATAGAGAGTAAAATATATATGTTTGTACGGACCCCCTTCGGGTGAAAACCTCCTCCAAGAAATACCAGTAATCTTTATTGGTGGCTGTGTTTATCCAGCTTTGCTGCGGCTAAAAAGATGTACCTACATTAGCGCTATTGTCTCTCAAAGTCAGACAACCAGTCTTACCAAGGGGTATCGTGTTCCCCAGTAACTGTGTTGTGGAGCTCAGGGAGGCAGCCGCTCCATGTGACATACAGGTAATCAGCCCTTATGGTTGATTTCACTTATGAAACTGAACGCGATTAACACATTAACTACGTTTAAGAGCTGTCATTATTTTCTGTCGCATATTGACCCTGACAGCTCCTGAACGCGTTTTAGAAGTGCTGAACGCGTTCAGTAACATTAACTCTTAGATTAAATAAAATTTTGAATTACGAGTATATTGTATCGAAAAAAATTGTGTATATGGACTTTTGTCGGTGACCGTACAAAAAGAGTCCCACTTGTCTTCACTCTTCACTGGATTGCCTTTGGAGTCCACATTTATATTCGAAGTATGCATAGGTAGGTAGCCGTTATATATTTTAGCGTGGTAAACTTTTCTTTATAATCGGGTTATTTTTATTTTTATTAATATGTATTTAATCCGACCATCTTTCCACACCTACCTGGAACACCAAATTAATTAAATTCCCAAAAAGATAGGTAACGCAGGATAACAACAGTATTCATCATTATACGTTACCACTCGTAATGATCATCCATCAGTCTTTAAAAAGGCGCGCTTATCGCGCCTGTCAATTTCTCCCGGACCCCCCATTAGTGAGAGATCGTTAACCTCCACAGAGGCTACAGGATCAGTTATTATATCAATTACTTCGCCCATAACGGCGGCAACTACTGCCCTTTTATTTTATTTTTCAACATAAAGTAAATTCCGCGAGGCCTAAGCTGAACTCGCTCGTCGCGCGACACTCGGTGCCTTTGTGTCGCGCTAGGGCTTTGCGCTTTTTTTTTGTTTTATTGGGAGTGCCATCTCGCAGTTCAACCTATGAGGTTGTCGTATACTTAAGCGGACTTGCTGTGGCGTTACGCCTGTTTGTGAGAGCCTTTATACAATCGGCCTGAGGCCATGTGCGTCCCGTGCGATTGGTAATTACTAACACAAATGCAAAGCTCAGCTTAGGCCTCGCGGACTGTACCGACCTAGGCCAATACCGTCAAACACGGCAGTCAACGAGCGAATGAAACGTGAAAATCCACCAATCAAGCTGGTTGTTTGCTTATCACTCTATGTGACATGACTTCCGCCTGTTTTAGCCTGCTGGACGGTTAACAAGCCGAAACTAGAATGTTACAATCAAATACCACACAAACCCGTATAGCAACAAGATATCTAAATATTTATACACAATTATTATGTAATGATACGAGTACGTCTCTATTATTGTGTGGTATTCAAAAAAAGAGAAAACACGTTAACAGAAAGATATAATGTAAAGTGTGTGTTGATATTCTGAAATAAACGAAAAAAATAAAACCAACCTTAAAGTAACCCAAGAAAGTCGCAACTCGAGTTGACTAAATAGTGTGGTTGGGTTTTTCTGTAACTGATTGTACAAAACATCATCACCTGTCAATATAATTAAAAAGACAGCATTTCACGGGCAATACCAGATGAAAGAGCTTGTTAACCTGTCGGCGAGGGCTCATTATAACGATATTTTATCGTAACGAGTCTTGGTGTAAAGGCCGGATAAATATAAGCCGCTCCGATTGTAACAAAGGATAATATTTTGACACGAGTAAAGGCTCATTTACACGTGAAAAGTATCTCGACAGTCGAGAGGCGAGAATTTATATTTGAGAGTAGTAAGCTAGACTTGCCAGGCGATTATCGCGGTCATCTGGCTAAACTCAAACGGGAAACAAAAGCCTACGATGATGTCATACAAAAACCGAAGTGCGATTTTATGAATCTGTCGTTTTTGTGACAATACCTATAATAGTTACCGCCTAGAATCAGTTCTATTTTTAATGTAAATTTTGGCGTTCAAAAGTGCCTTTTTATGGGCCTATTTGAAATAAAACTTTGACTTTGACTTTGAATAATTAGTCAACACGGACGCTGTATGCCTGAACGATCAACATTTTAATTCAAACGTTTGGGAATTCTAGGCGAGAAACTCTATCCATGTAAACCCATACTAATACACGCTACGGTTGAGTTAAAATTGTTTCGAATCACCACTTTAATGGTGATTTTGGGGATAGAGGTGTTTTTACACCAGAGCAGAGGATAGTTGCTCCTGATCTGTTCTTAGATAATCATTATGGTTTATTTAACTTCTTATCTGTTACCATAATTTTATTTGTAGCTCTTGCTTTTGTACTGCGGCTGGGGTTGCCAACACTACTATAGAGTCGTCTGAGAAGTAGCCTTCAAGAAGAACTGCCTCCACTAGGAATATCATTACCTAAAAATCGATGTTAAGAAGATCCGAACAAAAATAAAACATATCTAAATATTTATTATGTTATATAATGCACTTCTTAAAAATGATTTTCTCTATTATTCCGCATAGTACGTCTTAGTATTTCGTACTCGGATCGATTTTACGGGCTTTGATAAATAACTTACTAATACATAATAGCATCCAACTATATTACAAAAAAGGTCTAAATATCATATTACAAAAAAAATTGTAGGCGAAACTACTATATTTTCATTTCAATACAAAATGGCGAAATAAATGCAATAGGGTCTTAATTCTGCTTTTATGAAATTAATTCAGTATTAATTTCATAAAAGCTGAATTAATATTGGTATTTTGTATCCTTAATTTAGAGTGTTATAATACTAATCACAGTTATGAGTCATTTAAAAAAATAAAAACGTGATTATAAAGGCTCAAAGAAGCAAAAATATTCCTACCAATTTTTTTTTCGCACTGTTATGTATATTTTTACAAGAAATGGAGAAAACTATGATATAAAGAGTGGGCAACCCTAACTGCGTCGCATACCATAACAAAACGATGAAGTGGAATAAACAAAAAGTCGTTAGTTTGTATCACAGCAAGTTATATCTGGTCAACCTTATCTTTTATATCTCAAAGGTTGTGTAACCCCTAGTGTGCAACCCCGTACCTACCTTATTAAGTTGTAAACTTGTCCTTTTGTAACTGAGTGAGGATACAATCAGCAAGATGGTATCGACAACAAACATGAACATGTACGGATGCACTTACAAGTTGCAACAAGCAAAGCACATAAAGGAAGTAGGTAAGTATTCAAACATCGTGCACCAGGCGCGACGGGACAGCGCGACACAAAGGCACCGCGTGTCGCGCGACGAGCGGTGCCTTTGTATCGGGCTGTCCCGTCGCTCCTGTTTGCGGGAGCCTTAAATCGTCTCGTCTTTCAAATTAACCGGATGCAGCTGAATACCAGTATTTCACATGGAGTGACTGATTATCTGACCTGCATAAGCGAGGTGCAGGGTAACACGATACCCCTTGGTAAGACTGGTTGTCAGACTTTCGGGCTTCTGACTGCAGGTAACGGCTGTCAAAGATCTACGAATAACGCTTACGTGCGTTCTCGATATGTAATGGATGGTCACCCATCCACGATCAGACAGCGGCACGCATAGCCTAACTTTCGATCGACCCGTTCAGCAGTTACCATTTATCCACGAGCGAACATATATAATTTAAAACATGTCCAACAGCACGTAAGCAAATAAAGATGTCAAAAAAAGTAAATAAAACCAAACACGTGCTTTTACTGACGATAAAATGATATGCGGTCTCTGTGATAAACGAATGTTATTTAATTTTATTGCGCACCATTTGCTCACCTCTGGCGGATTTCGGTGTAAACGACTTGTGTTAGGGTTCCTTACCCAAAGGGTGCCAACGCGACTCTGTTACTAAAGGCCCGCTGTCTATCCATCCGTCCGTTCGTCTGTCACAGGGCTGTATCTTTTGTACCGTAATGGGTAGACACTTGAAATTTTCACAGTGTGTATACTACTATGGTCGCTATAACAACAAATAATATATTAAAAATTCATGGGGTACGAGAAACTTGTTGTTTATTACTAAAGTACATTAAATATATAACAACACACAACATAACATCACGCCTGTAATCCCAAGAGGGTTAGGCAGAGGTGTACCTATCGTACACCCACATTTCGCCAGTTATGTTTAAGACCCATGTAATAGGGGGCGAACCTATTGCAATCAACCGGGCAAGAATCCAGATTTTGAGAAATTCTAGATAGAAAAACCCAATAACACTAATAGGACCTCATGCTCAGCAGTAGCTCTTGCGACAACTAGACCAACGAGTCAGTTAAAAATATATGTAGTGTTAAATATTGTACCGTACGGAGCCCTTCGTGTGTCATGTCCACTGTTATGACTTTGACCTTATTATACCTGAATACAGACATTATGCAGATTTTATTTCAAGCGCTTAATTGAAATATTATTCTTCGATTTAGTTTAAAACGACCTGATGGCGTTAAAATATTCATTGCAAAGAAACAATGAACCCTTTAAATTGAGTCCATTGAATTTAAATCTTTACAATTATTTCGTGTTAAATAAAACCAGTGGTGGCCCAGTGGTAACGGTCCCGACTTACGAGTTGTAGGTCGTGACTTCGAACCCAAGCAGGCGCTTTACTTTGTGTAAATAATTTCATCACCACTGCTCTCAAAACGGTGAAGGAAAACATCGTGAGGAAACCGGCATGACCTAAAACCAAAAATTCGAAGACATGTGACATCTACCAACCCGCACTGAGCCCGCGTGGTGGATTACGGCTCACTACCTCTCATAGAGAGGAGGCCTGTGACCCAGCAGTGGGAACGTTATAGGCTGATTATGCTTATGCTAAATAAAACCAAGAAGAAATTAAACGAAATGTTATTTAGTCAAAGGCTCCTGCAGACAGACGCAACGCGTCTCTAAAACATTTTATTGTTGTTCTAGCGTCTAGGTTAGTATAATTTGCTAATTTACACAGTATTATGTCTTATGGTGTTCTGCGAGGTGATTGTGTAATACACTAGCAGTAGGAATGGCTTTTGACAGTTCAACAACATTCATTGCGTTATTTACATTGTTGAGCAGACAATTTTTTTGAACGTATGATGGGATGGTTTAGCGATATCCTTCAAAATTATTCAGATTCTGTTTGAAAGTGTGTTAGGCAATTAGGGTGCTGGTGTGCGGATCGGCAGCTGACGCATATTAAATTCCCGCGATCTATGAAATATGTCCTCGCGAGTCTCTCAGTAACAAATTCAAAGAGATTGATATGCTAATATAAAAAGAAAATGCAAGAGCTCTTTTCTTTATATCTTGGAGAGTATTATTTTTGTACGCAATAACTTAGGGCTTTATAAATAAGAAGCGATTTCCATAACATAAATCTACGTACTTATGTAGTAAAAATTAAATTGTGATGCCCTTTAGATTAACTAAAGGCCATCACAAAAAGGCAGAGAAAAAAGAAGTAGACACAAAGAGAGCAGTCCGTGAAGAACAGGTTGTATCGTTAACTGTTTATCAACCAAAGAACTAAATATAACTTAGGTTTCTACAGTAGACCGCTCGTCAGTGGGAACATAACTACTATTGTATATATATATATATTGTATATGTGTAGTTCTATACCAGTAGATTATTGAATTTGTTTAAATCATTCAATTTGTCAAATGTGTTTTTAGAACCAACCCGAACAACTACGACTACTGTTTCATGCATTGATAATGTGTTTTGTTGCTGCGACTATTTAGATAAAGCTATCGTTAATTATCTCCCTTCAGATCACAGCGGTCAAACCGTAACTTTTGAGTCCAACATAGCGATACAAAAATTGCAGATACAATCCAGACCAATAACATCTGTTAATTTAAATAATTTAATAGCACTTTAATTTGTAAGTTAAGTAATCAGGACCTTACAATGAATAATGTTAATATTTTGTTGAAATTATTCTTTTCGTTAGTTCAAACCGAGTTTAATAATACTTTTAAGAAGAACACTAAAAGTATCAGCCCTAAGTTTTTATTTAGTGACTGGGCAACTAAAGGACTTAGGAAAAGTAGGGAAAGACTTTTCGAGCTGTATGCCCTTAAGCCTTATATTAACACTGAAACTTTAAACAAGTATGTTGCTTCTTACTCAAAATTTTTTAAGAACACTTGTAAGGCAGCTAAAGCCTTATACATTAGCAACAAGGTAAAATCAGCAGACAATAAAATAAAGACGGTTTGGAAAATTATCAATAATGAAACGAACAGGATCAAAAAGCAAAATTCTGATTACACACTGGAGAATTCATGTGGTCTCATTTGCGATATCAAAAAAGTTGTTCAGGAATTTGTGAATTTCTTTACCAGTGTGCCACTAAAAACCACTGAAATCTTAAATTCTTCGCCCACGCTTGCTTTTAATTTAATGGGGGCGAATGTTTCAGCCTGCCCGATTGAATTTAACATTAAGCATATTACCCCTTAACAGTAATAAAATCTTTTAAGCAAATCAAAATCAAATTGACCGAAGATCTTTGGGGAATGTCTATTAAAGTCTGTACCTCCATAATTGAGACTATAGTACCATACTTAGCCTTAATATTTAATTTGTGTGTGGATCAAGGAGTCTTACCGGATCTAATGAAATACAGTAAGGTAATACCACTTTTCAAATCCGGAGACAGTAAAGACACTAATAATTATAGACCTGTGTCCGTGTTGCCGGTTTTCAGCAAGGTTTTTGAAAAGATAGTGCTTAATCAGATGCTCAATCATTTCAATAATAATAAAATCCTTCACGAGCAACAGTATGGTTTCACCAAAGGGCGTTGTACGACCGACGCTGGTGTTGCCTTTTTAAAACATCGTGCAACAGGGTGGGAAGAGGCTCAAGACGCCATAGGAATCTTTTGTGACCTCTCCAAGGCATTTGATTGCGTCGATCACAAAACCCTGCTTTTGAAACTTGAGCATTACGGATTTAAATGATAGACAACAGCAAGTCCAAATAAATGGTTTCGATTCACTTGGTTTAAAAGTAAAAATGGGTGTTCCACAAGGCTCGATATTGGGTCCTTTCCTCTTTTAAAATATATTAATGACCTACTCCATTTATTAATAAATCAACCACAAATGGTGTTATTTGCTGACGACACTTCCTTAATTTTTAAGGTAGATAGACGTGCTTAAAATTTTGACGACGTAAATAACGCCCTACTGCGGGTCCAAAATTGGTTCATTGCAAATAATTTAGTACTAAATGGAAATAAAACTAAGTGTATAAGATTTTCTTTACCAAACGTCAAGAGTAGTGATTGTGATATAGTATTTAATCAAGAGAAACTAGAATTCGTCGATAAAACGGTTTTCTTGGGGATCTCGCTCGACTCAAGGCTACAATGGGGTCCTCATTTAACATCTCTTGCAGGACGGCTAAGTACAGCAGCTTACGCTGTCAGAAAAATCCGTCCATTTACTGATGTAGATACCGCGAGGCTGGTCTATTTTAGTTATTTTCATAGTATAATGTCTTACGGTATTTTACTTTGGGGACGGGCTGCAGACATCGAATCTATTTTTATTCTGCAGAAAAGAGCCATCAGAGCCATATATAATCTCCGCAGGCGCGATTCTCTCAGGGAATTGTTTAAGGATTTAACATCATGACGGTACCTTGTCAATACATCTATGAAAACATCATGTACGTAAGAAAAAAATTACATCTTTACAGTAAAAGAGGTGAAAGACATAATTATAGTACTAGAAATCGGGAACTATTATTTCAACTAGGTTTCAGACTGGCTAAAGTAGACTCATCTTTCATGGGGTACTGTCTAAAATGTTATAATAAAATACCTCCCCACATACTTCAATTGAATGAGACGAAATTCAAATCCTTTGTCAAACGCACACTATGCAGGCAGGCATATTATAGGCTAGGGGATTACATAACTGATAAAAGCCTATTAAGCCAGGCTTTTATCAGTTATGCTGGTCCTGCTCCACACCACAACTAATTAATTGACAGTTGAAATACTGTTGAAGATGCTGAAGATTGCAAGAATATATTTGCCTTTAACTCAGTCTCCTTTTTATTATATAGATGCATTGCACAGATGTGAGTACTTTGTACTATAGAGCTACCATTTACCGGGTAATGTCATAGATTGACTTGAATGTGCCCTGGCGGCTGATAGTATGTCATGCTCACTCAAATGTCTCGCTGACGGTGGCGCGTGTGTCGGATCATTTAGCTCCCTTCAAAATGGTTGAGTTGAATGGTACTGATCCATGCGTCATGTTCGTGAACGGGCGCCGTCAGTTGGGACTGGTCATCTCTTAGCTGCCACGGCTTATTTTAATAATACATTTTTTGGGTTGTTTTTAATTATGTTTTGCTGCACTCTGGACGCTTTTAACGTGTACGGTTTTTGTACATCGTTCTCACAGTGTCAACATTAATCAATGTAACTAATATACTTGTAACACCAATATTATTTAAAAGAGTGACCATGGAGTTTCTTGCCCGTTCTTCTCCATAGGTACATACTGCGCTTTGGAATGGGCAACTAGCTTCATATTTCTGACTGGCCGACTTCTGACTGACCGAATCCTTGACAATTCAAAAGTGCCTGTAAATGGTTTAATTGAAATAAATGATTTGAGTTTGAGTTTGATTGAATCTCCGCACTTTGCTCGGCCAGCGAGGTAGGTATTTGCGTAAGCATAGAGTACAGTAGGCATGGCTCTATTTTTTTACTAAGCAGACAAATTTTTCGAACAGAAATGAAGCAATGGATTAGCAATATCCTTCTAAATGATTCAGATTGTGATCTATTGTGTGTTACGAAATTACTGCACTGACGAGGTAAAACTG
This sequence comes from Dasypolia templi, assembly GCA_963555695.1. NCBI lineage: Eukaryota > Metazoa > Arthropoda > Insecta > Lepidoptera > Noctuidae > Dasypolia > Dasypolia templi. The sequence continues at coordinate 15,616,510 of OY743140.1, forward strand.
ACGCTCTTCAGAGCCAGTCGTTTTACTCGTGGGTTAGGTATACGCAGAAGGCTTACAACGCTCTGCGCGTGCAATATAATAATGCGCTGAGGATATTGTTGGGGCTGCCTCGGTTTTGCAGTGCATCGGGAATGTTTGCAGAAGCGCGAACAGATGACTTTCGTGCCATCATGCGTAAACGGTGTGCATCGATGTTGCGGCGATTCAGGGGTAGCCCGAACAGTATTTTAGCTACACTGGCGGACAAGGTTGATGGACCATTTATCAGGCTCTGGGCTGGCAGACATGTGCGTGCACATGTTCATGTAGCCAATTAATATTTAATTATTGTATTTTTATGTTAATTATGTTTAACTGCGCGTCGTTAAGTTTGATATGCATCTTCAACTGTCGTTCAAGCAGGCTGTCCAGCACTTTGCCAATGACTGTGCCCAGTGAAATAGGCCTATAAATGACCGCGCAGTTTATTTAAGATTTTTAAATTTTCGTCGCTGAAACCATAATGTAGGTATAACGACATTCTAAAAATATAAAATCAGACGCTAATAAAAAATCTGACTTTTGTCCACAAATGTAGATTAAAATGCATGGCCCATGGCAAACGGAAAACAAATCATTGCTATGTTGTTTATTTCACCATGATTTATTATGGTGTTCGACCCAAATCCTTTGTACATTCATCATCATACCATCATACGTCCCGGGCAAATGATAAAACTCACACAATTAAATTTATTGCCCACATTCCTGAAATAGAGACATAACTCTCATTGGTACAACAAACAGACAATAGATTATGTTTGAGTATGAATAAGCAATAGAGTGCTGCTAATGGAGCCTTTTACAGCCCCGCAAAATGTAAATACGAGTAGTACGACGATATAAATAATTACTCCCACGCAGAGCGGTGGAGTACAGAAAATTGAGGCAGAGCTATTTTCTTTTTTAAAAGAGACACTGCTAATGAGGGAATACTTTTTCAGATAGCCAAAACAAAGTAACAAAAAGCAAAATGTACTAATAGAGTTGGGCAAAAGTCGTTTAGGAGTAAATAATAATGCCACCAACAACTTGGCAACAATAACCCAATTTCGTGGATGTTGCTTTTTCAAAAATTGTAGAAATGTACCTACTGGCTTACGTAATACAATAACTGTCCATATGTAATTAGCTGACGTCAGTTACATGTTTCGTGATGTTAACTAACACTTAGTTTTAAGGACAATATTACTAATCATCAAGTCTCGCTCGAAATAAAGATTTTGATTTGTTTTGAAAATTAGACTTAGTGACTTAATTTACACTTCCGCCATATAAATTTAAATACGTTTTTTTTTTTGCTTGTTGTTTCGGGTAGACTGGTCGTAAGGACAGGTAGGACTGACGCAACGATATCACACCAATTTCGAAGTACTTGAAACTTCCTCATCTACAGCCGGTTTTTACCAAGTACCTACCGTCACACACTATTTCACTCACTAAATATCTGCTCTCACAGAAAAATATATAAGCCATGTACACATACTTTCATCATCATTTCTGTCGAAAGACAGCCACTGCTGGACATAGGCCTCCCCAAGCACCAACACTACGAACAGTTCTGTGCTTCTCGCATCCAGCGGCTTCCTGCGCCCTTCTAAAAGTTGTCGGCCCACCTTGTGGGAGGCCTTAAAATGCTACGTCTTCCGGTACACGGTCGACACTCCAGAACCTTTCGGTCCCATTGGCCATCTGTTCTGCAAGCAATATGCACTCTGCCACTTCAGTTTGGCAATTCTTCGGATTCACACTCACAAAACTCTACATCTATTTTATACTCTAAAGCTCATAATTCACGCAACCATGTGGGATGAAACTTTCCCTGCGACCGATTGAGCGTTGATTCAATTTTGTTTGTCGGTCCATACAACAACACTTTATTGTGTAAACCTTTCAACCAAAAGTTTACGCGTTGTTTAGACTCGCATTCCACAAAACGCGGTCGATCCATTGCAGGAGGTCTAGTGATACCGTGACAAGATATCATGATTGTGTCAAGAACAGTCAATGAAATAGAAAAAAAAGGCTCATTTGTAATTCGTTCTCAATTTTGTCTTTACTTTTGACAGTTGACGAAATTTTTATAGCAAAGGTATAACACTAGTTACATCCTACTTTCTGCCTACAACTGGCCTGCAGAAGCAGGGATCTCATGATTCAAACTCCAAACTCCGAAGATCAACGGCCAGTATTAAAATTCAAATTTTAAACCATTAATAGTAGAAACGACTTGAATATTCTTCTAACTTCTTAAGCCCTCCCAGATGGATTGCCGTCGAGTCCAGATACACAGATAAAGATTTCGTAATTTATTCGGTACATTACGCTTCGGATTTTAGACGAAGTTTCGACAGAAGGAGCGGAGTGAACGACCTCTTTACTTAATGTTGTTTTAGTACTGGAATATTTTTGTATTTTTTAGGTGCTGACAGCCGCACTCAGAAAGGTTTATTAAATTAGTACTTAACTAATGAGCATTAAATCCGTTAATGAACGGTACATCCCAGAGACATATTTTAAGGGTTCATTAGCTAATGACAGTATTAAGTATCCATAGGGCGAAGCATCATCAAATCATCATATCGATTGCATATCGATAAAGCCTGGGTGTGGCCACATTTGAAAACTGTTAATACTAAATAACAAAAAAGTTTATTTATACACGTTGAAAACTATTATTCGTAGTAATATGAATGACAATCACTTCTTTTACTGTAAGTTTTTACTAAAATTCAAAGCGAAACAGCTATTTTCATTTAAATAAGATAAAGTGATTGCTACATTTTTTTTCTATGGCATCACTGTGAACTGTCAATGTCAAATCAGGGAATATTTTGATGTTTTTGTGATTCATTCACGGGGCGAGATTTTTGTTGTGTTTTAATAATATCGTTATTAATTTAAATAATGGTAAGTTTGGCAGTATAAATGTTCTTTCAGTGAAAATGTTCTTTCAGTGAAAATGTGATAACAATAAAACGACATAAGTTGTGTTAAATTCCATTAATATTTCTGTTTCAATTTAACGAAGTAGAAGTAGTATTGTTATTAGCAACATTATTTCCGATAATTTTTATATTTGTTGGTTTCCTGAGGTCGGATGCCAGCAACGGTAATATTACATTTTTTACAGATTCAGGTGTAAATCTATGTCGTGCATGAAATTCTTGAATTTAGTATTTGCCAAAGGGATCAGAAGCATCTCATAAATACCGCCTCGGTCCTACTTCTCTATATCTTCTGGCATAGTCCACAAATTCAATAAAGTCTACCAAATCAAACATTATTGCTGTTATTATTGCGAAAGCGAAATCACTTGTAAAAATATAACCCCAAACGTAAATATCAAAATCAATCTATATTAAAGAGTTAAGTAAAGGTTTTGCTGTACTTAACTTTAATTGTCATTAAGGGTCGCTAATGAACCGATAACTGACTCTGAGGGTGAACCTTTTTTAATTTTTACTAAGGATCCCTTTAAGTAACCATTAGGCGACTCTGAGTGTGGCAGTCAGTCTTTTAAAGTACGATTTGGACACGGCATGGATACGGCTGTCCGTAGGATGAAGACTTTTTTTCTCGTTTTCGAGAAAATCTAATTAAGTTTCACAACTTTTTTGAAGCAGATTATTTTCAATTTTCAGTATATACTATATATAGGTACTTCATGACCGTAACCAGGAGACAGATGCGCTCTTCTAACAAAAACATTATTTGAAAGTATAATACAAACTAGGTAGGTAGGTACTTACAAACTTTTAGAATTTATTGTAATTGTGTAAAATTTCAGAATGTCTACCGTGGGACCAGCCAGTATACAAAACTCGTATTCTACTCTCAATAAATTGTACTCTGTAGGCAATAAAATAGTTGTGGCAATCATTGTCTTACCTCATTATTTATAACTACAGCAAAAAAATTACAAAGCTTTCATGTAGGTACTGCGAAACGAAAATAGCCCATTATTTTCCATCTTGTTATTTTTCGTTTTCATTTACCTACACAGTGACGAAATCTATTCCCGTTTAGGAGGGAGAAGTCCACTGCTAGACGTAGGTAGGCCTACGTCTAGCAGTGGACTTCTTTGGCTGAATGATGATGATGACTATTATTTTAAAGGAAACGCTTTCGTTTGTTAGAACGTAATAATAATAATAATAACAAACACCTGAGGAGGCTCTCGTTGGGCAGCTGGATCAAGGGCTTGATTCAGAAAGCGGTACTTCTGGACACGGCTCGCATTGTCAGGAGGTTCCTCTCTCTCGAGCCCTGACCTTAGCTTGGACCCTGTTCCCGATACCGGTGGGATACTATTTTTTATATTTTTAAATGTTTTATTTATTTTTTTAGATTTAAAAAAATATTTAAAAATGTAACTTATAAGTTTGTAAAATGTAATAAAGGGGATAATAATAAATATACATACTGTACATCCAGCGAAGGTGCGGGGGTCGAGGCTTTTTAAATGCGAAGACCCTCCAGAACCGCGAGGTGTGCAGTCTCAGGGAATATTTTTTAAAAACCGAAGTGGGCAAACCTGTGGTACCTACTTACTTCCGATGACCGCAAGGCGGTATGGCAAAGTAAGGAGCTTCACGGGCGCTGCTATCGGGCTCTTCATGAGCCTGGTGTAGATTTCCTAGCATCCGTATCCTGGCTACGTTTTGGTGACCTTTTCGGGGAAACTGAAGGTTTCGTCTGTGCAATTATGGACGAAGTTATCTTGACGAATAACTACCGGAGACATATTATGAAGGACGGGACGGTTGACGTGTGTCGGGCATGCCACCGTCCAGGTGAGTCCATCAGACATATTATCTCTGGTTGTTCTCGTCTGGCTAACGGCGAGTACTTGCACAGGCATAACCAAGTAGCCAGGATTAGTCACCAGCAACTTGCTTTGAAATATAAACTTGTGGATTCTGAGGTACCGTATTACAAGTATGTGCCCGACCCAGTACTCGAAAATGACCTTGTCACGTTGTACTGGTATCGGTCTATCATTACTGACAGGACTATTATCGCTAATAAGCCTGACATAGTAGTGATAGATCGATTAGCGCGCCGCACAATGATTATCGATGTTACCATTCCACATGACGAGAACCGCGTGAAAGCTGAGAAAGAGAAACAAATTAAATATCTCGACTTAGCACACGAGGTTGTTGACATGTGGAATGTGAGCTCGGCTGTCATTGTGCCGATTGTCGTATCGGCCAATGGCCTGATGGCAAAAAGCCTCGACCAACATCTCTCGAGGCTTTCGTTAGGCGGTTGGATCAAGGGACTGATTCAGAAGGCGGTACTCCTCGATACGGCTCGCATTGTGAGGAGGTTCCTGTCTCTGGAGCCCTAACCACCAGTAGCTTGGACCCTGCTCCCGCTACCGGCGGACCACTATTTTTTTAATTTTTAAATGTTTTTTTAAAGTTGTTTTATAAAAATATTTAAAAATGTAGCAAAATAAGGATAAAAATAAACGACATAATAATAATAATAAAGTTTATTTCAAAAGTTGTTTACAATGTATACACATAACTTCTAAGCTATAAAGTTCTTGTAACAAATTAATTAGACATCTGTAGCCGAACTAGGCGAAAGCCTGTATTTCGGCTATCAGCGCCAAACCCTCAAACAATAAGCACTTAGAACCATCATCAAGAAGAGATAATAAAATTTGTACATTCAAAAAAGTGATGATAATAAACAATACGTCTAATAAACAGTAAGTCTGTATGGATGGATGTTTGTTACTCTTTCACGCAAAAACTACTGAACGGATTTGGATGAATTATGGCACACAGATAGTTTATAACCTGGATTAACACATGGAGTACATTTGTCCAGATAGTCCCACTGGATCAAGATCTATGCGGGTGAAACCGCGGGAAGCAGCTAGTATTAAATAAGGCCAATAATGACATATAACAGCGAAAGGTTTACCTATACAAATGGCCAAATGCTAATGATCAACGATGCGTCTTTGTATCTAACATTGATCACAGATATCAAGGTCGCTTGATAAACTCACCTTTTAAGCTAATCGGGCAAACATCTTGACTTTGGGTCCAACGTCAAGATGTTTGCCCGATTAAAGCCTACAACTGAGAAATTTCAAACAGAAGAAAGCTAGAGCTCCTTTGCCTAACCTGGGAGTTAAACACAGGAACAGCCCAACTCAATCCCGACTAAATTGAGGCTATTTTGGCGTCATCCCCGCGTCTGTCTGTCCGCGCGTTGCTGCGGTACCGTGCAAATGTACTGAATAGCTATTTTTTATAATACTGGTAAACAATAAAGATGATAGATAGGTAATGTTATTTGTTTTGTGACCATGTTTAACATGGACCCGTCGCAGCCACGTGTCTCGAGTGCCACTCGAAATGTTTATGAAATGTCATTGGACACAACTGAAAGTTACGACCATATTTTATGGAGTCCGTAGTGACAGGAAGCCTTTCATTTTTCCCAATATATTAGTCTGAGAGGCAATTCCCTTTTTTAAGAACGTTCGTCGTTCTCAGTCTCAAGCAGGGATGAGATTGCGACTATATCTTGATAGTTTTTAAAGTACGTGAATTGGCCTTCTATTATTGGAATGTGTCCCTGATACTAAACTTAACCTAAATTAAATTAAACAAAGTATGTTGTGTAGGTGAAATGTGTGTAATTTCATTCTTTCATTTTATTCTTTAATTTTGAACCTTTTAAATGTTTGCAGTTTTAAGTTTTTCCTGGCTTATTATTTATTTATCAAGTTATTAAGAATACTTTAAATACATGTCTAGTCAAGTATGTAGTTGTCTCAATACAAAGTTTGTGTAGTCTAGCATGTCATTTCTGTAAGAATCTCACCGTGAAGACTTCGTGAAGTGAGCGTGGAGTGAGCTGTCACTACCACTGATGCTAGTTATTGATCAAGACGGGATGACACTGACAGCTCAGTCCACGCAAGTTTTCACGTCATATCATATTTGATAACGTCATTGGCTTACTGGAGCTGCGAAGAAGGTTTCAATTCCCGACCAGAACCAACACTATTATTGTATGTCGGTACTGAATCTGGGGGTTTATGTATGTATACATACTGTTGGTTGTGACAATAGGTACGTAGGTACTATGTGCCCTTTTAGCGAGGGCATGAAGGAACGGCAGGAGACAGTTTTCAAACGCATCATACAGTTTCACAGTGTTGCATATGTGTTTCAACGGTACATTCAAAAAGAAGATGTAGCGACAACAATTTAAAAGAGTATGCTTTTGGGTTTGGTCATGTTGAGAGGATGAATGAAACGAGACTTACAAAATGTGGAAACTCCTGGAGGGGACGCCCTAGGAGGTCATATAGTGACCTTTTTGGTAGTCTCTCTCTCTTCAGAAAGGTCAGGTGCGTAGTACTCGCAACCGGCGCTCGTGTATGACCAGATGTATGAACGTAAAAGGAGGATTTACATACTCCTTTTGCCTCGTTTCGTTCTATGGTTTCTGCCTACTCCAATGGAAAGAAGGCGTGAGTTTATATATGTATGTATGTATTTACAAATAAAGTATTTACTTCGTGTCATCGTGGTTTCGTATAACGATGATTCCACAAGTTATCATTTAAAATTCACTTTGACCAAAACTCAGCCATAGCACGGTCAGCTTTCTGTGGCTACTACGCACAGGTCTGTGATGATAGATAGTCCTTACGATGTAAAGGTAAAGTCGATGCTGCAAAAATCTCCATAGTTATTCACAAAGGTACGGTTGGCTACCGTATTGACAATGGCACTGGTTCGATAATCTGATTTTGTAAACAAAAGTCTGGCGAAACGCTACTCACACATCCGTTTGGAAAGGTTTTTTTCTTTTATCGATTGTAGGTATGTTTAGGGAGACCGCTACAAAATGGTAGTAAATAGATAATCATGGTAGAAAATATAAGTGGTACGAAAATGATTTTTATTGGGTATTTCATTCGGTCAGTGCAACTACAACGCAAGACATATCTAACTATTACTTAAAGATAAAAAACAGTAAACATCGATTTTATTAATCAATCAAATTTACCTCATGTTTTTTATTATACTTGCTTTGTAACCTTCTACTTGTACTTTCTGTTTTTTCCAGAGTTCATTTTGAAATTGAAACAAAAAAAAATAGCTGTGAACAGTAAGTTTGTTACAGAAAAATGGGTGCCGGTATTTTTATAGTACGTAGCAATTACTATTTCCCGCTATTTGCTCATTGTTATGGTATGAAGCGTAATTGAAAATGCATATTTGCAGAAAAGAGTCATTGGAGCAGCGGTAGATGCTCATTGCATTCATGCAAGAGCATGAGGACCTTGGGCCGGGTCTCAAGATGGACGCCAACGCCGCCAGCACAAAAAAAAACTGTACCTAATAGTAACCACGTCAACATTAAATTACGAAATCACGTACTCCATACACTCAAATAATTCTAATCAGCCTAGAACGAATTAAAGTGTTACGTACGAATGTACCTAATAACCTAAAATAAATGTACCTACTTAAATCTATGCAGCAGGCAAAACAATAATGAAATGTACTTACTTCAGATAGTACCTAAATGAGTTTATTTTTCAAACAATATTTGTTGTTAGATATCTGTAACGGACGCCGAGCCCGCATTATACACGAAGCGTGCACGAAGAACCCGTAACAGAGGCCCTTCCCCGAGAGGAAGCCCTCCAGAAGGTGGATGAGTGGCTACGAACGACCCCGCTCAGGCCACGGGGGGAGGAAGAGCCACAACGAGAAGAAGCTAAGCAGCTTCAGTTCGATGTCGCACGTGCAAGATCGCCGACACCTACGCGAACAAGAAGTAGCATGGAGCACTTGGCCGCTACTTTAGAGAAGATGGCTAGACCGAGACCACGTATTACCGACCTTCCAACGTTCTCCGGCGCGGCCAGTGAGTAGCTGCTATTCAAAGTGGCATATCGTGACACGACGCAGATGTACCAGATATCAGCAGCAGAGAATCTTCAAAGATTGAGAAGTTGTTTAAAAGGGGATGCAAGAGACGCCGTAGCCGCCCTTTTACACACGGCTACAGATACAGACCTCATAATGAAGACCCTGGAGCAGTGCTTCGGGAGACCTGAAGTCATCATTGACAAAGCATTAGAAGATTTAAAGAAACTCCCAAAGCCAGGGGCATCAGCGGCGGATCTAAATAGCTTCGCAATCAAACTGCAAAATGTCATCTGTGTACTTAGGACCATAGACCGAAGGGGTTATTTATACCACCCTCTGCTGGCAAGGGAAGTGCTGGACAAGCTGAGTCCGCACATAAGGTCCCGTTGGTGCGACTACGCGTACGATCAAGAAGGTACGGCGGATCCAGAGATAGTCGTCATGTCCCGCTTCCTAATGAGAGAAGCGGATAGAGCATTGAGGTACACATACACCCCGACAACGTGCAATCAAAGCCAGAGGAAGGAAACGCGACCAGCGGTAACGCTCAAGAGGAAGGCGAGCGTAAATTCCACTGTGGAGAAAACCGAGGAAGAGAAGAACCAGTGTCCGAAATGTAGCAAAGATCATTTGCTGACTACGTGCCTCGAGTACAAGGCGCTATCGGTGGAACAGAAATGGCATTTCTTGCGTGAGAAAGGGATTTGCTTCAAGTGAGAAGGCATAGGCGCTTTTTATGCAAGGCGAAGCTGTGCGGCGTGAACGAGTGTCGTCGCCCACATCATGCATCGCTTCATGAGGAAGCGAAACCCGAAGCCGCGAAGCATGCTGAGCCACCGAAGCAAGAAGCAGTATTGTCCGTAGCAACACGACACACTGCCGGACCGAAAGCGGTGCTACTAAAGATGTGCCCTGTCATCGTGTCTGGACCACGGGGGGAGGCGAAGACATACGCTCTACTAGATGAAGGAGCCACGATCACCCTAATAGACAAGGAGCTCGCAACCAGCATTGGGGCAGAAGGACCTACACAACCTCTCCACCTGAACGGGGTCAACATGTCTCAAGAAGAAACTGAGAGTCAACTCGTTTCTATCAAAGTGAAAGGACTTAAGGGGGAAGATAGATATCGGGTCAAAGCAAGGACTATGAAGAACCTACAACTTCATCAGCAGTCTATCCCCGATACTTTGATGGAGTACGATCACTTGAAGGAGTTACCGAGGGACGAGGTGTGCTACGATCTAGCGCGCCCCGGGCTCCTGGTAGGAACGGACCACTGGGAGTATATCGTTTCCCGGGAGCTTAGAGTCGGCGGCCCCGATGAACCGGCTGCATCAAGGACTCAACTGGGATGGGTGGTGCATGGAACCGCGCCACGTAGCACTATCTATCAGGAAGGGAGAGTGCTGCACATATTTGAGCCCGCCAAGATGATGAACACAAGAGACCAAGATCTCCATGACCTGGTCGAGGCTCACTTCAAAATTGAGGCCCTCGGTATACAGGCCCAACCGAGGGTGAAGGAAACGGACCAGCGAGCCGTTACCATCGTCGAGCGGACAATGAAAAAGGTTGAAGGTGGCTACGAGGTGGGACTACCATGGCGACAGGACGATACCGCCATGCCCTCAAGCTACAACCAAGCCTTTCGCCGACTACGAAAGATCGAAGAGAAGTTGGACGCAGATCCGGCCTTTGAGAACGAATATTCCAAACAAATAGAAAACTTGTTGGAAAAGGGATACGCGGTGCCGTGCGATGGATCAGAGGACGTGAGCACCATCAGTTGGCACCTGCCACACTTTGCCGTGCAGAACCCAAACAAGCCAGGCAAGCACAGGTTGGTGTTCGACGCAGCAGCGAAGAACAATGGAGTGTGCCTTAACGATGCACTACTAGAAGGACCGGATATGCTACTCACTACCAGGAATAGTTTTTCAATTCAGGGAAAGGGCCGTGGCGATCACAGCGGGCATTCAAGAAATGTTCCTGCAAGTTAAGATAAGACCTCAAGATCAACCGGCGCTACAATTCCTGTGGCGAGGCAATGAACGCGAGAAGCCCCCAAGGAAGTTCAAGATGACCAGTATGATCTTTGGTGCAGCTAGCTCCCCGTACATGGCACATTGCGTTCGAAATCACAACGCGAGCGTGCACGGCCAGGAGTTCCCGCGCGCACTGGAGGCTATAACGAAGAGCCACTACATGGATGACTGGGTGACGAGTTGCGATCCCACACAACTGGGGGGAAAACAGCCCGAAAGCAAGATCCTGGGACTGTACTGGAACGCCGTTAAGGACGAGCTCGATTTCAACACATCAATGAACCGAGTCCCGGCGTAAGTAAGGTTGAGGACTCGCGCGCCGACCAAGCGGGAAGCACTTAGCGCCGTGATGTCCATATACTATCCGCTGGGGCTACTGAGTCATTACACGATACGCTCCAAGATCGACGATCGAGGAGCGACGGGAGCGTCAACGTCGTGCTAGTAGCCGCCAAAGCAAAGGTGGCACCGAAGAGAGCACAGACCATCGCGCGGCTGGAACTGCAGGCAGCTGTCATCGGGGCAAGACTCGCTGGTATAATAAAGAAGGAGCATCGCATCAACGTAGGTCATACCACATACTGGACAGACTCGTCAACGGTGGTACACTGGATCCACCATGACATGCGACTTCGAATATAGTCACTTCAACCTCGTAAAAGTAGTTCTGTACGAGTCAGATCACCAGCCTGACAGAACGACAGTTTTTTTAGACACGTCCATAAAGCGTAACACTCTGACAGTAATTTATTGCGTAATAAGAGTCCCCCTTACGCGGGAACACGTTCACAAAATGGTTGCCTCGTCGCGTGACGATCACACCACACCCGAAACCATTCTTCGTCATTGTTAACTATTTTTTTCCATCGTAACAGTTCAATTTGCTCTCAAATATTGATCGTCTGTCCCTTCCTTATCGAAATATTGGTCGTTTGTTTCGAAGTGGGCTATCTATTTTATTTTTGGGAAGGTATTGTTCTTGGTTTTTGTTTTCAAATTCTGTACTTACCTTTATCATTACGGTGTCAGTTGAGAGTGTCATTATCAGGTCCATAAGTCATCCTCAGGAAGGAAACGAGAAAGCAGGAATAATTTTAATTAGCAGTCCGAGAAAACACCGTATGATTGAAATTCCAATCACAACAGCCTTCCATATCGTTTTAATGAAATTGTATTCTTGAAACATAAAAAAAACTTTATTACCAAGAAAAAAAACGGACTTATTTAAGAAAAACACAACACATTGAAAAATAAATTTTCGGAAGTCTGTGGCAAAAAAAGAAAATACAAAACCAAAACACCTACTTCCGAAATTAAAGTAATTTTTCACTTACTAGTGTTTTTTGGAAGTTGATTGTTTTTTTTTTTTATAAAGTTTATATTTTTCAGTTTTTTGTGGTGGAACCTTTCCCACACAATTCCTTACTTATCTCAGTAAATAACAGTGACAAGAAGTTATTAGAACATCATCAACATACATTAAGTGGAAAAAATACATACCTAAAACCACTTTTCAGAACTTGACCATATTTATACGGGGCCACTCGATAAGTACACCAGTACTTATACCAAATTAATTAAGCAATTAAAACGAAAGAAGAATCTTTCAAATCGGTCATAAATGACGGAGTATCGAGGCAACAAATATAAAAACCTACCTAGAACCTCCTTCGCTTTTAGAAGTTCCCCAAAATATGGTTATGTTTCCTAAAATACTGTCTTACCCCAGCATAAGATAAACAAGTTCCCCTCGAACTTCTCTTTTTCGAAGTAGGCTATTAACTAGGAATTTTATTTTGGTGAAAGTGAATCCACTGTGTTCTTGGGTTAATTTTTATCTTAATTTTTTACCAGGTCCATATGTCATCCTCAGAAAGGAAATGAAAGAGTAGGATGAATTTTAATTAGCAGTCCGACTCCGAACAAATAGAAACTTTACGCAACTGTATGCTGTTTGATTGAATTTCCAATCAAAACAACCTTAATGCCATTTTAATGTTTCTTAAAAACATAATCAGGGTTTGGTAATGTTGTAGGAAACATACATAAAAGTCTGTTTCCTAAAACACTGTCGGACATACCTATCTATTTTCGCTTTCCCGACTACCACCCCAAAATAAATAATACGAAAATAGACTTTTTGGCGTTTACAACGCCATGTAGTCTATTTTCGTATAAACTTGAACTTCAAACAAAATATTCCACTTTGAAACAATATCTTTGCCATTATGATGGATATTATACAAAGCTTTAAGATGCCAATTAGCATTGCATTTCAATAAAATTAATAAATACATGGCTACATCGCCACATGATTGCCATGAGCATTGCAAAGTATGCGGTTTCTACATCCTCCTTAGGGCCTTACCACACATGGTAGTGCTAACATCAACGATTTTGGGACAAAGTTTACTTGGCGAAGATCTAGATCGAAAAATAATTGGGCGTGTAAGCTCCGACTGCGTGACTGGAGTTTACTCCTGGAAAACGATTGTCTTAACCATTGTCAACATTTCGCTTTGCGGTAGTAACTCACGCGTCTACAATACCAACAAACTAGCCACGCGTGACGCACTTCCACACAGCAGTCGTGTGCCGCCATGGACACCTTTCGTTTTTTATTTATTCCCCTCTTTGGAAAGTCGAAACAGAGGCAGACCAAACGTCCTCTACGCAAACCTAATTAATTCAACATCAATAGAACACTCGCTACGTTTGAGTACGGTATCAATATTGCGCTGAAACTTATTCCCTAGCGAAGTATCGAATCGACCGAATTTACCCATTGAACCTACGGTCACTAACTTTCGACCGAACGCAGAAAGTCGCCAAAACGCAATGCAGCAAGAGGAAGTCGCTAAATCGCCGATCGCCGATGCCAAAATTTGTTTTCAAGAAACTTGTTACTAATCGCTTGTTATTTTTCGTCTTCGAGTTTATTAGAAGTGATATCGATTTAAATTATCGTTGTTTTATTAATTGGTAACTTTCTCTCGACCTGTAGGGATGGAGAAAACCCCTAACCTCATAAGCAGAAATACAATCTTTATTTACATTAGTACTTTTAGCGAATCGATGGCAAAAAGTTCAAACATGTTTGGCCCAAAACTCGAAGTGGCGATGGTTGGGGGAGGCCTATGTCGTGGCACGTTTTTCGGCTGAAGTGATGATGCTGAAACTCGAATTCCGCTCACTGACGCATTCATGGTCAGCAATGTGCACAGGATCGTGCTTCAATCCTTATCTTCTTATACTTAACTTGCTTAACCGATTTAAGAATTTTGTTTTCTTTTGTGCGCTCGGGTTCGTGTGGTGTCCCACAGGGATCGGTCCTAGGGCCGCTTCTGTGGGATATCAGTTACGACTGGGTGCTGCGCGCTGACCTCCCTAGTGGCGTCAGCGTAGTTTGCTACGCTGACGACATGCTGGTTCTGGCACTTGGGAGATCGTTCTAGGCGGCGGCCTACCAAGCGACAAGCGGGGTTGCCTCGAAGTGGCCCACAGCGGACAGAGCTCCGGCGGGATATGGCGACATGGAGGATGCGATTGTTGTTACCCCGTGCTGGACACACCACTGCAGCGGCGATAAGTCCCCTCTTTGAGGAGTATTTGGAGAGGTGCCACGGCGTCCTCACCTTCCGCCTGAAACAGGTCCTCACCGGACACGGTTGTTTCAGGAGGTTCCTGTTTCGCATAAGGCAGGAGGAAATGCCCGAGTGTCACCATTCTGTGGATCACCAGGAGACGCCCTGGGTGTCGGGAATAGCAAGCAGATTCCCGGCCACCCTAGGCGCGGGCTTGCGGACAGTGAGCAATGGGTAGCTCGCCGTCCAGTAAGGACCAGGCCAGGGTCGACTGCGCGTCTTGTTCCACGCGCGCCTCAAAGAGATGTCAGCACATAGTGACGGGGTCCGATAGGGCCGATGCCTCAGGGTCGCGGGATGTTCGAAAGAGATACCGTGGCCCTGGAACAGGCAACTGAAGGAACACAGGTGGGTTTTGGTAAGTAAAAGTCTTACACTCCCACCCGCTCCACCCAGAGCGGGAGAAGTCATTTGATGATTTCCCACCCAAAAAAAAAACTCTACTTTCATCATGGATCGTAGACAAAGTCGTGGGCAACAGCTAGTATACAATTTAATTATACTGAGAACGATTATTTTGCCAAAAATATTGTTTTTTGAATTTTTGTACGTTTTTCCGTTTGTCTGAATGTATGTTCCAGCATGACGGAAATACTACTGGATAGATTATCTTCTGCATAGATATTTAATAAAAGTTTCGTCAGTCTGTAGGTCTATCTATCACGCTATTTGCTATGGCGGATGAGCAATATTGCAGATAGTTACCGATTAAACTTTTTAAACGATTATCATCACTTTGTACCACTATGGAGCTAAGCAGTCAATCATGACATACTCATACAGGGTGGGTTTTTAGAGCTACAAGAAAACGGTCTTAAGACACATTAACTTTTGACATTTTTAGGTCTACATTTACATATTAAAAAAATACATTAAGTCAATCGTCACGCCATGATTTTAGAACTAACTGAAATAACTTAAACGTTGGACGACTGATTTCCAAACCTAAGTTGAATTCCCAAAAATTAATTGATTTTCTACCAGTCGGTATGCATTTAAGCGGAAATTGCAGAGTTATTTTCGAAACAAATAGCGTAGAGTCATCTCAACACCTCTTACCCTTGAATTCTTTTATACAGGATGTCAATATATAGACATACAGGGTGTCCCGTAAATCGACGTCAAGCCGGAATCGGGTGATGACTTATCATCCGATTCCGGCTTGACGTAGAGTCATAATAGTTAACAAACAAATATTTAAACAATCTTTGCTAGGAATTTAAAAATTACGGGCATTTATATATAAAAATAGAAGAGAAAATCTACTGCCCGTGACGGTGTTTGAACTCCTGTTGCATTTTTTTTCCGATTCCGGCTTGACGTCGACTTACGGGACACCCTGCATGTCTATATATTTTGCCTAAAGGCATTCTCTACCAGTCAACCACGGGTGCTTTGGTTGAAAAAAAAACTTACATTTTACAACAGCAGCCTTTGAGATAACCATACCATAAAAGCAGACAATGCCCTGCGCTTTCAATACAGCAATGCCTTCAGGGCGCTGTTGAGGCTTCCACCTTACTGTAGTGCGTCAGATTCGCTGATGCGAACACTGACGACTACTTTGCGATAATGCGGAAGAAAGTTCCCTGAGTAATATCCCGAGTGAGGGAAAGCAGCAACAGCATTCTGAGGGTGTTTGCAGAGAGGCTGGAAGGGCCTACAATGGGGAGGTTTACCAAGCTACATGTTGGCTACAAAGCTTGTTAATCCTTCCTGTGATTGTGATTTTCTTTTTCTTTCTATTTAGTGTTCCTGTATGTTACTAATACAGTTTTTAAGTAAGATTTAATACTAAGACCATATGGCCCCCATTCCACTCATTACAAACGTTTACTAAAAGTAATGTGGCACCGGAAGTAATAAAACTTAGGAGATACGCATCTGATTGTGGCAGGTAGATAATTGAATTACTTAGAGATAAATTGGTGATAGGGATTTTTTTGGGTTCCGTACCTCAAAACCCGAACCCTTATGTGATCACTTCGTTGTCCGTCTGTCTGTCTGTCTGTCAAGACCTTTTTTCTCAGGAACGCGTGGAGGTATCAAGATGAAATTAATATCAAATACTGAAATCTACGGTCCCTTGGAGCTCTAAAAAATCAAGCTTTTAGGGCAACGCAATCAAAAAGGCGTTATGACATATTTTGATACTCGCAAATTCCCGTTGAACTAGAATCATGAAATTTGGCAAGACCCAAGGTCTCACAGCACAATTAAGAGAGATTCAGAAAATCATTCATTTGTATTTAAAATCACCAAAAAAAAAGGTTTTTGTGATTACAAAGTTACATATTATTTTGCCTTGACTGCCTCGTTGGTCTAGTGGTCGCAAGAGCTACTGCTGAGCATGAGGTCCTGGGTTCGATTCCCAGGTCGGGCAAAGTGTTATTGGGTTTTTCAATCTAGAATTTTTCAGTTGCAGCCCGAAGTCTGGATTTGTTCCCGGTTACTGGCAATAGGCTAGCCCCCTATTACATGAGACTTAAGCATAACTGGCGAAATGTGGGAGTTCATATTGGTATAGGTACACCTCTGTCTAACCCTTCTGGGATTACAGGCGTGATGTTATGTTGATGTTATATTATTTTGTAGTTGGAGATTTGACCGTGAAGTAAATTGATGTATGGGGCTGAAAATGTTTTTCAGCTACAATGTTAAAGTTGGTTTTCGGGAATTCATGCCAACTACGGAACCCCTCATTGTGCGTGTCACGCACTTGGCCGGTTTTTTTTTTTGTAGCTGGATTGGCATGGTTCAACTTGGGAGAGCGCTCTGTGGAAAGGCTACTGAGATAGGCGGAGTTGATTGATAGATAATGTATTAAAATGTGGGTACGAACGCAATGAGGACGCAACTTGAAAGTTGAAATGTCTCCCAGAAATCTAAACGCTGCCGCTGTCGCCGTTTCAAACCGACTCACAGTATTTCGCCTAGAACATGCTAGGTGGACAAAATTCAAGTTTTAATTTCCAGGAAATCTTAATTGCATAACACAAACAACACCCCCAAACTCCAAATTCCGAGAAAAAGTTGAGAAGTCAGGTAATGAGTTTAATGCAAGCGTCCCGGTCAATCAGTTGCAATTTAGCGACACTTTTGCACATCTCATAGTGGTTTATAGTGATATTGTGAAAGTTTTTTTTGTGATGGATATTAATACTGAGGGTATGTACTATTATTTAATATATTATTTTTATCAGAATCTATTAAAATGAATTTTTAGCATTTTTTTAACTTAATGCATACATTTTTGCGTAATTTTTTTCAGAACACGTTTACTCTATTTCAAGGGTAGCATTTTTTGAAGAGTGGCTGAAACACACGAAGAATGATCAAAGATCGCGTATTTATGACTATCTTTCTTCTAAATTTCACTTTGGTGACATTACTGAAAGCAGCCAAAGAGAAATAAAGTTGAAAATATCCAACTTTTCTACTAAGATTGAAGCCAAATGGTTGGCTTCGGGAAAATCGAAGGAGCGTTTTTTAATTAGAAATAAGACTTGGCTGGATGAAGGAGACATACAGTTTACTGTGAGTTCTTTAGCCCCACAACCTTCAACATCGAGTGAGGTTGTGACATCTGCAGGAAGACCTCGCAAAGATTTCGAGGAATCGTCGTTTAAGACGAAGAAACGTCGAGTCGTGGATCTCGTAGAATCTCGAAGTGCCTGTGAATTAGTGACTGCTGCCGAAATTGCTATGCGTTCAGCAGGGCAAAGAAAAGTTGCCCATGTGATTAGAGACATTAGTGAAAGGCCAGATAATATTATTAAGTCAAAAGAAAATACCAGTTCCGTTAATCCTAGGCAGTTAAGTAGTGACGAATAGAATATAGTTCGAGATAGAATATTAGTACACAGTACTGAGGTCATCAAAGCGGCATTGCTTCCAATTGGGCAACTTTCCGAAGAGGCTCAAGAAGCACGTAACAAAGATTGCCGCAGATTTTGGGAGTACAACACGCGCAAGTGCTCACGTGTTGCCACGAATAGAGACTTGCTGTCCATGTTAATAATAACATCTGACCCTTTGATCAATGGCCTTCGTGAGATTCCCCGAAAAAAGCCGGAAAAAATATGTGCAGAACTATTAAAGTTAATCGTAAGCCCGACCATAGTAGCATCAAGACCGGAAACGTCATCATATTGTCGCACATTACCACAAAATGATGACGATTCACCAGAAGATTTTGATGATGATTCTGATGATTAGGTTTAGGTTAAGTTAGTTTGTACAGTAGGTATTTATTTATTTAATGCATTTTTGTTGTTTGTTTATTATTTTTAAATATTTTTTTCTGTTTTACATATTTTTTTTGTTTTTTATTACAAAATCATACCAAAAACTATTAATAATGCCTCAACATGACTACTTATATATAAAAGCATCGTTAAATATCATAAAATAATATTGTCCATCTATCATGTTCTACGCGGTACACTGTGCGACTGCGCGAGACAGAAAGGCGTGTTGTGTATGTTTCTATGTGGGATTATTTATACTCCCGAAAGATCCTAACGGAGATGTCTATCTCGCGCGGTACTTATTTACGACGCGCGATGTTCATAGGCTAAGCTCTTGATTTGCTAAGATCATATTTGAAAGATAGAAAGGTGAAAGTACAAATAAACGGCACAAACTCATTAGGGTCAGAAATGTCAATGGGCGTTCCTCAATGTTCGATATTGGGTCCATTCCTCTTTTTAGTTTATATTAATGATTTACCCCAGTTAATTCAAAATCAACCGAAGATGGTGTTTATTTGCAGATGACACTTCATTGATCTTTAAATAGACCGAAGGTCACAAAATCTTGACGACGTGAATAACTATTCTTCAGGTCCACGATTGGTTTACGGTAAATAATTTGATACTAAATGAGAAAAAAACCAAGTGCATTCTATTTAAATGACCTATTGTTAGAAGTAGCGAATGTGACATCATATTGAACGGAGAAAAACTGGAATTTAGTAATCAGACGGTTTTCCTAGGAATCACGCTTGACGAGAAGTTACAATGGGGACCCCATATAACATCTCTCGCGGGGCGACTAAGCTCGGCCGCGTATGCTGTTAGAGAGATAAGACAGTTAACTCAAACTCAAAACTCAAACTCAAAGCATTTATTTCAAATAAACCAATTACAGGCACTTTTGAATTGTCATAATCGGTTGGTCAGAAAAATTAAGCTAGTTGCCCATTCCAAAGCGTAGTAGGTACCTATGGAGAAGAACGTGCAAGAAACTCCACGGACACTCTTTTAAATCAAATTATGTTTACAATAGATTGGTTACATAATTCATGTGAGAACGACGCAGAACGTTAAAAGCGTCCGTTATATAAATATGAAAACAATTCAAAAATAAAATTTAATTAAAATACGCCGTGGCAGCTAAGAGATGACCAGTCTCAATTGACGGCGCCCGTTCACGAACATGATGCATGGGTTAGCACCATTCAACTCAACCATTTTGAAGGGAGCTAAGTCATGATGTTAAACAATTCAATTTTGAACAATTCCCTTAGAAAGTCGCGCCTGCGGAGGCCATATATGGCTCTGATGGCTCTTTTCTGCAGAATGAAAATGGACTCGATGTCTGCAGCCCGACCCCATAGTAAAATACCGTACGACATAATACTATGAAAGTAACTAAAATAGACTAGTCTCGCGGTATCTACATCAGTAAATTGACGAATTTTTCTCACAGCATATGCTGCTGAACTTAGCCGTCCTGCAAGGGATGTTAAATGAATCGCTTTGAATCGAGCGTGATCCCCAAGAAAACAGTTTTATCGACGAATTCTAGTTTCGCTTGATTCAATATTATCTCACAATTAGTACTTTTTACATCTGGTAAAGAAAATCTTATGCACTTATTTTTTTCCCATTTAATACTAAATCATTAGCAGTGAACCACTTTTGGATCTGCAGTAAGGCGTTATTCACGTCGTCAAGATTTGATGCACGCCTATTGATTTTAAAAATTAACGAAGTATCGTCAGCAAATAACACCATATGTGGTTTTAAACAAATGAGGTAGATCATTAATATAAACTAAAAAGAGGAAAGGACCCAATATCGAGCCTTGTGGTAGACCCATTTTTACTTTTAGACCGAGTGAATTTACACCGTTTATTTGGACTTGCTGTTGTCTATCATTCAAATAAGATTTTTCTAGCTAACTTGAACATTACGGAGTTAATGTTCAAGTTTTAAGAGCAAGGTTTCGTGGTCGACGCAATCAAATGCCTTAGAGAGGTCACAAAATATTCCTATGGCGTCTTGATCCTCTTCCCACGCTGTAAATATGTGTTTTAATAAGGTGACACCGGCGTCAGTCGTACAACGTCCCTTTGTGAAACCATACTGTAGACCGTGTAAGATATTATTGGTTTCGAAACGATTTAACATTTGATTCAGCATTACCTTTTCAAACACCTTGCTGAAAACCGGCAACACGGATACGGGTCTATAATTATTGGTATCTTTACTGTCCCCGGATTTGAAAAGTGGTATTACCTTTATTACCTCATTAGATCCGGGAATACTCCTTGATCCACACACAAATTAAATATTAAAGCCAAGTCTCAATAATGGAGGTACAAACTTTAACAGACATTCCCCATAGATCTTCTGTTAGTTTGATCTTGATTTGCTTGAAAGCTTTCACTACTATTATGGGGTTTATATGCTTGAATTTAAATTCAATCTGGCAAGATGAAATGTTTGCTTTTAATAAGTCAATAGAACGCAAGGGCGAGGAGTTTAAGGTTTCAGTCGTTTTAAGTGGGATACTGGTAAAGAAATTAACAAATTCTTGAGCAACTTCTTTGTTAGTGCTTACGAGACCACTTGAAGTCTCAAGTTTGAAATCATTATTGTGTCTTTTATTCCTGTTGGTTTCGTCATTGATAATTTTCCAGACCGTCTTTATTTTATTATCGGCTGTTTTGATCTTGTTGCTAATGTACAAGGCTTTAGCTACCTTGCAGGTCTTTTTAAAAGTTTTAGAGTAATTAGCAACGTATTTATTAAACGTTTCAGAGTTCATATAAGGCTTAAGGCCATCCAGCTCAAACAATGTTTCCCTACTTTTCCCAATTTTTTGTTACAACACCCTTAGTTGCCCAGTCACTGAACAAAAAATTGGGGAAAATTGTTTTTGTTTTTTCCTTAACTCGGTGCTCACCACCGAAAAGAATTCCTCATATAATTCGTTTACGTTGTTTCTAATATGGCCCGGTATACTTAACTTACAAATAAAGTTATTATTAAATCTATTTAGATTGCTGGGCGTTATTTGTCTAGTTTGTATCTGAATTTTTTGTAAAGGTGTGTTTGACTTGAAAGCAACGGTTTTACCGCTGTGATCAGAAGGGAGATAATTTACAATGGCTTTATGTAAGTACTCGCAGCAACAATAGTTATTTGTTATACAAGAGTGCAAAGTTGCTTTTTAACCGCGTGCTCAATTTTTATGACCGAGCAAGCGAAGGATTCTAAAATTGAATCACGAGTGCAACGAGTGATTCAAAAATTAGGATCCTGAGCGTTAGCGACGGAATCAAAAGGTGAAAATCTTTGTACTCTAGTGCAACACGTAACTTTTCATCCCACCTCAGCGAGGAAATGACTAAATGCAAAAAAAAACACATTTACAAGATAATTTTATTTCAGTTTAGTTAATAACTAATCCATTATTATATGTTAATACGTACTACAGAATAATCTTTAAATTAGGTATGTATAACAAATAATACTTAGGTACACGTATAATTAAGAAAAATTGAAAGTAACGTTGCTTCAGTTACTTAAGTTTAGTGTAATATTTTTGGTAGGTACTGTAATGTTCGTGTTAGTGACTTTTGTACTATTTTTATGTAAACTATCTGTCATACTTAATAGTTGTACTGATTCATTGGATTCTCTTGGCGTAAATGTTGGCGAAAAAGGGCGATCGCTAGGTGTTTCGTAACGGATCATTTTTGATGTAGAAGGGCCAGTCCAAGGATCTGACTGAGGCTCTTTTAGTGTTATGGCTCCTACGATGCCTTCACATATTTTAGACTTATTTTGGATGGAATCCTCTATGTATCCCTCTACAACCGCATTGGACTTCCAGCCTCCATGGCGCTTAAGGGACAGGAGATCAGCTCCTGAATCGGCCAAAAGTGTGGCTGAAGTTCGTCGGAAACAATGACCCGTGTAAAACATGGGTTCTGGAAGTTCAAGAAATGTTGCTATGTCTCGTGGGATACTGCCAATTTTATTGGCACCCATACACTTTCCGTTGCGGTATTGTAGAAAAAATCGATTGATTGGAGTGTTAGGCGGGCGTAAGGCTTGATATTTCTCAACAATTGTTACATATTCCTTGCGAATGACGAAGTTGCGGTCTCTTTTTGTCTTTGTGTTAGGTAAATTATTTAATAGTAAGTTATCTGAATGTTTCTAAATATTGTTGATATTAAGTTGTGTTAATTCATTAGTTCGACATGCTCCGTTTATACCAATAATAAGAACAACCTGTAACGTAAAAAGTATTGTATTAGATAAATAAATAAAATTGATATGCGTATACGTATTAGATTATGTTACTTACTTTTGCCGCCAAGTATAAGGAATCAGGTGCTTCGTTTAGAAACTTTTCAATTTCAGATGCAGTGAAAACCTTCGATTTTTTGGGTTGATGACCAGATGACGCTCTTTTCAAAAATGCCACTAATTAATGATAGGTGTTGATGTATATGTCTTTTTTCATTTTTATTGTTGCTTTAAGCATTGAATATGTACTCCATAGAGTGCTTGACTTCTTGGTCTCGGATAATTTAATAAAATATGCCAACAAAATGTTTTCCGAGAAAGATTTGGCTCCTGTTTTAAATACTTCTCACGTGATTGTTAAGGGAGAAAACTCGTTTGCGCATTGTTAACATTTTCAATCATCTGTAGTCGTCAAATAAACTTCCTCGTCGCTTGAATCACTCATTTTTGGTTTTACACTGGTTTTCAAGCTTATTTTTATCTTGGTTTGTTTTAACAATACATAATTATGATCAACGTGAAAAGAAAAACGCGCGAAGCAATTTTTTTTTAAATTTCCGAATCAAATTCCGAACAATAGAGCACCATAGAGGTAGAAGTAAAAAGGTTTAATAATGTTTCGAATTCACAAACTTCGTGCACACGATGTTCTAAATTCAATTTACTATATCCAATAGAGGATAAAAACGGCTTTTACGCTCAGAAATCGAAGAGAAAAAATAGTCTTTTCGAGATGGGGGGTTGAAAAAAATATAATCAATGCATGTAGCAGAATTTGTAGTTATGCAGGTAGGTTCTGAAAACACATTTGACAAATTGAATGATTTAAAGATACTTAATAATCGACTGCTATTTGAACTATTCTCTAAGATATTAATATTGAAGTCACCACAGATAATTTGCGATTTTTTACCAGTTGCCAGTTTTGCTGGAACATCTTCCATTACTGACTCAAATACGGAGTAGTTTTGATAATTTGGGGGTCTGTAAACCCACACTATAACATGCTTATCTAGCTCAACACAGGACAGTTCAATGCTATGTTCAACCGAAAGATCAACTATATCTTTACGAGTCTTAGATTTAATAGACTTTTTAACTAAGATTAGTGAACCCCCACATTATAATTTTCATAATTAATTAGCATTTCATAAACTTTCAACCAATGTTCAGTTAAACCAATAATTTCAAACATGGTATTTTCTAAAAATAGTTCTATTTCTAACTGTTTGGAAGAAAAACCTAGAATATTTTGATGAAATATTGTCAAGCAATTCTTTTTAGAACCTTTTTTGCACTTAACTATTTGCGAGCAAGAAGACACCTTGTTGTTGGTAGGTATAACTGTATTGTTACTGGTATCTTCTGTTGTCTTACTATATAGTTTAAAATAACATCCAGAGTGAGCTCCAAGACTCCCATGCCATCACCAGGCAATGAGATCCTACTACTTGTGGACCCCACATTTGGACAAGAATTTGCCATAGTGACACATGGATCCTCCTTCGTACAATTATTGTAAACAGTTATAGCATTAGTGCTCAGCAGTTAGTTGAGGTGACCACCTGCACATTAGAATTACTACTAATATTTGCGGTGTTAATAATGTAATTGACTTCAACATACTATTTATGTCTGAGCCTCGCTATTTTATGTCTAAACCTAATGGGCAGATACACTGTATTCTTTGTCGATTTTAACTTTTCAACAAAAATGTTAGTGTCAAAAAATATAAGTTTGTCACTGTAGTGACTTACCAAGAACTGAATGTGCTTATTGAGCATATGTATATAATTGTTTTGTCTATTTGATAAAAGCTTCTCAAAATATGGGTAAGCACACAAAATAATTTTATTACAATTTAGCTTTAAAATCTCAGTAACACTGTCACTTATATCTTCTTTTCTTACCTGAGATTCTTTGATTACCTACAAATACAGTAATGTTAGCATTATTATCATATTGGGTTCTTGTAATTGATTTTATAATTTCTTTGAAGGATGTCCCTGGTAAACAATAGTTTTGAGTAGAAATACTCAGGTTGTTACTAACTAATTTCCCTAAACCTCTTCCTATACTATCTGAAAACACAACTGACTGATAACAAAATTGCCTGCAAGAGGAAGCACTACTAGCTACTGACTGTACCACTTGAGATAATTCTTGCGCCATATCAGGTATATCTTGGTTGGGGATACAGTCCAGAGCACTCACCACTTGGGACGGGACTACCGCTGCCTCAGGCTGGTGGGCATCAATGTTGGATATCCTCTGACAAGTACACTGAGTGTTGCTGAGAGTCAGCAGGCCAACTCTGTCTACCAACTCGTTTGTAGCAAGGATGTGTTCCTTAATTTGGTGACGAGAGCATACATATTTGTTATAAAGGGACTTTAGTGAGTCATCAAGAACTTGAATTTCTGACTGTAAGCGTTGAGTGTCTATTTCATAAATATTTATACTATCTTCTAATTTAATTTGATAGTTCTTTAATTTATTGATAAGAGTCACACGTTCTTTCCTCAATTGAATATTTTTGCAATTAGATTTTTGATGGTTCTTGAATTTATTAAATTTTTTAATGATTTTATTCAGCCTTGCATATTTTTAATTTTAGTTTGACTTATTTTATGACCGTAGTCATGTTTCAGTAAGGAATCCTCTGTTAGGTCTATTGTTGCTATGGGATGAGGCTTTCAATTTGAGTTTAACAATTCATGAAACAAATGGTCAGTTTCTTTGACCTGCACCCTAATTGCGTAACACATTTTCGTAAACGATTACGACTAATCTGTTTGATTTTGACAGTTCAACAACATTCATTGCGTTATTTACATTGTTGAGCAGAGTTTTTATTGAACTTATAAAGCAATGGATTAGCAATCTGTTTCAAAACGATTCAGATTCCGATTTATTGTGTGTTACGCAATTAGGGTGCTGATTACGTTCCTTATCCTTTTGTAATTTTCGAATTTGAACATTTGCATGGATTAATTCATCCTTTAGGTCCCTAACCTTACACAAAGCCTCCTCATACAAATTACTGCAGTTGTTGAAACCATCTGTGACCACCCTTAGTTGATCCCGTTCATCGACAACATTGAGGTATTGATGATGTAAGTCTACTAGCTCCTGTTTTAAGCTTGAGTTTTTGTGAACAACTTTTTCAACTTCCTTCTCAATTTCCTCTCTCTCTTCTAACAGCGCTTGGCATTTGTCATTTGAAGCCTGAAGTTCGTGAAGGGTCGTTCTCAACTTAAGCTCCAACTCCTGAGCAGCAGCCTTACGGGTCATCACAGGCATAGTTTCAGGAATTAGTACTGAAAGTAGAATTAAAGGAACGGTGGGAACCAATAAGCCAGATAACCAAGAAGGGAAAGCTAGAAATGAAAGGAAAAATGGGAATAGTTAATGTTGCTTAATAAGTAATGAGATTGGCTGCTAAATCTAATTAAATGCAAATAATATGTTTAGATCACATACAAAGTTGCAATGATTCTATTGTATTATGATTTTAGTTTTGCTTATGAGGGTAGGATGCCTAGATTTTTTATTTTTTTTTATTTGCAAAAAACTAGTTTAGCATACAGATTACAATTGAAATTAAGATAGCCGACGTTATCGTTGTGCAATATAAAACTAATGGAATTGCTGTTTTGATATTTTAAGATACTAAGTTTTGCTAGCTATGCAAACAAAGTGACTCGGACCCAGTGGAGGGTTCCAAATCAAGCAAATATTGTGATTAGACTCAATAAATATAATAATTATGGTTCAGAGTAATGATTGTGTGCTAGTTATAGAATAAAATTAAACAATACTCCCGTTTAAATCCGTAGGTCAAACATCACGTGTTCGTGATAGGTAAAGGTTACTGGTATCGGTTGACAACCAAACACTGTGTTTTACTTTGTAAATTTGCAGGAAAACAATACTCCTGAGTATTTATGCAGTTATTTTACGTCTAGATATATTATTACACCTTAATTACACTTTAAAAAAAAACCTAAAATAACAGACGTAGAAACCGCGCGTTTGGTTTATTTTAGCTACTTCCACAGCATTATGTCATACGGCATTTGACTGTGGGGTCGGGCTGCGGATATTGAATCCATTTTTATTTTGCAAAAGAGAGCTGCCAGAGCCATTTACAATCTACGTCACCGCGAATCTCTTAGGGAACTATTTAATATACCTAATGACTGTACCTTGCCAGTTCATTTATGAAAATATTAAGTATGTTAGAAAAAATCTGCATCTATTTAATAAAATAAGTGATAGACATAATATTAACACTAGAAATAAAAATAAAATGGATCAGCCATTTATCAGACTATCTAAAGTACACATCTTTTAAGTTAAATGTTACAACAAAATACCTTGTGAAATATTGCAATTAAATGAAAGAAAGATTAAAACTCATGTTAAAAAAACACTTTGTACTCGTAAACAAGCATATTACAAATTAGAGGATTATATGCTAGATAAGAATGCTTGGAAACATGCTGGTGCTGCTCCATAGGACAATCTAGAGGCTAGACAAAATCATACTAGTTGCTTATTGTATTGTATCATTTGTTATTTTTACTTTACTCACACACTGACTTATTCCTAGTTAATATTTTAGGAAAATCATATATTTTTACAATGTTTGTAAATATGTGAGCACAATGTACCTATCGCGTGATTAATTTATCTGCCTTTGCTTTATATTTAATTCTTTTTACCAATTGCGGTAAAGTATTTTTATTCTTGGTGCATAGTCTTCACATATATAAATATAATTAATGTATACAAAATATTGTAAAACATTTTAAAAGAGTAGCGGTGGAGTTTCTTGCCACTTCTTCTCCATACGAAACTACTTTTTGGAAGTGGCGGCTAGAATCAGTGCCTTTTTATGGGCCTATTTGAAATAAATGCTTTGATTTTGACTTTGGGAAAAGAAATAGTTCGGAAAAAAATAGTCGGGAAAAGAAAAAGTTGGGAAAAGAAATAGTCGGGAAAAGAAATAGTTGGCAAAAGAAATAGTTCGGAAAAGAAATAGTTGGGAAAAGAAATGGTTGGTAAAAGAAATAGTTGTGAAAAGAAATAGTTGGGAAAAGAAATAGTTGGGAAAAGAAATAGTTGGAAAAGAAATAGTTGGAAAAGAAATATTTGGAAAAGAAATAGTTGGCAAAAGAAATAGTTGGAAAAGAAATAGTTGGAAAAGAAATAGTTGGCAAAAGAAATAGTTGGAAAAGAAATAGTTGGAAAAGAAATAGTTGGCAAAAGAAATAGTTCGGAAAAGAAATATTCGGGAAAATAAATAGTTGGGAAAAGAAATAGTCGGGAAAAGAAAAAGTTGGGAAAAGAAATACATGGAAAATAAATAGTCGAGAAAAGGCAGATGAGGATATAAACAGACAAGCAAAAGGGAACAGAAAAATACGTAAGGTGATGCTTATTTCTAAAGAAATCTCTTACAGCATGCCTGCGATAGGAGATATATTGAGCTGTGGTTAGGATAAGGTTGCCAATTACAATGATGATGATGATGATGATGACACCACTCTTGTAACAAACTGCCTTCAAAGCTGCTCTTTTATAACCATGTACCGAAAAACGATGGATCGTTCCAGAAATGAGAGAGGTTCTAGAGAGCAGTGCTCCCAGACAGGCGCTTTACTTTGTGAAAATTATTTCATCACCACTGCTCTCAAAACGGTGAAGGAAAACATCGTGACGAAACCGGCATATCTTAGAACCAAAAAATTCGAAGACATGTGACATCTTCCAACCCGCACTGGGCCCGCGCTGTGGATTACGGCCCACTCCCTCTCACAGAGAGGAGGCCGGTGTCCCAGCAGTGGGAACATAATAGACTGATTATGTTATGTTCTAGAAATGCGTGCACTATCGGCGACTGCCTAAAATAGACGTCAAAGGAGGTTATTAAGTTGGTAAGACCAATATTTAAACGGGTTGAGACAAACCGGGTGTCTTGTCACGTGCTAATTACGAGAGGAAAACCTTGATGAGAATGTGTGGTGCCATGAAAATGAAGTGCCCACAAAGTCTTTCTTAGCCCATTTTGTTGCTTATGAAGAAATACGTTCATTGTCTTCATGAATAATTTACAGTCAACTGTGGAATCTTTACATTCCATGAGCAACTCTACCCATGAGTAGGTATAATAGGTACTGTACTTATTATATACAGGGTGTCCCGTAAGTCGACGTCAAGCCCGAAATCGGGTGACAGGTATGACAGGAGGACGGGTCTTTGTCATGTATTTTAAAAATTACGGGCATTTATTTAAAAAAAAAAAACGAGAAAATCTACTGCCTGTGACGGTCTTTTAACTACTGTTGCTACAAATTTTAACTTTTCTGTTTGTTAACTATTATGACGTTGCTTGACGTCGACTTACGGGACACCTAGTATATATAGGTATTAAAGCGATAGAAAAGTAGAAAATCGTCAATTTGTAACAGATTTCAATTATAAATGATTTAATCGAGAAATATCTAAGCATGGGTAAAGTTGCATATATGGAAAGTAAAGATGCTACAGTAAACGGTACCAATTGAGAAATAAATTGCACTAGAATTTAAATCTGGGTCTATATAGTACCTACGATCGGAATTATTGGCAGGCGGAGTGCCGCGCCAGCCTGTTCGTTAAGTACTTATGCGTGATGGAAGATATTCCCGTCTATAGTCTAGACTTGCGTCCAGTATCGCTTGACACTTCATTCAATGAAATGATATTTATTTATTTAAGTAGGCAGATCTGTTATGAAACAGACTTTAACACATCATTTTTTTTGTCAATATTCTAAGACAAGCAGGTGGCGTTCTTTCGTTGCTACCCATGAATGGGAAGAAGTTGTGACTTTATGTTTATATGTATGTGTAAAAAAAAATCTTCACAAATAAACAAATTTCTGCAAAAACAACTTAGGTCTATAGATTGCGATCCCAAACTCCCAATACTTTATCAGTGGCTTATCGACCCACAGGGCCAATCCATAAAAATAAAAACGAATATTGAATGAAGAATGCTTAACTGATATTACAACTCATCCTAGTCTCACTATCTCTGACTGATCCCAGAAAAAAAAAGCCAATACAAACTCAGAGGTCGTCTCGTTTAAACGTTATTGTATTTTACTCTGTTTTGCTTGTGAAGACAAACTTCAAAGGAATGTCAACTTCAAAACAATCAAACAATTTTTTTCTCTATTGTTTTTGCACGATCGAACATACAAATGGGCGATTGGGGCCTGTCATAATTTTGAGTTTAAAAAAGTGCAGAGTCTCAGTCATAATTTGATTGACTTTTGATTTAGTTCTTAATATGACAGGGGGTCAAGATATTGTCGGCGCTTTGCAGTAAAATACTACCGATAGGACTTAAATAAAGCTGGCACGTTACGTACTTAATAATCGTTGTGTTGTAAATATATGGCCTGTTAAATAGGAATGTGTAGGAAGTTCGTAGTATTTCTATTTATAAGCGATGATAAGGTCAACCGCAAACCGCGTTGCACGCTTGTCATATCACTGTTGTGAATGAATGATAGATTGCTTGCGTTTTATGGGAAGGCACTAGGTAAGTAAATAAGGATTACATGGAACAATATCATTAAAAATACGAATTTATATTGATTTGTCTGGTGGTGCTGGGCATGCCGAGTGGGAATCCAGCAGCCTAATTGCGTAACGCATTTTCGTAAACGATTACGACTAATCTGTTGTATTTTGACAGTTCGACAACATTGATTGCGTTATTTACATTTTTGAGCAGATTTTTATCGAACATACGAAGCAATGTATTAGCAATCTGTTTCAAAACTATTCAGATTCCGATTGATTATGTATTACGCAATTATGCTACTGGGTTAGATTCTTGGGTCTGACAAACGTTATTTGGGTACTTTCTATTCTCAGATTGCTATGACATTGTAGGCTTAGCTTCTGCCCGCGACTTCGTAAGTGTGTTTTTTTTTGTTTCCCCGATCCACACCGTCGCATCGCATCACCTGCCCGTGCTATCACTTTTTAGCCCTTAAAGGTCATAGCATGATGTTACATAGCATTCCTCAAGAATTGGGCTATCAAAAACAAAAAAAAACCGACCGGTTGTTTCCGAGATTACCCCATACACACAAACAAACAAACAAATTTTACCTCTTTAAAACATTAGTATAGATTAAATTACTACACCATATAAACTGCCTATTTTAACGAACTTTAATTTCCGCGAAAAAAACTGAAATGGATTGCGCCTTTCTTTACAACGGGATGTTATTATTTTTTTAAACATTCACGCCTTACTGGCAGGCGTTATGTAAGCCCATTCAAAGATAAAATTAATCGCATTCATTTAACCGAGTGTTTCTCGCACCAAAGCATTTCTATTCTATTTTATATTTTATTATGGCAAGCAAAGCCGATGTCAACTATTGTGCCAATGTCTAAGTGAACAGGAAAAGTCTACCTAGAGCGAAGGCGGCGCGCGAACGAGCCGCCTTAATGTGCTCCGAAAAAGAGAGGTGAGAGGAACACCGCTCGCACACAGATATTTGGCTCGCTTCTCCCAAGGGATCGGCCTGCCAAACATGGTGATCGGTCGAGGGGGGCAGGGATTGCGACGTGGCTTTGAGAAAAGAATCGCTTGACTTTTGTCGGGATTGACTTCGATTCGCCATTTTCTAAACCAAGCGCCAAGCTTGTTCACTTGGGTTTGGAGAATGCAAGCTTTTTCATCACGGCCGGTGTAGTAGATGGCCGTGTCGTCTGCGAACAGAGCCAACTGCGCCTTACTACACTTGGGCATATCGCTGGTGAATAGAGTGAAAGCGAGGGGAGAAATCACAGAGCCCTGAGGGACTCCTGCGCGAATGGGGTGGGGGGAGTAAAGCGCTCCTTCGATGCGATAACGGAAGGTGCGGTTCGACAAAAAGTCCCGTAAGATGAGTACGAGACGATCTAGCACACCGAGTTGGTACAGCTTATATAATAAGCCGTTGTGCCAGACTTTGTCGAACGCTTTCGCTATGTCGAAGAAAACAGCACCCGTCATCAAACCTCGTTGGAAACCGAAGTTGATGTGTTCGACGATACGGTGGACCTGTTGTACGCACGAGTGTTGGGTTCTAAAACCAAACTGTTCTTTGGGGATGAGGCCTTTTGTCTCGGCGTAGTCTCTGAGACGCTTATAAATAAGCCTCTCATAGATTTTGCCGAGGACATTGAGCAAACTGATGGGGCGGTAACTCGTAGGCTCCGACTGTGGCTTGCCGAGCTTCGGGATACCGATGACGGTGGCTTCTTTAAATGCCGGTGGGAAGATGTTATTGCTCAGAACACCATTGAAGATGGTGGTCAGTAGCATTATCAGGTGGGCAGGGAAAAGTTGGAATACCCTACTGGTGATTCCATCTGAGCCGGGGGCTTTACGAGCCTTAAGACCTTTGATGAGGTCGTGCACTTCATCTGGTGTGACGGGAGGCAGTGGATACTCTGGGTCTTCGACGGGAGGGAGGGCAATTCAATTTAAGTCCCGACTTTTTTTTAATACGCATTTCTGCCGTCATAATTTATAAACTATTAGTAGATTAAATCTACTAATCAAATCGATCTACAGTGTTGTTTCAGTTATACTAGTAAAACCTTGCACTTTAACCTGGCATCGTTTTAATATGCAACCTTTTCTAGTAATTATATGATAGATAACCGTTACGGTTAGTTAGCCTTCATCATCCCACTTCCAGGCACAGGCCTCTCCCCATGACTTCCAGCTCTTTCGATCCAGGGCTAAAGTTGACTTAGCGGCTTTTTGAGCAAGGTCAGTATTCTGTGTTTTACAGCGCAGTGTGGTGTTGCGAATATGGTCTGTCAATTTGACGCCTAAAATACTGCGCTCCGTTGGCAGACCCTAAGTTTGGACTTTTGAATGTTTGTCAAAGACTAACTCTGCGATCTATACAACTTTATACACAAAATTTAGCTGTTGTTGCTTGTAAATGTGAGATACATCCTCGGTTGAAAAACTAATACTTAAAGATCGCGGAGCATAGTAGCTTGACGCTTGCTCAAAAAGTCTCATGATTGAAAACAAATATACAGGATTCTAATATTTAAATACATGGTAGAGTTAGTGTTACGTACCGTTCTCTATAAGGTGGGTTTTACCTACTGCATTAAATCTACTGGATTCTTAGGATAGTATATTTTCACCCCACTTCGAATAATTAAGCTTTTAAGTTTAATGAATAAAGGTTTAATTTGATAAAGTGGTCGGCATTGTCCACGTTTATTCGCTGAGCAATCCGATTGGTCTACGCATGAGCACAGTAGCGCCATGCTTCCGTGAGTGGTTTTTCGCGAAACTAACTGTTCTTAACTCGACCAACTAACGTGCACAGCGCACTATAAACATTTTCTAAAATAAAAAGGTCCTTCGGTGTATTCGTGATTACCACCCCCTGAAGATACGAACAATTATACGAACACAGCGGCCATGGAATACATGTGTAGTGAAGTGTACAGGGTTCTAGACATCTGGACGCGCCGCTAAGCCATCATCAGCGCGAAGCAGTGTACAGGAGTCTGCGGTAAGCTTTTTCGAATCCTCACCCTTTTTCTACTACACAGTTAGTATTTTAAATTTTCATGGTAAAGAATGGACGACATGACTCTATTTGCTTCAACGCAAATATAGCTCTTAGACACTGTTTTTGCATTACGAATGCTTGGTCAATCTCCACACAACGACCCCACAGGATAATACCATATCATATAGTGGTGGTTATATAGCCATGGAAAGCCGTTATTGCGGCATTTCTAGATACCTCGCAGCTAATACGCCTCAAAGGGTAGATAAAATTATTTATTTTAACACAAATGTCATTATAATTTTTCCATGACCAAAATTTTTCTAAATTTATTCCAAGAAACTTAACAGAGTCAGTTTCTGCCAGGGCGAATCCTTTATAAGATATATTTAACGCCAGCGGTTTGGACCGATAGGTATGAAATCGCATACATTTTGTTGTATTAATCTTAACTTTTAAATTATTAGCCTCTAGCCACTCTATAGTTCTTTGAAGAGCATTGTTTATTTCTTTTTCGTACGAACTCTTACGTTGTCCCTTGATTATAATTGTAGTATCGTCAGCAAACAGTATACATTTATGATTTATGACTTCTGGGAAATCATTTATCTAGAGCAAAAACATTGGCGGCCCTAAAATACTGCCCTGTGGCACGCCAGACCTATTAAACATAAACGAAGATTGGAATGATTTTAACGTTTTAGTCTGGTCATTATAATTCATTACTTCCACTGATAGCATTCTGTCGGACAAATAAGATTCCAGCCAGTTATATGCCGTTCCTCTGATTCCATATCGGGAAACTTTGTTCGTCTTTCTTAATAATATAACCTTGTGCATTCGTATAATCTTGTGCTTTTCAATTAAGTTAGCTAAATTATTATGAAACACTTTTTATTTTTTTTTAGAAAATATTGGTTGATACCAATATTTTCTAAAAAAAAATAAAAAGTGAGTCACGAATCTATAATTGTACATTTAAGTGCTATCCCCTTTTTAAAATATTGTTTTCACTAGTGATCTCTTTAATAAATCGGGAAATATTCCTTGTTCTAGCAAGAGGTTAACAATATGTAGAAGTGGATCTAGAATTATATTGACTGACAGTTTTATTATGTCAGTGCGGATATCATCCCACTAGCTATAGAATCATTTAGAGACATCACAATTTTCTTATGGTCCAGTGGATCCAGTGGATACAAAAATATTGAATTACTGATCGATTCAATATGATCCAATTGTTTTAAAGAATCTTCTTTATTATCAAGGCTAAGGTAAAAGACCATTTCAGACACCCATCCACATGGTATTCACATGATTTGACCAAGATTATGTTTGGACTTTAAAAGAGACCACCTCTGAGTTTGTTTCGGCCTTTCTTCTAAGAGTAGTCAGCTACGAAGCGCCGACCTCATCTAGTTTTTAAAATATGATTGAAGTGTAAAATTGTTTTCACCACACTACCTATTATTTGCAATTTTTACCCATCGATTTCCGTGGGTAAAAGCCTTTTTTGTTATCTAGAGTGTAAAAGTGTTTTAAAATTCGAAGGCTTCCGATTCAACATTTACTCGAAGTTTTAAATAAAACCAAAGAGTTAGGAACAAAAAAGTTTTTAAGACAAAAGTTAGAAACGTTCAAAACCTGTCAACCGAAAATACCTGGTTATTCAGAACCGAAAATATCCGCTTTTTAATTAATTTTTATTGCTAACACTATAAAATTATGTAATTTTTAATGTTAATTTGAATAGTTCTAATCGTAATATACAGTAAAAGGTAATAAAAGTAATGGTTAACTATACTTAGTGTATCGAAATAAATAAATAACGTGTATGAAGCATTTGTTTTGAACGTACCTTCTCACTAAGAAATGACAAAAAAAGACAAGGCTGTATGGCTCACTTCCTTTGCCTGCATGAGCGAATTAAAAAACAACAGGCACTTGAAAGAAGCCTTTGAAAGAATCCCGTTGTGGCTTGTGGCCTGCCTGCCTGTGTCCCACGCTAACATTCAAAAACTTTTACAACGACAAGTTTTTACAAATTTCTCAAAATGCGATGAAAATTTTACTCCGTCAGAATTAGTTGAAAAGACGGTTTTCTTTTACTGGTTTTCTTTCTTTTTTGCAAGTTCCTCGTAGTGTGGTGAAAATTGTTGTGTTTCACTTATGGGTAAAAGTTTATAGCGTTTCGTGATTTGAAACCTTCGCGACGCTCAGGGTTCTTCTTTTAAACCACTCGCTGCGCTCGTGCTTTAATTCTAGAACCCTTCGCTAGCTCAGGTTTCAATCCAAGCACTCACGGCAAAAAACACTTTTACCCACATGTAAAACAAATAACTATTGTACAGACCTACTACCGAAATATAACCATTTATCATTTAAAAAGTCCTGTTTTATCATATCCTACAAGCTGATGCCCGGCGGCATGCATTGCAATACCTTTTAAAACCTTCCCCGGCGCGCATACAACAACTTACCAACTCATCAGAATTGGTCGAGCCATTTTCGAGTTTTTGCGAGACTGATGAATGGCAATTTGAGTGCTAATTTTGAAGAAATGAATGAACATTTGATAATTATTTCGACAACCTTCTTCTTTTATATATTAAGAGTAAGAGTAAAAGTTCCAACAACAGAGAGAGAGTAGCACATTGATTAAATACCTATTTACGTGCATGTTTGCACACTATGTATGACTAAGATTAAACAAATTGTTAAATTAAAATGTTTCTTTTGGTTTTTCCTTGATATTACCATTTCAATCAAAATTTTAATTAAAATTGAAAACTTAAAATATACTTATTTTTTACTCGACTCAAACTAATTCATTTTTATTTTTAATCGTCAGACTAAGTTTTTGCCAACACTGCACATGATCAGCCTGCACTGTTCCCACTGCTGGGACACAGGCCTCCTTTCGGTAAGATTGAGTGGGCCGTAATCCACCACACGGGCCAACAACAGTTGAACTTTGATTTAAAACCGTTTAAATGGGGAAGGCAACTGTCAAAATGGCGCTGTCGTAGCTAGTTCCCAAAACAAGCTAATAATGCAAGATGTGAGTCGGTTTTTATTATTTTTTGCGAAAATGATTCATTGTTATGTTCCTAAACGCTCGAAAATTTGAGCCTACCAGTTTCCGAAATACCCTAAGCATAACCACAGAACATATATACCCTGACGGGAGCATAACAGATTGTGGCATTGAGCGATTGGAAGAGAATTATTTAAATTATAACATAGTTCGAGGTTATGGTGGAAACATTTTAAAGAAAGTGATGACTAGGAATTAAGCAATAATAAGGTTTTCAATTCTGACATATTCCAAATCGAATAATTATTTATAAAAAAATTGAAATCAATGAAAATAACGAATTATTAGAATTAAACCAAACTCATGGATGAACACGAAACGGAATGAATGAACGAAATGTCAAAATTGGGATGATGACTAATATTAAAAATGTTCATAAAAATAATGTAATTTCAAAGAAGGCTTAGTAAAAATGAGATAATCGAAAAAATCAGTTAAATCGGTGTAAATTTGAAGAAGATACACGCTTTAAAAGTTTTTGGAGGGGATTATTGCCGTCCTTGTCGCGCGGTACTGACAATGTACGCTGCTAGTATGAAGTTACATAGTCGTGACGTCACTTCTACGATAGTGCTGACATTGTCTAACAATTATCTTAAAACGTTTATAACTTGACATTTCTTTAAGCTTTTACACTTTTTGTAAAATGGTTTGCGCTATTTGGAAACAGTCTTTTGAGGCAAGAATATGAATGAATGAATGAATGAATGAAATGCACCGATCCCAGCGTGGTTTGACCAGACTCGATTAATCGAATGAACCCCAAGATTTGCACTAGCCCCTGAAGCCTCATGCTTCATGGTGCTACAAAGACCATTGCATACAAAGCGCTACAAAGACGTGCCCTTAGGATAGGATAGGAGTGTGAGAGCCAATCGAGTAATGCACCCTAAAATTAGCATTGGACGAGTGGATAGACAAATATTATTATATCCCATATATCCCATAGACAAATATTACCCCCCCCCCCCCCCCGGGGGGGTAATATTTGTCTATGGGAGGGCATCTTTTAACGACGTCGCAGCCGGTCGCTGCTATGCTGTGTTGTTCCAATATCTTCATCTGAGGTCTCGCTACTATCCGTTTCCGGTCTCGCTAGCAGCCTTTTAGATCTTATCTCGTTCTTCAGCCGTGTCCATCCAGAAGTTGATTTCCTTGTCGAAGTAAGTCCTGTCCTGTTTGAGGTTGTCATTCCAAGTGTAAATAGGTCGGCCGAGTTTTTTGGATTTTGCCTTGTACTGCATTGCTGCATGTATGATTTTCGTCGTCTGTGGACATGTGCGAGATAACACCAATTATCCAATGGATGGTTTAGACATTTTGTGAGTATGTTCCAAGTTATTCCTTATTTATTTGTTTATTAGTCTTATTTCATATGTTTAATTCACAACATATAAGTGAATGTTTTCATTTATCTTCAAGTCTTTAAGTGGCAATCCTTCTTATCAATAGCCTTATATTTTTCTAAAATCACTTCTTCACATTCTTATAAAGCTAACGTATAACGGTAAGATAATCCACCTGTTTACGCAATTCCTTCACTTCACTATAATAGCTGATAACTCGGCTGTCTTCGCATCAGCTGTTCCTTAATTCGCACCTAGTCATTCATAATCATAACTCATCATCGCTATGGCTAACGAAAATGTTGAAAAATCGTTAAAAACGCACCCGTATGAAATCTAACCTCAGCATTTTAGCAACTTACTAATATGCGTAAGATTTCATAGTTTTAAAATTATGCCTTATATACTTGTCCCCATTTTTTTACAATAACCTATGTGTTGCTGGTAATTTACATATTATTACTTGTGTTATAAGGTATTCATTTTTGTATTGTGGCATTGTTTACGCTGAGCCAGTGGTGGTAGCAGACAGTAGAAGCAGAGATTGCATTTTTATTAAGTTAATCATTTTGGAAATTTTATCTGCAATTCAACGCAAGCCTGTCATATGTCAACTTACTGCTGTGCTACTTAGTAAAGATTACTTATCCGCTCTTCGATAATTCCCGGAATTCACTTTACTCTTTTTAACTTCTTATCATTATTCTCCTACTATTACTTTATCATTGCTTGCAAGTTATGAGAAATGGCTACCTGCCTCACTCAAATAAAAGCTGAAGAAGTCTATGCTGCAATCCGGGCAGCATGTAGGGAATCGAACCCAACACAACACATTGCGCGCGGCCGGACAACGTTAGACGGAACAAAAAAACTCATTCGAACACTAAATGTTTTTGCAGCACTTTCTAACTTAACACTTAGCACTGGGACCGACCATTTGTGACAAACCATTTTTTTTCAGGGTCACAACTCGCGCCATATGTTGAAAAGACGTCTGAGTCGAGGTCGAGGGTCCCGGGCCTACTCTCCTATAGATTACTTAGCAACCGTGCCAGAAAATGTACAATTATCAGTAGCCTCAGTAGGTACCCACCTACCTAATGCAGAAACATTTTCATTTCAATGACCTTGAAATACGTTCTGTGTTTTTAAGGAAAGTAATGTGATAGAGGAAACTGTTTATGAAAAATAAAATCGTTTGTTTGTTTGTGTATCATACAAGGTACGATCACCATTTGATACATTAGTCTGGCTAATTTCTAGCCCATCTTTGAGTTTATTATAAATGGTATTAGTGACATTACTATATTTATTTAAAACCAAGACCCAATAAAGATGGGGCAAAAGGGCTTATTATGTTCAAATAATTTCACTACAACATGCCTTCCGCATTCCAATAAGGCGCGTCACCGTCACCCTCACTGTTTTTGCAGCGCTTTTGGACTTAACACTTGACACTTGGACCGACTATTTGTGCGGCTGTTACACCTTTTTTTTTAACCTAAGGCCGGACTACCTGAAGCACATTTCTGTAAGCTTGTTGCAACAAAATACAAGTTTTTAGAAACAATGCGTTCAGTTTAATGATATGACGAAACATCCGCTCTTTACAAGTTAGAACACACGTTTACAAGGTACAATTCTGACGCGGCAATTAGGATGTCTTCTATCTAAATCGACAGCGTTCGTTTTGTTTTGAGTTAATAACATCCTACAAAAACCCTTTACCAGAATGACTCTTAAG
The DNA here is from genome assembly GCA_963555695.1 of Dasypolia templi. Classification (NCBI taxonomy): domain Eukaryota; kingdom Metazoa; phylum Arthropoda; class Insecta; order Lepidoptera; family Noctuidae; genus Dasypolia; species Dasypolia templi. Next base: position 15,656,504 of record OY743140.1, read on the forward strand.
ATAACAACCGCCAAACCTCAAGTTCACGACCCTGCTGACCCGCTAGGCCCAACCATAATTAGATTAAAGCTGAAAGACAAAACTCAGTCCGATTGGCTTATTTAGCCTTTTGGCCTTATCAAAAACAGGCGAGCTGGACAATGAAACTTGATCACAACAGATCCAGGTTTTCCTCACTTTTAGGCTCTTTACGCAAGTTGTTCATTGCCTTCGAGCTTGTTCTCGTTGCTCGTTGGAGCCTTACATGATTTGCTATAAATTAAAACAATAGCTGAGCTACGTGAGATCTTTGTACTTTCTTGTTGAGAATTAAATTTCCTTAACCATAGAATGGATTGATCTCACCAAATTCGAAGTTCAGGATCCTTTGGCAGGCAAGCAGTTCCTCGCATGTATGTAGGTGTACAGTTCCAAAGAATTGTATTTCGCGACACAGGGCACACCAGGAGTTTCTTAAACACTTATCACTTCGTTGTCCGAAACTGGGCGCAGGGTTGGCGCACGCTTTTTATTTTTTTGTCGGAACACAGCCGAGACAACCGCTGACGCCGCTGAACCGCCACGATGGCTGACAACCGAATCTCCAGTCTTTTGAGACAAGATAAAAAAAAAAACATCATCCCAATTATTGTAGGCTGTAGGGACCTAGCTATGTTCACGCCATCTACAATTAGCTTTGACCGACCTTCCCCATTTACGTTACGTTTACGTCGCTCGTTCGTGCCCCAAGCACCTCGGGTATGAGTGTTCGGGCCATAGAAACCATAGATAAAATAATTTATAGAACCCATGGGCCGCACTAGCTTTGGTAGAAACTACATAGAAACAGGAAAAAAAATATACCCGTTTAATCAAATACATTTATTATTATTCTATCTTAGATATTTCTCTCGCTCTTCTCTATTCTCTATTCCCTAGTCTGTGGGTCGGAGTGTTCGGAGGCGTGCCCCGCGTCCCTATATCAGGGCCCCTCCTTTGCAGTAACTTTGCCGTTTTCCGTTGCTTTTGTTGTGATTCGCTCCATGACTTCGTGGTTGTAGGTTGAGTGAAGCATTAGGCCGAGGACTCCAGCCCTGTAGGATAAAAAGGACATTGAAAATTGTGATGGTCTTTATAAAATATATTACTAAGAAGTTGATCAGACTTTTGATGGATAACCAGTATTTACACAATTCTGGCCTGTGAGAGCATGTTAATCCAGCAATCAGGGTTAGTCAAAAAAAAAAGTCTGCCGACATCAGAATATCGGTATTTTGCAAAGAAAAACCTGTGACTGATGCAAAAAAGGGAAGTTCGCCTCGCACGAACACAAATGCGAGTTCTCATAAACATGGAGCTAATCGCATAACTAACCTAGAAGCCATAGCCAGTCGAATACTCCTCTCCTGTTCAACCAACTCGTCCAACTTCAGCCACTGCCGGACCCGTTCCATATCGATCTCAGCCCTCCTCAGCTTCTCCCACTGGTAGTGCTTCAAACAGGCCTTCTTAGGGTCTCGGCAGAACTCTCCCGTGGGCTTGAAGACGTTGCGGACGAGGGGGCATCCGCAAACGTCGTTGTCACCCACTTTAGGGTCTTTGAAGTGCTCTGGGCACATTACCTGGTGAAGAAATTGTGAGGATTAGATTGTGAAAACCTAGCGCCCGAGCTAAGTTTTAAATTGGCCCTTTAAGTTTCACCAATCTGTACAATAAGATACATCAGAAATACAAAGGAAATTCTTGGTTTGACTCAATGCCATATTGTTTTTTTATAATACGGTCGAAGGGGTAAGCCGTTCATGAGGTTACGTTTATCATGAAGTAACTCCTTGAATGGATTCTATTTCTATGCTTGAAAGCCAGTAAAAGGGTGATCCCTTCAATATTTTCAACATGAATAACCCATTGAATGGGTTCTATAATCCAGCCGTTCAAAACGTTTACCCACATGGTATGGGTTTTGGATTAACTGCTTAGAAAAATCCTATCGAAAACCCTTTCAATGGGTAACCAAAATGGTCCCTGGTTTTTCCACAACCACGCGGACCGGGACAACTATATAAGTATTTTTATGGTAGTATTTGTTCTGTTTTCTGACTTCCACGCGGATAAAGCCTAAACTAGTATCACATTAAAATCTGTAAAACTTTACAAATTGATCCACCTACCCTCAATCTTTTGCAGTAGGTAGCGTTGAGAGGGTTGTAGTAGTCACAGAACATGCTCTGTCCGTCGATGCGCGTGCGATGCCGGCTGCCAAACGACGCCTGCGCCTCGTACTTCACGAAGCACTTCTCCATGTGTTTGACTGCGGTGCGCGAGTGGATCTCGTGGCCGCAAGTGATGCAGTACATTGAGGTTTCGTCGTCAGCGTCCTGGTGAAATGAAAGATAGAGTATTATAAACGATAGATAAGTTTATAAACTTCGAAATTTCCAGTTATGGTTAAGTTATTGATTGAGCAAGTACAAGAATATATTGTGTCGATAGCTTTCCAAACATACAGCGATGTTTACAGCAGAATTGATAAATCACATGCATCGCAACCGAAATGACTGCGTGACTCGAGCCTAAGGACCAGCACAGACATGGTGAAGCATAGTGCAGTGCCTTTCTGTCAACTGGGCCTTTAGAAATGAATGCACAGTCTAATATTCCTGCCAGCCTGAATCACCACTGCTGCTGCTTCCCCGTGATTTCTAGCTATTTCGGTCTACCTAGTCTTGTGTCAAGTTTTAATGTTAAATGATAAATGATTTTATTTCTGTACGTAGGTTTGTGCAAACACTTTTACACGTCAATCATATTTTTAAAACTAGATGAGGTCGGCGTTTCCTATCTGACTACTCTGAGAAGAAAGGCCGAAACAAACTCCAGAGGTCACAGGTCTCTTTTAGAGTCCAGACACAATCTTGGTCAGATCATGTGAAGACCATGTAGATCGGTGTCTGAAATGGTATTTTGAGGAAAGAACCACACAGATTGAGTGGAACAATACGTGTTACATTGATAGTATATTTTAATTATCGTTCCTTACCTTATCATCAGTATAAACAATGGTAGCATTCTTAGCCCTCGCCACAATTGCGTCTAAATCAGAATGCTGCGTGTCCAACGCTTTCAGTGCAGCCTGCGCACGCGCAAGTCCACCGCGGACCACCTCTAGTGCTTTGCGGTTCTTTTGTTCAGCCACGCAGGAGGATAGGGACCACTCTTGAATGCGTTGGGGAAGCACCTGATAGAGTTACATAGTTAGTAGAAAATGTTATACTAGCGAACCGCCCCCGCTTCGTACGGTTTTTACGACTTCATCGAGATTTATTTATTATATGTAAGTTAAGTAATATTTAAGTTAAAAAGAAAAAACTCATTCATAAACCTTCCGGAATCCGTTCTCTAAATGATGGTGAAATTCGCATCAAAATCCGTTGTGTAGTTTAGGAGAACCTAAGTAGTCACACAAAGAGACACACGAAAAGCGACTTTAAATTATAATAGGTATAGAAATAACTGGCATTGCTTGGCTTGTGATTTCCTACGTGTAGATATTGGAAATTTCTGCGAATAAGTTGCAGTTGCGAGTTTTCTCAAAACAATTTAAGTGCACCTTAGCAGTATCTAAGGAAGATCCACAACCCTAGCCGTTTCTTCTTTTCACATTTCTATCTTTAGTAGATTTCGTAAATTTTGTATGTAGTTAGTAATAGTAGCTTATTGCCCTATAGTTTGTTTTTCAATTAATCCCACACGGAATAAATTATAGTTGTAAAAAAGTACAACTATAATTTGTTTCAAATAAATGTGGTCACTCTCTTACGAGCGCATTTATCGACACGAGATGGCTAGAGCCGGTCGAGTGACGTATTGCACGGACACTCATCGGTTAGAGCCGATTCCGCGTCGATAGTTATAGTTAATACCTTATGCTACAAGATTGGCACTCTCTAACGAGAGTGTGACCGGTTCAGGTCTATAAATGTGGTCATTTATAGACCTGAACCGGTCGAGTGGCGTATTGCATGGACACTGATCGGTTAGAGCCGATTCAGCGTCTATAAGTGTAGTCAATCCTTGCTACAAGATTGGCACTAATTTCAACTTTAGTTCCCAAAAAATAAAGATCAATGTCAAACTAACACTTGCCTGATAAATTCTAGCAGTTGCAAGCCTCGTACCGCACTGCGAGGAACAATACTTGGAGGCATACTGGGCCGGCCGCGTACACTGTGGCCCATAGCACTGGCGGGGCTCTGTTGTTTGTAGGTGAGCTATCGATTCTTCTGGCTCATGCTGCTCTCGTTCATGGTGCTTCTTCTTTATTCTGTTACTGCTGCTGGGATGTAGAAATTATAATGAGTCAAGATTTAAAAAATCGTTGTTTAATGTATGTTTTATGTGATGAAAAGTCAGTTATTTCGGTTTTTTTACCGACGAAAAAAGAAGCAGGCTCTCAAGTCGACGCACACGTATTTTTTGTAATTAACCCTGTCTAATCCCTGAACAAACCTGATTTCTTAGTCAGATACTTTGATAAAAAGTTTTTTGACAGAACCGCGTAACCAGTCTTATGATGGTCCTGTCTTTATTGGCAATTTCACCGCTCCTTCACTGTATGTCTTTCTTTATGTCCTTAAAATAATATAACATTGAGAAATTCACACTGATACAAACAGGTGCGCAGCTACCGCCGTATCAGCGGTATGTAGGTGTGGGTAGGTAGGGGGCCAAGCTACAGTGTGTGTAAGCAAAAATTCATCCAATACTTAAAACAAAAGAAGGCAAAAAGTAATTCTAAATTATTGAATACCTTGATTGTCTCGAAGGCTTTTTAGTATTCTTGATACATAGTCGCATCTTGCACTTGAGTTTTAACTTGTTACTGCTGCCATACTTGTACATATCTTCACAGGCATCACAACTGAAAGATAATATTTCTTTAACATTTGTTCAGCACAAACGTATTGTAATTCATAACATTATGTGTTTAACACACATGATATTATGAATTACAATACGTAAATATTTATAATAACATCAGAAAAGAAAAATTGAATGTGTGTGATTGTTTTAGGTACTTGACGGAAAATGTTCATCAAGGACAATTCTTCTTGCTTAGGCCACTTTCGCACGCACGCAAAAATAACGAGGCGAGATTTCGCGCACTGGACTTTCAACTCTCGGTGTTGAATCGAGCATTGAGAATCTAACAGAGTCCATCGAAAAAACACACTTGAATTTTCAACTCTCGGCGCTAAGCAGTGCGTTGAAGATACACTGCGCACTAAAATCCCGTCGCGATCAATTGTGGGCATAACTTAAAAACAAATGAGCACCACAGACACTCCTTAAAATAAAACCAGTGCAAATCAGCTTTTCTAACGTATAAATTGTGTCAACAAAGCTGATAACATGCTAAAAATATTTGATTTTATTTCTCAAGATGCAAGAGGTTATGAAATAAAAAAATGGCTGTTGAAGTGAGCATGAAGTATGAACTGTTCCAAAAGTATCTGATCAAAGTGTAAACAAACCCTATTCAGGTTAAATTCTAACGCAATCGTCGCAATCTCTATATTAGTTACGCATTTATCGATAGGTATTTAGTAAACTTTTTAGCTCACCACTTTTTCGAGCAGTGGTGGCCCAGTGAGCCACGACTTACGAGTTGTAGGTCGTGGAATTCGAATTCACGACCTTCATCTAGGGTTGCCTACCACGTGAGGCGGGACGGTGCAATCCACGTCTCAAATAATGCGTCCCGCGATACATGTCTGCGGGACACTAATAGGGATAATGATTAATATTTAACTTGTTCGTAAAAACAATGTAATTTCAAAGAAGGCATAGTAAAAATGAGATAATCGATGTAAATATGAGTAAGAATAACGCTTTAAAAGTTTTTGGAGGGGATTATTCCCGTCCTTGTCGCGCAGTACGGACAATGTACGGCGCTAGTATGAAGTTTGACGTCACTTTTACGATAGTGCTGTCCTTGTCTAACACTTATTTTAAAACGTTTATAACTTGGCAATTTTTTAATCTTTAACACTATTTGTAATATTGTTTGCACAATTTGGAAACAATTTTTTTTTTTAGATAAAATTAAAAAAATGTCATCATCCCTATTGTCTCGCTCTATGGTAAACCTAGCCAGGTTTAGACAGAAATCCCATTCAAATGAAGTACGAGTGCCGCGTGGCGCGACGCACACGTGCACCAGTGTCGGGCGAGTAACTATCTTTCTTGAATTTCTATGTTTCTTGAACGCCTCATCGCATCATCTTTTTTTTTGTTTTGACCTCTCTAACACCGGGGCATCTACTGGTTTTATCTTGTTTCATAAGAGTTGGCAACCCTAGTTGGAACCCAAGCAGGTGCTTTGTTTTGTGTAAATAATTTCATCACTGCAGTGGTGATGAAATTATTTCTCAAAACTATGAAGGATAACATTGTGCGAAAACGGATAATCTAGAACCAACAATTTGAAGACAGACATGTGACATCTCCAAACTCGCACTGGGCCAGCATGGTAGTTTATAGCCCACTCCTTCTCACAGAGAGGAGGCTGATAATGCTATCTCACAACTTTTTTTAAATGAAATTTAAAAAAAAAGATGTTTAAATAACATTAATATTGTTATTTGAAAATCATTGATAAAAATAAAGTGATTTAAATTAGAACTCCGGGTTGAAGTATTCAAATAATCAAATCTAGTGGTACTACAAATAAGTATCAGGTATGTTTTCTGATTGTTTACATTTTCATTTAATATTTTTGGAACAAACTGTGTATGACTCTGAATGCTACATATATTGCATTAATTTGAATTAGTGCTCTAAATAAGTTTTTCTTATTGTTTAAGATGTCTGTTCTAAGTACAAGAGTTATGTATGCTACTCACTGCCCACAGTCATTCATCTGCAGACATCCAGGACAGTCTCCGCAACCATCTTTAGTGCTTGGTCTTTTTGAAGACTTGTTCTCAGAATGATCTTTCTCTTTGCGTTTCTTTTTTCTATCATCACGGGGGGCTGAAACATTTATGGATATAAGAGAAAATCTGAGTGATTAATTTCATTATAAAAAGTGTTAGAGGGATATGTTTCAAATAATAATTAAATAATATTATACATTTACTTAACACAACCTTCCCTTTAGAAGAACATACTAAATAAAAGCACAACATACCAACATCTCCATCATTCTCCCTCTTCTGTGGTCTGAACCTAGTCTTAAGAGTAGGATCTTCTTCTCTGCAGCGGTCACAAAAGTAGTTCTTAATATACTTTGCTTCTCTCTCTGATATGTTTATGCAATCTCCATGGTACCACTCCTCGCAGGAGTCACAAGCTCTAAAATCAATATTTAGTATTAACTTACTATAATAAACTTCAAGACTATGTCTTAGAAGTAATAAATCATCAATAATGTTTGTCATGTTTTGGTCAATGTTTACAGAAGAAGCAAAGTTATGAAATGAGGTAATTTTTTTATTGACACAGCTGTCTTTCCCATTGGCTACTTTGGGCAAGTGCTCAGGGGCCATTTATAAAGTATAATTATTCCACTGCAAAAACGGGATGGTTCTTCGGCCGATAGGACCATCCCGTTTTTGAAGTGGCTCCGTCTCTCTCAAACACTTGAAAAATGGTGGCATTAATTCGTCATAATACGGCCCCGGGGCCCTGTGATCCTTAAGGCCCCGAGCTCCTGGCAATATCGTAGCTAGGGGCTGTCAAAAGAAAACTTAACTTATCCCAGCGCATGTAGCATGAACACCATAGAAACGAGTTTTGTTGACGGAAGAATAGAAAACAATGAAAGACGAATAAAAGAAATCTGTCAATATGTCTATTCTTCCAAAAGTTGGTCATGCTACGCCTGCTAGCGACGGCAAAAAAATCGAGTGTTTGTTTTGCTTACTCTTACATCCTTCATTCTAGTTATCTTAAAGTGCCCAGGGGCTCCAACAGGTCAAATACGACCCTATTTATTGATATAACGTAATGAAAGGCGTTCAATAAGTCAAGTCTCTCACATCATGAAACGGGAACTGTCCGATGATCGGCATATGCAATACGCTTGTCCAGCCTGATTTAACAAGGTCGTGATCTTAGACTGCCGCTCAGGCAAGTTAAATTGCTTCGCTATTTCAGCTTTCTGCAAAAAACAATAAAGTGTGAGCACCAAACGCTTACGAAAGTCGCTTCGCGCTGGTACCTGAGTTATTGCTCTTTAAACTTACGCTCTGCTTATATTTCTTGTCGCCCATGTTGGTCTGATTATATAGTTCACATCAAACAGCAATTTAGCCTGTTTTTTGCAGTTAATATGATAATTATAGGTAAAAAACAAATCAAAAACCTTTCACGAAGCAAATTTAACCATAGACAACTGACACTGACAGTGGCATTTTATGTTTGTACATGTTTGTACCCATGAACAAACTCTGTGATTGTCATGTGTTTCACTCACAGATTAAATTAACACTTGTGTTTTTAGAGCGAAATTGAGTTCAAAACATGCGAATAGGAAGTAAAAAAAAAAATGAATGTGAAAAACAACTTGAGTTTTTTGAAACGGACTTCCTTTTTTAGAAATGTTACTATTAATAAAACAGCCGCAAGGGCAAACACTTGCCGAGTCTTGAGCCGTGGATGATTGACCATCCATTCAGGGGCGACATGAGTCGTATTTATGATAGTGAAAGCAAAAATTTTAGAAATAGGTGATCACCTATTTCTCAAAGGGGAATGCCCATTTTTCACCTGACTATGTATAGAAATGAAATAAATCTTAAAATACAGCTAATTAAATTGTATATTAATTACACTTATCACAATGTTAAAAGAAACGCAGGATTTTTTTAAAATTAAATTTTTCTTTATGCTTATTCTACTTCAACGGTAAACATATTAGCATGTTTTGAACGCATCTCAATTACACTTTCTTACAACGTTCCATTTTACACACTGCTACTTGACTTTATTCAACTCTGTTTCTGTGTTTCATACATTATTTTACGTTTTATTTACTCAGTAAGTATTTCTTTTTTAGTCAATGTATAATACAGATTAATTAAAAATATATTGACAATTAAATTAATGAATCATGCAATATGTAATTGAGTTAGGACGATCGAAACGTATTTTTTGACGTTTGACATTCAATGCTCGACACTCAATTTATAGTGACAATCAACGAGAGTCTAAGCAGTGACATAAGGGCAGCTGGTTTTAAGGAATTCACAAGTTAAAAAAGACGTTTTAGAACATAGATATGTATTATTAAGTAAGTCTTACTATTTTAGACTAAACTTCGAGTGTTAAATAATTCGTTCTAGCACATTTATTTCTTTAGAACGGCAAATCCTAACCTAAAAAGAAACATTAATTTTTTTTGGACTTCGTAGCGTTTAAATTGTGAAAATGACCATATGACATTATTTTCTAAACTTACAGGTAGTGTTTCTACTATACCTTATAACTATACATAAACTTTCATTATCAGGTTTTGAAATGTATGAGAAGTGGGCATTGTTCTTTTTACCTATACCTATATACCTAGAGATGGGATTCTAAATTAAAATTTGGGTAAATACCTGGTATTTACCTGGCTAAATTCCTAAAAAAATGTTGGGTAATTATTTTCAAAAGAACAAAGTTATATACAACATATTTGTAATAACTTTTAGGTACCTTGATGAGGGTAGCAAAGCTGGCAACTTTTAATATTTCGGCCATTATTTGATTCAATTTGGAATAAGATTAATGTACGCTTATAAATTAAAAATTACAGTACCCACTAGCCCACCAGATACGACATCCATCCGGTCGGAGTATCCTCCCTTTTTCAAAGAGTGAACTTAACACCCTGTTCATCATATCTCTACACTGGTGACCCCGACGTGATGAACGTCAGACATCCCTCTCCTGGTCCGACTCACTGAGGCATCTTCGGAGACAATTACGACTCACCGCGAACTATGCGACACCCGGTTCCAACCCACTGGAGCCCAACTGGCATTGGCAAGCATCGCAAGATACAAGAATTAGTCCACTATCGACCTCCGGTCTCCGGAGGGCAGTGATGTGGCGGTGTCTACACCGCGACATGCGAACAACGCATCACTGACGTCACACAAATCCTGCATCGCGCAATCAGAGTTTACCGCGCAGCTAGCATACATACAACTTCCCGACAACAATCATCGGGCAGTTGTCCACGATACGACATCCATCTGGTCGGAGGATCCTCCCATTTCTGAAGAGTATGAGTTGATTTTACACCCTGTTCCTCATATCCCTTCACATGTATCTCGGCAGCAACACAAATATCATTTTGTGTTCTGGGCCACGTGCACTGCTAAGCAACTTACTCCATAAGGGGCAGCCAATCTCCATGAATAAATAGGCCGATGACTATTGACTAGTCCTTTCAACGAATCTTCCCTACTTCACATGCTTTTCCAGTATTTTTTTGAGTTCATCAAATAAATGTTTTTATTCATTTATTCAAAGAGCTTTACACATTTTTTTTTTGGAAGTTCACGTGATCCATAATGAAGACGCGGCATTAAAGCGGCCCTTATAGTGCAAGCGAGTCACTTCAAATACGTCGTCCAATATGGTACGAATTATCAAAAATCCTCGCTAGTGTATTCTCTCATTATAAAACGAACTCTTGTACAAAATTTCCTGTTCCTGTGCGTGCTTCAGATTTTTATTAAATATATTACATATAACTTGACTTTTTATTTTATATCAATTTATAATCAATTTAAAGTCGAAGTTCGAGAAATAGAAGTACACACACACGTGCTCCTATTTAAATTAACATTACGAAAACTAAATATACATGGTTTGGGAATTTACCCGGGTAAATACCCAGTATTTTCCCAAATGTGAAATAACCTGGGTATTTACCCTTTCAGTTTTTACCAGGCACCCATCTCTAGCAAAGAGTAAAGTAGTATAGAGAGATCTCTAGCGTCTAGCTATACTCCTCCGTGCCTCGGACAGCAGATTAAACAGTTGGTTCCGGCCAGTCTCGGTAGTCATTTGTAAATCATATAAAGTCGTTACGGATCTTAATAAGGGGTCAGATCAGAATAGGTTAAAACAAATACAAAACACTTTAAAATAGCAATTGTTTCATTATCATTTTTCAAACGTGTTTTATAATCTGAACCAATGCACAGCAGGGTCATCAAGATATGGTCTAAGACTCCGAATAAAATACTCGTCAGTGAACCAGAAGGGTGCCCAAAAGTCTGGCAACCAGTCTTGTGAAAGGGTTACCCAGCCCCAGTAACTTTACTGCTTTTTGGATTCACAGATAGGCTGTGATCAGATATTAGTATCTGATCACAGCCTATCTGCGAATCCATGGCCCGTCCATTTTAAATACTGGTATTCAGTTGCATCCGGCTAGACTGAAAGCCGACGACATTGTTGGGAAAATATTAGTAAGTTGTAATAAGATAAACCTTTAGAATAACGGTTTTAATCAACAAAATAAACGATACATAATTTGATAAAGTAAGATATGACATAAGTGACATTACAATACAAAGATGCCAGATTATGATAACATCACTAAAGAGTTTGGTTGGCATACCACATTCTTCCGACCTTATTATGAAACAACGTAATCTCCAAAACGAACAGGCAGTCTGCGTTCTCTTGTTGAACGCCGGGGCTCTGAGAGTGCCGTATTACCCTCTGTATGGTCTTGCATATTATCTTGTTGTTGGGATGGCACTACAGTTTTGGGTGGCACCTCGATATCTTGGACAAGAAGCTCATTTTGTGGAATGGAATCAGTTAACTCGCCATTAGCTGTTTCACTTTCGATTATTTCTCCGTCTAGACCTAATGGTGCTAAATAACGATTAGATACGGTCGTTTCGCGACCATTCGGTAAGCGTACTTATGAATAATCTGGATTAACTTGAATCAGATCAACTTCTTCTACTATTGTTTGATATTTATTAGTGCGATCGAATCTCCGCATCAGTACTTGCTCTGAGTTTGTTAACCAAGTAGGTATAGAGTCGCCATTCGGTGACCTCCTCGTGTGTGTAAACATCCTCTCGTGCGGCGTACAGTTAGTGGCTGTGCAGAGAAGGGAGCGAATAGAGTGTAGAGCCTGGTTCAAAGCCTTTTCCCAATTCTCTATAGGCAGGTTTCTGGATCTTAAGGCCAATTGGATAGTTTTCCAAAGAGTGGAGTTAAGGCGCTCTACTTGTCCGTTCCCTTGGGGATTATATGGCGTTGTTCGGCTTGATGCAATACCGCGAGAGTGTAAAAACTGCTTGACTTCAGATGATAAAAATGATGTCCCACGATCAGAATGTAGGAATGCAGGCATTCCGAATAGCATAAACAATTCATTAAGATTCTTGATGACCGTTGTCGAGCTCATGTCTGAGCATGGAAATGCAAAGGGAAAGCGAGAGTATTCGTCAATCACTGTCAGGATGTATTTATTCTTTGTATTACTAGGTATAGGACCTTTAAAGTCAATACTTAGTCTTTCGAATGGAGATGTCGCCTTAATTAGATTGGGGCCGGGTTCTGTTGATTTGTAGTATCTTGGCTTCAATTCCGAGCAAATTCGACAAGAGTTTGTCATATTTCTGATTTCTTCAACAGAATAGGGCAGATTTTTTGATCTCGTCCAGTGCACCATCCTTGTTACGCCGGGGTGACAAAGGATCTCATGCAGGGAAACAAGTTTTGTTGATCGAGATTCTATAACAGCGCATATACGCGACAATGTATCAGCAATATTATTGTCTTTACCTGGACGGTAAACAATATCGTATTTAAACGGAGCTAGTTCTAAACGCCATCGTTGAATTTTCTCGTTATTGATTTTACTATTTAGCTTGTTATTGAACATAAATGCTACCGATCTTTGGTCTGTAATTAAACGAAATTGTTTTCCGATAAGAAAGTGTCGCCATTTCTTTAAGGATTCAACTATGGCGTACGCTTCTTTTTCAACAGCGGAGTGGTTTTGTTCACTTTGATTCAGGGTTCGAGAGAAAAATGCTACGGGTCGATTATTTTGTGATAAGGTTGCAGCGATTGAATGTTCAGATGCATCCGTTTCAACGAGAAATGGTATATCGTTATTGATAGCGTGAACAGAAGATTTTACTATATCAGCTTTTAATGCTTTGAAATTTTCGGTCATTTGTTTATTTAGTGGGAACATTCTTGTATTTGCTAAAGCGTGGATTCTTTCCGAGAAGTTTGGAATCCATTTGCTATAATGTGCAAACATTCCTACCACTCTTCGTAATGACTGTGTGTCATTTGGCGGTGGAAGATTGAGAATAGGGCGCAGCCGTTCAGCATCTGGCTTTATGACATGGTCTTTGATGGTATAGCCTAGGATATCGATGCTATTCTGCGATAACTTGCTTTTCTCTTTATTGAGAGTAAGACCATATTTTTGTGTGGCTGCTAAAAATTTCTGCAAATTTGCATCGTGTTCAGATTGAGATCGCCCACAAACTGTTATGTCATCGAGATATGCGAAAGTACCTTCTAAATTTTCTTTTCGAATAACCCAGTCAATGGTTCTTTGAAAACTTGACACTCCGTTCGTTACGCCAAATGGAATGCGACGAAACTGATATAGATTGCCAGCAGCTTCGAAAGCTGTATATGGTTTTTCTTCTTGCAGGATCGGCACCTGATGATAAGCACTCTGTAGATCGATAGCGCTGAAGATAGAATACTTTGAGATATTTGAAACTTGGTCCTCCATATTGGGAAGTGGATAAGCGTCAAGCTGTGTATACCTGTTTATCGTAAGTGAATAATCAATGACAAGGCGCTTCTTGTGATTGGCGTTCTTTGTAATTAGTACTTGAGCTCGCCAAGGGGACGTGCTTTCTTCTATGATGCCATCAGCTAGGAGTTTTGCGATCTCTTGTTTGATAAACTTTTTATCTTCTTCACTGTGGCGGCCAGATTTAATCGCAATAGGCTTGCAATTTGGACTGATATTCGTAAAAAGTGGAACAGCAGGGACAGACGCTTCTGCAACGCCACATACTTTAAGTGGTTCTTTAGGTCCACCGAATGAAAATTCGAGAAAGGAATGCTCGTCTAATATGTCGTGACCAATTATCAAGTCAGCACAGAGATTTTTTACTATTAGTAAATTCACGTTTCTATAATCATGTTCTCCGATACGAGCTGACACACATGTTTGACCTTCGACTTGTGACGTATGACTGGTTGATGCCATTGATATAGTTTGCTTGCAGGGTCTCTTCGTTAATTGGCATAACTGAAAATATTGCTCATTAATAAAGCTTATAGAGCTACCAGTATCGATTAAAGCATCAGCTTTTATCCCTTTTATATAAGCTGGAACTGTAGCTTTCTTCAAGGAAGTTGGCGATGCAGCTACAATACAACCACAAAGGCTATCATCCCCTTCGAGAATAGCGGCATTGATATGGCTCTTGCTTCGACATACAACAGCGTAGTGACCCTTCTTGTTACAAAATTGACAGATAGAGTCCACTGCGGGACAGTTTTTACGAGGATGGACATTTCCACCACAAAAGAAACATTTGCGTCTCTGATAAGTTGGCGTCACTGCTATTGTACTATTAGGCTCCTGTGATTGTTTAAGTACAAAAGATTTTCCAGATTCCTTTTGTTTGGAATTGGAGGCAATGGCAGCAGCACTATTTGCATTAAAAGAGTTAAAGTTTGTGGCATTCACTTCAGCCATTTCTAGTGACAGTGCTTGATTGTGTGTTTCTTCAAGGGTTAACGTCAGATTTTCTAGTAACATTTGTCTTATCGTACTAGATTTTATTCCAGAGATAAATGCGTCACGTATATTGTCATTCTTATTTGCATTCAATCAGCATCTACAGTTTTAAAGTCGCAGTCTTTCGCTAATTGTTTTAATGATTGTAAGTAGGTGTCTATTGTTTCGTCGCCCAGTTGTTTCCTTGATGCGAGTGCATGCCGGGCATAAATTATATTTTTAGGCTTTGTGAATAATTTTTCCAAAGTAATTATTGCCGATGAAAAAGTATTACACTCGCTGATATACATGAAAACGTTTGATGAAACGTGGTTTATGAGAAGATCTAGTTTCCAGGAAGATGGTAAGGCTTGTACCTTCTCACCTGTCAAGATGCCTTCCGACGCCTTAAGAAAGCTTTCAAATGTTTTCTTCCAATGTTCCCATTTTATTGATGCGGAACTATCAACAGGATCGATATCCAACCGTTCGGGTTTCAAGTATTTTTCCATGATGGCAAAATTTTAAAACATTTTGTTGATTAAATTGTAATAAGATAAACCTTTAGAATAACGGTTTTAATCAACAAAATAAACGATACATAATTTGATAAAGTAAGATATGACATAAGTGACATTACAATACAAAGATGCCAGATTATGATAACATCACTAAAGAGTTTGGTTGGCATACCACATACCACTTTTTGGATTCACAGATAGGCTGTGATCAGATATTAGTATCTGATCACAGCCTATCTGCGAATCCATGGCCCGTCCATTTTAAATACTGGTATTCAGTTGCATCCGGCTAGACTGAAAGCCGACGACATTGTTGGGAAAATATTAGTAAGTGTTATAGATAATATTGTGTCTATGATAAGTTTAAAAAGAAGTGTTCTTCTATCACTTGTAGATTGTCAGTCTATAGAGACGTCAAGGAAAATAAAATATTCATATCCTTTATTTAAATGCTTAATTATTTAATACCAGTTTCTTCTATGTATAATAGGTTATGGGCCCAGTATAATCGTGAGTAAAAATGAGTAACATAAATATTGAACCACTAAAAAGGGAAAATTATGACACATGGCGAATACACGCAAAAGCCCTTCTATTAAAAAGGGGCCTATGGAATTATGTCTCACAAAAAATAAAAAGACCTACTAGTGAAGGTGACGAACTAAATAAATATTTAGAAAAAGATGTCTTGGCACTAGCAGAATTATTTTTGATCATCTCACCGAGCGAACTGAAACAAGTGAAGAACTGTCAACGTAGCAAAGATGTCTGGGACACACTTGAGGCTATTTACTACAGCAAAGGTCCTGCACGAAAGGCAAGTCTTTTGAAAGAATTAATCTTAAGAAAAATGAAAGAAGAGGACAATGTAGTAGATCACTTGAACAAGTTTATGGACATTGTCGATAAGCTTGCAGATATGGACATAGAAATCAATAAAGATCTCCTAAGTATTATGATGCTCTATAGTTTGTCTCAATCTTTTGAAAATTTTCGGATTGCGATCGAATCCAGGGATGATCTACCAAGTCCTGAAAACTTAAAGATAAAAATTATTGAAGAAGCTGAAGCAAGAAGAAATATGGCTAGTACAAGTGAACAAAATTCTGAACAAGAAGCGCTATTTAGTAGACAGCGCAGAAGAAACAAAAATGTAGTTGTTGAATGTTTTAAATGTAAAAAGAAAGGACATAAAGCCAATGAATGCTGGTCAAAAGTCGTACAGTCAGCCCCAAAGGGATGTAATAAAAGTTTTTCAAATCTATATTGTTCTGAAGAAACGTGTCTAAATACAAATGCTTGTAAGGAAAAACTAAACAAGTGGTGTCTTGACAGTGGTTGCACGTCACATATGACACATGAATTAGAAAGATTTCGAAATCTTGATAAGGATGAGAGCAAATCTTTAAAGTTAGCATCAGAGAACTGTACAGCACAAATTGAAGGTCGTGGTATAGCGAAACTCAATATCAAGGAAAGACCTGATTTGCAACTGACCGAAGCTTTATTCGTACCATCACTAACTACTAACCTAATGTCAGTTGGAAAAATAACAGACGAAGGTGCAACAGTTTTATTCAAACAAAAAAATGCAACTGTAATGTATAACAATCAAATACTGTTAAGAGCAGAAAGAAATGAAGACAGTTTATATTATGTTAATGAAGACATACAAGAAAAAGCTAGATTCTGCGAAGCAAATAAAATGCAGCAATGGCATAGAAAACTAGCTCATCTCAATGAGGGGCAAATGCGAATAGCTCTAGATAAAAAGAATATGGAAGGATTGGAATTTAATAAAAATGACACAGTAAAAGACTGTGAAGTATGTGTTAAAGGCAAAGCCACAAAATTACCATTTAATACACCCAAAAATGAAGAAAGAACAAATGAAAAATTACAAATTGTGCATACAGATGTATGTGGTCCCATGAGACAATTATCTAAAGCGGGTTCCAAATACTTCATTACATTTACTGATGACTATTCAAGATATACACGAGTATATACAATGAAAACTAAGGATGAAGCCCTATCAAAATTTAAAGAATTCAAAAATGAGGCAGAAAGGTTTACCAAACAAAAGATAGTTTGTTTACAAAGTGACAATGGGACGGAATACATAAGCCATGAATTTGACAAATACCTAAGAGACAATGGTATCAAAAGAAGGCTATCTGCACCATATACACCCGAACAAAATGGCCTGGCAGAGAGAAAAAATAGAACATTACTAGATAAAGCTAGATGTATGTTAATTGACGCTAATATGAAAGAAGTTTTTTGGGCCGAAGCTATTAATACAGCTAACTACTTAGCAAACCGTAGTCCTTGCAGCAGTATTAATAATGAGACTCCATTTGAAAAATGGGTTAATAGAGTTCCATCTGTAAGGCATTTCCACATTTTCGGAACCAAGGCGTTTGTTCTACAAAAGGGAAAAAGAAACGGAAAATTTGAAGCGAGATCGACTGCTGGTATATTTGTAGGGTACTCGGAAAATCACAAAGCGTACCGTATCTTTAATCCAAAATCAGACAAAGTGATTATAAGTAGAGATGTCAAAGTACTGGAAAAAATGTTCTACGAAAATGAGGCAAAAGAAGAACAAAAAAGAGTTGTAGTTGATAGAAATGAAGTTGAAGTTGTACTTTTTCCAGAAGAAGAAAATGAAGACTCGAATGGACATGAAATTAATGAACTAGATAAAGAATTGGACGTTAATGATGTATTTGTTGATGCAACTACAGAAACAGATGAAATAGACAATGTAAACAGGCAAGAAATTTATACAGATAATGAAATTGAAGCGACTACTTCACATAATGAAAAGAGACAGAGAAAACCACCAGTTTGGCAGAAGGATTATGAAATGGATGCTGAACAATCATTCCTCTGTGAAATAGATGAGAATGGTGATGAATGGGAAGATGCAATATTAAGCGAAATTGAATCTCACCTAAAAAACAATACTTGGAAAGTTGTACACAAGAATGAAAGTAAAAATTTGATAGATAATAAAATGATTCTGAAATATAAGTACAATGCACTGGGAGAAATTGACAGACGAAAGGCGCGACTAGTAGCTCGTGGGTTCAACCAGAGAGAAGGAATTGACTATAGTGAAACATTTGCACCAGTAGCAAAAATGAGTACAATGAGACTATTGATTGCATATGCGATAGAAAATAATATGAAACTAAGTCAGCTGGATGTCTGTACAGCATTTTTAAATGGTGATATAGAAGAACAAATTTATATGAAGAAGCCAAAAAATCTCGATAAATATTTAAAAATTATTTTATCACACGGAAAAGACAAAGAGTTGATGAGAAAAGCAAGAGAAATGCTAATAGAAATAAATAAATATAAAAATAATGGAATATGTCAACTTAATAAAGCTATATACGGATTGAAACAGGCAGGAAGGCAATGGTATTTAAAATTACACAGAAAATTATTAGAAATTGGTTTTAGAAATGCTACAGCGGATCCTTGTTTGTACA
This sequence comes from Dasypolia templi, assembly GCA_963555695.1. Taxonomy (NCBI): domain Eukaryota; kingdom Metazoa; phylum Arthropoda; class Insecta; order Lepidoptera; family Noctuidae; genus Dasypolia; species Dasypolia templi. The sequence goes on from OY743140.1 coordinate 15,675,298, forward strand.
TATTTGAACAAGGAGACGAAAAACTGTTTGCCAACGTATATGTCGACGATTTAATTCTGGCATACAAATCAGAGAAAATATTGAAGGAAGTCAAATCCAAATTGGAAAAAGCATTTGACTTAAGAGATATGGGTTCTCTTCACCACTGTTTGGGTATACGATTCACCCATGTAGGGGGAGAGATGACGCTGTCCCAAGAAACTTATGTTGATAATTTGGTAGAAAGATTTAACATGGGAAAATGTAAACCCGTGTCTACACCAATGGAGCCAGCTCTTAAGTTAGAGAAATATGAGAATGAAGACGAGAGGGATAACTTTCCTTATCAAAAACTCATTGGTTCATTAATGTACCTAGCTGTCGCAACAAGACCAGACATAATGTTTGCAGTAAGTTACTTAAGCCAGTTCAACAACTGTTATGACCAAAGTCACTGGCAAGCGGCAAAAAGAGTTATACGTTACCTAAAAGGAACGAAGAACATATGTTTACGGTATAAGAAAACAGGAACGTCAACGGCTCTTACGGGTATGGCCGACGCAGACTGGGCGGCATGCACTATTGATCGCCGATCATATACCGGTTATATTTTTAAGTATGGTGGTGGTCTTATTAGTTACGAGACAAAGAAGCAGAGAGTTGTCGCATTGTCAACAGCTGAAGCCGAATACATGGCAATGACAGAAGCGACGAAGGAAGCCTTGCATTTAAAACATTTGCTAGAAGACATTGGAGTGCCACAACAAACAGTCGTTATTTATAATGATAATATGGCTGCGCAAAAATTAGCAAGCAATATGATCACAGGAAAAAGGTCAAAACATATTAGATTGATTGATATAGAGATTGTGTCCAAAAGAAGTTAGTGACAATTCGTTCTAAGGACACAGAAAATATGGAGGCAGATATTTTAACAAAAGCGCTGCCACAACCAAGGTTGTTAAAATGGGGAAGGCAACTGTCAAAGTGGCGCTGTATACGATTGTTCCAAATTATCTGTCAAATTGTATAGAATCTTATAAAATATGTTCACAAATAATATAGAAATTACAAAGTGTTGTGTAATTGGGTGTTAAAACGTAGGCCAACACAAATTTCCAATAAATCGTATTAAAAGAAGAAAGTAGATAGCTGCCGTAAGGATTAAAAACTGAGCCTACTATGACTACGAGGTTATGTCGAGATCATTTTCATGAAAATTATTATCAAACATTAAGTGTGAGTACAGGTGGGTGTTTTAAACGATAGTTCTTCTATTTAAGCTAGTATCTATATACCTTAATTGTTAACATTACATAATATCTTCATATACTTATCATTGTTCATCTTGTTTTAAGGTTTGCGCTGTGTACACAAACTTTTAAAGAAAGAAGCAGTACAAAGTCTCTTTTCATGGAACCAGAAAAGGATATCAGCCAGTGCTAGTGTGAGAGACGAAAGACATGCTAAGAGAAACATTCAAAAGAATCTTTTCCAACATCTTTCAAGCAATCAAAACCCACATCCTTCTATTTCTCGAGAGTGTTTCACAAAAAAAACTCATAAATAACTTTTAGGTGTCTTTATTTACAGATATTTATTCATAATTTCAGCCTTTATATTGTTATTGTAAAATAATCTAACTTTATAATATGTTTTCTATGAACAACTCATCTTTTTCAATATAAATAAATTCCAGAATTTTCTGCCACTGCAGTACATATGTCCCTGTACTTGAAAATCATATAGGCAGGTTTTTTTAAATAGTAATTCCCCATTTTGACTCTGTATATAAGGTACAGATTCAGGGCTAATAAGTCCGTTTCTGCTTACATGCCATGCCACCCTGGTCATCTATCTTGATGTCAACTTGATAGTTGAGTTTTTTCATTGTCTTCTTGACAAATCCTTTTATATAAAAGTGATCATTGATAAATGCGGATCTTATCAATATGAGGAATCTGTCTTCATATAATTTTTCTGATGCATCTGTTTTTTGTTGAATCTTCAAAATTACAGAAATATTTCGTATTAGTAAAATAGGAACTACCTACCATCACATAAAATAAAACCGATAAGAAATATTCACCTTTCAAAACAATCTAATACATTGTCTTTCAAGCGGAGGTAAAATAGAGTTAATATTTATGTCATGGTACATCTCCAATGGTAGAAGTATGATAGAGGGTTCTGTTGGATTTGGAGAGAGTTGTGGTGTACTAAAGTTAAAGTTTTTGTCATACAGCTCTTACCTGGAAAAATATAACCAATTATTCATCTCTCTTTAACTCCAAAAGTAAAAAGAACTATTACTTAAGTAAAGTTATGCATTAGTTAAGCTGTTGTAAATGTAATCCTGAATTTTGATTCAATGATTTTAACTTATATACATACAAAACATGACAGTATTCACCAACAATATAAAATTTAAAAATTTATAATAAATATGCATACTAACGACTAACAAGTTATTTAATTATAAAATTATTCGTTCAAACATTGTAAGCGTATTGATTTCAAAGGTCTACGTTGAACTAGGTCTAGGCAAACAGCTCCTAAAAAGTTTTTTTCAAGAGGCCTACCTTTCCACTTAATCAGCTTTTCATTTAACAGACGCCCCTCTTCTCTTTAACTCGGCTTTAAGTTCAAGCACGATCCAAGTAGAATACATTTTCGCGTCCATGTTATCAAATAAACTACACTAACCGCCCACAATGTTAGTTTTTTTGGTTTGTTTACACGATTCAAGAAATGTCATACTGACGCCATTGAGAACAACTGTACGCAGCGCCATTTGAGATTAGCTTTAACTTGCCATCCCCATTGCGAAGAATGTTGGGAATAGGAGTCACTCAGACCTAAAGATCATCTTCGTGAGGGGGAGTGTTATAGATAATATTGTGTCTATGATAAGTTTAAAAAGAAGTGTTCTTCTATCACTTGTAGATTGTCAGTCTATAGAGACGTCAAGGAAAATAAAATATTCATATCCTTTATATAAATGCTTAATTATTTAATACCAGTTTCTTCTATGTATAATATGCAGATGATGATTGTGTTAAGATAAGCAAATCTGTATTACCATTACGTTTTTCTAGCTCTCAGCGTGTGGAGCAATGACGCAATATAACAAGTTCGTTCTAATAACTTTGGACTGGCCACAGCCCAAAAACTAAACGCAATGTATCGACTGTCACCTGTTGCCATAGCAACGATGATTGTTTATATTTAGAGGTTAAAAAGCCGTCGAAAGAGTTGAAGTTACCGAAATACTTTGTAGAATATACAGTATTTTTTTTTACTTCTGCTTAAAGTTTTAATAAATAAAAGAACAGAAATTTATTAACCATGGACCTAGACACTCCTCAAGTTATAACGCACGTTGAACATAACGTTAACCATTCCATATTCGATTGTAAATGGATTCCATGTTCCGCAAAGTTTGTTGTTATCGGTTCTCTGCCGAAAGGAAGCGGTATGTTGGAGGTGTATGAAATTACGTCTGGTGAGGTCCGCAAGATAAAGGAGATAGAAAGGCCGAACTCGTTCAAATGTGGAACGTTTGGGGCCAGTAGCGACGTTGAAAGAAGATTAGCAACTGGTGACTTCAAAGGCACTTTAGAAATATGGTGACTTCCTGTTAAAATATTTATCTAAGACTAGCTTTTGCCAGCGGCTTCGCCCACGAGCAAATCTGAAATTATCCCACGGGAACGTGCTACCGATAAACGGTATCTCCAGGTTATAAACTTTCTGTGTGCCAAATTTCATCCAAATGCATTCAGCTGTTTTTTGCCTAGTTAATGATAAATGATTTTATTTCTGTAAATAGGTTTGTACAAACACTTTTACACGTCAATCATATTTTAAAAACTAGGTGAGATCGGCATTTCCTATCTGACTACCCTGAGAAGAAACGCCGAAACAAACTCAGAGGTCACAGACTCTTTTAAAGTCCAGACATAATCTTGGTCAGGTCATGTGAAGACCATGTGGATTGATATCTGAAATGGTTTTTTGAGGAAAGAACCACACAGAATGAGTGGACCTGTCCAGTCCATGCACGCATTTGTCAGTTGTCATGCAGTTCAACACTGAACTAAAGGAGCTAAACGATTCGACGATCATTACCAAAGAAAGGACATTTGGGTAGGCCGCATAAATTACTCAAACTGCCAGGCCATGATTAAAACTAATAATTTAAAAAAAATGCATTAAAAAAAACAACAAATCCACAATGTCTTCACATTCACAATAATTTAAATAGTATAATCCTTTACAAAGTAAATGTCATTGCGTATATAAAGTGCATCAATTGAGTCATAACCATCCAAACTTTCACTTTTTTATACCTTTTAGTAGGAAGTAGGATATGCAAGCACCCTTGAATAGAGTAGAGATGTATAATTTCTTTTCATTTTTGTGCAGGGACCTAGAGAAAAGTTGTCAGATGTATATTACAAAGGAACATACTGATATAATAAATTCCATAGATGCGATGGGTGGTAATACAACAAACTGTGGTGCTCCTGAAATTGTCACTGGCAGTCGAGATGGTAACACTATTCAAGAAAAAAAAAATTATATGATATAATTGATTGCACTCTGTTTATGGCTTATGGATTATATTACCTGTGATTCAACAATATACAAATCATGTTGTAGTTGTTGTCAGATTATTCTTATTTTCCAATAAATTATTATTTCAGGCACAGTTAAAGTATGGGACCCACGTCAAAGGGGTAAACCGGTTGCCAACATGCAGCCTATGAAAGGAGAGACAAAACGTGATTGTTGGGCTGTGTCCTTTGGAAACTCCTTCAATGACGCAGAGAGGATTGTAGTCGCTGGTTACGACAATGGTGACCTCAAGATGTTTGATTTAAGGACCATGTCACTTAGATGGGAATGTAATTTGAAAAATGGGGTATATGAATTTTTCGCTTTTTTTGCAGTTTCAATAATTATTTGTCTAGATATCTTCTAGACATGGCTAGGACTCATGGTGCTTAATTCTGCAACAACAGAGAGTCCAGTACACCTATCTATACATTAGAATTTGATAAAGTATTATTTTTTACAGGTATGCTCAACTGAATTTGATCGCAGAGACATTCCAATGAATAAGTTAGTTGCAACAACTCTGGAAGGAAAGTTCCATGTGTTTGATGTTAGAACACAGAATCCTAGCAAAGGTTTTGCACAAGTAAGTAGTCAATTCGGAAGAATGTATTCTTTACTAAAAGGTATACGGAATTAAATTAATTATTCATTTTATTTAGGTGCTAGACAATACATCTAAAAGTGGAACAATATGGGTGGCGCGTCATGTACCACAGAATCGGGACATTTTCATAACTTGTGCCGGTAATGGTCAAGTCTCCTTGTGGAAATAGTAAGTTACCTACTTTATTAGAAGTCCCATTTCTTTACAATGTTATGCGGAAAAGTCTTCACTTTATTGCGTCTGTGGTTTACAGGCATCAAGCAAAAGTTGTCCAAGGGTATCATACAATTTGACTGCCAATAAAATGAATGAGTGCATATATTGTCTTATGCCAAACCTTTTCTACTTACATTTTACTAACCCTTTGCATAAAGCAAGGTTCCAAAAGGGTTCTTAAGCAAGCATATTAATGCAGGGCGAAAATTTGATAGCTAAGTCGGTGCGCATGATGAGAGAACACTGAAATATATTAGAAAAGTTTCAGATACCAAAAATAAAGTGATCTTCAGAGCGTTTGCTTTTGGTATGATCGGGTGCGGCTTAACCCTTGGCAACGATGAAGCAGGTGGGACAGAGGGTTCAGAGCAAGACAAAACCATAAAGGACTAAGAGAATCTCCCTGATAAATACCCTTTTTTATGAATATTTGTTGAGTAGTGGTAGCGTTGTCGATAATTGAATTAAATAAGGCAAATCTAATGAACAAATTGTGGGCTTTCCCTAAATCTGACCAATGTGACCTGCTTGCTCAAAAACCCTCTAAGTCCCTCCCCCTGCCAAAAGAAAGCGTCGCATACGAATATGAACATAAATTGTATTAACTTTACGTTCATATTCGTATAACGCTTGCTCACATTCGCTTATACAAAACATAATGATTCTATTGCCCTTCCCAACTTTACTTATTTCTTCTTCCATACTTCTCTATTAGTCGTCAAATAGTCATCCCTTTTCTATCTAAATCTGAGCATTGTCTTTGTTAGAATAAGGTTTAAATTCGTATGAAATGTTTAAAATTAGCTTAGTCAAAACGCTCTATGAATCTAGCCTACTCTTTTCAGTGAGTACCCCGAGCACAGATACCACGTGGACGCTCAAGGCGTATCCAGTGGCGTGCCAGGCAAGCTGAAGAGACTCCAGCGCATGGTAATTAGCTCTCAGCCAATCAACGCGTGGGAGTGGAACCGAGACCACCTCGGATTGGCTGTCGCTACTGCTTACGACCAGTACGTCAGGATTTTAGTTACTACTAAACTTAATTTGCAATAGTTTGTGTGATATAAATGTACGTATTTTTTGTGTGATTGGGTGTTTTGTGCAATGTTTGCAATAGAAATATATTTATGATTAAGTTTTAAAGATGCATTTTGATATTATTTTGTGTTAAGTTTTAACGTTAGCGCCATGTTTGCAAAACAGTATAATTAATAGTATAAATTAACCACAATGTAGCTATCAAACGATAAATTGCGTCAATCAATAGTAATAAGTATGACAAAGTAAATATTGTTTTATGTTGTTTATCTAGAAATAATATAATGAGTTTTTTGTAGGGATTTTCCACACAGTTGATTGCTGCTTGATATCTCGTCATTTACGCTGCAGTAAATAAAACAACACGTCAATTTTCTAACTAAAAGAGCGATTTATTGTTAGCTCTAGTACTTAGGTACACATTATAAATAAAAATTAAGGCTAGCATTCAGTTCTTATGACCACTAATAAGTTTCAGGTTGATTGATCGTGAGCACCACACTAAAGTCGTGTCGAGCTCATTGTATCATGAACTGAGTTACCCTAGTGTAAGTTTTGTAGGTAGTTCGCGTTACTACTTCATTTAATGTTCTTTCTATAATTTTTTTATGACAAGAAAGTACGCAGTCGCGGTGCAATTAACTTAGTAAGGGAAATTAAGGAATTGACACCCTACGTCAATTTGCAGTGTTATAGCCATTTCATACAACTGCCAAAGAATGACTGTTGCAATTTGAATATACGGACAGTTTAGTTGCAATGAATTTCGCAACTTTACATAACTTACACTTTAGCCTCTGAACACAATCGCTCGTATTGATAGGTGAGACATTTTCCTTATCTCGTCATTACCCACGACTTTAGAATGTCGCGACGATTAGTCAACATAAAAGCGTGACTGACTACATTCTTCATCCTAACGAAAATAACGCTAATTAATTAAAATTCTTAATAAGAAACGCAATTTTATAATATAACACAGACATAACCATCGCTACTAAGTTAAATCGTATGGTCCAATATTTCCGTAGCTTCATGGTTCTTGATTATGCAACCACACTAATCAAATTAATTATAAATCTTCCTTCATATCATGACTGATAACATTTCTACGCTGATTTAAACGACTACATTATATCGACTCTTTAAATAAGCATTTCATATTTTTTTCCAAAATTCTTATGATTAAAGTCTAAAACCATGATGTGCAATCCACTTGCATTTTGTAGTTCACAATTTCATCTGGACAACACATTAGTTTTTCTGTCTTGTAATTTATCACTCGAAGACAATAATGTTACGTATAACCCCTAACTAGTGAATTGTACAAAAACTAAATTTTCATACTCTGTAAGCTAATGTTTGCTACTTCTATAAAACTTACATTATTTTTACACTCTCATGAATTTCGATCAGCTTGTTCTAAAGCCAGATTTTTGTGTTTTCGAATATTTTGAGATCGCATTCGAGCAAGCGATTGCATTTTGCTTTAATTTGAGACATTTTTGTCGATAGTAACTATGATAGATTGCATGTTGGATTAAAAAAATGTCCAATATACAATTTATAGGAACTGAAGTCCGTAGGTAAACCAAATGGTGCTATAAAAAGCCGAACTGTTGCGACAAACGAAACCTTAACAAGGTACTCCTAGCTATTTAACGCCCAGTTTGTTTGCATTTAGCAACACAGCCAGGCTGTTTAGTGCGCCACTTGCTTCAGGCCTCAGTATTTGCATGAGTTGTGTAGTCAACTGCGAAATTATAACCAATATAACTATCCGACCATCGAATACGCAAATGTTTATTTAGTCATGGGTCATCTTTGCACTTCTGTCGACATATTTCTGCCTATGACTACACCAATATTCAAAGCATGTTCCATCAACCAACACCATAGGCATTGTCTATATTTAGACATAACAGCCAGTTAAACATAGAACATTTCGCTCAAATACAAATCGTCTCTAAATTTTAACAATCCACTGTATATTCTTATAATATCTGATGCATAGAACTGATTATCGAATTGAAAAAATTAACTGCATAAACTCAATTTTATGTATATTTTACTTTCAATATTATTCCAATAAGTTGATTTTCAAAATAAGAAATGAGACCATTTCGAAAAGTAAATTGAATCTTATTAAACATTTACCAACTTTCTGTCTGAAGCTAACAATAGTAGTGTCTATAATTCTACCGCTAGAAGGCTGGCTCATACTTAACTATTAACCATCTCACATGCTACGGAAAAACCAACATAAGTTACTTACCTACCATTTATAGAAATGAACATACATTGAATATTTACATTTGATTAGCTTACAATGATAGGGCTGGTACTACACTATCAACGTGATGCGTAAGTCAGTCATAGCATTTTTTCACGTGTATACCATTTTTGTGCGACATTTTGGAATCTAACGGGTTTAAAATTGATTCGTTTTACTCTTGTCCATTCTCGAGAATATATAGCTTTGAAATAGAATTCAATTTCAATATTCCATTTTTCTTGGAGGTATATTATATTGTTCTCACATCCACCAACTTAGGAACGAACGACTGTGTGTTGTATTGACGGCCTTACACATAGTGGTCGGACACTTGTCTGATAGTGTAGTACCGAATAAAAAGCACAGGTGGATTCATAAAAAATATTGAGAGGCATACGCAATCAAAATTATTACATTCTAGATAAGTTTCAAACGAAACTATTAATTAAATAATTCAGTTCATTCATAATTACAACAATTATTAATTCTAGCAATAAAATCAGCACAGCAATATACAAAGCATTAAATATTTTTTGTTATTTCCCGAATTTTCTCATCGCCTTATCGTATCTTACATGTTGTGTTCAACAAATAAATATTAATATTTTATCGTGAATTTATTATGAGCCCTAAAATAACATAGACACCGAAAACATAGAATTATGAACGTAACATATTTGCATACACAGCGGCATTATAAATACATTGCAATTCATAAACTATCAATAATTAATATTCGATGATAAAACATTCCATTTGTAATTGCGAAATTAGTATAATAAATAAGTTTATAATCAGGATAGTTGCATATAATTCATAAATAAATGTATTGTCTAACGGTCTAGCCTAGTCACTTGCGTAAGTAAGATTGTATGTGAAGCTACAGTGTTAATTCGCACTGTGTGTGTTATCGGTATGTGTACATGGTCATGTGAGCGTCCTCACGGGGTGAGGAGGCCATGGCTAGGTACTGTCGCGTTGATAACGTAGCGTAAGCCGAGTCTTGTCGTCACGGGGGCTGCATGGCCTGCCGTCTTGTTTCACGTCCGTTAATGCACACTGTCCGCACACGTCAAATAGCCGCTTGCGACCTGTAACACGAACATTTCCATTCAAATATACTGTAAGAATAGGTGTCAGACCGAACGACAGACTACTACAAACTTTCTAAGCTAAGTAGCTCGGAAATCAACTAATTATATCATCATCAGACTATATTCGTCCACTGCTGAACCTAGGCCTACCCTAGTGAACGCCACTGAGCCCGATCTTGGGCTCTCCTCATCCAGTCTCTGCCAGCCGCCTTTCGCAAGTCGTCGCTACACCTGGCCGGCGAGCGTCCCACACTACGTTTGCCTAAACGCGGTCTTCACTCTAGAACTCAATGTCTCCAACGATTGTCGGTTCTGCGAGAGATGTTACCTTGAACTTATTTTATAAAGAGGTTATATTGAAAGAAAGCTACATATTGAAATGCTAGGGATAGTTGAATTCCACGCGGTCAAATTCGCGGGCAGTAAATTTTTTTTTTTTCACATCTTTTCTTCTGCGATCAGTCCCTGGACTATGAGCAGATTTGTTGTTGGTGCGTTTGATAGTGCAGAGTGGTTTCTCCAGCGAGATTTCCCTCTTTATATTATGTGGCAGCATGTCCTAGTTGGCATTGGCAAGGTCCATTACAGCTAACCTTTTCAGCCGCCTTTTATAATCCGGCTTTGAAAGCGCTTTCGCCAGTGGATTTGGATGATTCTGAAGGCGTGCTTTGTAGCGTTCTGCCCAGTTTTTCGCTTCCTAATGCACTGTGTTTTGGTTAATGTATTCATGAACCTCGCAGTTTCTTGTAAACCATGGTGCATTTGTGATGTTTTTAAGGATGAGATTTTGAAATCTTTGGAGCATGTTGATATTAGAGACACTTGCAGTTCCCCATAGTTGGATGCCATAAGTCCAAATTGGCTTTAAGATGGTGTTGTACACCAGTAGCTTATTGTCTATCGACAGGACAGAGTTTTTTCCAAGGAGCCAGTATAGGTTCCTGTGTTTAATATTGAGCTGATTTGTCTTACCTTGGATATGTGTCCGCCATGTAGGCGGGCAGTCAACTAGTCAATAATATTTTAATATTGATGTAGGTTCCACTAGGGACGACTCGTCCATATTTACAGAGTTACGCGACGAGAATGAAAGTAATAAATAAGCTAGAAAAACTAAGTGTTCATGTATTTATTGAATGAAAATAAACACATGTAGACAAAACCAGTTGGCCAGTACTTATTGAATGTGGTTATAAAATGTTTTCAATTAACGCGATAATATCTGTTTCCGTTATTATGTGTATTCAACCTTTATGAATTATTTATTAACTTCAATTCAATGACGATGTTTGTACATTTATTTGTATCCTGAAGCCTTTGGATGAGGACATTAACATCCTTCCATACAGCTGCTATCTTTATAATCTAATCAATTTGTATAATAATGTTTTATTGTTTCGGTCGCTCATAGAGCGCTCCGTGGATTTTATATGTTTGGACTATTTTATATCTTTGATATATTTCGAAAATTTTAAGCAACAGACAAATTTTAGAACGCGACTTACAGTCACGACCGACGGTAGTGACTCACGCTCTTGCGCTGTATCTGTATCTTATTTTTTTATGGCATCTCGCAGGTCAACCTATGAGGTTGTCGTCTGCTTAAGAGGACTTGCCTGTGGTTGCCCTAATAAATTAAGGCCTCCAGCCAGGACTTACTTAGGAGGGCACCCCCTGTGGGGTACGAACCTCGGCTTATGGCGTCGTTGTAAAAGGGCAGCAAGAGACTAGCTGGATCAGGACAGGATTTGAGTGATTTTGGGACGAATTTAAAGCTACATGCTCAGCGGCGCGGGCTGGCTCGAGCAAGGGTCGGGAGGGGCGTGGATTTGGGCGTCGCGGCGGGCCTCGGCGGCGAGGACGGTAGGACGGCGATCGGGTTTTGCGCTTGTGTAAAGTGCTGGTGGCCTTACTGCTCTCCTGGAGAAGGGTAGTGGCGTCGCCGTCGTCGGGGGCGATTAGGGGATGCCTTGGTCGGCGAATACGAGTATAGCGGGCGGCCGCTGAAATCAGGGGATTTGGGTGTTTTATGCCACAGTCGAAGAAACGCTTGGATAAGCTTTCATGAAGTGGTTTGCATCTGTATCGTTCTGAAAACAGTTATACGAGCAAACCGACCGACGAATTTTGTCGAACGAATGTATCTTATGGGCGCGTCCTATCTTATAGACAGACTTCGCATGGTAAGCCAACATGTGTCGCCTGAAGCAAGAAAAAAAATGGTTCAGTCAATTATCAACTCAAACTCAAATAATTTATTTCAAATAAACCAATTACAAGCACTTTTGAATTGTCAAGGTAGGTCGGTCAGAAAAATGAAGCTAGTTGCCCATTCCAAAGTGTAGTGGGTACCTATGGAGAAGAACGGGCAAGAAACTCCACGGACACTATTTTAAATCAAATTATGGTTACATTATATTGGTTACATAATCATTCATGTTGAAATTATGTGAGAACGATGCAAAAAGTTAAAAGCGTCCGAAATATAAAGTTGATAACAATTCAATTAAAATACGCCGTTGATAATTTTCCAAACCGCCTTTATTTTATTATCGGCTGTGTTGATCTTGTTGCAACGAAATGAATATCAACTTGACCGTTGTGTAAATAAAGTTGATTTTTGTTTTGCAGCACGTTTCTTTCGTGGAGCTCGAGTGAGCGTGTTAAATTCCGAGGTCTCCAGGTCAGACTACCTTTTCAAAAGCAAATAGCCTATTAACCCGATTGTGGCTGAGCTCATACGGAGGGTAATGTTTTAGACATACCTGTGCGAGTGTAGCGAGATTCAGTCGAGGTTGTCCTGGAAGATGAGGCGTACGTAGCCGGGCGAGCCCTGCAGCGGCGCGGCGCAGAACGGACAGATGGCGTGGAAGCCATTCGTGCCGTGCGGGATGTCCACGCTGGCCCAGTATCTGAGGATGTAATATAACACGATATAGTAACTGCTTATTTTGGAATCTGCATTGTCTGAAAAATCTTGAGGCAAAAGTATGAGTACGAGATAGTTTTCTTTGTTATTTATCGCCCGGGCGTTCAAGTGTGCGGGCGTCAAGATTGGCAAACATGCTGACGGCTCATCTTACGTTAATCTTTCACCGACGCCTATGCCATCCTATTCCGATACAAAGCTGAAATGTCTTATATGCCTATAATTTGACAGACGTATGGATGTGTTGCCATCCTACTTCGATACAAAGCTGAAATGTCTTATATGCCTATAATTTAACCGACACCTTACCCCACCCACAACGGAACATAGCAACACGGCAGAAATTGGTATCTTCTCATCAGCCTATAGCAGTGTACTGCTGGCCTGGCATATAGGCCCCAGTTGCATGTCATTTAATTCGTTCGTCAGCCACTTTTGACGACATGACGACATGCCCTGCTGAGTCGTGGCTCTACATAAGGTATGGTGGTATACTGGTAGTATTTATCTGGACGAGTTCCTTTACAAATTGATCTACTACTACTGGTTCCTATCGTTATATGTACATACACTTATTTCTTTACACAAGGGATTCTTTCTACCCGTCATTTTAAACTTTCACTACGAAACTCTTACCCGAACGCAACGAAAAGAAAAACTATAGAACAGTAGATAGACTATTTCGATGCATGTATGTTTTTTTACAATTTGGGTATGAGTTTGATAGCGAAAGTAGTTTAGAATGACGAGTAGAACCATCCCCTGACGGATGAAGGTGCCTCAATCGCCACCCTGTTTGTTTTCTTTTTTCTTTCTTTTCCTCATGCTTACTTAACAGTCCTTTCGGAGGCCATGTGTCCGCAGGGGTTGAAGGCGTAGGTGGGCGGGCCGGCGTCCACGTAGAAGGCGGGCTCGATACCCATGCACACGCGCACCACGGTGCCGGCCGTCAGGCACATGGGACAGCGCCGCGAGCCTGACTCGCTGCCCTCGGCGCCCCAAGAGTGCTCGCCTGGGGAGGGAATGTTGGTTAGAGACTGTTTTTTTGTATACCAAATTTTGGTAAATGGAAAGGAAATTTACATGTCCTGTAGATCAATCATTTTCAATAACGAACTAAATCGGCTGAATATTGATGACATCCAAGATTCGATTTCGGTTATGATTGTGGCAACCAGGGCTCGGATACCGGTATATTTTTGGTAACGGTTTCGTCTGAAATACCTAAGAAACGATTTGTATCGGTTACGTTCGAACGGACCGATAATAAATACGTTTTTGAAGAAGAAAATCTTTAATCCTTTACGATTAATAAACTTTTCTTACCCTTTTTTTATTATTTGAGTTCTTCTATCTTCGATCCGAAACTAAGAATATTACGAATTTCATTCATATACGGATTAGGAAATAAGTCGGTTTTTAAAAATGTTCTGATTTCGTTTTAGTTCCGAACAAAATGTTTTTCAAAAGATTCAAAGTACTGTTCGATACGTTTTAAAACCTTATTTGCGAGCCCTTGTGGCAACATCTTTACCGCCACATACTACATTGACTTAACCTACATCTATCATAGTTTAAATCCGTGCGTTATTTATTGTACAATTAGAATCACGACCACAATCGAATTAATGATGCTGCCTTCTACATCTAACAACTAATTTCGACCAGTCATGATCAAGTCCAAATCAAAAAGTCCGACGCTACAGGAAAAACCCACGACACTTCCATTTACGGAAAGGCCTTTACGTAGTCTAATGAGATAAGCTTCACAAATTGGCTCACAGCAAACAAACAAATAGCTTATAAGACAGAAATGTCGCAATAACACATTTTCCTAAAGTATTTTACATCATCGTGGCAAAAAAAAAACAAATGATATAATACCTAATTCGTTAATCTTGTGCAGTCAGCCCCAAAAAGATGTATACACTATCAAGGATTAATTTTATTGTCAACAACCTTTGTTAAGAACTTGACTAAGGAGCATTTGCTTTTGTTGTATTAAGTATGTAGATTACATTGTTTTGGTCATAGGGTATTTTGGGACAAACCTCGTACTTTGTTTTGGTAAAATAAATTATACTATGTTTTGTACCTGTACGGTGGATACAATGTTGTGGAACAATGGTTGTTGACAATAAAATAGTTCCTTGTCCTGTGAACGTACAATTTGCCTTTTACCCTATTTGTCGTTTTTTAAGTAAGGAAGAGGATAGCTATTTATTTCTTTAAAGCTCGTACACACTGGCGCGACGCCACACCGCGACGTGTCGCGTGGCGATTCTGCGGCATTATCGCGCCGCAACACCTTTCACTCTGGCGCTACAAGTCGTGGCGCGACGACTTGTAGCGCTAGCGACGCGGCGCCACACCAATGGACCATTTTGTATGGTATAGCTGCGATATCGCGTCCGCTACATCAAGTAGCGACGCGACATCACATGACAGTATAAATTTCGCTGTGACTCGAAGCTGAGCTCAGTGGCAGAAGATCTTCGTCAGAGGACGAAGGCAGGTCTGTGCGTGTTTGCTGAGCGTGGGGTCCTAGGTTCGATTCCCCGGTCGGTCGACATAAGCCAACCTAACCTAAGTAGGTACTTTAGCTTGACCAAACACGCACGAAGAACGAGGATTTTTTGTAAACGTCACTGACGTAATGGGTATACAAACACGATAAAAAAACTCAACTCATACTTCAAGTAACTACACTATCAGCGGTCGTTAACCCCCCCAAAAAAGATCATCATATTTTATATTTTTTTATTATGTTAAAATACTTAACGAAACTCATCGCATCGGCCAAGTTTCACAGACAAATTTAATTTGACCTATACATTTAAAACCAGCCACATCTGCCCCCGCTTCGCACAGTTCAATTTCTTTAGTATATGTCCGGAATAAATGCTCAAAATTAAGGTGCTGGAAAGCCTCCATCAAAATTCGTTGTGTAGTTAAGAAGGGCAACGTGGTCCCACAGACAAGAAAAGCTACTTAAATTTATATTATGTTTAGATGCATAAAAATCAAATGATAACCTACCTAATCCGTCATATTTTGTACCAATTGCCTATTTACCCTTTTATATTTTACCTACATAAACAAATTCATATTATTTTATATTAAAATATAATGAATAATACATAAAACACAAGGTTGTACATTCATTGCATTCTGCACTTTTTCGGCACTATATAGATTAATCACATTATATCGGTATCTTTGAAATCAGAAATGATGGTTTTCTTGGGCGAGAAAAACAGTTTTCGTGGGCGAGAAAATCCGACGAGACACGACGAGTAAGCGATCCGCTTTGACTTTCGCGGTGTCTTTTGTTATCACTTTTAGAAGTAACAAGAATAAAGCACCCAGGAATTTATAATATCTTGATTTAAAGGAGTTGTCCGTGGAGTTTCAAGCCCGTTCTTCTCCATAGATAAACCTCTATGGACAAGACTGGCAAGAACCTCCATGAGTCGTTTTAGAACGGGCAACTAGCAAAATACGCGTATTTTGCGTACGGTAGAAGTGCCTGTAAATGGGTACAAAAAATATATTTATTTCTTCTAAATTGAAATAAATGCTCATACGACAATCTCCGGCCACAATCGACCTTTGAACAGAACTAATAATGATAGAGGAAGGATATGTTCCTAGAATATTTACCTTGCACATGTCCACAGTTGAGGTACACGTAGGGTTGGTTGAGGTCCTGATGTGCGGTGGACAGTTTGCGCGGAATAACGAGCGTGTTCAAGCCCACGGGACACTGCGGCCGCCCCGCGTTCAGCTCGTCCACTAATTGTTCGAGATCGCGTTTTGTCTGTGAAATAGTTTTATCGAAATTATATCCAACACAACGGTCCACCAACCTGAATTGGACCCGCGCATAACCCGCCAACGCGATTATGGCCAACTCCTAACAAAGAGGAGGCCTGTGTCCCAGCAATGGGAACGTTACAGGCTGATTGACCAACACAAAAGGGTTCAATTTAAGTGCGACTCCAATTTTCTCAAAGCCTGTAATCAGTATACAATTACTTGTAAAAATTCGTCATGACGTATTTTCTATCAGATTCACTGGCTTCAGAAAATACCTACCCAATATTTTTATTAGTCATCTTTCTTTACAGCTGTTTTACAGTGACGTCATCAACTTACCGGTGAGTTTTTAAGTCCTTCAGCACTCCTCCACAGTAGCGTAGCGCCACATAAATCTATCATCGTTCCGTCTCTGAGGATGTTTGTCTCTGCTTGACAGGGTAGGCCCTACAATAGAAAGAATAAAATATTTATAGCCAAGTACGGGAGCGTACATAGAATAAATAAATATCGGCAACTCAATCGGCAAGTTAGAACGTTGAAGGAATATCTCAAGGGTTTCCCACGCGTGTTTCAAATTCCTAACGAATACTTGTAACAATTTGTACCACCTGTTTCTTGTGGTTTTAACAATTTACTGTCCACATGCATTCCATCCGGTTCCTTTGCGCGCGATTACATAGCAGACAATTTTTTCTGGTTAAAACTGTTTTTTTTTTTTTTTAAGTCAGGTCAGAATCTTATTTTTTTTTTGTAAGTTTTCTTTGTATCGTATGACATTGCCTACAAATCCAAACATATTGTCTTCTTTGGACAGGAGGCCAAGGATTGCAAAATGCAACATCTTGGCAAAAGTGCACACAGCTGCCAATCTATGTAACTTTTTCTAAGGTTGTATTAGGGACGGGTTTCTGTCGGAAACCGGTGTCCCTCAGGTAACCGTTGAAATATTTACTAATCTACCAAATACCCCAAGCAGCTGTCCATTTTATTATGACTTAATTCTCGACCACCTGCAATTCCTATTACGTTTTTTCTGGCACAAACGCGACAACAAAAATCACTTGTGTCTGTAAAATTTACAAAAAGCGGTTACGCATCACAGTACATTTGAAACGAGCGTGACTTTTGCTACTAGTCGATGACGCTGTGTGTACCTTCATCTTCGTAAATTACCTTCTGTTGTGCAGAGCGGCTCTCCCTGAGCGAGAACACGGCACCTCCGACGGAAGTCTCGCGCCACGGCCCACAGGTGGCGCTGCCGCCACAGAAGTCACCGCGCGGATGCATGATCAAGACACCATTTGTCGTAAGTCCATCTATTTCGTGGTTCTCTGTCCATTTTGTCGCTTTTTCCTGGAAATTATGAGATACGTTCAAATATTGGTGGTATGATATCGGGTAAAAGCTATCGCAAACAGGCGCGACGCGACACCAAGGGGCCGCTCGTCGCGCGACGCCTGTATGACGCGTACGAGCCTTTAGGATAATGCTACGTGAGTGAACTTTCTTTACTTTCTAATATTAGATCTGAGTAATTCAGGAAGGCTGAAAAATGAACTAACGATACCATTTATCGTGGCGAAACTGGGGACAGACATTTTATTCATCAATAGATGGAATGCTAAGAGCTATCTCTACACGATGTAAAATCTATTTTAAACACATTTTCGTCCTAAATCATCATGACATTTATTCATGAGCACATGAAATCCGCCAATATAAAAAAATGCTTCAAAAAGTTTTCTGATTGTCTGACATTAAAAGATCGCTGAATATAAGTGGGGGCTCATTCCGAGTAAATGGCGACTAAATTGTTGGCATTAGCCGTTTATTTCCTACGGATGACGTCACGAACGTCAAATCTGTACTAGGTTTGTACTCAGTTTGTACTTGCGATAAAAACACTAAGGTGTTCTCAGTAGTTGTTTGTTGTTTACTCCAGTAACAAAACATCCTATGAATTACAGTAACTAAACAGAACCTATAAGGAAACATGGTAAACACGGCCTTACACCCGGTTTTTGGAACTAAAACTATCGACGTTTCAAAGTATGTATAACGCTATTGATGATTCAGTCGACCAATAATTTAAAAGCGCTTAACAATTCTTAGATTTTGTTTACTTCAATCGGGCGTTTAAGTCCAACCCACAAACGAATTCCTTGAAATTACATAAAATACAACAAAAATTTTTTTTGCTCAACCTTTCTAACGGTAAAAGTATCGGTCACTTACCCCTAAAAATATATTTCTGGAGGAGTCAAAACCGGCTGCGTAAATGCGGCAGTTGTTTACATCGTTGCGGTCTGATATTATGCGGCACGCGAACCGTGATATTGTGCTCTGCAGCACTTTTGTGTCGCCACTCTTGTCGCCGGCCACTGTGTCCATCACCACAAAGTCGATCGGCGATTCTGATGATCTACCGATCTGAGGACAAGGAAAGAATTCTGTTAAAATATTTCACAGTTTTAGTATGGAATTTGCCTATTTTAACGTGATACGAGGGCGGCACTGAAAAATTCGGGAATCAAGGAAGTGACACAAGATTACTATTTAAAAATGTATTTATTGCTTTTAGTATTCTCCGCGAAATTTGACACATTTTTCCATACGATGGAACCAATCATTGAAGCAACCATTCCATTCGGAAGTTGGGGTCTCCAAAATGGCCGTTTTGTAGGCGTCCACAGCTTCTTCAGGTGATGAAAATCTCTGTCCACGCAATTTATTCTTTATTTTAGGGAAAGTATAGAAATCATTAGGGCTTAGGTCGGGGCTGTACGGCGGATGGTCTAATAATTCTATGTTTTCTTGCTCTAAAAACTCTTTTGTTCTGTGTGCGGTGTGAGAACTCGCATTGTCGTGATGGAGGATGATGCGGCGGTTGCAGTTCTCTTTACGGAGTTCCGAAGCGACCTGTGGCAAACAAATGCTAGCATACCATTCTGCATTAACCGTCCGTTGTCCCTCAAGAGGAATAGTCGTAACATGGCCGGTTTTGGAGACAAACGTGGCCACCATTTTTTTTGCAACACTCCGTGAACGAACAATTTTTGTTGGCTTTAACTCATTTTCGAACACCCAAACTCGTGACTGGTTTTTTGTTTCGGGTTCGTACGCGTATATCCAGGATTCGTCACCTGATACGATGTTGTATACAGCATTTGAGGATCCTGCGTGGAATCTTTCGAGAGTTCTGATGCACCAAGTAACGCGAGCCGCTTTTTGCTCTTCACAGAGCGAATGCGGTATCCATCGGGAAAACAACTTTTTTACACCTAATTGTTCATCCAAGATTATTTGTATTTGACTCATGCCAATGTCCAAAGTTGCCTGAATTTCGCGGTATGTCGTGTCCTCAATCAGCTTACGCACAGCATCAACGTTTTCTTGGGTGACTGCAGTTTTTGGACGACCTTGACGGGATCATCACTGAGCTTGACACGTCCACGTTGAAATTCAGCAAACCAGCGATAAATTGTGGTTTTGGATGGGGCTTCATCACCAAATGCAGAAATCATCCGGTCAACACACTGCTTTTGTGTTAAACCACTTCGAAAGTCATAATAAATCATCGCTCTTGAATTTTCTCGAGTCAATTCCATTTTCTCAACGACTACAACGAAACAGGTTTGACAAACCTTGTGACAAGACCGAGAATCTTTTTTAAAATAAATAAATGATATTCGATTTTTAAAACCAAGGAGTTTTCAATTCAAAAGATTTTAATATGACAGGAACAGTAGAAATATTCCATTCCCGATACTTTTAGTGCAGCCCTCGTAGTTACGTGTAGGACCGTTAGAACGTTTGCTTTGAGCAATGTGAAAGAAAAATAAAAAGTAATGAATACAAGTAATGCCAAAGCCAATTATGAAGATCCCATTTTCGTTAAACTTAAAAATCCCATAATAATACGTAACACATAACGTTACTTAAGTAAGTACCACATTAGGCAGTAACACAGTTTCAGTAAATAACAAAGAAAAATATCCTATTAAAATGGTTTCTGGTCCGGGGGAATACCGAGATGTCATAAAAAAAAAAAAAACAATACCAAAATTAAAACAATTGAACTGATAAAGATTTGCTTAGGAGAGTGGAATTTCCGAAGTGAGTTACGTGAACGATAAAAGCGAACGATAATAAGAAGTCACTATTTACTATTACATCAATACAAATGGGAATATTTTAGAACAGATAATAATTCATTTATCCTGTACCTAAATAAATAACGACGTTAAGGCTGCCCCGCAAACAGACGCGACGCGACAGTGCAAAGCGACTCTAGTAGAAAAATGTCTATGACAACTTCATGGAAATCGTTCTACAAGAGTCGCGCCGCGCCTGTCTTTGGGAGCCTTTATAAGCATTTTATTTAAGTAGGTAATTTGTTGAGCTCAGATTTCTTCACGAGCATAAAACAGTTTAGACAGATGAAATTGGACGTGACAATGTTTTATTTTATTTTGATTAACGAGTAAATCCTCAGTTGCAGCCTGCAGCCGAGGAGTGTAAAGGCTGCGTTACGTCACCCGTTCCAAAGAGTGACTGCAGCGCTCTGATTGGCAATGCCGAGAAGCATTCGCGAGCCTCCTGCCAAATGCTCCTCAAAGTGTATATTAGAGGCCAGAGGAAGTTGTGAATGTAAATGATATTAGTATTTGAGTTTTTGTAGAATAAAATTGGTAGCAAAATAAAGCGATTCACAAAACAGAATTAACTGGTTCATCTCGAATTGAACACCACGACTATCCTCTAAAGCAAACTAACTAATTGGTGGTTGCTACTTACAAACGCAAATTCCGTTCTGTATTTCGACGAATTTATCCTGAACAATTTAGATAATTCAATAGTTTGGAACTATTTTTAGGATTCTGTCTGCGGTGGTGCTCGTGATTTTGTTAAAATATTTAACAATTTCGTCAACGTTGTCCCATTTGTCGTTTGGCAATCACGCACCTTATTTCTTGAGCCAACTGGGACGTCAGTATCATCATTTATTTTTACACCTCCACCAGGCATTGTATTTACACATTCTAAAGTATTTTCATGTGTTATGTATTCGTAAGGTTACCTTCAGTGTTGAAAACGTTCAAGTAATCCATAACTAATGCTTGTTTGTTTACCCAGATCGTTCTCAAGGCAACCTTTTAATTCCCAATTACGAGAAATTCGAAATTCAATTTCTCACGATATTGGGTAAGATAGAGTTTCATTAACTTATAATAACTTGAGTTTACGAGCATAACGATTTGATGGAAATACTCATTTGAACCGTGGCATCCATTTAGAGTAGGTACATGGGAACGTACAAATCAGCGATGAAGTGTAAAAATTTAAAGTACAAGATCGGGTAAGCTTCATCACGCACATGATGTTCTAAAAGTCCGCAGTGTGTAGACAATGGGTGAAGGCGTTGATCCGTCAACCGTAGTTCGTTGCGTTAAATGAGTGTTTGCAGTAGTGCTGTACCTTGCTTATCGTACAGGAGTATAAGAATGCAGATTAGCGTGATCGACGCCGCATTGCCGCTGTTTGGTAACTTGAGGCAACGACAAGGCGTTTGCGTCGAGTCACGAGCCCGTCGCCGCACCGGGCGCGCCGCCGCATACATAACCAGTACACGAGGCCTAGCATTATGCACTTGTGAAATTAACTTTATGACAATCGATCGGCCGGCTTTTATTCAAGGCTGCATAGGAAATGGAATGGTCTTCGTACTTGTTCTTGAGAATCCGTTTTATAATCAATTAAATCGAATTAAATTCGCAGTTCAGCGAGTCTACATGTTGTAGGTATGATATGCACACTCTCTAAATTAATTTTCTCAAAAGTAATCTAAAATGAGCACGAATCTGTTCCACGTAATTTAGCAGAAACAACTGCGAGTCTCTATGCGAGTAGCTGGCTAGAACATCATTACTCCAATTTGTCGTGTCTCTTAAATTCTAGCGGATTGGTACTAAACCCATTGCGCAATGACAGCTGCGTCTAGGTTTCAATTGAGCAACTCTGAATAATATTGTTTTCCCTCCAAACCACAGAATTGGATCAGCGGGCGTGACGAGAGAATAAAGATGGTGGAGATTACACGCTATCCCATTACCATGCCGTTACACAGCGAGTTGCGTTCAGTGCGTCTGTGCCTTAACACCAAGACTAATCTAATCTAGCCACGGTTAAATATTAACCAAAACAATCGATAATTACATCTTGGGCAAAGAGATAAGAGCCGTCTCACGCACGGGTATCGGTCGTGTTCCGAATGTGTTTTGCTCTCAAACTCAGTAATTGCGTAGCTGTTTCTAATCATATTTCACCCTCGTCGGTCGCCATTAATCATCCCATAAGGCGTAAAATTGTACAAATAAGGTTTAACGAGAAAAACTCAATGCTATTGTTCCTTAATCTAAATCATTCCGCCCGATTGTTTTTTTACCATTGACCATGGAGAAACGTCGGTCAAGGTTTAGCGGTTGCTGAAACGTTGTATTATGTAAATTGAAGCATTACAAGATCAACAATGCACTTAAACGCACATAAAACTAACGTATAATCAACTGTTATAAATTATGTGTTAATAGTGTGATTTGCCAGGAAACTTACGTCAGTAGACACAGGCATTTATTTATTACCATCAGATGTAATATTAGGTGTCAAGCTGCGCCATTTTGTGCTGGCTATCGGTTAGGTAATGCAGTGGCCGCCTGTAACTGATATCAGCTGACCGCAGCCAGATAAGTAAGACGCACCTACATAACAAAACCACAACTGAGCGATAGAATAATTAGAAAAACAAGAAATAAATCATTAAGGGCATTTACAAATTTTCCATTATTCGTGTCGCAGGTAAATTGCTAGCCAGAAACGTAGTCCAATTAAAATTCTTCGTGGTACTATTGTCTTGTCGCCCGTAAGAAAAGACTTCTTTGAACCGTTTAGTCCTGTAAGGTCAACTTTCTCTGGCGCGTGCTGCATCTTGAAGATTGCAATTTGGAAAGGAAATTCGATTTGGTTCTATTCTAGATATCGCACGGTGAGAACGAAAGTGACCTAACTCAAAATTTTAGTAAAATGAGATAAATATACAAAATGACTCAAAAAAAGTACACTCTATTGCAATTATATTCAAAAACAGGCCATTTATGGTCAGAGAGGGATAGAGGTATTTTCGGTCTCTTTGTCTTTGAGCGCTTCATTCTTCCCGCGCCAGAGTGAAAAGGACCCAATCAGTTCTGCAGCGCGAGTGGTTGTTGCAAGACGTGTCGAGTTTAGTACCGCAGTGACCGATTACACTTAACGTCAATTTTGTGCCAATTAGTGTGGGTAAGTTTTGCTACAATTTATAATCATAAAGTGACTAATTTAGGTTAAGGTCACTTTCTTGTTTCTAATATTAGCAACATATGTGACATAAATCAAATTCGGTCACTTATTTATTAAGGCATGAGTTAAACTCATAGACTCATTTTGAAACCGGTCTTTTTAATTTTAAATAAATTGTTATTTATTTGTTCTTTTAAAAAAAAAGTCTGTTTAATATTTTTACGATGTGTTTTATAACTGACATATTGATTAATAGTACAGTTTAATATTTTTTTCAGAGTTTTATGAATCCTATTGAGTCGGTAACTTTTGAGAAGTTTAAAATAAAAAGGAGTGCTTTAATTCTTCAAATGGTGGAAGACAAACAGAAAAATAAGTTAATTAAGTATATCATACAGTGTAAACTTTACGTAACGTCACTCGATTATAACAAACTCCCTAAAGCTTCGAAATCACTCGGCTTTGGTTGGTTTAGCTCTCAATAACGACAACAATTAAATAATAAAAAAGTACGTTTTAGTTGCGAAAATTAGTAGAAACTGCGCAGCTGTGTACGTTATTTTGTTCTTTTGTCGCTTTATTATCCTAGCCGGTAATAAACTCGACTGGCATCATACATACTGAACTTTCTAAGAAATCCGTTCTTTTGTTTACAAATTGGGATTGCTTGCACGTTTAGACTGTTGTTAGTAGAAGTCATAGATTATCTAAACGTTATCATATTCTTAGTTGCTCACAAACATTCAAACGGTAAACATGGCAAGTAAGAGAAAATGACTGTAATTATCAACACTGATCATCTTTTTATTTCTTTTTCTAATACAGATTTTTCATCTCTCCATGTATCATATCATATCTCATGTATTTTGTTTATAAATACTTTATATATAATCGTTTTTTCATGTTTCATATTATCACGTATGTACCGAAAGGTTATAAATTAAGACTTTGTTTGCAGAATACTAATGAGGATTGTGAAATCGACAAGGAAAATATACCATCTAGTCCTTCCATTATCGAAAATACACCACCACGTCGGGGACAAGAACATCACATAATCCTAAACTCAAACAATGAACCTAAACCTTTGAATGTAAGTGATTCTCTAATCGTGTGAGCGATGATTGAAACCTTAATTATATATTGATTTTATTAAACTTATCCATTGTTTCAGGACATTGAAAAAGCTCAACAAGAAATAGATAATGAATCAGAAGCTACTGAGAAGATCTCGGGTACCATATCCACCGTCCGACCGCATTCAAGAAGTTCGAGTACGAGCAGTTCATCTTCATCCTTAAGTAGAAGCAGTACTTCATCATCTTCAAGTCGTTCTTTTACAAATGAATTTGAAAATACAGCTATCCCGGGCCCTAGTACTAGCAATTTGAGACCTCAAACAGGTAACCAACGTTCATACGCTCAATCACCAATCAACCCGAATGAAAGTAAAAGCTGGTCCTATATACATACCTGTTCAATTTGCTACCTTGATTAAAAGCGCTCGGAAATCCGGAAAGCTTTTCATAGTCAAAGAACTTAGTTACGAATTCTTCTTAGATGTCAAAAAACTTCAAGAACAATGGGCATACAATTTCAAGGAAAACATAAACAAATCATCAACATTGTGGAATGACCTTAAAACAATCAAATTTATCAAAGAGGAGCTGTTTCACTTTTATTATAAAACATCATACTCTGATGAGACGTTTTCTCTGATTAATATGAGAAATAAACGTAAAAAAATGTAAGGCTACAGTGAAATTGTAATCGATCAGTTGTATGATCATCCACTTGAGTTAAAAGAAAATAAAAAAAGAGATCTCAAAGATTTGGTTAGAAAAAATTTAATCCCTTGCATTTACGCCAGTTTTTTTAATTCTTTGTAAATAAGCAAACTTACAAAAAATATATTTTATAGTAGGTACGTGGGTACATGTAATAACAAAATCCAATGATTTAGTGATTATTAAAGGCTTCGAACTGAATTAGTGGAGTAAGCACAATGTTCCTATTTGATTATAAAACTGAATCGTAAATGAAAGACTGATAGTTATGTTTAATTTTATGCTATTGTTGATTTGGCTAAAATACTTCATTATTTTTGTTACAGTTTTTTTTTGTTCTTTCCTCCTATTTTAGAATTACTTTGTCTAAACCAGTGAAAAAATACTCACCGTGTTGTTTGATACCAATTTTTATACTACTTTGATGTATTATTTTGTTTGGCGTGTTAGTTACAGGTTCTTATTATGTCGATTTAATAAATGGCATTTAACTATTTTTTACTGTTTTATTGTCCTTGTTAGGGAAAAAGCGCTATATCATAAGAAAGAAACTGACACATTTTGGAATTGGAACATAATTTTTGTAGTACTACGAGAAATAAAAAGACCTTTACCACAAAAAGTCAGTACGAATTACAATATTTCTAATACAAAAGCGACCTATAATTTTCAGTTTTTTTGTGAAGTTATTTTATGTAGAAAAATAATATCTTTTTTTTGTGTTTGTAAGTATATATAAAGCGATAAAACCAAATAATGTAATACAATTGAAATTCATAACTTTCGTTTTCATATTAAGAAGTTATTGTAGAATGAATAGACAATGTTCTATCCGCCGAACACATTTTCCAATATTCCCAAAAATCCTAAATTTCGACTTGAGTCACTTTCATTCTCAGCGTGCGATATGTCCGCTTGTTATTCTTGTCTGGCATCCGAGATATTTTATGCTATGAAGTATTACATAGAATAGAACTTCAATATTCAAACGATCTAATTTGCGAATTCGAAAGAGAATTTCAATTGGCTTCGTTGAATGTACTGCAGCTACAAATAATTGAATTTATTGTTTTCAATAATAAACGGTATATGAGACAATACATATTCCCCTTCTTGCAAATAAAATCCATAGCAACCGCAGGTGTGAGCAGTTAAGGCAGGGGCTGTTCTTCGACCGGGCAA
This sequence comes from Dasypolia templi, assembly GCA_963555695.1. Lineage (NCBI taxonomy): Eukaryota > Metazoa > Arthropoda > Insecta > Lepidoptera > Noctuidae > Dasypolia > Dasypolia templi. The sequence continues at coordinate 15,702,179 of OY743140.1, forward strand.
GCAATTTAGCCTCCACTTGAAGGCAATTTCCTTTCCATAAATTTGATACTGGCGTTATCACCACGCTTCGCTTGCTTTACATTCTAATTTGAGAACGGGGAAGTGCTATCATGTTCACCATTTGGCATCCATCGTTATTAAAACAGGTATTTGAACAAATACGAGACAGAACGTTATTAAAAGAATTTTGATGTACGATGGTCTACTTTAATCAATGGAATTCCTAAGTACAGTTTGAATACAGTTACCCCCTACCGGAGTCGGTTGAACAGTTTACCGTAGATCTCAATCCTACCCACAAAATTCTAAAGTAAAAGTGAAATCTATTCAGCCTTTAAATCCGCTGCAAAAAATCCTAGACCAAAACATAATTGCATTTCTCAAAAATACCCTCTTTTTTTTAAAGTCCCGTCTTTCTGCCGCATGCCGGCGGGCGCCATTTACCTGGCTTGTGGCTTGCATTCATCTGCTTCCTGTTATTCGAATCTCGGCACTCAACGTAGCGGCAAAAACTCAGGTACAGAACAAACACTATTAAAAGCATTGTTCACTCATTCACAACAATTTTTCGGTAAATAACTTAGCTACATTACACTTCGCCTGTTTTCTGAGACCTCTATTCTTTGCTGGTGTAGTGTCGTGATAAACCATATATTGGACTTTTTCGTAGAACCGTACTAATATTGAAAGTGGATCCTACTGATTCAGGTGTACGTTACGTTATCTACAGTTTTGATTATTGAATATACTTCACTGATCAATTCGCTTGTGCAATGCTCAGTTAAGCTCGATTTAATTTCGATTTAACAAAGTTATGTTATGAGCTCGTTCAGAATTTAATACGCCTACAATCGAGTGCTATGCAAATATTACAATCTTGACTAGGGCTGCCAGATGTTCTGGAAAAGTTAATACATTTTCTTGTTTAAAAGATCCTGACAATTTCAAATTTCTCAATCCATCTTGCTTTTGGAACAATTTCGTCGAAAGCCGATAAATTTTCCGAAAGCTTTTTCCAATATCATTTATTTGTACAGTAACTACTTACAGCAACGAAAACAAATGCGTAATTGAGTACGAAATATATCAGGTGGATCCCTGGCTTGACAGCGATCGAAGACAGAGCATTCGATGTCTTCATGTAGGCAGTTACGTAGGCGTAGATACGGGGGCTCACACGACTATCTCCAAAACATTCAGTATGCATAATTAAACCACATTATCTGAACAATGAACCTACATAATTTGGCTTATTCAAACCCATCTACATAATTAGATTCGTGCCAAAAACGAAACGAACTATTAGAGCAATTGCAGGATCTAGATTTTTATCGGCCGTTATAGCAAAGTTGGTAATGTGGCTCAGTCCTAAAGAGATTCAATTACTTATCGTATGTAGTCTGCTGGCACGCATTCACACTGTATTTGTAACTAGGTCCTATATTTTGAAAAGTAACAAAGCATGAAAAGTTCAAACAGTAAAAAAGCAGAACCCTACACAAATCCGGAGAGGCTTGTTTTTATACACCAATTTTAGTTTTGCAAACTTCTGAGCCTCATATCCTCGCATGTCATAAGCATGTTACAGCACGTGTTCCGAGTAAACGCATCTGCTCATGTCGATATGCGGATACAAAATTTCAATTGGCTACATGGATTTTCACGAAATTCGCATCATGCTACTGTGAGCTCTGTAACTCTCTAAATACAGTATAAATTACATACACGTGTGTTAATATTAAATAAGGTTATGAAAACGTGAATGTGGAGAAATTGTGTAGAGTTCTCGTTGTTCACGACATGCCGCTGGCTCAGCTGGCTGGGTGTCAATAGGCAGTTTCCCCTACTGGAGGACGTCTCAGCGGAAGATCTTTTGAAAAGGTCGAAGGTGATTGACGTGAATTGAACAAGATGGTTGAAATGGCCGGTAAATTGGAACCTCGTATAGATGAGTTTTACGGTGACGTTCATGTTTTATTTACGGTGTCAAGTCACCCTACATTTCTATGCCATTCGGTACGGTATCGACAGAAAAAAGATTTCGTGACCAAGTTGCCATGATAGTTCCAACTAGAAACGAAGATTGAAGCCCTGATCGCGGGTTGCTGACTAAAACTTGTGAAGCCCTGATCGCGGGTTGCTGACTAAAACTTGTGATTTTTATTTTTGTTGCTGCTGACTTGATAAAACCAATTTTGTCAAACACGGCGAATTCTGGTAACAATTATAGGAAGTGTTAGGGTGGACGCACAAGAATCATCAAGGTACCTTTAAATTACACATCCTTGACCTAAAATTAAAACTACATAGTTTCACATACATTGCGAAACTGGTAAGTTCCGTTCAATTTTGAACATGTAAGGCCAATTGTATGCTACCTAGCTGCACTGGCATGGAACATTCATCAAAGCAACCAATAATCAAGTAGCTATATGCAAAGTAGTATGTGCTTCAAGGTATTATGTGATAGCTACGAAAATTTGCTTGTTGGTTAAGATTATATATACCTATAGTGAAATTGGCGGTGGCGTTAACGGAAACGAACTAGATAGAACTCTTTCAAGACCATGAGCACTTATGAATTGAGGACAAGCAATGGACATTGTAAGAGATGCCTCACGATCGTGAGTTAATATATGGGTGGCCGGTACAATCCACTAATCCACGAAATTGCTGGATTGTAAGTCTGGAAGAATAGCAGTCTCTTTTTTGCAAATGAAGGCAGGCAAATGCGATGTCCATATTGAAAGCAAACAGTTAAGAAACGAAAACAAATGACAACGTGTTGGGGCACCAATAAACCAATGTTGGACTTATTTGACCACCATCATTTTCTAGTTGGCCCAGCAAACCTCAACAGATATATTGCTGCCTTGCAAGTGGCAAAGCATTTAAAAAATGCACTAGCTCTGGTCAAAAGCTCGTGTCGCTGCTGGAAACAGTAGCATTACCAGGTATAGATAGATATTATACGAATTCCGGCCCACAATGAGGTCGGCCCACGCAAATGACGCGAAATGGGACATCCTTCGTTCTAGTTGCATGAGCTGCATTATTGTTTCGCAAGCTTGCGTACTAGAGCATTAATTTTATTAATTTGTTTACACAATGATCGGTACAGCACTAGCGGCACCTTGAATTATTTTCCAATTAAAACGTGATTAACGAGGCGCTAACGAATATAATTTTATTTGGATTTTAACCTAGAAAATACTCAAGAGTTTTGTATTTTTTTTTCTATTTTTATCTGATCCTAACTATGAAATTATGTACATCGTTATTTTTCATGCGTGCATATTTCATACTGCTGCTTAAACATGAATAAATAACGTTTATGCATGTAAAAGAGAATGCTGCACATAGCTTATTTAAATGTAAGCGTCGAATGAAATATTTATAGTTAAAACTATTCGTACATGCACGTTGCCAGGTACGGCATTAGGGAAATATAACAAATTATACGGCCCACGGCATAATAATATACAACCTGTTTTTTTTTTAAATCCTATGACTCTAGGGTATGATTGAGACCCTATCAAAGAATCAACTGGCATATGAATTATGTTTCAATCATCCTTTATTTTTTTATTTTTCATACAAAATAATTCGACAAAGTCACGATCATTAATGTAAAACACCCATAAGTGACATATGACAACGTCTCAATTTCTTAGCTTTAAAAATGAATGAATGGTTTGATTAAAAAACAAATAACTGGTATTTTTCAATGAAACTTAGATACCTACACACATATTATGATTGATGATATCTCCGAAACTATGCATTTTTGGAGCACCTATTCCAGGAGTTTTAGTATTATTTTTACCAACAGAATATAACCCTACAGTTATGGGATATAAAAAACAGGTTGTGTAAAACGCATTAGCAATGTACGTTTTCCCCAAACAAAAAAAGTGACCAAACTGGGGGAATAATTAATTATCACTCGTCATGGGGAAACTAAAATGTTGTGGGTATAAAACGGAGTAGCAGGCTGAGTCATGGAGATAACAAGATAATTCACAAAAATGCATATTAAAAAATAAATAATTTAACTTCTTATCTTAAAGAGAAGAGAATCATAGTCGCGGGTTAATCTGCGAGGTAATTGCGTTACACACTAATAATAGGAATGGCTTTCATTTTGTCAGTACTTACAACATGAATTACTTTATTTACGTTGTTGAAAAGACAATTTGACAAAGAAAATGGATTAGTAATATCCTTCAAAATGATTCACATTCTGACTAGTAGTGTGTTAAGCAATTATGGTGCTGACGGCTGCATTGACGTTTTCTGTGACTAAACCTTTCTTTTACCTTCCCATTTAATGCAAAGTAAATTCTTTACGTACAATTTAACAATCGGAAAACCAGAATTTTGATCTCCCATATTTCGGGCATTGAAAAATAAAATTTTGTAACGCCTGCGAAAGATGTCGCTACTAAAGTGCCAGCCAGCCAACCGCCATGACGTGACCTCCTACCACGACAGCTAAGTGAGGAGGTTGACCGTCGCCGCCTAGCAAGCCAGCCAGTCATTATTATAAAAACAGAGTGCGCCTGTATACGAGTGACATTAATATACTAGAATTCAAGGAATTATAAGTGATTGCGTTTCTGTTTATTTTTATTATTTCCAAGCCTACGAGAGTGTTATAATTCAGAAGTGTGACCCACGCCATGTGAAGAAACAAAATCTTTCTATTTGCAAGACAAACTGCGGGGTCAGGCCTGAAAATGGTATAACCGTCTCGAAGAATACGATTTTTCGTGGGAACAGTGGAAGCAAATGCTGCTACGCGCCTTCCCGAAGCACCGGGATTATGCAGGTATTTTAGAAGAGATGCTCAATCGAAGAAAGTTGAACTCTGAAAGCATGACTTAGTACTATCAAGAAAAGGTTGCAATGTGCTTTAGATGCAAGCTTTCGGATAGTGCAACCATCTCCTGTATAATACGCGGTTTACCTGTCGGACTGCAGTCGAATGCAAGAGCCTTTCAGTGCGAACGTCTTGATGAACTCTACGAAGGATTTCTCTGCGCTCTCGATGACTACCGCCCGCATTCATATGATCAACGTGCAGCTCAAAAGGATATGGGGCGACCTACTGAGAAAAAGTCAGGACCTGTCAACCCAGACATTGTTCCGTGTCCTCGCTGTAAGAAAACGGGACAATAGTAGGTGACTGTCCCCAACCAGAGCAGCGCAACTGCTTCAAATGCGGTATACAAGGTCATATCGCCACGAGATGTCCTTCCAATTCAAAAACCAGTGAAGCTAGTACTGTCAGAGATATTAAAATGCTGCTAAAATATAGTGATATTTATAAAAACTGCAAAAGTAAATGATGCTTTCGTGAAGTCTTACATTGACACCGGCAGCCAGGTGAATGCACTGACTAATCAAGTTGCAAAACTGCTGGAGTTAGAGGTCACAACAACAACCATCGCGTTCAAAGGATTCTCCGGTGCGCTGGTTACTAGCCATGGTGAAGTGAACTTCCGCCTTGAAATCGACGGGTTGGACGTAAGCTGCAAAGCTCACTTGACTCATATTGACATGAACGGCATAAACCTCCTAATTGGGCAGCCAGTGATAAATAGTGACGGAGTCTCTCTAGTTGTACAAAATGGAACAGTTGTGTTACAAAAAGCCTCAGGTTTTCTATTTGAAGTAGACGAAGAATCCAGTCGTTTCGCAATCAAGACCATTTCAGATGAATGCATGCATCCGGGAATATCGATTATCAAGGTTGTCATAACCGGAAACCCAGAAGGAAATAACGTGGTGACTCCAGTAAGCCACTATGAGTTCCAAGACGTCTCATACTCGATACCTGCAACTGTGCTTAGCGGAAGCACTGGCTACCTGAAGATCATCAACACTGGAGGAAAGGATGTTAACTGGAAGGAAGGGACCATTCTGCTACGTGCTGAAAGCTGCATTCAGGTCAGTGCCACTGCCATTAATTGCCTATTGCCTGACGAAAATTGCCATTTATCTGCCAAAAATATACTCTGTACCAATATAGCTTCATATAGTAATAGTGCCATAGGGGGGACGGATTAAGATAAAATCAACATAGGACCCATAGGAACAGTAGAGCACAAATGGTGTCGGGGCGTAACGCTACGCCGCCGTAGTATTAAACATACCCACAGTCGCCGATTCGAACACCAGTAAAGGTTACTACAAAAACAAAACGATGACAGTTTGCGCCCTGTTACTGTTAGTTGTGTACCATAGTTATGAACTCGAAACTTTTGTATTAGTAGAATCTTTACGTAGGTTTCGGATTTACATATTAGGTAAACCGGTACGGGTAGTGACAGACTGTACCGCCGTTCGCGACAAATTAACAAAACACGATCTCATTCCGCGTATTGCTCGGTGATGGTTACTAATTCAGGACTACGACATATCTATAGATTATAGGCCCGGTGAGCGTATGCAGCACATAGATGCATTAAGTAGAAATCCTGTAAAAACGTTTGATGTAGACCGTTTAGATGTAATGGATGGGTTTGCTACCGTACAAAACGGGGATGAAAAATTAAATCACATCATAGATTTTCTAAAGGGCTGTTGCAAGGATAGTGAAATAGTAAATACTTACGCGTGGATTAAAGAGAGACTTTATCGTAAAACCCTGATCGGCAACCGCTCAGTTGTTCCGGGATTAGCTAGGTGGAAAATATTACAAAAACACCACGACGACATAGGCCATGTAGGTATAAAGAGATGTACTGAGGCTATTAAGAATATTTTCTGGTTTACCAAAATGTCGCGCTTCATAAAAAGTATGTAACATCATGTCTGCATTGTGCTTACGGAAAAGGTGAATATGGTAAGAGGGAAGCTCGTACTGTTAACTCTGTGGAAACCATTCGACTTTAAAAAAAGATATTTAGTTTATTTGGGTACCCTGTACGAGTGGTTTCTGATCATGGAAAAGCCTTCAAGAGCAGGTATTTTAAGAGATTTGCCACTGAAAAACAATTTAGACATATATTAAACGCTATAGCATGTCCTAGAGCAAACGGTCAGGTCGAACGCACCAACCGTACCATAATGGATGCTTTACGGACCTCTGAACCCAATGACGCTTCTCACAATTGGGACAACAGCTTACGTGACATCATTTGGGGTATTAATAATATGGTTAGTGCAACCACAGGATATAATCCGTACGATCTCATGTTTGCTCAAACAGGTAGGCCCGTATGTGATGTTTCCATACCCAATCAGGGATCAGAACCTGTACAATCTGCGTTCTTAAGCTAGTAAACGTATTCAGGTAGCTAGTACCAGAATGAAGCGAAATTACGATTAGAAACGTAAAGATAGCACTATTTCTAAAAGAGGTGACTATATATTGTGGCGACAAGCACCTACCAACAGCGTTGGCAAAGTAAACTCTCAAGGATAGATGACGTATATTCAGGCCCCTATGTAGTGATTAAAGTTTTAGGTAAAGATCGGTATAGGATTAGAAGTATTAAGGGACTTAGAGGATATAAACAGTTTACCGGTCTAGTATCGGCCGACGCTATTCGCCCATATAAAAGTGTAGCACCCATGTCCGATAGTGCAAGTAGTACTGACGAGCAGCTAGAAACAGAAGATCTAATAGATCTGCTTGAGAGTTAATCTGCGCCCAGCGGTTCCTTTCTCCCATATTATTGTTGATAGTATGACTAATTGCGCTTTGTGTTCCCATTGCGGGAGCAATGCTTACAGGATGGCCGAATGTAACGCCTGCGAAAGATGTCGCTACTAAAGTGCCAGCCAGCCAACCGCCATGACGTGACCTCCTACCACGACAGCTAAGTGAGGAGGTTGACCGTCGCCGCCTAGCAAGCCAGCCAGCCAGCCAGCCAGCCAGCCAGTCATTATTATAAAAACAGAGTGCGCCTGTATACGAGTGACATTAATATTCTAGAATTCAAGGAATTATAAGTGATTGCGTTTCTGTTTATTTTTATTATTTCCAAGCCTACGAGAGTGTTATAATTTATTCGTTTTTTCCTGCGCAGGATGGCGTAGGGGGAATTCCGATGCGTCTGGCATTTTTTTAATATTATTACCGAATCGCATAACTTTTGAGGAAAGCCACAGAGTACAGCTCGGGGCAAATTCTTTTAATGTTTCTTTTGCTACAGCACCAAATGAAGTGGCTTTGACGAAGAAGACGAAGGTCTTAAAAACGAAAATCTGGTGGAGTTGAATTTTGACGAAATAATTTGAATACATTATTTCATTCATTTCGGAAATCAAGGTAAGTCAATTACTGCGACAATACTATTTGATACGCCACCCACACACTGCACACACATTTTCTCAAGTCTATGCAATTTGCGTCTAGTTGTAAGTCGTGTTCACATCATTGTTTTCTACTGCATGACCTTAGATACTGACAGTCACTGCGTAAATTGCCGAAGACTGTCCTGTCCATTCAGTAGAAAAACATACGGTGGCTATACAATACAACAAAACAAATATCTTAAACAAAATAAAATTATTACTACATACAATGATTCCTAAATAATGAGTAGCTGATTGTTTGCCATTGTCCACATATTCGCACATGTTTTCGACAGGCCATCCCAATTCTCGGCGCCATTGTCCTACGAACAAAGGCCATATTCCGAGATGGCTGGCGGCAAGTACAATCATACCCACGTCCTTACTTGTGGTCTTTAATAAAAATGGAATGGCTTGATGGACGCCGGCGCGTTTCTACAGATGACCCAATTTGGAGCCTCCCCAAATTACAAAAAAGTGCGCCTTTTAAGAACCCACTGCTGCGTGTCAAGCCGTGAAAGTACTTTGATTGCGTTTAAGTTCCGGTATACCCCGTGTAATACTGTGAACGGTACGTCGCTCAATAAATTGTTGCGGCGACGCCGACGACGGACGGTTCCAACGCTTTCAAGTATGTTTGCTCTAAAATCCTGAACAGCGATACATTCTAATAAATTAACCAAATCTTGTTATTTACTAACAGCTTACTAGCTAACGTTAAACTAATATATTTCTTTCCGACTTTACCAAATAACAGTCCTGAGAATTGGAAAGTAGGAGACCAAAATAAATGGACAAAGAGGAATGCCCATTTTTCACCTGACTATGTATAGAAATGAAATAAATCTTAAAAAACAGCTAATTAAATTTTATATTAATTACGCTTATCACAATGTTAAAAGAAACGCAGGATTTTTTTTAAATTTTGTTTTTTGTTATGCTTATTCTACTTTAAGGGTAAACATATTCCCATGTTTTGAACGCATCTCAACAACCATTTTTTACAACGTTCCATTTTACACACTGCTACTTGACTTTATTCAACTCTGTTTCTGAGTTTCACACATTATTTTACGTTTTATTTACTCAGTAAGTGTTTCTTTTTTATTGTCAATGTATAATACAGATTATTTAAAAATAAATGAGTAATTAAATTAATGAATCATGCAATATTTAATTGAGTTAGGACGATTGAAACGTATTTTTTGACGTTTGACATTTAATGAGACAATTATCGAGAGTCTAAGCAGTGACATATGGGCAGCTGGTTTTAAGGAATTCACAAAGTAAAAAAGACGTTTTAGAACATAGATATGTATTATTAAGTAAGTATTACTATTTTAGACTAAACTTCGAGTGTTAAATAATTCGTTCTAGCACATTTATTTCTTTATAACGGCAAATCCTAACCTAAAAAGTAACATTAATATTTTTGGACTTCGTAGCGTTTCAATTGTGAAAATGTCCATAGGACATTATTTTCTAATCTTACAGGTAGTGTTTCTACTATACCTTATAACTATACATAAACTTTTATTATCAGGTTTTGAAATGTATGGGATGTGGGCATTGTTCTTTAATAAAATATGCTGAGAGGACTAAGACTATGTAGAATTGAAACTTCATTCAGACTGGGAAAGGTAGAAAGTGGGCCAGAAAATCGTCATGATCGATAACATTGTAACACCACGTGATACCGCAACTACCGGCAAGTAATACAGTTTTTCTATATACGCGCTTCCGAAGTGTCTTTTAAATATCTAATAGTTTGTTAGATTACAATCGCTAGTATAATAGTACCTACGTGCCTATTGTATTTGAATCCAATGTGTCAATATTTTGTTAATTGTTCACTAATGATTCACTATTCAATCGAAACCGTCTGCAAGGTAGATAGGAAGTTAATACAAAGGACTGTGTGGATGTATTTATTTTTGATGGAAAGTAATAATAGTGCATTAATAAATAAGTGAAGTCGATTAGAGAAGTGTATTCAAGTGTCAAGCGGTTTTACAACCGACCCACAAGGAGGTCAAATGCACAAGCATAACGGGACTTTAATAATAGTCTTCGTGTGGTGAATGAATTATGGACTGTTCCGTTTTTCACGCTATGTCGTCCTGACAAAATTACCGTCTTTAGAACCGATATGAATTAAAAAATTTGCCATTTCATACAATTGTCCCTTTTAAAGGCTTCATGGAAGCGAATTATGGATTCGAAATTTTATGATCACAATAAAAAATATCGATAATGCGTTTCCTAAAAACTGGTATCAGCGTGTGAAATTTTAAGGAATAACAATTTTGACCTTTACAATACCATATCATTAACATTGTGATTCATTCAAAACATGTTTTCTTGACATTAAATAACAGTATGTTAATAGATACTTATATTTTAAAAAAAAAGTCACATCATGATTATACACAAGAAGCCTTGTGTATTTGAATAGAAAACAATTTAGTAGTTGATGTAAATCAATGAGCAATTTCAATCCAAGTTTCAATCAACGAATATTTCAATTGACCTACTAAACTAATCAGACTAGTGTTTATTACGAAGCCAATAGAAAGGCATTTCTTTTTTCCAGTCTTTACCTAGTGACCCAGAAGACGACGAAAACAAAGAAACAATTTGCACGGCCATGTTATTAAAGGCAAGGAACTGTGATAACGAGACAAAATGAAAACGTTGTTGATTAGAAAAATCTTTTATTTACACCTCTTCAGCGCTTTCAATTGTTTCTTTTATCCAATTGCCAATGTGGTTCCTCTTCACAATCATCGTTGCACGATTTACGCGGTGCGTTAGCAATTTCATGATTTCTATCTTGAAATACACTAAGAAATTATTTGATGCCAGGTCAAGCACTTACTGCGATGTATTTCTGACATCCATCACCCCTATCTCATACCTAAGAGAACAGGCCCTAATGTGATTTTGTCTGCGATAAGATTCAGCTAGACATGCCATATAATATTCAACAAGATAATGACACCTACGTACGTAGGTAGCAAGTATACAAGGGTTTAAGAATGGGTCCACCCTATTCATGTCATTTCTAACAATATCAATTACGAATATGATCTAGGAGACCATGTTCAGTCATATCAACAGCATCCTTCGTCTAGACGTAGAGGAGATAATGAGCGTTGAACGGCGCGTCTCATCCCAAGGGCCGATGAACTGTCTCGCCAGTACCCCCTACGGAACCCTTACCCACCGGGCGTCCCCTGCCCATTGAGGCATCTAGCTGAATAATCTGCGAAATATTGAAGTTCACATTGTCTGCGGATCAGATACAAACGTTACAAATATTAATTGTATTAATTTCCACGTGTATATTTGTAGGGTTTGATACTGTTGAGATCTCTTTGTACTTTTCGAAATGTGTTAAGTAAGATATAGGCTGTTTTCGAAATGATAATTGATCTCTCAAAAATAGCATAATAACATTTTCTTAAAACCATTTCAAAGCAAATTAAATTGACACAACATATCTGTGTTATTAATTAAATAATAAAAGTTTTACTCAAACAAATGGAAATTAAATATTAATGTACATATTTAATTGTAAATTTAAAAAAATGCTGAACGCCTGAAACAAGCATATTACTAAAACTTTTTTGGTATAGGACATTTATTGTTCAAACAACACAGCTTGTTTACACACCCTGGCGACTTTGATGGTAATTTAAAAAGTTTCCAATTATAAAGCTGTATTATAAATAGTCTGTTGTAAACGTTTCGGGAGCTTTCTGGGGTGAAACACTGAAACACAAAAGATAAAAGGGAAACTTAGAGTGAAAGCACTTTGTTATAAAGAAACTTCAGTTCATCGAACAATATCGAAACAACCTTCTAACTTCCAATGAGTGAAGAATTGCTTTAATTTTAGTCTGGCTGAGAGTAAGTTGTGCCGTTTCCTGCGAATAGTAGGACAGCATTAGACTTGAGGTATAATGGAAAAAGTTTTACCTACAGCAAGTGTGACGCAGACGTTGATAAGCATGATCTCGAGGCCGGCACAGCTAAATTGCAGTTCCACCTTATTTGATTTGCTTTGTAATTTTAAAGCCCCTTTGATTACTTTGAACATGAGAAACGAAACGTGGTTTCTGCCGTGTGAAATATGGAAAATCATCAATCAATCAATTTCAGCGCACAGATATTATTGCAGCCGTATAAGCTATCCAAAAGGAATACTTTCACCAGTAAAAGCGGGATGTTTCCTGGACAGGGGCCAAGGCTGCACTCTCAACGATAACGACCGAGATTTCCAGTGGCTATTTTGCACTGTGATTAAGGTTTATTAAATAATCTGGTTTCGCTGAAGATAATATCCAATGCAAACTTTTATAATCAATGCAATAATAGTACAACAATTAATTAGTACATAGTAGTCCATTGTTGGAGTCCCTTGAAAGCCAAAACTTTGACAAAAGACATTGATTGATTATTGACAGTAATACAGTTAAATACTTATGATAATAGAGACTTGCGTGACATAATCTAGAGTAAATTCATGAGAACTAAAACCAGTTCTCTTCGTGATCTTGAAGGTTGCACGAAGAGCGAGTGAAAGTAAGTTAACCGGGGCGGGGTGAACACGAAGCAAATATACTTTTGCTATATAAAAGAGACGGTGAACGACCGTTAGACGAATAACCCAACCTCAACATGATTTTCCGTAATAAACCCTAACATTATCTACGGACATAATTCAACCAGAATGTACAATGTACGTATGACTGAAAGGAAGGAACTAACCTGAAAGAAAAACTTTTCCATCTAATATGCTCTGATCTCCAAGATCGCAATTTAGTTCGGATTTACTACGAAAATGCAAATGAGCACATTCGTTGTAAGTTGTAAAGCAACCGGTTTAGAGACCTCGAAAATTAAAAAAAAACATTTCTGTTTGCTGAAGAACAAGTTCATTCTTGGGGGGAGCTGTCTGCTGTCACGTAGCGCTCAGAATTTATAATGACTGCTGTACTGTTTGGTTTCTATAAAGGAGAGGTTCCTAGGACTAGTAGAAGGTTCCTGGAAGGAGGTAGCTTACTGCTTGTCTAGATCCTCTAGATATGAGGTCGATTGCAGATCGCGGTTGTCAAGTAACGGTATCGATTGCGGCGGGTGTTGCGCGTCGGTCGGCCCGGCGACGTCCTTGGCCCGACCACGCCGTCTCTTACTCCCACCCCAGGTCTGACGTCACGGCTCACGCCCCACCCTCATTGACATGCGGATCGGGTCGTCCGTGACGTCACGTGTCACCCCGTTAGCGCCACCAAACATGATGCATCACTAAATTTTTATGACTACCGGCGCTGCTAATCACCGAGGACGGCGTTTTGTGCAAATATTTTAGCAATGCCTTTTACCTCGGAGCGAGCCGAGCGGGTACGGCATGGGTCCATCTAACGATATCGAAATTTTAAATTTTTTCAAAGTTTAACTGCTAAATGTTTCACCCTTTTATGAAACGAAATAAATTACATTGTCTGTCGTTAAGAGGATGAAAATTATGATTTTATCATCGCAAGCTAAATTCATAACGTTGGCAACTCATCACTGCACTGGTTCATTTGTTGGTATTCATTTCATTCATGCTCTGCGCTTTTAACAACGTTGTAAACAGAACCAATCAATTTTTATTTAAGTTGAGAGTGTTTTGTAGTTATTTTTGTGTAAAGCATTTAGTTGCACAGTTGGTTAACATTAAGTTATGACGACTTATTTTTTACAGTATTCTTGGCGGAAATAATACACTGTGGAAATGTCTCTTAACGTGTAACGGTATTTCCAATAACATGGTAGATTATGATATATGGCGAATATAAGTGTAGGCATTTAATATTTCCCCAACAGAATCAATCCTGGGGACAAGAAAATGTCTGCTCATTTCATGTAAGTACCTATTAAACTGTTTCTTTTAAATCTTGAATTGTATTATAACAGTATTGAGTCTTTACTAGTGAGTCATTAGGTCATTAAACCTGCATATCTATACTATAATGTGTTGCAGAGTTGTGGCACAAAATCCATCGCAAGATGATTGCCGTCGTGCACCGTTCACCTCGACCATGTTATGAAGGAGCATTAGCATATTTACAAAAACTAGCTAGACCTAGATCTTAGGCCAACGACCTGTAAAACAATAATTTATTGAAAATAGCAGTATAGATGGAACAAAGCCAATGACTGATTAACCATAATTATCAGCAACCCCGGTAGAGATTGTAGGATATGATAACTTTAATGGTGTGACTGTACCCTTGGCATAATGGTGGTAAGTTTTGAAAATTATACAAACAATTGAAAAGATTGTATCTCCATGATTTAAGCAGACACCTTGAGCTTGTACAAATCGGTTAATGCATTCAACAGTGCACTTCAAATAGTGACAAAAGCCTAGACAGCAACCGATTCTGTAGACGCGAAAACTGACTGTAATGGTAACAATTTATTTTTTAACAGTCGTAAACAAGTTTTCATCGATGTATTCTGTTGAAGAAATAATCCTGATGGAATACGACGACGTAGAAAAATATTAATAGAAAAAAACTTGCTACATATCTTATTGAATATGAATGTATTTTTTTTTTCGGAGAATGAAGGATATCATTCATGATGACGGTGTATCTAGGAGTAAACAATGACGCGATATATGCTAATGCTTGGAACACTTCCGATACCCACTGTGTGCCACTCGAAGCAACATAAATATTTATTTGGGTGCTCGTATATGATTTTACGGCAAGTTTGCGATGTGTAAGTGTTGGCAACAATGAAAACGGCGTTCAATCAAATGAACAGGATGTGGAACAGTGCGTCGACCGCGGCGGCAACGAACTTCGACGCTCCATAGAAATTAGCAAGTGCGGCTGCGTCAAGTGCCCACTTGGATTAAAGTACAACAATTTACAACAAACAAACTCGTTAATATTTCAGTGGAGGTGAACGCTTTTAACCAGTTGAAGGCTCAATTGAGCCTTCAAGAAGATCCGCAAAAAAAGGACAAACTATTTAAACGACACTTAATTTTACTGCAGGTAATCTTACTTCTTATATTTACTTAACCGGTGATACTGTTTGGGTTAAATAAATAGGCAGGCCTTAAGTTCGAAGAAGGTAATTGTCCTTTTATAAGTGATCGATGCGATCTACGCATCATAAATTCGTGAGTAAATAACGTTATCATTATCACAGACTATTATTGTAGATTATTTTCACTGGACGGTGTCATGGGCTAAGTGTTTGTAACAAACACGATCTGATAATTTGATTGTGGCTCCGCATGGCTTAGTTCATCAATGACGCTCGTAGGGACCAACGCATTGTTCTCCCGGGGGGCACTAACCCATATGCGCCGATTAGATATGAATATGAGACGCCACGACATGCCGCCGCCGGGTAAACACACTGCCTCATGCGCAACGCAAAACGTAAACAACAAGATTTATAACAACAAACAGACCGACACTTTGCAACTCATTTTATATAAAAAAGTTAGGAGTTGGAAATTTGGGACCCTTCGTGAGTCTGGCCCAATTACAATGTTACAACATTAGACTGTCGGCAGCTCCATTATAGACACAAATGTTTGTTACATATTTTTGGCACAAAACCAACGTTTTTTTTCCCTTTGTATTTAAATCGTGTTTCAATCGAAGCATGCCTCGTGGCAATGCACCGTGCTTCTATTTGCGCATTGCGAAATTTTGAAACAGTTTCCGTACCAAGGGTTGTTATCCATACCGGTGTAGTTTAAATACCCATTGTTTGAGCTCTTGTACCACATTGTTCACATGTTTTGTAGTGCAAACAGACAACGTCTGGTGCCCGATAAGAAGACCCAATGCGAGGGGATCTTGTGATATCATTTCAAAACCATATAGCTGTTTTGTTCCCCCTTGATGTGGCAATGTCTCTTGAACGTGTGAAAATATGTAGGTGTGGTTCCATTCTCCAAGGCAGTAGAAAGTATTTACGACCAAAAATAGCCTGTATTATAAACACGAAGCTTCTCAATTAGTAGTAGATGTTTTGTGCGTACTAGCTCTCATGCTCTCAGCCTTCTCCATTGAGTGCGCCGTTTTCCTCAAGATTATCTTGGAAAAACCAACACTTGGAAACCGGACAAACGTAAAGCCTTTAGTCACGTGTGACAAGACAAGAAGGTATTGAGATCATTTTAATATCAAACTTAAACCAGAACAGCGAAATCATTTGGGTTTTCCCGGTTATATTAATTAGACTGGAAAGGTCAAATGAAAATAGGATAATTTGACAACGCAAAGCGACACTTGGGAAAAAAAAATTTATGCTAGCTTCTGGTTAGTTCAAATTCTTACCAAATCGCATCAGATGCAATTGAACGAACTTGTTTTCTTGTTTTCTTCTGAAATATCAACGTTACAAACTAATTCTTCAAATTTATACTGATTCGTTTCTGTATGACTTCGGGAAATTCCGTGCCGGGGTCTGTTTCTATCCGAAAGTGGATTCATGGGTTAAATGAGTCCAAGTTTTTTTAAACTTTTATCTATTCCAAACTTACCTGGAACATATCCGTATCTGGGTCTTCCGTGTATTCGACGATGACCGCCTGACTGCGGCTGAGTGTGTACGATATTGAGTGTTGACTGGCATCGAGGATTGCCTTACTGCTGTGCGGCGTCTTGACCACATAGTGTTTTGAGCGCCTCACACCGTTTGCCGAAGGTCGTCGGTACAGCACGAACTTGCTGCGGCGACGACCTCGCTCTCCTGCTGGCAGGTATCCGTTGTAACTGGAATAACAATACTTTTATAACTTCTGTACTTCTAATATAAAGGAAAAAAACAAAAGTGTTGAGTTTAGGTAACATCTGGGAGAAGTTGAATCGAGTTATTTTCTTATTAGAAAAACACCAGAACATTTTAATTTCGTTGGCCCAAACATTTTGAAAGACTAACTGTTTTCAGACTGCCAAAAATACCATTTCGGCAAAAAAAATGTCGTCAAGATTTTATTCATCAAAATATAATGTATTTCGCCGTGACATTGAAACGGCGGCCTCCAAATTGAAACTATGTGAGAAGATTCTGAAAGGAAAATTTCACGGTATCGGTCCTTATGTCAGTGCTAGCTCTCAACGCTTACAATTAATTACAACATTATGCGCTCATTGTGGGGCATTAATCGTAGATGGGAAAGGTTAAACTTCCGTGAGAATTTAAATCGAACAATCGACACGTACTTTGTATCTTTAGGTGTATAGTTCTGTGGGAACTAAACAGCAAAGTAAATAAGTATTCAAATCAATTTGCGGATTCTAGAAGAATGTGTTTGATTTAAAAACTAAATTGTTTGTTGGCAATAATTATTTTTCATTGCTTTTCTTATGAGTTCCCGACGAAACCCAATGTCTTGTTCACGTCATACGAAGACGAGGATGACGTCAAAATTTGCGTTAAAAAGCATAAACATATGTTGCATGCGTCAGTAATTCAATTCCAGTAGTTCACAGAGGTGTAGTATTTTTATGAAACAGCAAGAAACAGACAATGTTGACAGCTCGAGGCATGGGAAGCTGCACAAGTGCAAACCTTTTGTGTTCTCTTATATAAGTCGGCGTAACACACTATCTGACATAAGATGTTTTTGTTAAAAAGTTTATTCTCGCGAATTCCCATCAGATAAAACACCATTTCCGCACGCCGAGCGAGTTATTTTCACCTTAGAACAAATACTCATTTATTATTCTGTTGGATTTTACTGAACAAAATTATTTGGCTGTTGGCTGTTGACTTTATGTACTGGTGGGATATACCCACTGGTATATCCCACCAGTACATAAAGTACATTATAATACATTTCAAATACATCATTACGCAAAGAATGTGCCTAATCAAAATCATCTTCAATACATCATTGGTAAAATCGGCTCCTTATAAAAGACCAAAATAAAATATTCAAGAAAGGCATATCGAAGGAAATCTCGGAATCCGAGTCTTTTAACCTTGACGTTCAAAATAGAGCCAATCAAAACTTCTCCGACCTTTGGTTTCACCCCGGGCTGCCATTGTAAAGGAAAACCCAACTCGTATTCAATATAATTAACCACATTAACTCCAATAAAGGTCCTCGGGTCTATGATTTGTGGTTGCTTGGTGACCGAATATAGAATAGACTAGGCGGTACAGATTGGTACAAATATAGTTATTATATTAATGCGTACAATAAAAACAAGAAATAGCTAAAGAAAAATCAACGGATTATGTCCGAGCAATAAAACGGTTAAATTTAGTAAAAGGACCATTGTTTCCGTTAGCAACATTGGCCTACCATAAATCTGTACGATAATTCCTAAACGAACGTGAATAGGTTGGACGGTATGGTGTCTTATTATTTATAAACGAAACATGTAGAAAAGCTGGTAATTCACATGTTTAAATAGAATTGTTTTCTTTTACATCGGTAGGGCCTCGCACGTCGTTGGAAAATCCTATTAGGAAATAAATCGATCATGACGGACACATGAGTCCCGGGCACCCCCAGTAGGCAAACGATTGCATTACTTAAAGAAAAAATAGGGATAGCATTTCAGTGAAATGGAATTAGTGCGGTTGCACGCTTGCATAGTTACGTGACTCGCAACTTGGGGCGAGATAGATGAGTATTGAATAATATATCTTAATTTAAACAAAGTTTGTTGTAGCTCAGAATAGACGTCTTCATAATATAAACATAGTATACGTTAGTGCTGCAGATCAGCGTTATGTAAGTACTGATGTATTGTATGTGGTACGCGTGGAGTTTACTTTCAGAAAAAGGTTTGACAGAAAACAATTACGTATTTAGTTCTGAATGAGGGACCAAACGAACGATGCAAGAAAGAAAGTCATTACACGATTATAAACCATACACATGCATATACTCACGTCTTCTTCCCATGGGGTAGGCAGAAACAACAGAACGCCACCTGATCCTTACACAATTCTTTAACCTTTTGCTTCGTTTTCGTTCATACATCTGGTCATACCATACACGCACGCCGGTTGCGAGTACAACGCACCTGGCCTTTCTAAAGAACATCACCAATAAGTTCACTCATACCAACAACATCACCATATGTCCTCCTAGGGCACCTTGTAAATATCATTGTTAGTCGCTATCCTCTCAACATTACCATAGCATCTAAGCATACTCTTATCAATATAAATAAATCAAACTACGTTTTTGTATTATTTATAAACCATAACACGATAAAAAAAGCAATATGTACTTGAGTATATATAGCATAAATGTTATGGGAAAGGACATATTTTAGATCAACGACGGATAAAATCAGCATAGATTCGGAAAGTTACGACTGGCTTGACGGATTACGTCTTATGATGTATCGTTCTCTCTTCCCTACCCTGGATAACAACCCGAGTTATGAAAATTTTATTACAAGGAATCCGTGGGATATTAAAAACCCGCAAGGGGAATGATATATTGTATTTGCTTCATTTCATTCGATTGAAATTGCTATTTTCTTGAAGGGAGATTTCGAGTAGGATGATATTGATTTCAGTCAGTGCTTCGGAGTTTTCCTGTCCTTAAAAGCTAAATTGCTGTACTAAGCGGGTATTTATTATATTTTGACTTTCATTCTTCAGATATAATAACAACAATGTAGTGATTTTTATCCTACTGGCAACTTCGCACTGGTAAAGAGTAATTACTTAACTTTTTTTTTTGTTTCTGCCTCCGGGTAGGCACTATGCGGGCTCGTCATTATTTTTTCGTGCGTGGCAACAAGCACACCAATCTCCAAAAAGAAAAAAGTTTAATAAAATAAAATGCCCAAACGAAACGCTGACGAAAGAATACAATACTATAGTGCAAAAATAAAAAAAGTTGTACAAGCAAGGCAATGAAAAAAGGCGTACTCGCTTAATAGTGTCCTCTTCATCATCTGATTCCGAGGAAATACATGGTGAGTTTAATTCTTCCATTACAAAGTGAACTAATAAAATTGTAGTTGAGTTACTGGAATTTATTTATGCGTTCAGCGTCTATAAGCTACCCTGGAGGATCAACTGCAGGTTATCACGATGGGTTGGCATGACGCTAAAAAAATATCAGCCTGGAGGTTCAACTGCGGGTTAACACTAAGGATTTGAATCTTCTTAGAACGACCAAAATAGGGTACCACTACGACCCTTGGGGCAAGGATCGCTATATAGATCTACGATTAAACACCTAAATAATCCTATTTTACGAATTTTCTTAACATTTTTTTTTTGTTAACTAGTCTCAAAAAAAAAAATTTTTCAGATAACGGAACGCAAAAACGTTGAGGAACACATTTATGTCGATGTACCACAACCAGATGTGCCATCAACCTCCAAGTCACCCGATCCTTAGCCACTAGCCTCAGAACAAGTAAACACTGAGCCTGAACTCGACCCAGAGCTACTAGAAGCTTTGGGCGATGCTGTTGTCGACATTCCAGTGTACGGCCCGGACATACACTACAAGCTGGCTCAACGTTGGCTACCAATTCTTTAAAAAGGTATTCAAAGCGAAGCCAAAGAAACGCTTCTAAAAGGATATACGATCCCGAACAACTGCAAGCTACTCAAAGCACCTACTTTGAATGTAGAAATATCGGCTGCTGTCACTGATTTAGTAAGAAACAGAGACAAAAAGCTTCAAACCAAACAGGACCAACTCGGCCTGGGCATTTCGGCCATCAACAAGGCAATGACCCTGCTGCTGACCGGTGATGACAAGGTACAAGCTGTAAATTTTTTATCAGACAGCTGCCTGCTGAATACTTACTGATCTCCATTTTACCGAGACGCAAGTAAGAACAAAACTTATGACGCCAGGTTTAGACAAGTCGTTCTTAACCTTAATACAGGATCAAGACAGAGATGAAACCCTCTTCGGAAGTAAATTACCTGATAAAATCAAGGCCTCAAAAGCGATCGAGAAACAAGGACTGCAAATTAAAAAGCACCAATTCCGAAGCCGTCATTCAACATCAATCATTCCGACGTCGAGTGCTTGTTATCAGAACCAGGGAAACTGGTCAGGGCCTCCTCGCTTCCCGTCATCGAGAAGGGGGGGGGGGACATCCTCGTACTGGGCACCAGCACACCAACCTTACCGCCGGGCGCCGCCTGCGCCGCCGACGTCGACGTCAGCGCGAGCGAGTGCGGCCGCGAGCTCCAACAAGCGTGCCCCTACGAGGCAATAACCCAGATACATGCTGATTTCAATTTTATTATGATTGTTGGCGGGGTATTACAAAGAACACAGTTATTCTGAGTTAGAATTCATGGTTGACCCTTTTCGCATAAAGTTGTACAGAGAACTGTTCCCCGAAATTTATTTTCCGTCAAGGAAAAACAGGACATGAAAGAAGCTATTTAGGCGCCATTACGGCACGTAAGCCTAGATTTGATCAATTTATATCTAACATTTTTTTGACACCAAAATCGAATGGTAGCAATAGATTGATACTAAATCTTATACAATTAAATAAGTTTGTTTCAAATGAGCATTTTAAGATGGAAGATCATAGAACTGCATCAAAAATGATACCAAGAAATGGCTTCATGGCAATCATAGATCTTAAAGAATCATACTTACTTGTCCCTGTAGCTAGATCTCACAGCAAATATTTAAGATTTCAATTTGAAGACGAAAAATTACGCAAATACACTTTAGAATTTAACACTTTGCCTTACGGACTATCCTCCGGAAGTAGTAGGTTATTTAAGGCATCGTGGATTTAAATCTGTTATATTTTTCGACGATTTGTTATGTCTAGGAGATAGCTACGACGAGTCTCATTAAAATGTGACCGAAACTCTCAAATTAATTAATTGTTTAGGACAAACAGCCTTATATTAACTTATAAGCGTCCGCACAAACCAGCAACTGCACAAACCATCAGCAGATGGATCAAGCAGGTGCTGTGTGCGAGCGGCGTGGACGTATCTAAGTTCAGCGCGCACAGCACGCGGCACGCAGACACGTCCGCGGCGTCCGCCTCTGGTATCTCATTAGATGCTATTAGGAAAACAGCTGGCTAGACCAGTACTTCTCAAGCCTTCGCAAAGTTCTACCGCCAGATAGCGGACAAAGGTAATTTTGCTCTGTCAATATTACAGAATAACAATAAAACTTTGTAATTTTATTAAATAACAAATTAGAACAGAATTTTATTATAATTATTTAGATACAAAAATTACGTGTTTATATTATATATTATAAACATAATTATTAAATCATTATTTGAAATATGTAGATTAATAGTCCGAGTATTGATTACCAGAAAATAAAAGATTTATCTTGTTTCGTAAATCTGTTTCTTTTATTTCACAAAATTTTCATCTCTGAACATCTACATTGTTCTTATTATATCTGAAGAATGAAACGTCGAAATATAATATATGATCAAACGAACTTGCAAAAGTGAAGTTCGAACGATATTATATGAGTACGTTTCATTCGAAGATATAGACTACCACCCTCCCAATACTAACCCAAAAATGAAAATTTTGAAAAATATCTCTAAAAATAATGACGAGCCCCCACATACCTAGTGCCTACCCGGAAGCAGTAAACAAAAAAAAACAAAGTAAAGTAATTACTCTTTACCAGTGCGAAGTTGCCAGTAGGATAAAAATCACTACATTGTTGTTATTATATCTTCGAATGAAACGTACTCATACAATATCGATCGAACTTCACTTTTGCAAGTTCGTTTGATCATATAATATCATCAAACCTCAATGTCCGCCACTAAGTAAAAATTAGTGTTCTTTGCAGGAACTGGTCAGTCAGGTGGCAGTCGCGAATAGAAGCAAATGCTTATCGAATTAAGATTAATTAAGATATCCACTACACTACTATCCAGTTAGCTGGTACTAGTTTATAAGCTTACATTGTTACTAACAAATATGGAAGTTATTCTGAATTAAACGTTTTATTATTATCTCCTCTATTACATTTTACAAACTTATAAGTTACATTTTTAAATACTTTTTAAAAAATCTGAAAAAAAAACATTTAAGAAATATAAAAAATTGTATCCGATTAATTAAATCCAATATTGTTATTATTGACTGTAGCTACCCAGTAATTATTTATTTAATTCCTTATTATTCATGTATTGGCTGGCTATACTCGACAATATTTTTGGCTACTGAAAACAAATTAGCATATTTTAATGTTGGTTTTTCCAGTCCGCATCGTATGGAGAGAATTAGGAGAGGCCATGTCTACAAATCAATAAAGATTTGCAGACACTGACCAACAATTCTACACGACTGAGTGCAGTTTGGGAAGTATCACAACCGACTGGGGATGGGAGGCATTATCGTCAATCAGCTGTTTCTCAACCCGCAATATATTGTAAAACCAAATGAGGAGAACTTCGTAATGTTGGTATTCCATTTACCTACCACTTCATATCATATAAGATACAAACGACTTTTGAGGTAGTCCGTGTCTTTTTTACCTCGCTGTATAAATGTTGTACTTTTTAAAATAAGATTGTCATGAAAATATTTAAAAATGTATCAAAATAAGTATGAAAATAATTAAACGAATCACTAACAATAAACACCATTCTTCATTAGGCATTCGCGACTGTGATTTTATTTTCTATGCGGTTCCACCGCATCAGACATGTGCCGCAATTGAGGATTATAGATCTTCCAATACCAGACATTAAAAAAACCTAATTTCCGACGAGACAAAGTCTTCATCGATTCATCGAAACGACCGATCTCAATTAAACTCAATCATTATTGTATCTTCGAAAAGCCAATGTCACGGGTCAAAGAGTAAACGCACCGCATTGATTTCCTAAATATTTGGTTTTTTAGAATTCGATACGGAACAGTAAAGTAATGTACCGCTGTTGCGGAAAGTGATTTCACGCTCGCGTTATTACATTTCAGGCTTTAGGTAAGACAGCATTTTCCAATTTTCTTGTATGTTTTGGAAACAGAACCTTTCCTTCGACGGCTTTGGAAATACGAGAATAATATTAATTGGGAGGTTATAAGACGTGACAAACAAACTGGTTTTCTTATCGATATTAATGACGAATATTTCCATCTCAGCATTCTCAGTTCTCAAGTGTTTATTTTTTCCTACACAGTATTAACCTTGATAAATAAATCAATATTCATACGAGCCACATCCACCCACTGATAACCATGTAGAACTTACCTACATTCTACAATATAAATATTTTTATTACATTTCAAGTAGCAGACCAAATAGTCCGCACGTTTCAGATATCGCGAAAAACTTGTGCTTCACTTCACGCACGTGACCGATTGGTATATAACTGTATCCAAATAACTGAAAACAAAGGCCACGTTAGCAGCACAAACCATGTGAATTCGTTCGACCTCTGTGCTCAATTAAACGTAAATCAAAACAAGCTAACATCTAAAACATTCCGAAAGTTCGACTACAAACAATTAGTAAGTACTAAAGGCTTCGAAACGAAACTTCTCGAGCTACGATCAATAAAATAGAAATCTGGAATTCGGTCGAGGTTCAAGCATATTTTTCGTAAAAGTTAAGTAAGTGAACATCCGTTAGCCGAAAAATGAATAAGAAAACGTATTTTTTGCGTCTGTAGTGTATGCCAGCAGAATATTAATTAATCTAAACGTGTTAACGGTTATCCACCTGCATGTACAAAGAAATAAATTCAGATATTTGGTATGCATTGCGTCCCGCTAAGTGGAGATACTGGTTTGATATCTTCTTTGCCGACGAATATTATTTTGGGAATATGGGGATTCCTTGAAGATTATGGCGTCAATAATTCAGCATCCAAATATGCTGTTTACAATATTTAATTGACCTTAACGACACCCAGAAAGTGGATGGTGTATTTTCGGACGTGGACCACACAGCCCCATGATGTAATAAATAACGATCCGAGAAACGATTTTAGCTTGTTATGATTTTAACGCATAGACCAGAGCTATTTTGGCAGCATCGGTCGTCTCGCAGACGTACTTCCGCGTCGTGCAGCACATCAAGTCTGGTACAAAGAAATAAGGAACGCATCTAAATTACGTCACGCAACTGTAAATCCTGTAACCAATATGCCTACGGTAAAATATTTCGTAATTCAGTTTTACTACAAGTAAGGAAACTCCCAGTAGCGCCGCTTTTAGAGATACATTAAAACTGACATAGTAACCTATTAATCGGATAATTTTGTTGCATTTAATAGCTAATGCTAGAGACGTTGCCTGATGATGTAATGGTTTAATTCAAATTCTGAATACGCTAGCTGCATAATTTGACCGGTAGCATGAAGCATTACATTAACATTGAAGATAAGCAGCGTCTTGGGCAGTGGGCAGAACAAGAAAACTTGTAGCATACGTAACCAAATCGCTAAACACAATCGAATAATCACATCAGTAGCTAACAAAGTTCGTGACGAAATGTGAAAATAAAGTCAGCACCATATTCGTCCATACATAATAAGACCGGAATAACGTTTAAGTAATGCGAGTCTCGTAGCTATTTCCACTCTTCCTCTCACATGCTTTGTATATCTGGCTCTGGCTCGAATTTTTATGTGTATTTGGGTCAAATCGAGCCACAAGAAACCAGAAGGTAATTTGCAAGAACGTGATGTTGGACCCCAAGAGATGTTCTATGTTCATGACCTCTATGAGTAACCAAGTTTAGCGGTCCACTGGTCTTGAACTCGATATACTGCGATTATTATGAATTCATGTCATGACCGTGATTATGAGAATCCACATGCGTGCCGTATATTACAGAAACTTAGTACTCCGTTTGTTATGATCACGCCTTTGGTCAGTCAGCAAGGTGGCGGCACTGTTGGCAGCGGAGCGGATAAGTAATTGAATGCACTTTAAGAATACTTCATCTACGGATATGCCAAGGGAATGAACATTTTCTGCTGCTCGGAGCATGAAGCGAGTCGTTGCTCAGTATCAAATGTCGGGCCACGTGTCAGCGGGGTTGAGGGGTGAGGTACTGCGCACCATAAAGTTAGAATCGGGCTGTAACAACTGCCGTCACCAATCATTTTTCCATGTAATGAACGGCTATACCAAAGTGATGTAGTAAGCCGGGGTGTTGAGGACTTCTGATGATGGAGGTAATCAAAGAGAAAGTGCGTCATTGGTACAGTACGTGAAAAATAGTATAAACAGACCGCAAAAGGCATGGCATGTACGATAAGCGTTGTCCTGTCATGTAAGATTAAACAAGACAACTTTGTTTCAGTGATGACATCAGTCAGCTAGCCATCCGCACATTTACTCAGAGGGGCGTCTGATTGGTTAAATCCAGATCAATCTTGTAATGATAACTTGTCGTTTTGCTGTTAAAACAGTAGTGATAAGTTATCCAAATGAAAATTAACATATATTTCAGGCCGATAGAAGACCGGGGATGTGCAAATCTGGCAGAAGCCATTTTGGGACCCTTTAGAAACTCTGTGCGTTCACTATGTCAATTTTGAACGTGGTATACAATAGCGGGGCCCGTAAGAGATGGGTAAACCTCAAAAACTTTTGTTAGGTGGGTCTTCACGTCTCGTAGGTTTGGGAACGGAAATCTTTTGTGAAAGTTTTCTATGCAACCCTTTCCAAGAGTTGTCTACAATCGAGTGTCAGTCATAGTGTTTGCTTCTCAGTATAT
Source organism: Dasypolia templi (assembly GCA_963555695.1). Taxonomy (NCBI): domain Eukaryota; kingdom Metazoa; phylum Arthropoda; class Insecta; order Lepidoptera; family Noctuidae; genus Dasypolia; species Dasypolia templi. The sequence continues at coordinate 15,729,198 of OY743140.1, forward strand.
CCCCTTAACTTCAAGTGTCAGAAACGGTAAGGGCCCCTGTGGTGTGATGTAAGCCTCTTCAGCTGTGTGACAATTTGTATAGTTCAATGTATGATTGCAAAAAAATAATAACAGTCACAAACTGTACAAGATAAGGAAATCTAGACTAAAAAAACTCGCAATGAGCAAGCGTGGTGACCAATGCCTGTGCCTCCTCAAAAGGCCTCTTCTCATAAGAGTAAGGACTCTCTTCTGTTGTGGGAGCGGCTTTTGTCATACCAGTGAGATAATAATAGGGGTTAGTATGTACAATAATTGAACATATCTATCAACCCCTATTATTATTATCTCAATAACAATATTTTGAGGTTTTCTTGATCTTGGGCATATATACAATTGTACATGCCCAAGATCAAGAAAAATATTGTATGGAACGTGGTCTTGTGCTTCCCAACACAGAAATAGTCTGTCCACCAATTTAGTCCTAAAAAGACGACAAAAGGGCTGTTGCGTCACGGTCATGAGGAAAAGGATCCTATTATGTACTAACTAATAACAAGATAATTAAGCTTTGGGAATTTGGCAAGATTATTGAAGATTACAGAATACCGAGCCTGTTCTCCCTCTCATATGCATTTTATGAATAATCAAACCACACTTGATCAGGAGTTCCGATTATAAGTTTATTACGCCTGATATGGAAGAAAAGAGACTGTGTTGCATGCTTGCAGTTATTATGACTTATAAAAGATGAACGCGTATAATTAAAAAAAAATGTGAGTATAAATCATTTTGTTTCCACAACACGGAAGAAAATACAGATAAAATGTCAACAACAGTGATTATTGTTTTCTTGGTTGGTAGTCATTATGTAGAACAAAAAGAAAAATACGCCTTATTATGACAACAACGATGATAAAGTATCTCTAGACTAATTAACTACTTAGCCATTCCGTTGTTTAGGTATGCCAAACAAGATAATTTTCAGGAAATTATTTGGTTATTTGAATTGCTCATAGTTATCATTAGAATGTAGATCAAAGGAGTGTGAGACAATTCCCTTTTATCAAATACAAGCCGTGCGCCCGATGGGACTACCTATCAGCAAAAAATAACGAATGCAATGAAAATAAGTGCAATTTCTACATAAAAAAGTGTGTTTTTTTTAAAGAAAATAAATTCGTAACACATAACATAACATCACACCTTGTTTCCCCGAAGGGTTGGGCAGAGGTGTACCTATAGTACACCCACATTTCGCCAGTCATGAAGTCCCATGTAATGGGGGCGAGCCATCAACCGGGCACAAATCCAGACTTCGGGCTGCCAATGAGAAAATTCAGATAGAAAAAATCAATAACACATTGCCCGACCTGGGAATCGAACCCAGGACCTCATGCTCAGCAGTAGCGATTGCTACCACTATACCAATGAGGCAGAAATGAAATGAATTCGTGCTGACGATTTAGGGTTTATATTAGGAACTCTTGTTGCTGTTTGCTCTTGTCTTGTTGTTGTACATGCTCCTAGGCCCAGAGAATGAGGCTGTGCGTTGTCTGTCAGTGAATTTAAAGTAGAATCGTCGAAATCGAAAACGACACAGTACATTCTTAAGTTATTAAGTCTTGAATAGTTACGTTCTACCTTACAGGGGGCCTAAAAACGCCAAGTCAAAGAGATGAATTGCATGCTATACAGCGTGTCCAGTAAATAGCACGACATACTGCAGGGGGTGATAGCTTGGGTTAATACCTACCAAAACATCACAATATGTGTTCATCAAAATCTTATGTATTTACAGTATACAATTTTCCGAAATATCGAAAAATCTCTACCTGGAAACAGATTTTCAAACATCTCGTAATGAAAAATTCGTTTACTATTTTGTTTACAACAAAATATTCGTGAATAGTTACTTTACTCATTGATAAGTCCTTTTTCTATCAAAAACAAGAATGTTTTCAAGAAATTGTATTTTTTGTTGAAATTTTCACAGAATGAAACACGAACGGTTTTTTTTTGTCATCAAGCCGATGGCGAAATTGAAAGTTAAAACAATCAATTAGATGAATAGCACCGCGTTATAAAAAGAACACAATGGAAATTTTCTGCTAACCAATTTTAAAAGCTCTGATACTTTCTAAAATACCAAAAATTAAAAAGAAGCTCAATAATATAAAAACTTCAAAAAGTTCAAAAATTTGTTTGACGCACATTCAAATATTTCCCTTTAAAGGGAAGATTAGTTTTAGTTTTAACTAGAAATAAAATCGATGATTGAAATTTTCGTTGAACCCGAAACAAAATTTTTTGTTTGACTTATCAATCCATTGAAAGTTTTAGTGATTGAGCCCAACACTGCTCGTATGAAGTCTGAGAGGTCGATCGAGTGTCGAATCCATTTTCTTTTGCGTATAATCTGTACCTAAATTCATTCTACTCTCCCATCTACTTCTACTTTAAATAAATAAACATACCGTCTCCCATAAAGTAGGTATACACACAACTTCTACCGGAAAGAATTACTTTTTTACAGCAAACTTTCATATTGAATCAAAATTAGGACACTATTTTGCAAGACATTCTGCGCAGTGTCGTAAAAATGATGTTTATTTTCTTCGCGTCTGTTTTATTATAGGAAGAGCTTCGCTTTCACCCGTTTGTCTTAGGAGAAACCGTAAAACGTTTTACGGAACATTTCATTATTTCCAATACTGGCTTTTAAAATATACCTGTAATGAAAGACTTAGGTAGGTATGTTTCCATAAAAATAGGGTTGCACTTTACTGGCTTCGCCAACACCGTTCGAATACTTACAAGAAATGGTTGCGATATTTAAAAATATAATGACCATACTTCATGCTAAAAAAGTAAATTTCTGCGTAGTCTTGTAAATGTGGCCCTAGGCCCTGGGGAACACACGGGAAACAAGCAAATAAACGTTAACAAATGAGCACAAACAAGATTCCGACGAGATCTCTCCACTACTGACCACCTACCATGGAGAGCCGTCACCTCCTTCTGCGAAGCAGTAATGCTCGCGAAAGAGGAGGCGGAGCGCGTGAAGGAGAGAGCCTTGCGCCCTAACGCCCCCACTAGTCGCCGCAGGAGACGCCCTGGGCGTCGGGAGTCGCCTGCAGATTCCCGGCCACCGTAGGCGCGGGCTTGCGGACGGCGAGCAACGGGTAGCTCGCCGTCCGGTAAGGACCAGGCCCGGGTCGACGGCGCGTCGTGTACCACGCGCGCCTCAAAGAGATGTCAGCACAAAATGACGGGGTCCGATAGGACTGACGCCTCAGGGTCGCGGGTAATTCGAAAGAGATAACCGTGGCCCTGGTACAGGCAACTGAAGGAACACGGGTGGGTTAAAGTCAGTAAAATAAGTGATATTAATAAGTGGCGTAGGTAGATGAAAAAATTACAATCTGGCTAACAGTTCACATCCATAAGGTTGATGTATATGAAATAAGGACATAACATCTTTTTTTGACAACTTTTAATAATACCAGACAGCGCTTTACGACTACCGACGACTGGCGTGCTTGGTGTTCCAAGTTCGGATCCCAGTATATGAAATTATTTTTGTGAGTTTAGTTGCGACTTAAAATATGCAGCGTACACCGCCACCTGCCGACAAGTCGAAAGATCCAACTAGTAACATTGATTTAATAAAAACAGCGACTCACGTAACTACGCGTTCTAAACGTCCTAGAACAACAAGTCACAAAAGCTCGATTGAACCATCACCAGATAAATTCAACGACGAAGCACACCAGTCTATTACACCAGAATTAATACGAGACATCATACGCACCGAACTGCGTAGCCTCTTAACCACAGATATCCGAAATATTGTACAGGAGGGCGTCAGAGCCGAACTAAAGGATATCAGCTCGGAACTAAGCCAGATGAAAGAGTCCCTAGAGTTCACAAGCAAGCAATATGATGATATGCGCCTTATCTTTGATGAAAAGTCAAAACAAATAGATTATTTACAAAAAGAAAATAACAGCATGAAACCTTTAATAAAAGACCTAACTTATCGATTAACTCAGATGGAACAGCACGCCCGATCTTGTAACATAGAAATTCTATCCGTGCCTGAGTACAAGTCTGAAAATTTAAATGTTACAATGTTACAGTTATGTAAAGTAGTATCATGCCCCTTGAAAGAAAACGATATCCTTATGTCTACTAGGATTGCTTAACAAAACCCAGAGGGAACGCGTCCCAGATCTATAATTGTTAAACTTACTTCTCCTGCTGTACGTGATGAAATTCTAGCTGCCGTGATTAAGTTTAATAAAGCGAACAAAATGGATAAACTTAACACTGCCCACCTAGGCATCGGTGGAGATAAAAAGCCTGTTTATGTAGCTGAGCACTTAGCCCCACAAAACAGATCTTTACACCATGCTACGAGGATGGCAGCGAAGGAAAAGAACTACAAGTTTGTATGGGTGCGAAATGGTCGCATTTTTGCAAAGAAAAATGAAACCTCCGAGTGTCTTCTGATAAAAGACATGGACTCTCTGGTTAAAATAGTTTAGCATGTTTTACCTCTTACTTTTTATTGTTTTAATTTTGAATGTTTATTGAAAAAATACTTTATAATTCGCAGATTTCCAAATTTATTACCAAAATGCCAGAGGTTTAAGGACAAAAACGCATGATTTATATCACAGCATATTATTGAATGATTACGATGTTGTAATTCTTACGGAAACATGGCTTAGTGATGATATCTCAAGTTCAGAATTATTCGATGACCGTTACCATGTCTATAGAAGGGACCGTCAACTTAATGAGCTATGTAGGAAGAGGACTGGAGGTGGGGTATTGATCGCTGTTATAAAAAAACATAATTCTACTGAAATGGCGTCTTATAATAGTTTATGCGAAGATCTATGGGTTACAGTGAAAGTTAAAACCAAACAAAATGCAATCAGTCTTTGCCTTTGCGCTGTCTATATTCCATCCCCAGTTATGATTAATGTTTTGGAGCATTACCTTGAGAACGCGGGCAAAGTCATTAGTACAGAGGGCAATACTTTCATAGCAGGCGACTTTAATCTGACTAACATCAACTGGCTCAACAGCGATAACAGTAGCTTCCTAGTCCCTGAGTCCACTAATTGCTTAACTAATCACCTTTTTACAGAGTTCATTGCGTTGAATGGTTTAGAACAGTTTAATAATGTCAGGAATGATAAGTCAAAGGTCTTAGATCTGGTTTTATCTGATATAACGAATGTTGAAGTGAACGAATGCAATGATCCCCTAAATAGAGTAGACACACATCATCCTCCTCTACGGATCCATTTAGATATACTTCCTGAAAGAACTTTGAAGTGCAGTATGTTACCTACCCGTAACTATCACAAGGCTGATTATCAAGCTATAACACAACATCTTGATTCCATAAACTGGACTACGACGTTAAAAAATTGTGGGACCATTGATGAAATGGTTGAAATATTTTATGAAAGGGTAAGGAGTGCTATTAGTGACAACGTTCCTTTCTCATATAAAGTAAACAACAATAAACAACCACCTTGGTTCACGAAAGATCTCACAATATTACTGAAGCAAACGTTCAACCTTAGAATAAAAGTAAAAAAATATACATACAACGCTATTGATAAGATTAGATTAGCATCACTTAAGGAGAGATGCCGGTTATTAAACAAATCATCTTATATTATCTACATTAAAAAAATAGAAGCCAGAATAGGAACCAACTCTAAATACTTTTGGACATATATTAAACATAAGCGTAAAAATAAAAGTACAATCCCGGAAAGAATGATCTTAAACAATGAAGTAGCTGACAACAGTATCGATATCTGTCAACTATACGCAAAAAACTTTTCATCTGTGTATAATCAGAAGCACCCCGCCACACCGCTAACTAATACATCAAACAGTTTATTGAGTGGTGGAAGCCTTGATGTATTAAGTCACATAACGCTTACAGAGGATATGGTCGCTAGCAAACTGAGATGTCTGGACGTACGCAAAGGACCAGGTCCTGACGAGCTTCCCCCAATTCTCCTCGCTAACTGCGCGAAGTCATTATCTACGCCTTTAACCTTTATTTTTAACCGCTCACTTGAAACAGGTTTTTTCCCATCCGCTTGGAAGAAAGCTAAAATAGTCCCTATTTTTAAAGATGGTCGCAAAAACGATATAAAAAATTATAGACCTATATCGATTATCTCAATTATCCCTAAGGTTTTCGAGTTATTACTGTATCCTTATGTGTATAGCCACTTGAAAAATCACATAATAGGCAATCAACATGGTTTCTTTCAGGGCAGATCAACTCACTCCAATCTTGTAACTTTTTCACAGAATGTCATAGAGTTTGTGGACCAACGGATTCAGGTTGACGCAGTATACACTGATTTCAGTAAAGCGTTTGACAATGTAGACCACCTAATTTTAGTAGAAAGACTCGAGAGCTGTGGAATCTACGGTCCACTATTGAAGTGGTTTCAGTCATACCTTGGTGATCGTTGGTCGTTCGTTGTTTTGAATGGGGTCCGATCTGAGGATTTTCATGTGACGTCTGGGGTACCACAGGGTTCCCACTTGGGACCTTTACTTTTCAATATTTTCATTAATACCATTATCCACTGTTTCCATCACGCAGAATCTTATTTATTTGCAGATGATCTCAAGTTGACCCTACCTATAAAATCTATGGAAGATTCTTATTTGCTGCAAGCTGACTTGGATAGATTAGTTCAGTGGTGCAAAGAAAATAGGATGAGCCTAAATTTACATAAATGTTTTCATATCAAATTTTGTCGCAATAAAAATATTTTAAATACAAAATACTCAATTTCAGGCAAGACACTCAACGAAGTTGACACTATTCGGGATCTGGGTATCTTGGTGGATAGCAAATTAACATACAATAACCATATAGACAAGATAATATCAAATGCAAACAAAATGCTAGGTTTCGTATTAAGGACTTCAAAACCATTCAACAATTCTAAGACCAAAATTATTCTTTATGAGACGTTGGTTCGCAGCAATCTGGAATACTGTTCCCAGGTATGGTCACCCCGTTATAACGTACATAAGCAACGTATTGAGCGAATCCAAAGAAGGTTTTTGTATAATTTATCCATGCAAAACAAAACCGCGAAACAGTTAAAATCTTATGAAGACCGTGTCCATCACTATAAACTTCAAAGCCTCACCAATCGTAGAAAAGTACTAGATCTTTGTTTTCTTCACAAATTGGTGACATCCAAACTCAATACTGACCTTCTATCCAAAATAAGTATTAATGTTCCTTGCAGGTTACCACGGTCACATACCTACAATCTGTTCAGACAACCTTTGTACAAAACCAACTTAGGTGAAAACGCTCCCCTTACGAGGGCTACCAAATTGTATAATGCTTTATGTCGCAAAGCTGAAATTGATATCAACCATGACAGTCTTAACACTTTAAAACGAAAATTGTATAAGCACTTTCAGTTAGAGGGCATTTGACTTATCGTTCCAGTCGTTTATTAATAATATTTTTCACTTTTAATTTTTATAGTTCGAATTTAATTAAATTTTAAACTATTTATTCCATTTTTTATTTGATATTTATTAATGTTAATTAATTAATTTAATTCAGAAATAATACAATTTGTTTATTATATTGTATTTTATTGTATTGATGGCATTTATTTTTTAACATGTAAATCGTTTTTTTTTTCTCTCTTTAAATGTATTTTTAATTAAAAATGTATTCAGAGCATGTGTACCTACTCGCTAATGTGTAAGCTGTGGTTACCTGTAATTGAGTTTGCATTGCGGGATAAGTTCTCATACAAGATTTAGTTGTAAAAGATTGTAATGTAATGTATTTCTCGTTGGTAATCCTCAAATAAATAAATAAATAAAAGTCTGACACAAGATCGGGAGAAGTCATTTGATATTTGCCACCCAAAAAAAAATAAGGACCATCCTTCCCTATTGAAAGAGGTGTCAAGGAAGAAGACCCGCTGTCTCCTAAGCTGTTCACTACCACCCCCGAAGAGGTTTTAAAAGCCTATACGACACCTGGGCAGATAAAGGCATAGTCGTCGGCGAAAAAAGGTTGACCAACCTGCGTTTCACCGACGATATTGTGCTATTTTAATCTTCGGCAGACATAAGCGAAATGCTAAGTGATCTAAATCAGGCAAGCCTCGACTTCAAATGAACATGTCAAAGACCAAACTCATAACCAACAGCGTCCAACGCAAACTGTATGTAGCGGGTGTGGAGGTTGCATATGTTCCAGAATACATTTACCTGGGCCAAATAGTCTCATTCCAAGACAAGAAAAAGAAAAAGAAATTGCTAGAAGCACCGAAAACGCCTGGAAGAGTTATTGGTCGATGAAAAACCTCATGAAAAGAGATCTACCACTTTCCCATAAACGCAAATTAATGGACATGTGCATACTCCCTATCCTCACATACAGCGCTCAAACCTGGTCTTTGACAGTTCAGCAGAGGTTCAAGCTTGCGGTTTTTCAGCGAGCAATGGAGCGCAGCATTCTTGGAGTCTGATTATCGGACCGTGTTAGGAACACAGTGCTGCGCTCCAAAACACAATTCGTCTAAGTCGCTGAAAAGGCAGCCAAGCTTAAGTGGGACTGAGTCGGACACGTTTTCCGCATGTCGAACGAGTCATGGGCCAAATCTACCAACATATGGGTCCCCGAAAACGTCCGGCGACATCTAGGCAGACCCAGGAGAAGATGGCGGGACAAGCTTGACGCCTACAGACAGGATTGGTCCACACCAGCTCAAGACAGAGAAGAGAGGACGGAGAAAGGGAGGCCTTTGCCCTGCAGTGGGCCAAAATAGGCTAAACATAAATAAAGGAAAAATCAGCAAAAGATGAACAACGGAAATGTCTTGGTTAAACAATAATATTATTACGTTTATCAGAGACACAACAAACCATTAAATCCGGACGTCCGACTATTGGTCTCAAATCAAATTGAGACCAATAGTAGGCTTGCAGTAAAACTCGTTCAAGTGATGTAATGTTACCAACATTCATGCATGTGATATCTAGGTAACTATGTACCATTACTGCAATTAATCACGATATGTGATTGATACTGCCTGTCGTGTAATGTAAGGCTTTTAGAGGTTGACATTCACAAAAACGGTGTACGTTTCGAGGTCAGAAAGAAGATTACGAGTAACGACGAATGTTTCTTCGGTACCCTATGATTAACGGTTAATATCGCTTAGATTTATTGCTCTCGTGAAATACGGCACACCAATAAAATAACCTTTGTGTTATTAGATTTGTAAGAAAAGTGAGACATGCGTGGAACTCATAGAACGCACATTTGATAAGTCATGCCGTTATATGCGGATAAAGTTTTCAATTACGTCTGATCAGTCAAATTCATAAGAATCCTCCAAACCGAATTTCGGCCATGGCGGCCGATGTCAGCAAAGACCAGCCACAGACGCGGGGAAATTATAGTGCACAAGTTTGTGCGCAGACACATCTGCACTATCTTTTCCCTCTCTCTCATGGTGAGATAGGACGGCAATCCGAGACGACCAGAAGCGTAAAACTATTGCTAGGAAAAAATCTTATTTCAACTTGCATTGTGATTTCTTATTGTTATAGACTTGGGAATGTGTGAATTACATTTTGTTACAGGAACGATAGAATGACACATTAAAAATTCCAGTGTTACACCAACTTCATGCTGATTTCCTTTTTTTTCTTGCCGATTTGAGAGAACATGTTGCACTTGCACAAGCATTTACTCACATACATACATACATAAACTCACGCTTCTTTACGAAATTCTGGCGTTCGTCTTTGAACTTGCCTGCGAAACCGTGCAAAAATGGAGAAGTCTGAAAGCACGCTGAAAATCGCACGTTCTTGAAGCTGTCGTGTCGTACCATTCGAAGCTAGGCAGCATACAGTTCAAAACATAGACCCAGTGTTACCAGTTTCTGCACAGATTAAGCGGTAGGGAACAGTAGCCAGTTCTTGCGTACGCCATTTAATCCTACTCCATGCCGCGACGAACCAACCTGCCATTTCTGCGTATCTACGAAGACATGTACTAGGTATACACAGGTCGCATCTTCTGCCTTGCACTCGCTAACGTTGTTATTCTACTCGTAGATGACCGGACAAAGGATAATTAGCTGCAAGTACTGTGTACTGATATGACGCTATGAACAGGCTAAATCAGTTATTTGATCATGCCTCTAATTAGTTTAATGAGTAAATGCACTTGAAGAAAGTTTATCATATTATCTAATTACTTGCAAAGTGTGACCTAAATAACTAAAATGAACAACAAGTTGTGATCACAAACTGTTACGTCGTAATAGTTGAGCCACTAAAAATCGGGAGTCGGTGGATGGTGAAAGCTTTAAAACATTGTCCAGTTTGATAGAAGAAAAAGAGCTACTTTAGTTAATCATTACCGATATGATAATACTTAACCTGCGTCCTAGTTAGAGGTACGTAGTACAGTACTCGAAACCGTAGACAAGCTACTAGCTAGTACTAAATTGAATCAAAAATACCCTTCTCTTTACATACAAGGACCACGATTCCAACGGATAGTACCATATTCTAAGCAAGATAATTGGAAGGTGATTGAAACAGGCTTCTTCCTGATATTGTATACTGATTTCTGCGCTAGTTGCCTTATTCAGTGTGGACTTGTGGAGCCAGCTGAATGTTGACACGACAATTTATCTTTTCCTTATCAAGCGGCTCTTTTGCTAGACGGCTCTCAAAGAGGCCACTATACTTACAATAAAGTTATAAACAAGAGTTCGTTGCCTCTTACGATTTGATTAGCATCTTACAATATTATTGCCTCTATATTTATAAATGTTCGAGTTTTCTTTCTTTGAAGCGTTAAGAGACATGGGTTCGACACGCAGAGCCTCTCTTGGGAATTTTAATATTAAATAGAATGAGACATTGTCAGACGCTTTCATGACAGTGCTATAGTAATATAATCTGGGTTTGTCCCAAGGGGCTGTGAGGCTATTGTCAGGTCAGTTACTCAATTTATTGGGTCTGAGGTAGACACAAGTCAAAAACATTATTGTATCAGATTTTTCCTGACGTCAAAAGTATCAAGTTTTTTTCCTTCAATGCCGCACTAGAGTGTCAAGATTCTACAGTGAACAGATGAAGGTCGTGAAACAAAAGAAAACAATGCTCACCCGAGTATAACGAGTTCTCCATATTTGATGAGAGGCTTGGGCTTCTGCTCTGAGCCGCTCTCGCCAGCTTCCTCCAGTATTGGTGAGTCCGCACTGTCCGCAGCACTGAAACAATACAAGAAATAACATAAATAAACAAGTACTAAGAACAAAAGAAAGTGTATAATGTAAAGTATCTTTTAGATTCATAATGAACTAACAGCTGCTTAACAAATGTAAACAGCCGGATAGTTGAGAGGGGATCATGTTTAATAAGCCAAGCTTTGTCGGGACAGTCATCAACAGGATTACCACCCACAAGTTTTATTCAGAATGCATGTACTTCCGCCCAACAGATCTTATTGATATGACGGGTCAAGCCTTTGCATCAAGCCGTGAAACTGGTTCGGGACAGCTGTGGGTCAAGATTAGTGGTAAATTATAACCACGCCCGCCGGAACCGGTTGCGTTCGATGCACCGACACTTACGCAAGCCACATAAACCTAACTATTAACACAATAAACCGTTCGTACCCCTCTATTTACGTCTATGAAGTAGACTAACGTTTCGCAATCATAGGGCTTACTTTGTTCTCCGGCCTCATGCAACTTTAGTGCTCCGAGTGCTTTATAGACGATAGTGCATCGACGATAAGTTATCGGCTGCCTGCGAACTAGGCCACTCTATCTCTAAACACACTTTCTGTAGAAGTACCTGGCTGTGGCATAGTTCAACTATCGCTTTTGTTGTGTTGTAACCGATTGGATATCAGTTGTATCAGTGTTGTTGAACAAAACAAAAGAATTTATATCTATTAATGGCGTTGTTCATAAAAAGTTACAAATTGTACGAGACAGAGGATAGTAAGGACAGCTCCGGTCACAGCGTCCCTGATTACGGGCACGGGGTCAAAGCCCTCCGCCTACTACCGCCACCCCCCTTCTCTCCTGGCTCCACGATAGGACACTGTTCTAATAACGACTCACAATTACCGAGGGCCAACATTTAAATAATAACACTCGGACGGTCCATTGTCGATATGGAATATGAAATCATTTGAAACAATGGCGGCGCGATTTCTATTGCTTTAAAATCACTATCATTGCTAGTAACTGCAGCTAGATAATCTAGATTGTAGCTTTAACGCCAGTTGTTGTTCCTTGTTTTAGGTATTACATAAAAACGTGGCAGTTGATTCCGTGACACTAACAATTAACTTCATTTGCATGGCTGGCTATATATTTTCCGCATGACTCTTCCGCTTGTCTCACCTTTGTCTGTTACGATTTTTGATCCGATTCCATTTTGATTTAGTGGTTTGATTGAGGAAAATAATGAAGGAGCAAACACGTAGAAAACAATGGGTGTTTAAGTGTTATCGTAGTAATATTTCTTAGAATTACTACGGAGGTGATTCACGTCACAGGGGTGACGATGGCCTATCGTACCGACTGTTCAGCACACCAAGCACGTGGCGATAAAAGCGTACGTTGTATCCGGTTTTGTCGCAACACACCAAATGCGGCGAATGTGGGAACGCCGGAAGTTTACGAATAATCACTCCTACACGACGAGAATTCCGTTGACTCATTTCTTATAAAAGAAAAACGCATGATTTGATAACATTGATGTTAGACAGTATCATATTGCCATACAGCAATGTGATACTGTACATACACCTACTCAATGTGGACGCGTCTTGATCACGGGCATTCATGGGGCCTAAACCAGTTCTGAATGTACTCACGGTTTCAATGGAGATACTCTCGAAACGGAACGAAAATAACATTTTGATATGAGTGTGGCTATTCAATTATTTGCTGTGCCTGTACTTTCACCATCCGTAGTCACGATCTCAAGACTAACTAAGCTCTTATGTACTCTCAAACTACTAACACTTTTACCCCGACCATCTGCTAGGCTTACATACTCCCGCTGATTTCAATCTGACGTTTTTATTTTATCTAATTTCGTCTCTGGAATGTAATGGATTCATATATTCCTTTAAGTGCACCTCAATTCAGTTTAAAATGATCCTTTAGTGCTATTGAAGTGAACAAAAAGAGCAGTCATAAAAGTACAATTTAAACCTTTGTGCAACTCTTTGCAGAGCCGATTGTGGCACAAAGGACATTAAATTGTCAGGAGTCCTTTATGGGAATGGACACCGTAATGCAAAAGGAATGGCTATAACTCGACGGATAAAACACATAAGCAAAGGTATAAGTGTATTCGTGAAGAGTAATCACCTGCCGATGGGCAACGGTCGATGATCCAACGGTCATTTTTTACAAGAGGCGGAAATTACTTTGATTCCAAGCTCTATCCGGAGACGAAGCGATTTATGTCTGCTTCTGATTTGATGACACATCTGAACGTTGGGCCGAATATCTCGTTGATATTGCACGTGGGATTCGAATTTATTAGCTTCCGTAGGTTCAAATAGCTATAAAATTGGTTTTATTGATTTGAAGGAAGGCATTATTTTGAATTATTTGAAGGAAAGATTTCTTAGGCCATGAGCGAAATACATTGAATTATAAGGCCAGAGCGTGAGAACTGTGAGAAGTGGCTTCTGATGACTCCTTAACTCTTGAGTCATAAGTTAATTAATGGCCAAGGAAGAAATTGGACCAACAGGCAACAGGAAATCTCCAAAATTGTTCCCAATAAAACGGTATGTGCGGTTCTCGTTTAGCTCGTACCGATGAATTGAGAGGGTTGAAAAAGGATCGATTTTCTGGCAGGGTCATTGTCTGTTTAGAATACAGTTGTACCAGCACTGAAGCATGTAACTTTTCCAAGCCATAAGACAAAAGGAAAAGAAAAAGTTTTGGATTATTGAAACGCAATATGATGAATGAATACGATAGGCCCACAGTAAATTGAACAGTCGGTCGGAAGACAGGAGATGAATGACAATGATACGAATGCAATCAACATTGCATTAAAATGAAAAACATCTGGAGGAAATCCAAGCGTTCAATATCATCCTACTTTACTTTCACGCAAAAAGTACTGAACGGATTTGGATGAAATTTGACACACAGATAGTTTATCACCTGGATTAACGCATAGAGTACTTTTTATCTCGATACTCCCACGAGATCAAGATTTATGCGGGTGAAACCGCGGGGAGCAGCTAGTAACGTATTATGCTCTGAGGACGGAAGTTGACAATCGTTCAAATCATCTTGTGGATAAATTATCGGTACTGCCCCTGCTTGGATTTTGATGTCAAGATCGCGATTTTACTATATCCCGTAACAATTTACACCGGTTCTTGAGAATAAATTATAGATCTACTCCAGCACGGGTAGCCACTATAGAAACGAGTTTTGTCGACGGAATAATAGACAAAATGACATAATTAATTAATATAATAAAACCAGTCATTTTGTCTATTATGTCTGTCATTTTGTCTATTCTTTGGTCGACGAAACCCGGTCATGCTACGCGTGCTGGTAGAAATAAAAAAAGAAATCATTTACGAACCTCTACTGAACGATGAGAAGACAATGTTGTAGAAATACTCTAGATTAAATGGCAATTTTGACGTTATTTGCAAAAAAAACTGCGATTACCAATCGTGAATCGTTTCTTTTAGCGGTTAATGAGGTCAACGTTCAACATTTGACGTTTGACGGTTGATAATTACATGACGATGCGCAATTCTAGCAAGAGATTAAAGGCTCGCAAACAGGCGCGATGAGACAGCGCAGCACAAAGGCACCACTCGTCGCGCAAGCCTTAAAATGACGCAAAGTAAGATTAGGGCATGCAATCTCTAGATTCTCGGAATTATGTTGGAGTATACGATGTCTAACATCACGAACAAGAGACAGTAGTCAAAACATAACAGATAAACAACGTCAACAGAAAATAAATATTTGGAATCTCCGAAACATAGCCAGCCAGCCTATCAAAACACATCACAGTAATCGCAAAATGTTGCCAAGCCATTTGGATCAATAATTTTCAGTTTGCCCGTATACAGCAATTTCTTGTAGGTGCTGACTCTTGAGATATATTGGCTGTCAGTAAACGTGTGATTAACTTTTGCAATTGTTACATAATGGTTAACCTTCTTGTCCACAGTTTTTACAAAGTATATCTTGACAAATAGATGTTTAGAGCAGTTGTTAGTTCAAAGTAAACGAAGTATTCTCCTCTCCTCTTTGGATAAAACTCAAGTGCTTGGCTTGTGAGCGGAAAACCGCAAAACCAACTCTGGCAATAAGCCGGAAGGATGAACGGTAAAGTGCACATCAACGTGTGAACAAATATCTCCGGGCCAAGCGTTTACGATGACAGCTGCAGGTTGCAGTACTCTCTCGAAGTTTTAGCTCTACAAATTCTGACGTAGCTAGATGTAATAAGAGTTACATTCTAACCGAATTTTATTCCCGCCGTTCGACTACGTAATAAAATATCTTTATCGCCTTTCAATAACCTCTTAAATTACCGGAAAAATTGGCAAGTCTATGCAATGAACGAGGCCAATTGATACCATACGGTCAGCGAACCGTAACATGTCGGCACTCGCATGCGGCCATGCGCGCATGCAGCACTCGCGAGCCTTCCGAATAAGCGACCAAGTTCGATCGATGGACTGACCAATAAATCAAATCGATAAAGCAGACTCCTTTATTGGATAGCATTAACATAAGTGCATGGCACGTGCCCCGGTCTTAGAGTTCTGAAAGAGGGGTGAATTAATACAATCAGATAATTAAACATTTAAGTAAAGCCGACCTTTGCAAAGGGCTTTTAACTGCACTGTGTTCTTTGAAAGCCCAGAAATAGCATTTTGCTTGTAGAAAATGGGCATAGGGTGTCTCTTTCAACGGCAAGATAAACACATCTGCCGCGCAGGTGTGATCCAAGACACAACACGCCAACACTATCTAAGGCAGGTGCCGAAGAGCGGCCGCCCATAATTGTTTAGGAGAACCATTAGACAATGGTATTTTGAATGAGATAAAAAAGATCGTATCATCTGTGTCCTGTTTTTTTACGTTTGTAGTTTTCTGCATTCTTACACCACACGGGACCACACCGAACGTTTTGCCGGTGTATAAAAAGTGAAAGAATATAAAATAGGTAGTTTCCAGTCTGTAGTCTTACAAAATAATCATAACAGTTATCTAAAATGCATACAATAATTTCACAAAAACATGACCATATTTTTGTATGTTAAACGTGCAGTTTTCTTTTCTTATTGAATCATCGGAACCGTTATCTCGAAGCGTGACAGACTCACCGAGGGGTTTTACGCGTTTAATGTTTATGAGTAAGCTTTTAACTTGAAACCACAATAAATTCATATTAAAATAGTATTTTTATAAATAATATAAAGTAATTCGGGCATTGTCATACATTCATGTCGTAATGAGGAGAAAAAATGACACCAATTCGGGTGTCGTAGTCAAGTTATCCTTATGTTGCATAAGTTGAACGCGACATAATAGAATAGGTAGCAGAATGCGTACAGGAAGTGCATTGATTTGATCAATACATGTATTATGACGTCTAGACACGGCTTTAGCGGCTCAGCTTGCTAAGTAGCTCCCATTCCATCCTTCGCGTCTCTGGTTTTATAGTGCTCCAACAAAATGGCATAAGTGGAATTCCGCTCTAGTACATTTCCCCTAGGAAATTGTTATCTTTTTGCCATGGATGGTTAATTCGCAAGTCATCTATTTATGGAAAGGACGTGTAAATTCGTGTGCGGTTGGGGTCAGTGAACACCTAGCGATACCGGGTAAACCTGTGGGGTCTGTGAACGTGAAACAGGTACCAACCTTCTCGGAAATGCTCTTAATTTATCACCATTTTTAAGCAAGGTTACGAAATAATTTCTGATGAATTTAGTTTACTCAGAGAAACTTACTTAACATCTAAATGTACTAATTGCAATAAGTTGAGTAATGCACATTGCACTATCCGGAACGAAATGAGTCATTTGGACCTCAACTCCTCTTGTATTTTCCGATTGGATTCTTATTTCTTAGGAACTTAGATATGTACTTCTGGGAATAAGGTATTGCGTAACCTAAAGTAACGATATGTAGGTAAGTTCATTCAGATCATCTACTAATGCTAAGCGATGTCTCGTTTTATTACTGTTGTAGGTAGTTGTAGATCTTAAATATTTTACAGATTCGTTTTGCGACACATTATTTCGCACAATCAGCTAAGCGAGTCGGACGCCCTACCAAGATGAAACTTTAATGAGCGAGGGTTAGAAGAGGACTCCACGCAAACGCCAGGGCTTTGTTCAACGTAAGCGCCGGTTTCGTTAAAAATAAAATTAGAGTGTTATTAAACGCCGTACTTCAAGTACCTGAACGGGCTTAAAAGTTTGTTTGTAGACAATTAAAGGATTCAAAGATTGAATTTACTTGTTTCATGACTTGACAGGAGTCTGTGGATTCCTTTGTTTGGATGGACAATAAAGTGGACGCACAGACAGAGGTCGAGGACAGGCTGAGATAACAACGTAAGAATAACATTAATGGCGGTCTGTACTTGAATACTAGCGACGCAATAGAGGCAAGCAAGGCCAAGACAGATACAAGGATTGGCACGTAATTTAATAAGTTCCTAAATAACTATTGTTATTAAGGAAGCCGTTAAATAACGATTATTATCTTGTACCTAATACTTATGAGTTTACGTAGGACACTCGGAAAGTTTTGCGACAATAAATGTTCTTTATATAAATATATTTTTATTACTTAAATCTTTTCAAAGTACTCTCTACTAGCCTCTATACAAAGTTTCATGCGTCTGAACCAGTTTTCGAAACACTTTTTTCCAATCCGCCGTAGACACCTCATTTTTTTTTTACCGGCGTCCAGGAAGTCCCAAGTTTTGAGCACAGTGTGCGAACTGTGCGAAGGCGCGTTGTCGCGGTGGTGCAGTAGCCCGCGGAGCCCTGTATTCGGTCGCTTGTTGCTCACAACAGAGAAAACTTCTGCGTAAGTATTTGGTAGTATACCATTCAGCGTTGATGGTTCTTTATTTTATTTGGAAACAAAAAAAAACGTTATTACATTACATTTAACACTTAGTAGTAGGGTATAATAAAACAAAATCAATGCAATAACCACGACATTTAATTTTTTTTTCTTTGGTTCCGTAAAGGAATTGACACCAAGTAGCCGGTCAAATTGAAAAGCTCGCGATCAAAATCTTCTCCCCGCTTCTAGATCGCTGTACTTTGGTAGGCGTTGATTCGTTTCGAAACATCTAAACCGTCAACTGGCGCTTCGTTTCTGGATCGTATTGATAAATCCAAGACTCATCACCTGTAATGATGTAAACACGCAGAGACGAGCCTGCTTCAAATTTGTTTATCATATCACGGCACCATTCCAACCGGGCCTGCTTCTGAGCTTCGGTGAAGTTGTGCGGCACCCAGCGTGAAACTATCCTCCTCACGTGAAGATGCACCTGTAGAATTTTCGTGAAGGTTTCCTGATCCAACCTGCAGTACGTGCTGAAGCTCTTGATACGTAATTCGCCTAGTGTCTTGGATTAAATTTTCACTGCTAGCACGTATTCTTCCGTAACAGCCGTCAAACGGCGATCACTTCTTTCTTCCCCCAAAGTTAGTCGACCGCGCTTGTATTCGTTATACCAACGATACAAGGTTGTCTTAGAAGGGCCTTCATCCAAGAATGCCAATTGAAGTCTATCGTACGATTCGTCCGGTTTCAGGCGACACTTGAAATTCATAGCGCGAAAATATTCCCGGCGCATTTATATTTTGTGATGAGACACGATAATTTAAATTAACTCGCTAACAATGTGGAGGGAAATTTCGAAATTGGAACGTACCTATTTTTACTAACAATTAATCATATTTTCAAAATAGACTATAACTGGGCAGTCTCTCATGCATATAAACCTTATTTTCGCAATACTTTCTGAGTGGCCTGGTACAAACGATTTAAAAATTGTAAGAACTTTGGAGTCTAATTGGAAACGTAAACGGTAAACAAAGAAGGCCATTACAATGTGGAAGTTTTAAAGGTCAAACATATAAAATTTACCTAGGTGAATGGTAGCTACTCGCGAGGTCCTATGTTTAAGACGGATCGAGAATTATGGCGAGTGTGTTCATAGGATAAATTCGCGGTAAGGGATAAACTTCGCCGACGCTGCCGATAAATCGTTATAGACACGCCTCTAAAATAGGTACATCATTTCTGTCTTAGATCTCTTTAGATAGGAAGGTACATATGGTATATAATAGGTTGGACATAAATGACAGTTGACATATTTATAAACATGATACGACGGAACATAATCATGTGCGTACGGACATCATATTGAAGACGCATTTTGAATCATTTGTAAAATACGCAGTTTTGATTGATATGTTAATAATATATATAATAATAATTCGTTTAATTCAGGTAACAAAGACCCATAACCATATAGCCTAACATACATAATTGTAAAAAACACAAAATAATCTATTTATTACGTTGGGTCAGCGACGTATTGCGTTGAGTCGTGGTGTCGTGTAGCCTTCCGCGAAAACGCCGATATACGACACCCGTCGGCCAAAATTCCTCCTTCATGAAACTTTCCAGGTCATGAGTCGGAACCCGCACCACAAAAGATCTGAAGTTAATCTTATGGCGCGACTCCAACTTCTCGACTCTCAAGGTGAACTTGGTATTCGTCCTTATGTACTCCACCACCTCTTCTACCTGCGTCGTGTAAAGTAAACGTGACACGTACAGCTGCGTCGATGGAATAGCGAGACGCAGCAACATGTCCCAGGGACCAGTCAATGCCGTACCGCACTGATTACGACAAGCAGGCTTCTTCTTCTTTTTCTTCTGCTCGACGCGAATGAAGCCTTCTTCGTTAAGAATGATTGACAATGATTTGCCGCCGACCTCGACCCCGTCATGATGAAATACATAACTACATAGTAATTATTCTAAATCTTGATGTTAACAGACTAACTGCAGTTTTAAGATGTGTGTAATTTTAAATTGTTAGTGTCATGAAGTAAAATAAACAGTTTTTTTATTTCAGCTTAATGTTTATAAATAATCTTGGGCAGCCGCCACAGTGTGATTTTATAAAACATTTATTTGAAAATGTCTGAGCAATTTTCTTTGCAATACACAGTGGAATGATCTGAAAGTTGAGGTCTTAATTTGAATGTTTTAAACATTCTAATAAATATAAACTGTTGTGAAAGGATGTTCTTTCCTATTAACTGATAATCAGTTTTATCATTGCCTTGATCTACTTAAGTAATTTTATTTAACAAATTGAATCAGTAAATATGTTTCCTGTTTTAAAGTCATTACAACAAGGATTTCCTTTGTATCCAAAAGTGTTTGAAGTAGATAGATGTAACCTGACATAATAGCCCTAAGACATTCAGGATTTAATTTCAACAGCAATACCTACTTGAATACCTATATAATTTGTCTGCACAGGACAGAAACCATAAAAACGTACATGCAGAGTATATGAAAAATTATATTAGAATTAATCAAACTGAATTAACTAATATGTAGAGAAAAATATCATCACCTGTCGAGTACTGCCTCTGTTAGTACAGATTTTATTACAGCCTTACTAGCGTACAGATATTATTATGAATAAGGTTTTTTTTTATTATATTTTCTAGGTTTATGAAAGTGTATTGGCATTTTGTCACTGGCTGTGGGCAATAAGTATTCCATAATGGTATTATGATAAAATTTTCTTGCATTCATAAATTAATTTCAAGACATCACAAGAACAGAAAAAAAAAAAAACTGAATCAGTACACTGGCCCCTGCCAAAGCGCATGTTATCTGTTGTGTTGTGACTGGCTGGTTATAATTTACATAAGATTTGTTAACAGTTTTCCATAAACAGACTGTAAGAAATGTTTTATCACTCATAAATTCTTACTTAAAAATAGAATGCAACATACAGAAATAAGTCGAATTTGTAAATTAAATAAAACCGTTAACAAATACATATCTAAGAACGAAAAATATCTTATTGAGTGCCCCAAGGCAGTGTGCTAGGGCCATTATTATTTCTTAAATATAAATGACTTTCCCCAGAATATGCCCTATCCTATGACATTGTTTGCCGACGATAGTACTATAATTGTTAAACTTGAAATAATAAAGATTTTGAAGCTGACATTATCAATGCATTACAACAAGCCGTTAACTGGTTAGAATATAGCAACTTAATTATAAACTAGAAGAAAACAAAAATTATGAAATTTCTTCAAAGAGTAGTTAATTCGGAACTAAATGTAAACTTTAATAATAAAAAAATTTAAGAAGTTGCAAATACAAAATTTTTGGCTTAACAATCGACAATCAACTTAATTGGAAACAACTTACTTCAACATTAATTTAAAAAAATAGTAAGTTTGCTTTTGCTTTGTATAAACTAAAGAAAGTAATCAGTCAAGCAGCGGCAGTCACTGCATACTATGGATATGTTGACTCTATACTACGCTACGGAGTCATGTTTTGGGGTAACTCCTGCATTAAGGAGATGGTGTTCAAATCGCAAAAAAAGATGCATTAGAGCTATTACCAGTATAAAATAACTGATAGCTGCAAACCTATTTTGTATTGTTAAAAATAATTACTTTACCTTGCTTGTACATATTTGAGACTGCTTATTTGTTTAAAAGAACATGCATCTATTTGGAAAAGAATCTAAACATCACTATAAAATGATTAGACAAGATTAAAGACATTAATTATGTGTTCTACCATAAAAGACAGCCTTGATGCACTAAAGCATACTTTGCATGGCCCCAAAAATATTTAATAAATTACCCAACAGAATTAAGGACTTAAATATTATTCAGTTTAAAAACAAACTCAGACATCTATTATTGGAAAAATGTTATTATACTATTGATGAATTCCTTAATTAATGATAAATTTTAAGTTGACTTTGATGTTTATTTAATTTTGATATTGTATTATTTTCTTTATAACCATTAATTAAGTTAAGTTGTGTTTTGTTGTAATTAATATAATTATTTTAATTTGTTGACCATTCTTTTTTTATAATAATTACCTACGACTTTTGTGAATGAGTGTACACCTTTAAGGTAGATTATTGAGGAACTAATTATTTATTAAGATCTCATGTTAAATGTACCAAAAATCACACCAATAAATTAATTTTAATTTGAATTTTGAAGAAACAGTTAAAATGAGTACCTAGTTAAATATTTTTGTTTTATTTCAGCTTGTATGCAGTTTTGTACAGTTTATTCCAAAATTGATGGCCAGAAGCATAAGTTTGTATTTAGAACATTTATTCTTATCTATGTTTACATCAATGGCCCTTGATATTGTGAATTGACCACATGACAAAAAAAAAATTCAATCCTAATAGAAAAAATAAAGATAAGTTATAATGTTTGTTCTTGTAGGTAGCACTGATTCTGATCTGCATGTTTAATTGACATACAAACCTGAATAACTAATATTAGTGACATAGGTAAATACTAGTTATTTGTGTTAAATTCCTACTATTGTATATGCTTTTTCATTTAGATAAAATGTGCCTACAATAAAATACATAGACAAAATAATAATTATATTGAAATGATATTAAAAGGGTAGGCTAGACATTACTGTTGCATGGTTCAAAGTTTCAAGATTTTAAACGCATTTAAAGTGCCACTACAGCTGTACTAAATGGTTTGTAAAATCATAAATTAATATGAAACAGAAATAACAATTTTATTATTACAGTTCCGTAATGTAAAAACTTCGGGCTTTTGAGAACGATTTCTTGTGATCGATTATTTCGACAAAAAACGCATCGTAATCATGTTTTACATTTGGATACGTGAATTTAAATATACATGGTCAGTTACATTACGAAACAATTTCCCACTGAAAATCACGAATCCTTTCATATTCTGCGAATTGCTACCAAACATAAACAAACAAAAATATCTATATATGCGACTAGAATTCGCCTGTAGCAAGCACACATTCGGTCTACTTTGTACACATCCACCCATGAAACAAAGCATTTAACATTTGTTCATATCTTACTGGTTTAAACCCACCAATAAACATTATGTAAAAGACACCACGTTGTAGATAAAGACTTACCGTTTTACGACCATGATAGAATCCGTCTCCTCGTTTGTGGACCCTATGATTCGAATTATACTTTACAAACGGCACTAACAATATCGGAAACACCATGAATTTTATAAAATCACCATCAATTCAATTTACGAAATTCACACATCGCTACAAAGCGATAAACACACTTTTCTTCATAATTTCACTATCTTCGAATAATTCGCACTCCACTTTGATGAACATCAATTCTTAAAAACACAAACTAAAACTAAAATGTGTTTTTAGATGCAACAGCACGAACTTCACTACAGTCAGTACTACAAAGTACAAAAACAGTAGTACCGACAACGAAAACATCACACTGTTGCCAACATTCCGCAAAGAAAAGTACATAAAGTTAATAATAATTTACAATGTAGTTTTAGAAAATTAAATAAAAACTGTTGCTTCGCTTGCGATTTAATAGTATATCTATATAAATAAATGTTCCTGAGAAAATAACGTTCAGTGATAACTTGGTTTCAAATTTTGTAGCGTCAATTTAGCCAACCTTACAATTTTGATGTGACCCAACTGATATTCTCACCGCTTCGGTACGTGTCGATTTGTAAAGCCAGATCCACACGCTTGGCACTTGCCGCATACTACAAACGCATAAACGTTTGGATGTTGATGATGTTGTGTACAAAAATCGCCCCTCGGTGATGATGGATGCAACAAATAGTGCTTGTCGGCACACCCACAGAGTGCTTTTAATACTGGGCACACCACAAGCCAAGTCAAACGTCATCCTCACTTTTGAATTGTGATTATTTGTGATGGTTCGTTGAGATTTGGTAGGCGTGTATAGTTGGCTGGCAATAAGCGGAAAGCGCTTCCTCCAAACATTTTGCACGTTTCACCCGGTCCAATGGGGAAGGTCGGGCAAAGCTAATTGTAGATAGCGTGACCATAGCTAGGTCCCTACGGCCTACAAAAATTTTGACATTTCGTTCATTCATTTCATTTTATGTTCATTCATGAGTTTGATTTCATTTCACTATTTCGTTATTTTCGGTGATTTCCGTATTATAAATCAAGTACTTGACATGGGAAGTGTCAGAATTTTAAACCTTGAATATTTCCTCGTAATCACTTTCTTCAAAATGTTTACGACATAAATTCGAACTCAAAAAAATCTGTATGAATAGCTTTAAAGCACAATCTTCTAATTTTAGGGGCTTACGAGAAATTCAGACTCCAATTTCGGAGTATCTAGGAACACAACAACGAGTCAACTTTCGCTAAAATAAAATTAAACCACATCACGCCTTGTATTTTTAGCTTGTGTTGGGCTACTAACTAGCTACGACAGCGCCATTTTGACAGTTGCCTTCCCCATTATAAAAAAGATTTTAGTCAATATAATTTGTAAGTTTGCCCAGTTTTATGAGTATACTTATCAATTTTAAAAGATTTTGATTATTATTATTATGATAATTTTGAAAACTACTGACTCGTCACACATCTACCGTTTGTTGTGGTTTGTTGCTACCCCTTTTAAATAATGTACTGTTTGTTGCAAATGGCCATAGATAATACAAGGAGGATTGGACCATGACCATAGATCTTGATAGAATCTGCAGCTTTTTACCATGGCTTCGTTCCCGCGATCTATTCATGTAGTATGAACTCTTCAGCTTTTTTTTTTTGGTTTACGGTGTGGAAATCCTCTTGGATGTCCTCCGCCCTGGGGTGGTCTATCAGGCTTCTAGTAAAAACTTGGATATGCCCAGGCTGTGGTGAAATTTATAAAGCACCAATAATGAAAGACTGTATGTGTAGACGAAGAATGCACAGCAAATGTAGGTGCTGCTGATTTTGTATACGGTCTGTGTCAAAATAGAATTAATAACTCGTGCACATTGTCGCGTCGTGTCTGTTTGCGGGAGCCTTAGGGCTCATAAAACTTTATTTATTCATGGCAATTTCACAAAACTTTGGGAAATATAGAAAACCGAAAACGAAAAATAGTGGTAAAATAAATCGTCGGGCGGGATCGTTGTTAATTGATAATATTAAGTATATTATAATAAGTAATCAAGATATTTGCTCATAAATAACATAACATCACGCCTGTAATCCCAGAAGGGTTAGGCAGAGGTGTCCCTATAGTTTACACCCACATTTCGCCAGTTATGCTTCAGTCCCATGTAATAGGGGGCGAGCCTATTGCCATCAACCGGGCACAAATTCAGACTCCGGGCTACTACTGAGAATTTCTAGCTAGAAAAACCCAATTACACTTTGCCCGACCTGGAATCGAACCCAGGACCTCATACTCAGCAGTAGCTCATATTTGCTCATTAAATCCGTAAATACTCTACGAATTTTGGGATTGCATAACATTTTTCTAAAGCCACATTCATTATTTCTACGTCACCTTTTTCACTTCATTGCTTGACTTAGCAAAGAAAGTCAGTAGCAATCTGCTTAGGGGCAGCGGCCCTTTTCTCAAAGTACCTACAGCGTTATTTGATTACTGAATTTGTTTTAGGAACTGATAATCCGAAAAGCTAATCGGGTCATTATATTATATTATCAGCCACAACAGGTCCACGGCTGACCAAGCATCGCTAAACGAGCGATCCCCCGCTTTCAGCTGTTATCAAATAGTTTTGTTAAAAAATACAAAAAGCACACCAAAACCGAGATAATTAATTAACAAAAGTTAACAACTCACCGCTTCAAACGGGACCTAATACTTGCATCCATCAAGAGACGCAAATAAACTGAATTTAATAAAACACTCCCTCTCCTTGTTTTAAAGCAAACATATTTTTCTGACTTAACCCT
Source organism: Dasypolia templi (assembly GCA_963555695.1). Classification (NCBI taxonomy): domain Eukaryota; kingdom Metazoa; phylum Arthropoda; class Insecta; order Lepidoptera; family Noctuidae; genus Dasypolia; species Dasypolia templi. The sequence goes on from OY743140.1 coordinate 15,755,333, forward strand.
TTCAATGAGTTTACTCTTCGAAAACTTTCTTATTTTCTGTTCTTCAGATTTGCAATAGAAACCCATAATAGGTATAAATAACTTGAACGAATATATTATTTTATCACTATAAATATTGACTAGATTATGTACACTGCTGCACTCTGATCGGCGCGAAATAAATTTGATAGTAGGAATCCCGCTTCGACTTCGCATCGTACAACAGGGTTGGGTGTTCGTGTAGCGACATGTCGGTCGCCGTAGTGCTGTTCAGTTTCGAGCACTATTATGTCCATCTGTGCCAATCAGAGGCATAATAAATCAAATTTATCTTGTACATAACCATACTTATATAAACAGATAACAATCTACGGACACAGGCATACATGGGCTTTATTATTATTTTTCTGGGTTTTCAAACCTTCTCAGCATTCTCAGCATATTTTTTTGCCCAATGTTTTTGCTGTGGCTCAGAATATTAAATGACAGTTACAATGTTTATTAAGTGACAGTTCTAACATTAGGTTACCAATCAATTTATCATAACAATTTGGACAGGTCAAGGCACATTTCCTCTAAGTAGGTAAGTACATAGGTAAGCAATAATATAACATCCTAACTTCCTAACTGTTAGATAGAATATTATAAATGCGACAGTGAGTTTGTTTGCTACGTTTAAGCTAAAACGGCTGAACTGATTTGGATGAAATTTGGCACACAGATAAATCATGACCTGAGTAAGGGTATAGGCTTTTCATCCTGGATCGAGGGCAACAGCTAGTTTAATACAAATACAACATTCTGTACCTTCCTACATAGTCTTTAATCAAATAAAACTAAGTCACGATGACTATAACAATGCCGAATTTCAAAGAATCAACTTATTGATCAAAATTTACTTAGTAATTGAACGGCTGTCGGTCCCTGCCTTGGTCTTTGTAAATACCTGCCATTTAATTAAAAGCTAACATTAAAAAGAGGTAAAGCTTGTAAGTTTGGATGTAAGAGTTTATCTTCGAAACTACTCATCCGATTTCAAAAAATCTTTTTATAAAGAAAGCTATGCTATTGCCTACCTTATGCTATAGGATAATGTTGTTGTTAAAACACGCGGACAAAGTCGCGGGAAGAAGCTGGTGGTTAACCATAACAACTGGAAAGATTATGTAAAACGCGAATAGAATACTCTTACACACGTTGTCTACATCTCTCATATACTCTCCTACTGCAGGTATGCTGGAAGAGATTTCTTTAGAAATAAGCATTACCTTTGTACGTACTTTTCTGTTATCTTTATTTTTCTTGTCTTTATATGTGTGTACATAAATGGTAAAATAAATAATGTCTAAATAATGATAGAAGATTTGATACAGAGGCCCTAGTGTGAGTTTCTTTTAACTATTTCGACTTTACGCATGACCGCGTTCGGCGCTTCGATTGGCCCTTCACCAATCGAAAGTTGCGCTCCGATTGCCAAACGCCAATCGGAGCGCCGATCGCGGTCGATGCGTAAAGTAGTGATGGTTAAACTAAACTCACACTAGGGCCACAGCTACGGCGGGGAAATAAATTCCCGCCAATTGCACCAAGTGGAGCAAACTGAAAACAAAAGAATGTCTGACTCTATAAACTTAAACAGCGCTGGCACTTCTATCTCTCTGCCTATGCCTTTACAGATAAAATATTTATTGCCACGAGGCAAAAAGCCTCAAAACATGTAGAACAGCACTAATGTTTGCTTTGTATGCACTTTTCCATACTTGTGAATGTTTCAAAACTAGACACAGAGCTGCGCTGTGTACATAGCGCTAACACGATGACACATCGCGCTTAGTCATTATGAAGACGGTCGGACACGGCGAGACACGACTCCGCGGCAGGAAAACGGCCCTCTATGCAGGTTTGAACTTGTCTGCATGTTTGTATTTTAATTTTATTGCAGTAGCGGACTTCTGATGTAATCAGATGACAGTTGTAAAACATTTACTAACGCGCCACATTCCGGTATTGATTTGCGAGTTTCGATTACTGACATGTTCTTGGGAGCAATATCTTTGTAAACCTATCTATATTATATGCATTGTTTTATATCTTTTGCATTGTTTGTTCAACATGTTACGAACGATTGATAACATTATGAACCTACGCAGTTACTGTTGCTGATTCTATTTTTGCAGACTTTATTGAGAAAGAGAAAGTATTTCGTACGTTTAAGTACCTTTCACTTTATAAAATACAGTCTTGGATTCAGCAACAATACACTCCCGGACTCCTCGTCGAATCAAACCTCGCTCTGATTTTTTTTTAGATAAATTCTAAATATGGAACAATGATGACACCAAAATGCTTCAAAACTGTATAAAAACTTCTTTTAGGTAATTCTAGTTTTCATTATTTTGATGTGTTAGGCTTTGCTAGCTTAGATGGATGTACACGGTGGCTCGTTCTAGGGTCGGAGTTTATTTTACCGTCATTTAAACTATTTAAATTAAAACAATTTTTTTTTAAATAAATATTTTCTTTATTGCTTTCGGTATTTGAAAATTGTAAGATCTATCTCGTAACTTATCAACAATATTACTTTCATCAAGTTACATCCAAATTCTGGTCGAAGGCAGATCATAAGACTACAATAATGGTTCTCTAAAATTTAATAAATTTCTCACAAATAAACAATAAAATGATGCACAGTCACACGCATAAAAACCTTACAGTTACGCCACATTCAAAAGATTTTCTTCGTGAAATATAAATTGCAACTTTGAGAAAAGACATTTTCCATGCAAGTCCCATGCTCGAAACACCAAAGGAGCACACTAATGGAGAAAATCGCTTTTGTTTGATTCTTGCGTAAATGTAAGGTATTTATGCTCGTGGTTGTACAGTGGTACTCTCAAAGCTTATTAATAGAAGTTACTTGTTAATTACGGAGTACTTAAGTCAATTAGTCAAAGTAGGTATAGTGGGTTAAAATTGGCTTGTAAAGTATTGTTTTGAGTATCTTTTGCGCGTCATAGTACGATGCAAGTTATTTTGGCTAGGAATATACTGTAATCATCATTAGGCATACTACGAAAAGTTACGGCGTCATTAAGTCGTAGTTTGTTGTATTTCTATTTACGATGTAAAAGTATACCCGATTCCCATGGTCATGATAAACAATCTGACGCGCATTTGAATAAACTACGCGCCAAAGATCTAGCAGTGGTGACCTAGTGTTAACGGCCCCGACTTACAAGTCATGGTCGTGGGTACAAACCCAGGCAGGCGTTTTACTTTGTGTAATTTATTAAATCAACACTGTACAAACACGCATCAAATTTTTTGCCATAGGTTCTGGGCTTTACACCACGTTCGCACGGACTTATAAATATCGCCGCGGGATTTTTTCGCGCTCTGGATTTTGAACTCTCGGTGTTCAACTGACAATTGTGAATCTAACTGATTGCATTGTGTCGCTTCAACAGCGCGTCGAAAAAACACTGTTGGAGTTTCAACTCTCTGCGCTAAGCAGTGCATTGAAGATTCAGTGCGCGAAAAAATCCCGCCTCGATATTTTTACGTCCATGCGATCGTGGACTTTGGCTAAGTTCAGATCGGTGTGGGCACCTTCTTTGAGGCGCCGACCAGCCCGCCGGTTGAACGCTTCCCATAGGGTCATGGCCGTCCGGCTGGTCCGGGGATACCGCACGATCTCCTGCGAAGCGGCGAGCCTCCTTGCCGGATTGCCACCATGGGATCTGGAGGCAAAAGTCCTCGCGCACGTATGGGAGTGGCGCGAGGAGGCAAAACGCCGGGGTGTAACTCTGCTGTCGCGAGAAATCACGGTACAGCGGACAGAGCTCGCGCGGGATCTCATGGCGACATGGAGGGTGCGATTGTCGCAACCCCCAGCACTGGGTTGCAAGCTACAATAGCGGCGGTAAGTCCCCTCTTTGAGGATCCTGTTTCGCATAAGGCGGGAGGAAACGCCCGGGTGTCACCATTGTGTGGATCGCCCGGAAAACACGGTGGAGCATACGGTGGAGGTCTGCCCAGCTTGGGCGGATCACCGCAGTGTCCTCGCAGAGGCAATCGGCGGCCTCCTTCTGCGAAGCAGTAATGCTCGTGAAGGAGGAGGCGGAGCGCGTGAGGGAGAGAGCCTTGCGCCCTCACGTCCCTAGTCCCCGCAGGAGACGCCCTGGGGGTCGGGAGCAGCCCGCAGATTCCCGGCCACCGTAGGCGCGGGCTTGCGGACGGCGAGCAATGGGTAGCTCGCCGTCCAGTAGGGACCAGGCCCGGGTCGACGGCGCGTCTTGTTCCACGCGCGCCTCAAAGAGATGTCAGCACAAAATGACGGGGTCCGATAGGGCCGACGCCTCAGGGTCGCGGGTAATTCGAAAGAGTAACCGTGGCCCTGGCACAGGCAACTGAAGGAACACGGGTGGGTTTTAGTCAGTAAAAGTCTGACACGCCCTCCCGCTCCACCCAGAGCGTCATTTGAAAATTTCCTAAAAAAAAAGAAGTCTATGTTCAGATAGACGCGATTTAAACGCGCTTTAGGACATGCGAGTGACGAGCGGTAAGACTGCAGTAGCGCGTTGTAGCTGTTTGCTTCGGTTCAGCATGATACTTTTTTAAAACTCGTCCGATCGCGACGGAAACGTCGAAGATAACCTAAGTCAAAATGTTTAAACCATTTTTAACCCACCGTACATCACTATGACAATCGTACGATTTTTCTATATCTCATAACAACACCTAAGCTACAATCTTTGCTTAAGATTCTAGTTGTCTCTTTTATGTTAGTTTTCCTTCGAGATGCAAAGCGTATTATACCAGTTACTATATTACCTAAAAATAAGTTAAAACCAGAAAAACTACACGCCCGGGCTCGTAGATCGAGACACCGTGCATATTTACATATTATGAAAATTCTCGTTTCGCAATGTTTGTTACCAAACTCCTCCGAAACGGCTGGACCGATTTGTATGAAATCGTGTGTGCATATCGGGTACGTCTGGGAATCGGCCAATATCTATATTAAAAAAAAAGAAGCAAAACATCGTTTGTGGGGTCAGCTAGTCTCTTAAATAAAATTCTCGTGTCGCAATGTTTGTTACCAAACACCTCCGAAACGGCTGGACCGATTTGGATAAGATTTTGTGTGCATATCGGGTAGGTCTGAGAATCAGCCAACATCTTTTTTTTTTTTTTAATAAAATACAAGAAGCAAAACAAGGTTTGCGGGGTCAGCTAGTGTTAGTATAAAATTTTAAAACATCAAAATAATTATAAGTAAAAAAAGTCTTTATGCAGTTTTGAACCCGACATACTGGCCGTCATTTTGGTTTCACCGTTGCTCTTAATTTGAATTCACGACCATCAAAAGAGTTACTGACCTTTATACAAAAATTCAGGGTGGCTCGGTTCAGGTGTCCGATAGCGTATTTATCGTTACTGTACCGTTTTCTAGTAACTGAATATACAAACTAGCTTTCTAAACATCTTAGTAATTTTAATAAGTTAAATCAGTCAACAAGCGTACATGTTCCTCCATTAAACCATTCCACACAACATTATTCTAACATTCGGTATATATTGGCAAAATGGGTACAGATACTCTTAAAAGTAAACCTACGTTCACACAAAGCGGGATTTTTAGCTAGCCGCGGTTTTTTTTTCCTCCACCCTATGCGTAAGGCTTACAATACATACAAGGAGCGTTAGCAATTTCTCGCCGCGTCAAAAATCCCGCTTTAAGACATTACAAAATATTTTCCAACAAAAAAATAACAACTCAAATAAGAGTAACAAAAAAAATGAAGTGAGATCTAAAGATTGAATTTCACGTTTCGATTAAGACCTAAAAGATTTCTCATTTTAAGATCATTTTGTTCATGATATTATAATGTAGGAAAAACAATGAAATCGTAACTTCTACATAAACCTAACTAAAGTTAAAACATTATTGTGACGACAGCTTATATAACTAGAAATATATCAGTATTACTGATTATAAGTTAACATAAAGTTCTCGGAATAATTTATGTCACATTAGGTACTGTGTCACAACATTATTGGATTGGATATAACGGCCACGTCACGCGTCATTGGTTTTTAATGTTAAGGTTTGTTAATGGTCAAGACACATTTGTCCGACAAAGACTGTTCTGAGGCTCTAGTGTGTCGTAATCGGAGCGCTGAACGCGGTCGATTCGTAAAGTCGAGATAGTTAAAAGAAACTCACACTAGGCCTCCGATTATCGAGGGCCAATCGAAGAGCCGAACGCGGTCGAAGCGTAAAGTCGAGATGGTTAAAAGAAACTCACACTAGGGCCTCCGATTATCGAGGGCCAATCGAAGAGCCGAACGCGGTCGAAGCGTAAAGTCGAGATGGTTAAAAGAAACTCACACTAGGGCCTCCGATTATCGAGGGCCAATCGAAGAGCCGAACGGGGTCGAAGCGTAAAGTCGAGATGGTTAAAAGAAACTCTCGCTAGGGCATCAGTTCAGGCATTTTACGCGCGAGTAACACGCAAGTTACAGACTTGATTTTGCATCATTGTACTGCCAAAATCAGTGATCTTTATTGCCGTTACAATGAGGTTTTTAATGGGTTGCTGGTATCATAGGGAAGTTAACTGTTACGGGACTGTAGATAAACGAGCCGACACGGGGCGAATTGTTCGGTCTTATTATAAAACAATACGTAAAAAGAAAATCCATTTTTCATGTTTTCAAACATTGAGCCACTTTTTGTAATTGGAACCGAACTGATCGAATAACTGATCTGTAAAAATGGACAACTCAGTTCGTTACTAAGTTGTCAGTTTTATATTAAAACCTTACCTTAGTTGGAATAAAGTTAGAAATACAAAAAACTGGATTGAAGGTTTGGCTGTTTCGTCGGGTTGCGTCCAGTAATATTACGCTCGTAAAACGACCGATTTAGTGCCTACAGACTCTGTAGTTTGCTAGCAGAACAGAGAACAGATCTTACTTAATTTTTTACCATTATTTTCGGCCATATATTGCTCTTGCGGATGCTCTTGCGAAACACTAAAAAATTTGTAAATCGTGCCAAATACTCGTAGTGGCAAAAAACGCTTACTGACCTCTCACTCTTTACATATAGTTTTGCTAGGTCTCTAATTATTATATTGTACCTATTTTTATAATAATTTATTGGCATTTTGGAATCACTGTTGTTTTTCATTGTTTGTCAAAGCAGACTCATTTATCCCATGTTGATTTGCAAGGTTAGATCTTGGCTTCAATATTAGCTAACTTGTCATTCAATTAAATCACAATAAACTTTCTTCTTTCTTTCATTTATAATTGGTCACTAACAGGGTATCATATGATTGAATGCAAGGATGCAACTCAGTAGATCTACAAGGTGAAATTAAAAGAAACTAGCAAAACTTCACAGACTTGTTGGATAGCGATTATCTAATAATGACAGTACCAGCAGCCGTGGACTAAAGATTTAAATCGTTAGATTCGCCCTACTGCGTCAATAGATTGCCACGTTTCTCTTTCGCTTTGACCCGCAATGATACAAGTGACTTGACTTTAAAGTGGCGCAGTAGTTGCCTAGTGGTAACGGCCGCGACTTTTGAGTTGCAAGTCGTACGTAGGTTCGAACCCAAAAATGCGCTTTACTTTGTATACATTATTTCATCACCACTGCTCTCAAAACGGTGAATGAAAACATCGGAAGTAAACCGGCCAAGAAACAAAAACTCGAAGACATGTGACATTTACCAACCTGCACTAGGCCCGCGTGGTGAACTACAGCGATCGCCATCTCACCAAGAGGAGGCCTGTGTCCCAGCAGTGGGAGCATTATAGGTTGATTATGGTTTAAGCTTATAATTATGTATTGTAATAACTTAAAATTATGAGTTTTTTTTCATTAATTAAAGCTGTTGATAACCTTCACGTCTGTTAAGTTTCGCCAGGAAATTTAATTAAACCTTGTTCAAAAGGATTGAGACTACAAATAGTCTATTGACATTAATTTAACCGCATCTGTCTAGATTCCCAATTTTTTGTGGTGCCCTTCTCTTTCAATCTTTAAATAACTTATCAGTATACTTGCTATACTTTTAAGCTGCACATCTGAAGCCTGGCTATAAGATAGGCAGTTTAATTTAAATTAAACCTCCGGCTTATATCCAACAAAATTATTGTCTCTGTTGGTAATACTAAATTGTTACTGTGCCCTTAGCAATTCCATAGTTTCGATTTGAGTTTATAGTCCTGCAATACTATTTTATCACGGTAAATTTGATATGCAAAACTATAACTCCATTTGAATGCTATCCATAATGCATGATACCTGTTTTCGGGATTCTTCGTATTAGTACAAGGATCATCATTCACCCCCCAAACTAGTGGTTTGGGGCAGTTTAATCGTCTCGGGATAGCCCGATGTGATTTGCGATAGCCCGATGTGATTTGGAATAGCCCAATGTGTTATGGATCAGCGCGATGTGTTTCGGAATAGCCTGATGCGATTTGGAATAGCCGATGTGTTACGGAATAGGGTGATGTGTTTCGGAATAGCCCTTTGTGTTTCGGGATAGCCCGAAGTGTTTCGGGATAGCCCGAAGTGTTTCGGGATAGCCGGAAGTGTTTCGGAATAGCCCCATCTGATTTGGAATAGCCGATGTGTTACGGAATAGGGTGATGTGTTTCGGAATAGCCCTATGTGTTTCGGGATAGCCCGGAGTGTTTCGGGCTAGCCTGAAGTGTTTCGGAATAGCCCCATCTGATTTGGAATAGCCGATGTGTTACGGAATAGGGTGATGTGTTTCGGAATAGCCCTATGTGTTTCGGGATAGCCCGAAGTGTTTCGGGATAGCCGGAAGTGTTTCGGAATAGCCCCATCTGATTTGGAATAGCCGATGTGTTTCGGAAAAACCCGATATGTTTTGGTAACATGAAAAAAGCTCCATATGTGAACGAATATGTTGTTGGATGCGACTTCACTATAATTCCCTGATATTGGTATTGAATCCTAAGCAGTAAGCTATCGTCAGCATCCAATACTCCTAAGCTTATATCAATATTCCTCGTAGTCATAATAGTCGTCATCCTGTCCGTTTTGTAGCATGGCGGCTAGAGACAACTCGCCACTGACGTCCACTGGGTCCGGTTCTATTTCATCTTCGTAGTCATCTGCTATTTCTGGAGAAATGAAAAGAGAATGTTAATCTTAAAATTTAAGCTGAATTTAGTTTTTTTTTTTTTACTTGAAGGAGATGCGCTAAGGAAACCCGCGAAATTCAAATTTACTACCTTTTTTTGCAATTTGCAGGTCAGTGTCAGGTTGTGTGTTGATTAAAATATGAGCGATATTTGCGATATGTAAGATTGATAATCAAAACAGGTAAATATTTGACAGCTATCTGCGTTGTTGCCATCGTTTCGGAATGCACTCTCTTAAGTTCTATAGTTACGCTATAATAGACTACAATAAGTATAATAGACTACATTTAACCAACACAACACTTAAAAACTTGCAGGCATGTCTAAAATGATGTATCGTTTGAAATCGGGTTTATGTGGCACAATAGCTTGTTACATTTACATAGCTGCAGTACTTACCAGTAACGGGCTGCGGTGTGGGGGGCGCGGGCGGGCCCGGGGTGCGCGGGCCGGGCGCGGGGGAGGCGGGGGGCGCGGGGTTCTTCTTCTTACGTTTGCGCGGTATGGGGGATGCTGGGACAGCCACTGTTGGTGTTGGTGGTTTGTTTCTAGAACAGATTAAATTAGAATTCAGATAAAGCTGTCGGTCGAAGAAAGGCAGTGAGAATCGTTGATCGATGAGGCGTGATCGTGGTTACGTCAAGAGCAGGCCCATTCAGCAATAATAAAAAACAACGACAGACATCAGCCTCAAAAATCGGACCGGTTCGGCGAAAATCGACTAAACGAAGATTGCAAATAAAAAAATCGCGACTTTTTCCCTCGTGGAGTCCGCCTTTTCCATTTCCTAGAGACTCGACGTAGATTTCGTTATTCAAAGTACTGGCGATTATTAGAGCAATTTTTGTGGGCCTAAATATGAAATTTCTAAGGTAAATACTATTTTCTATCGATAATCTATATCGACTATTATGTTGGCGAATACCGAGTGGTCGCCTACGATAATATTAGGATAGAGATATAGCTATCACAACAGTATATAATATGGATTTTAGTCTACAAAACATTGCTGGAAGCGGTAGACCAGCCATACAATCCAATGGACTTCGTGCACAAAGTAAAAGTAAGTGCCATGGAGGAACTACAAAATCATTCTTTGGTACGCAAGATACAGGCTTGCCCTATTGTGGGGCCACTGGAAAACTCCCTGTAACCTTTTCGGCAATAAAGTTTTATTTATTTAATCACTTACTCAACAACAACAGTCTCCTTCGGCGTCGTAGGCGGCAACGGCGTGCCCGGGTGATCCAAACTCTTAAGAATATCATAATTAATCTTAGAGCTAATCTTCTTCTCCGCAATCATCTTCTCAATAGCCTCCCCAGCAGTAGCAGCATTACAAGGAGTCCTCTTCTTGTAGGAACCTCGTAATTTCTTCTTTTTATCCTTATTTTCTTCCTTCTCCCTCGCACGAAGCTCTTCTTTTACTTAAACATGTATAACTACAAATTAAGATTTTATGGTAAACGCAAGCCGTTGGTTTGACGAAACATGGTGAATGATTTTTCTGCTGGATAGTTTAAGGACACATTTTTCACATGCAAGTATCTTGCGTATACGGTCAAACAATTACCTGTAAGCCATTTAAATACTTGGTCTGTACGGAAATCGATTCCGCTAATACAGGAGCCTACGAAATCGTAGATATGCATTGTTTCTTTTGTATTTGATGGCATTCAAATATTTTTGGTCGAGCCATTTAATCTGCCTTGCTTTTTCCTAAGTGTTTTGGTCTTTTAGTGTAACCGGTTTCAGCATGCCAGTACAGTGCAGATGCATTTATGCTAATCTGACCTGGTTAACACACCCCTTGATAAATCTGGACACTTTCATATTCCAAAAAAAGCCAGCACAGAGCAATTGAGCATATAACATCCTAACTACTACATTCAAAGCGCAAGCCTCGACTAGAGTATTATGTTGAACTCACCAGACAGTGGCAGGGCAAGGAATGCGGGATTAAATTCCGTAGTTCGAAGAACTATGTGGAGCGTCCCATCATCTTCCTTCCTTACACCACACGGGTTAGTCCAACTATTTCCACTATATAGCCAACAAATTGGACGAACAATAATATTACTGTTGAAACATACATACTTACACTCATACTGCTAACATAGTTGGATTAACCCTACATACCTCTGTCCCTTAGCACACGTATTATTTCGATAGTGCGCATGCGCATACACCTCTTATTAGGGATGATGATAATTTAAGTCTTTATTTTTTTGCAAATAGTGCAAACAATAATACAAAAAGTTTAAAAGCTTTAAAAATTGCTTACATATAAACATTTAAAAAATTACTGCAAGACAAAGACGTGACGTCACGACTCTATAACTTCATACTGGCGCCTTAATTGGTCCGTACCGCGCGACAAGGATCTTTAAAAGGACCTCCCAAATACTTTAAAAGCGTGTAGCTTCACCATATTTCTATTGATTTAACAATTTTTAAGATTATCTCATTTCACGAAACGAACAAATATTGAAATTTAAAAAAGGCATACTTCTTTGAAATTACAATATTTGGTCGAACATTCTTATATAAGTCATCATCCCTATTATAAAATTAATTTTACCCTTTCATTCAAAAATGTGCCCTTGCCCTAGTTTTGCCATCAATTCCGGTGTAGTGCAAATGATTTTGAATAATTAACATAACATCACGCCTGTAATCCCAGAAGGTTAAGGCAGAGGTGAACATATAGTACACCCAAATTTCGCCAGTTATGTTTATAAGTCCCATGTAATAGGGGGCGAGCATATTGCCATCAACCGGACACAAATCTAGACTCCGGGCTGCTACTGAGAAATTCTAGATAGAAAAACACAATAACACTGTCTTTGCCCGACCTGGGAATCGAACCCAGGACCTAATGCTCAGCAGTAGCTCTTGCGACCACTAGACCAACGAGGCATTGAATAATTAAACCTGATTAATTGTAAAACTACACATAAAACATATTCAAAATAATATATTTCTTTATATGTTTTATAGGCTCACATTAGCCACATTTTTTGCGTTTGGAAATCCTCATGGATGTCCTGCGGCGTGGGGCGGTCAGTCAGACACTTACTGACAAAAACCACACGGTGTTCTTCAAATAACTCTGACCGAGGCGCTGAAGAGCTTGCGCATTTCATACCGCTCCACTGTCAGGTCACCCTACGGCCGCAGTCCTCTCGAGAAGCACGCACGGAGCACGATGCGCTACCATCTCAAGCACAACGCTAAACTGGCGTTAACCCTAAGATAACCGTTGTTTGATTACTTTCAATTGCTTTTTTGGCGTTGATTATTTTTTACTATTACATGGCGATGTAAACTATTCAATAATATAAAAATACATTAAATTCCCTATTATAAAATATTTGTGGGTTGGTACATTTTTAACATAACCAGGGTCAACTTTTCAAATAAGAAACGAGAGGTGTCGTGGGACACACCTTGGTGCACACGTTGTTTGTACGAAGTTCCTTTCGCAGTAGTATATTATGTATTAAATAACAGGCACAACTAAATACATTAACAACGTTTGAGAGAAACTAAATGAACCGCGCACAATGATCGTCTGCTCGAATTTTGATACTCGCACGCACGCACACACACACAAACACATACACACACACACACACACACACACACATAATAGAAAGAGACAGAGAGAGAGAGACGACGGATGGACGGCATAACGCTTACGTCTCAATTTCTACCAGTTAATTCCTACCACAAGCCGCGTAAGAAACATCGTTCCAAAAATACGTACTTTTCTGTTCCCTCAGATATCCAGCATTCAGCTTGTTCCACAGCAGCGCCTTATGTTTAATTTCCTCTTCATTCATGATGAGAGAGTTGATGTACTCCTCATTTTTCTGATCTAGGACCAGCTCATGAGCATTGTGGAGGTCCTTGGCCACTTGCTTTGGTTCAGGTCTTAGGAACCTGTCAGATTTGTCCTCTTGGCTGGAACCTGCGAGACCTATAACGGCTAGGTCTGGACCTGAAGAGAATAATTAAGGAAATAATAATATAAAAAGAAATAAACAAAAAAAACTTAATTAGATAAAGATGTGTCGTTTTTTTATGGATACTTCCTTGATTAGAATGTTTGTTTAAATTATAGTAAATTGTGATACAAATGTGCTCTTTTGGTCATAATCCCCGAGGCGGTTTATTTAGATAAAGGAGCCGAGTGGGTAATGATCAATGCACACGTGTGTCACACAACGTTTTTCAACACACTTGCTAGGAAAAAAGCAGACTCATACAATTATTATCTATAATTATTGAAACAATTAGTGAAAGTAGAATTCTCAAAATGATACCGAACAGTTATTGTTAGCATTTTTACAGTTTGTGTTATGGTATTGGTATTATTAATGATTTCGTTGTTTTCATTTTCTTGGGTATATGTCGGAGATGATGAAAGGATTCATTGTATTTAGACATAAAAACTATTTACGGAGATAAAAGAAAAAAAAAGTTAAATATAAAACACGAGTGCGGTAATGTATAGTAAAAAGCACGAGTATTTAATACACTGCATTATAAACCTAAAAGCGGTGTAATAAGAGCCACTTTATGATCAACTGTGTTGACAAATATTAGGGATGCATCGATACGCCTTTTCGCCGATACGATACCGATACCGATACTCTCATAAAAATATCGGCGATACCGACACAAATAGTCTCATTGTGAAGTTTTTTTTTTTCAAGTTTGGGTATAAGACGTCATTGCGCCAGAAAACGAATGGATCTGCATCTCTCGATATATTGGGAGACCTTAGGTATCTCTCGACTTCTTCTTTGAGAGAATTACAGCTCAGAGTAGACAGGGGCTCATCTTCCTCGGGCTCTTTAATAATATCTTCACACACGCTCCAAAGCCCGCCACTCGTAGCTCTATCGAATGGCATAACCTCAAGGCAATAATTTTTGTATTAAAAATTTGCATTTAAATTAAAAAGTATCGTTGAATCGGTCATAAAAATATCGTCGATACCGATATATCGGATAACCCGAAGTATCGCCTATATATCGGTATCGGTATCGGTATCGGATGCATCGAAAAAAAAATATTATGCATCTGACGCTATACAAACAAATGAAGCTTTTTTAAACAGGAGTTGCTAAACTGCAATCATTCTTCAAGATCAAAAGATAACTCGTAACTATACAGTTTCCATATAACTTTTGATGTCTTTAGGCAGACCGGCAGTCAAGACTCGTGTTTTAATTAGTGACTACAAAGTAATACCGACCAAAATCCAATCCTGAGGGAAGACCTTGCCGTCGATATATACCTCAGTAAAAGAGGTGTGAAAATCAGGAAGCATTTTCAAGGCAGCCAATGGACAAAGGTGTTGGCGTTAAAGCAGAGTGGATGAGTAAGCAGATGTACATTGAACAGTTAATAGCAGGTAGGGACAGTCAGGGAACTAAATTGTTTATCAAGTTGACACACTACGTCAATTCCGTTGCCAGTTTTTATAGTATGAATTGAAAGACAGATATGATTGAAATATACGGAATTTAAGTTGGTAGTCAATTTGATAAATAATTAATTTTCCTGACTTTACAAACCAAGTCCTTTTTCATGCTTCAGTTTTTCACTCTTTGCATCTTCTTTGTCCTGCACTTTTTTGGCTATTTCTCCAATGAGGTCCAGCGCGTCTTCTGCTGCAAATCTTGACGCCTCTGCATCTTCTGTCGTGTTTTCGTCTGGAATTATAAAAATATTTTTATATTTGGTATAGTATTAGTTGGTACGGTAGTTGAGTTAAGTTGACCGACTGGTTCAAATCTCTATTATATGATACAACTGAAAAAAATGTTGAAACTTAAAACTCAACTTGTTCAAGCACTCACACACACCCTCACTCACATACTCACACACACAATCACTCACAAACACCCTTACTCACACTGCTCACACACAAACACCCTCACTCTGCACTGCACCACAACTCAGTTTGCATGTTATTTTTTTTTGCATGTCTACGATCTTTATTTTAGTCAAACTGCAGGACCCATATCATAGTTAAAGTCTGGAACAATGTGTTTGCTATGTTTAGACGACCATTGATAGCTGTGACACATTTTTTTTACTTTTGTAGCTATCATCGTTTCCATTGTGATTAATGTCAATTTGTCAATTTGTTTAAAATCAAATTATAAATATATGTATTAGGATAGGCCCTCATCAGCTATATTACACTTGCACTTTGTAAGTAGGCGTCGATTGTCGGGCGAAGAAAATAGAGAGACTAGTTACAGCACAATCACTTTATTTCACTCACAATTTCTTATGAAATAATCACCATGAAATAACCTGATGGCAGAGGTCCGACATATTAAATGAAAGTATGAAATATAGCAGTAACCAACTTTTTTTATTCCAACATCTTGTTAATTAATTAAATAGATCGCTATAATAGCTCTAGGCGCTACAGCAGGTGCACCGGGCCGAGCCTGCCACATAAATGATCCTCCTCCTCGCTGCGCACTAGCTTACATTAAGTTGCTTGAGAAGTGGGGAGAGTGGGGAGGCGAACGTCCCGCTTTGCACAGCGTAACTCGGCCCGTTGCACCTGTTGTTAACAATGGTGACGCCGCGCCGACAAATATAAAGAAATGACAAAGCATACATGTTTTCTCTTTTAGTTTAAGGATCAAACTAAGATATCCTAAAACCGGTAGATTTGACCGATTTTTGTTCTTAAGTTCGTTCCCAAATGAAGCCAAATAGGATTTACGCTATACCATTTATTTAAACCTCAAATATACAATGATTTCCATGCTACAGTTCAGTGACCATTTATCTAACTATATAGACATACGAGACCGGCACCCTGATTGAGTAACACAGTTCGAGAGATTTTGAAGGAAATTGCTAATCCATTGCTTCTTAAGTTTGAAAAATTCATCAGCAACGCCAATAACACAATGAATATTGTTGAACTATTAAAATGAAAGACATTGTCTTTGAAAGTGTGTTACGTGATTACCCGGCGGGTCCCCCGTACGCGGATATGATTCGGGGAGCGAGTTTTCAGGCAAAAAAAAACCACCGGAGTCAGAACTTAACAGTTCAGTGTATGCATAGGCCTGAAACCATCTTGCCACTCTCCTTCGGGTACTTACGCACTCTGGTAAGGAACCAACAGGACCAACATCACAAACTATGGTTGGAACAAGGTGAGTGCAGCCAAACTAAGGAAGCACTCCCTGGAATTGATGGCCGCCTCACGAAACAGGTTCTCCGACTAACCAAACAACAGCTGTGTATAGTTACGGCAGCTTTATTTTGCCACGGGTCATTTAATAAACACCACTTGGTCATAGGAGTCACAGACAGTCCGCAGTGCAGGGCCTGCAAGGAGGAGCAGACAGCAGCCCATGTGCTTCTAACCTGCCCGGTAGTCGCCACATAAGTATTTGGGACACTCAGAAAGTTTTGCGAAAACAAAAATAAATGATTTATAGTTCTTTTTTTTTAAATTAAAATTTTCAAAGTACTCTCCACTAGCCTCTATATGTAGTTTCATGCGTCTGAACCAGTTTTCGAAACCCTTTTCCAGTCCGTTGTAGACGTAGAGAGAGTTTACAGCTTGCTCGAACGCTGACAGCGCATTTTCTGGCGACGAAAATGGTTTCCCTTTGGTCAGATTTTTTTATTTTCGGGAAAAAAAAGAAGTCACACGATGCTAGGTCAGGGTAGACCTTAGGAGGGTGATCCAGGAAGTCCCTCGTTTTGAGCGCGGTGTGCGAAGGCGCGTTGTCGCGGTGGTGCAGTAGCCCGCGGAGCCCTGTGTTTGGTCGCTTGTTGCTCACAACAGAGAAAACTTCTGCCAAGCATTCGGTAGTATACCATTCAGCGTTGATGCTTCTTTGGTTCCGTAAAGGAATTGACACCAAGAAGCCAGTCAAATTGAAAAAGCTCGCGATCAAAATCTTCCCCGCGCTTCTAGATCGCTTCACGTTGGTAGGCGTTGATTCGTTTTGAAACACCCAAACCATCGACTGGCGCTTTGTTTCTGGATCGTAATGATAAATCCAAGACTTATCAGCTGTAATGATGTCGTAAACACGCCGAGACGAGCCTGCTTCGTTTATCATTCACGGCACCATTCCAACCGGGCCTGCTTTTGAGCAACAGTGAGGTTGTGCGGCACCCAGCTTGAAACTATCCTCCTCATGCGAAGATGCACGTGTAGAATTTCGTGAAGGCTTCCTGATCCAACCTGCAGTACGTGCTGAAGCTCTTGATACGTAACTCGCCTAGTGACTTGGAGTAAATTTTTACTGCTAGCACGTATTCTTCCGTAACAGCCGTCAAAGGGCGACCACTTCTTTCTTCCCAATATACCTAGATTTCGTTATACCAATGATACAAGGTTGCCTTAGAAGGGCCTTCATCCAAGATTGCTATTTGAAGTCTATCGTACGATTCGTCTGGTTTCAGGCGACACTTGAAATTCATAGCGCAAAAAATTCCCGACGCAGATTATTTTTATAATGAGACACGATAATTTAAATAAGCTCACAAAAAATGTGGAGGGAAATTTAGAAATTGGAATATATCCGTGAATTTTTTGCTTGACTTTACACCTTATACTTCTGAATTTTGTTAACTAGTAGTAACCGTAAGTACCTACTGCTTTCAATTTGATAATTATTAATTAGTAAAATTTGATTTCAGTCAATATAATTTGCAAGTTTGCCCAGTTTTACG
The DNA here is from genome assembly GCA_963555695.1 of Dasypolia templi. NCBI lineage: Eukaryota > Metazoa > Arthropoda > Insecta > Lepidoptera > Noctuidae > Dasypolia > Dasypolia templi. The sequence goes on from OY743140.1 coordinate 15,773,249, forward strand.
AGTATCTTAATTAAACAATTAAATATTTTTTCCAATTTTTCTGTTAACTTTGTAGGTTCTACTTTTACTTAAATACTTAATTGCAATCTTAAACTTTTTAAATAACATCTTGACTCTCAAACCGTTTTGTAAATTAACATGTCCTATCTATGAGAGCTGGGTGATTTGTAACTGACGGACCCTTCTATCACAGACACCTTTCTCTATTTAAGATTGTACATTATATTAACCAGTGCCTGCAATATGATGTTGAGATAAATAAATATTTTTTCAACACACTTGCTCATAAAGTGACTCTATGGTCACCGCAATTAGGCACAGAATGACACCCATAATCAAACTGAGACTTTTTCATTGCTATAACTCACTAGTGAGTTGTAGATTAAAAAAAAAAAATGGTGGAGTGGCGTTGTTCTTAAATCATTTTCTTCGTAACTAGTACTTGTAGACGTTTTCACTATTGAATTTATAGTTATTTATTAATTAAAATAATTAATAAATAACTATAAATTCAATAGTGAAAACGAGCTGTGAAAAATGTTTCGCTATGGCGGGAAAAATTAATCAGTTTTCCTATGCGCGCGCATTGCGATCGGCCACAGTCTAAAGGGATGAGGTTTTTTTTTATTTTCCGCGCATAGGGTTTGCGCCTATTCTGCCACGTACAAAATGGGGAATTAAAAGTTTTCTACTATTACAGAGAAAACAAAAGTTATATTTGAGTGAAAGTTTTATTTATTAAACACGTACGAGTTAAAATTATCTATTTGAATAAGAAGTTGCATGAAATGAGCAAGCAATAGGAACATTAATTTATTTGTTCTATTGAACACGATCGTTTTTTGAATAAAATGAGTTTTTATTGATATTTTATTCACAAGAGTGTTGAAAAACGTCGTATGATACACGTGTGTATTGATAATTACCAATGTTACACACTAGTACCATAATGTACTAATGATTATAATGATTCATAGCAGCACCAGCAGCAAACTCGCAAAAATAATTTTATTAGAGAAGAGATAACAAAGCCGTTTATAAAATCAATACGAAATGTAACTAGCTAATGAGTTATGATTATGAATGACTAGGTGCGAATTAAGGAACAGCTGATGCGAAGATAACAAGGAAGCACGTCGCCGAGTTATCAACTGATATAGTGAAGTGAAGGAATGGTGTAAACAGATGGATTATCCTAACCTTTATATTTTAGCTTTATAAGCATATAAGTGACTTTAGATAAATATAAGGCTATGAATAACAATGATTGCCACTAAAAGACTTGAAGATAAATGAAAACACTCACTTAAATGTTGTTACCTATCTTAAACATTGGCTCCCAAACTAGGTTTAAACCTGTTACTTGGGCACTGGCTCCCATCCATTATGGAAGTCACAAAGTTTGACTTTGTTTTTTTTTTGTGAAGAAAGCAAAAGAAATAATTAAGTATGTGAAAAAAAAAACAAAAGGCACATTTTTTTGAAGATGCCTAAAAAAACAATCATGAAATGTGTGTGATGGTGTTGTGAGAGAGTACGTGTGTTTGTGGAGTGTCAAATGTCTGCATGTATAAAGATGAGATGTTGGTTTGGACTATTGAGTTGGAGAGAATAGAAGGTTTTCAATTTCGTAAAACACACAATCAATAAAGTACTAGCCTGATAACGAATTATCAAAATACAGCCCTAAATATGGCACGTAAACACGTGTTGGCACGTGCCCAGTGCCTAATTAGGGGCTTTAACACCTTCTTCAATAATGTTTTTAGATATCTGTTTGAGTTTCCACGCAACTCACTTATTATTGACGGCGTTCTTCTCCTCAAATTGACAATATGGGCTTCCGCGAACATGGGTTTTAATGTAGTATATGTATGCGTCTGCGCGTGGCGTAACAGGCTCAACAGACGACAATGTAAACAAGGCCTTAGCCTACTAAAGGACTGTATCAGTATCAGGTGTATAATTTTTGGCACCAGTGGGCGTTCTCCAGTCATCTTTCGAAATCTGAATCGAATCGAAATCGATTCGCAACAATATAATCTATTATTTCTAATCGATTTCCCAGATTTTTACTCGTTGGAAGTGATAGTTTTAATTTAAACTTAATTTTATCACAATTGTGTCAAGCGCATCTAGAATGATCATTAATTAACAAAAATATTATCTTACCAATTCCCAATACAGCGGTGGATGTCCCAATAACAGCAGCAACCTTTCTTCTTTTATTGCTGTCTTTTTCTAACTGATGTTCTATCTCTTTTTGTAGGTCGGTCAGTTCTTTTTCACCATCTTCTTCTTCCATTAACTAGAAAGAGAAAAATAAGGGAAGGTTCATAAACAAGCGGAATAATAACGACTATAATTGGGTAATACTAGGATAGATCAGGCATATTATATTAATATAATATAAATTAGCGTCAGGGTAGCACGAGAATTTCAAATTTTCTTATGTTTTTTTGCAAATTGCAGGTCAGTGGTCTTAATATGGTTAGCGGCCGACACAAATATACATATTTTATAGAATTCTAATCATAAAATTCATCAGTAACATTAAAAGTTCGTATTACTTTCTTGACAATATTGACATTTAAAGCCAATTCTAATTAATGGAGTTGTCTAATTACTCTGCAAGGTCATATTTTACAGCCAAAATAGAAATTATTTTTTAATTCGTATAAGTAGGTATTTTATCCATATTTTAATACATTTTAATTTTTTATAAAAGAAACAAGAAAAAAAAAAATGTGGTCCGCCGGCATCGGGAGCAGGGTACAAGCTACCAGTGGTTAGGGCTCTAGAAACAGGAACCTTCTCACGATGCGAGCCGTATCGAGGAGCACTGCCTTCTGAATCAGGCCCTTGATCCAACCGCCTAACGAAAACCTCGAGAGATGTTGATCGAGGCTGTCGGCTATCATGCCATTGGCCTCTACCTTGCCTTTCGGGAAAAACAGGCGTGTTGGTATGTAAAGCTTTATAAATTCTTATTTCAAATGTAAACAGTTCAGTTTTGTTTTTTGTTTCAGTTAAGATTTGGTGGGTTGGCTGCAAATAACGTAAGAATAACCTGTTTCAATAAGTACTGCGACTTAATCCTTGTAATCAGTCTATCACTTGACTTCTTGACACTGTTTTTGACCTCTTCGACTTCTTGACCCTGTTTTGACAAATGTTTTTGACCTCCTGGATCCTCATGGTCTCGGCAAGTTCATGAGCCGTGGTAGCCCAGTGGTAACGGCCGCAACTTACGACTTGGACAGGCGCTTCACTTTGTGTTAATGATTTCATCACCACTGCTCTCAAAACGGTGAAGGAAAACATCGTGAGGAAACTGGCATGTCTTAGAACCATAAATTCGAAGACATGTGACATCTACCAACCCGCACTGGGCCCACGTGGTGGATTACGGCCCACTCCCTCTCACAGAGAGGAGGCCTGTGTCCCAGCAGTGAGCAAGAGATCAGTCCAGTTGTTGACCAATCTATGTGAGAACTAATTTATCTATACGTCGTGAATTCATAAACATCGCATTATTTTCACTTTCAAGCTAACTCATACACTTCAATAAGTAGTGACGGTTATTATAATTTACACAAATAAAACTGTTGATATTGTATTGAAATCATCCGCATGTAGGTATTTTTAAACTCCTAATTTAAACACGACAGAATATTTCCTGCTATTCAAACTATGACGTTTTGTACAAGTTTTTTGCGAGTCATTAATAATACGGAAGTAATAATACTTTTAAACCGGTTTTTGATTGCAACTTTATTTTGATGTAGAAAGCAAAGTTAATGTTTTAGGCAAGTTGGAGACGGGTGTGTAACAGTTCCTCCTTAGTATGTGATTGTGTATCTTCTTCTTCCTAGCGTTTCGATGGCAATCTGAATTGAGTTCGTCTAGCACCCTAATTGCGTAACACGCTTCTAATTACAATCAGAAAGATTTTGAAGGAAAGTGCTAATCTACCTGTGGAGAGTGGCACGAGAAAAGAGAGGCCTATGCTCAGCAGTGAGTGACATCGGGCTGTGGATGATGATGAAGCTAATCCATTGCTTCATATGTTTGTAAAATTCGTCTGCTCGACTACGTAAATGACACAATGAATGTGGTTAAACTGTCATAATGAAAGGAATTGCCATTTTAACTGTGTTACTCAATTACCCCGCAGATCTTAGCTCTGAGTCCATCCGTTCCTGTAACGTGCAGGGCAGGTTGTGGGCACGCAGGACACGATTCTGATGTCCCAAATCGGCTATCCTAACTAATATTATTAATGTGAAAGTAAGTTTGTTACGCATTCACGCCAAAAGGGCTGAATGGATTTGGATGAAATTTGGCACACAGATAGACCATGATCTGGGTAAGTCATGACAAACATAAGCTACTTTTTATCTTGGATCGCAGACAAAGTCGCGGGCGACAGCTAGTAATATAAAATTATAAATGCGAAAGTATGTTTTGTGTTTGTTACGCTTTCACTCTAAAATGGCTGAACGAATTTGGATAAATTTGGCACATGAGTAGACCATGACTTTTTTTTTTTTTTGTCATCTGCCCTATCGGACCCCGTCAATTAGTGCTGATATATCTTTGAGGCGCGTGAGGAACACGACGCGCCGTCGACCCAGGCCGGCTTTCCATTCCCTCTCGCTCCGTACCATGGCCTGGAACAGGGTCGGACGCGAGAGATCACCGCCGCCGATCGCCTCCGCGAGGACATGGCGGTGCTACGCCCAAGCTGGGCAAACCTCCACTGTATGCTCGATCATGTCCTCCGGGCGACCCACACAATGGTGACACCAGGGCGTTTGCTCCCGCCTTATGCGAAATAGGAACGGGGACTTTTCGCCGCTATTGTGGCGTGACCAGCACTGGGTTGCGACAATCGCACCTTCTATGTCGCCATAAGAGCAGCCCGCCGGAGCTCTGTCCGCTGTACCGTGATTTCTTGCGGCAGCGGAGTGACACCCCGGCATGCCTTCTCGCGCTACTCCCATACGTGCGCGAGGTCTTTTTCCTCGAGATCCCATGGCGGAAATCCGGCAGAACGTGCGGTATCCCTGGACGAACTTTGTCAGGGGAGTAGCTTCTATCGTACCATTTATTTTTAAATCCGTGTTTAACCACATATGTATTTGATTAAAAAGTCCTTTTTTTTAGATCGGTATTTTTCTGCATTAGAAGGTATTAGGTAATGACGCTAGACAAATATTTTGGTTTAATGTTAATATTCGTATAGTATCAACGACATATTCTTAACGCAAAATCAAGTTTGTCTGTCTGTAAGTTAGACACGTTTTAAACGAATTAATTACCGCACCATTTTTTTTATACTATATACTTATAATCTGTAAATTTTTGTTAGTAACAACATCCTATGAAATATGACTAACAAATAGCTTGGTACAGTCAGTAACAAAACTCGATTAACACTTCAGTTTTCTAAATCAATTATTAAGCAAAACTTTTAATTTAAATTGGAACAAGTTGAAAGAATATTAATCTATTATTCTAGTAAAAAAACTCAGATAATAATAATAGGGAATAATTTTCTGTATATTTAGATGGTGTGTAAAAGCATTGAGCGGCATTAATTAAATTTTGTTGCTGACCGTACCTGGAAGAGAAAAGAACATAAAGTACGTTTCCTCCTAGAAAATTAAATAAGTAAAACACGCTGCTCAGTGGGATAGTTACATTACAAAAATACCTTCTGTAGTCGATCTTTATCCCTCTTCCTAGCTGCCCTGAAGGCTGGTGGATCCTGTTCCTCTTCCAAGTCCACAGTCATGAACTCCTCAAGGGTCAAAGCGCTGGAAGGCGTGTCTCCGAACTCAAGGAGTCGCTTGCGCAGCGTCGACTCGTGAACTTTGACTATTCGAACGACATCGGCTGGTGTTCGGTTGAATTCGTGGAGACGAGCTGCTATGAGGAGGGCTGCAGATGAAAAGGAAATGTTAATGACAAGAGTTTGATTTAGATTTGATGTAAACTTTAATAAAAACCTGTTTAGGTTAAATTATTGTTAAGCGAAGTGATTACCAACTAACTGTCCGATGTTTCTGCCATTCTTACAATTGTATGAAATGGAACGGCAAACTGAAATAGGGTGTCAATTTGCATTTACATTTAATTAACCTGACTGTATTTTCTAGACTTCATTTTGATTTTATTCCTCAAAGGAAAACTTCTGAGGATATAATTCTTTGCATGATTTAAAGAAAGAACAATTTTATCGACAACCCAACACACATGCAATAAATTACAAGAAATAAAGAACGTTTTGCCCATATTACGTAGTCACTGCTGATTTCCTCTCTGTGAGAGGGAGTGGGCCATGATCTACCATGCAAGCCCATTACGAGGAAAGAACTTTTAAGGCTGTTTAATTATTATGAATACAGGTTCACTAAAGTTGCTTTATATTGTTTTATCCAAGAGAAAAAATCCAGAAATTGTAGACCAGCAGAAACCATATTCTGAGGGCTTGGTACTAATAATAAAGGTCTACCAAGGACGGGAGTTAAATATTCGAACGGGGTAATTGCGTAACACACATACAATGACAATTGATCTCAATGGGTTTCATTTCGACATTTCAACAACATCCATTGCGTTATTACGTTGTTGAGCAGTCACATTTTTCGAACATATGAAGCAATGGATTAGCAATATTCTTTAAAACGATTCAGATTGTGCTTGATAGTGTGTTACGCAATTAGGGTGCAGGGCGACTTGTGCGGATAATTCGCTTCCGTGCACAATGATTAAGACAGCCTTAGATACAATGAACAAAGAGGTTTTTTGTCATATACATTTCGTAATTATTTGCTCTACATTGTTATACAATAATTGTGTACATAAGTAGGTTCCAATTGATGCAATATACAATTATACAAAATACAATAAACAGTTTATTTGACCAAAATCTGTCGTCATCAGTATCCAAACCCCCCTACACCCACTTTTTTTTTGGGTGGGAAATCATCAAATAACTTCTTCCGCTCTGGGTGGAGCGGGAGAGGTGTCAGAATTTTACTGACTAAAACGCACCCGCGTTCCTTCAGCTGCCTGTGCCAGGGCGAAGGAATCTCTTTCGAACATCCCGCTACCCTGAGGCATCGGCCCTATCGGACCCCGTCACTGTGTGCTGACATCTCTTTGAGGCGCGCGTGGAACACGAAGCGCCGTCGACCCGGGCCTGGTCCTTACCGGACGGCGAGCTACCCATTGCTCGCCGTCCGCAAGCCCGCGCCTACGGTGGCCGGGAATCTGCAGCGCCCAGGGCGTCTCCTGCGGCGACTAGGGGTGTGAGGGCGCAAGGCTCTCTCCCTTAAGCACTCCGCCTCCTCCTTCGGGCACATTACTGCTTCGCAGAAGTAGGTGACCGCTTCCCATTCCCTCTCGCCACTTCACCCACTGCTGGGCTAATTTTTGGTGGTGTCAATACACCCTGTATTAGGGAAATCGACGCTTAAAACGGTAATAATGAGTCCAGCACATGATTGTAGACCCCTAGCGTAGAAGTTCTTAGTCGGTTTTCAAAAAAAAAAACTTCGTTTCATAGAAAAGTGCAATACCTACGCGGTCGAAATGTTTGGAAGAGCTGTTTTTATTTTTATTTTTATAACCGACAAAAACGCAGGTGTTTCCAGAATCATGTACTGAATCCATGGTAACAGGTTGCGTGTCGATGTCTTTGCCACGATGTACACAAGGTCGAATTAAATTACCTAACGAAACTTCACGGATGTTCAATTCAAAATATTTTACTTCATTTAAATAAACCTACATGGACACTTTCTTTTTCATGGCTTTTTTTTTGGGTGGGAACTCGTTAAATGACTTCTCCTAAATCCCACCAGTGTTCCTTCAGTTGCCTGTGCCAGGGGCCACGGTATCTCTTTCTAGGCTGCAGACCCCTGAATCAAGTTTTTGAAGTTTCTTCAACTAACTTTATTAGCCCTTTTATAATATCTCGATCATATGCTAGTTATCTTTAGAGCTCTTGGGGTTTATTTATAAACTTTGCTCGAGAGAGAGACGTTTAAACGTCATAAATGTTTGGTAATCATTGCTAAAACTATCGGTAATCATTGCTTAAACCTATACTAGCTGTTACCTGCGATCCAGGATGAAAAGACGCCTATGTTCTTACCCAGGTCATGATCTGTGTGCAAAATTTCATCCAAATCCGTTCAGCCGTTTTGGCTGGAAAGCGTAACAAACAAACAAACTTACTTTCGCATTTATAATATTGTTGAACTTATGTTCCGAACGATGAAATCACATATTAAGATTTTTAAGTGGAATCCTCAAACATGTTCTTATAAAATCAGCCTAAAGGCTCCCACAAACAGGCGCGACGCCAAAGCTCGACACAAAGGCGCCGCTCGTCACGCTGTGTGGCGTCGCGCCTGCGTGTCGCTTAAGATGCTCGTAATTTGACAAAAAAAGATCTCACAAATTAATTTATACCTATGGATATCAAAGAGCTGGATTTTAAAACTGTCAAATCATTTACAAAACTCAGATTTTATTGGCAAATTAAATAACCAAAAATCCAGTTTTAAGTGACGCCATATATAGGAGTTAAAAAATCTGTCGAGGACGCCAGTTGGTGTGGCCGGTAAAATGGAAGCACCTTATATGGAAAACGTGTTGTTTCAGTGGATCGATATACACTTGACCCTATTTTTACAAATGTTATTTTCGTACCGGCCACCGGTCACAATATTGAGTCCAAAAGCGTTACGCACAAAACATTTAAAAACAGATATTTACGTATAGGTATGTTTAGGGTTTCGCAACCAATGGGTTCAAACGGAACACTATTACTAAGGGTCTGCTATCCTTCCGTCCGGCCGTCCGTCTGTCTGTCAGCGGGCTCTATCTCATGAACCGTAATAGATAGACAGTTGAAAGTTTCAGTTTGTATTTCTACTGCCACTTTTAGCTATAACAACAAATAATACAACAAACGTGGAGAGCAATGGTGGCCCAGTGGTAACGGCCGCGACTTACGAGTTTTCGGTCGTATGTTTGAACCTAGCTAGGAGCTTCGTCTCACCGAGAGGCCTATGTCCCAGCAGTGGGAAAGTTAAAGGCTGATTATGCTTATACAAAAAACGTAATTTGAAAAAATATGTATCTTTTCGTGTGTGGGTCCGAATTGCACTTAGCTTGTTTTTTTACCGTCAAGATAAAGAATGAGCGACACAAATTATGAGATTTTGAACATCTAAAGTTGACGTAAAGTGCTAGTCCTCTCACAGTTTATTTTATATCTGGCAGCATCAACCCAATAGCAACCTTATTGTAACGAAAATAAAGATCATTGTGAATTTGACAGATTTTGTCAATAGCAGTGATGCAAACTCGGTAAAATAACTGCTACATGTGCTACAAGGATCTTCAGGTGTTTGAATGACGTTGACAGGGCGCTGTTAAATATTTGTTTCACGAAACAATTGCAGTTTATTGAAAAAATCGGCCAAGTGCGTGTCGGACCACGCACAATGAAGGGTTCCGTAGTTGGGATGAATAAAATTTATCCCAAGAACAAACTTGACATTACAGTTGAGAAACATGTTCTTGCATACCTACATTGATATACGTCACGGTCAATTCTCCAACTGTTGTAATCGCAAAAAATATTTTTATGTGATATACCAACAAATTAACGATTTTTGGACATTTTCCTTTACTTGTTCTGTGAAACCTAGCTTCTTGCCAAATTTCATGATTCTAGGTCAACGGGAAGGACCCTACAGGTTTTGATTTATTTGCGAGTATCAAAATATGTCGCATAAATTGCCGTATGTTTTTATTGCGTTGACTTAGCAGCTAAATTTTATTAGAGCTCCAAGGGACCGACTAGACCTACGTATTTGATATTAATTTCAACTTGATACGTCCACGCGTTCCTGAGAATAAAAAAAAACGCTTCTATCACACACATTCTTTTTACATTCATTAAATTTACTTGTATTAGTTCATCTTTTATATTCTCATCATACCAAATTATACCGTGTTTGTACCTACACTTGGTTACCACAAGTAAAGCGCGCCTCCCTTCGTGACAAAAATACCTATAAACTGCGAAAGTAACTCTGTCTTAAAGTAACCTTTTCACGCCAAAACCACTGAACCGATCGTTATGATATTTGACAGATAAGTAGGTAGCCCGGGACCTGGAGGACCTAGGCAACTTTTCTTCCTGGATGGCAGACGAAGTCACGGGCGATAGACACTGTACCATATAACCCTTTCTTTATCCGTAGAAAGAACGCCAATGTTTAATAGAAGAGTGCGGATTTGAACTCACCAGCTCCACAAATACCAGAAGGTCTTCGTCCCGAATGTATGGAGTCCCTCTTCATCCTCTGGACTAGTCGCAAAGCAGTCATGCTGACCTCGTGCGACTTGTCGTTGAACTGCAACTGTGATGAAAACCGGAGAATGTACAGACATGGATCTGAAAAAGAAAATGATAACTGCAGATAGACTTTTAAATGGAGATAAATTAGATAATGTTATGCCAGTCTTATACATTTTCGAAATTTTTGTTTGAAATCAGATTTAAGCAGGATGCTAATAAATTATTAATATTGCAAAGTAATTTTCGACTTTCTGTATGTATAATTTGATAAATGACACCAAATAGAAAGCAGACGGGGCGCTAATCCTAGCTAAAGATCAAATTGATTCGAGAGTTCAATGCAGCAATGTAAATAACTGGGTACCCAAATGGGTACCTAAGGTAATCCTTAATCACGAACCCGTACATGTGCATTGTACAGAAATTGCACGATTGTAATGAACAATAATTCAGATTTAGTTCGATTTTAGCAAACGATCCACAATGTCTAAAGTCCCGCCTCTATAACCAGTGTGTTCTGCCCACCATGACATACGGTGCTGAGACGTGGACGCTCACACAGGAGGCTGTGTACAGGGTGAGAGTTGCAAAGAGAGTGGAGCGTTCCATGCTTGGCATCTCATCGACCGAATTCCAAACATCGAGATCCGAAGACGTACGAAGGTTTTTGATATAGGAAAACGAGTTATGGAACTCAAATGGAGTTGGGCAGGACACCTGGCAAGGCGCAGTGAGTGCAGGTGGAGTAAGGCAGTGACTGAGTGGCGTCCAAGACTGGTAGACGAAATGTCGGACGTCCGGCGGCGAGAAGGGCGGACGATATTTGTGCCATCGCGGGTGGAACCTGGATGAGGCTGGCACGGGAGCGTGGAGATTGGCACAAGAAAAGAGAGGCCTATGCTCAGCAGTGGGTGAAGTCGGGCTGTGTATGATGGATGATGAAGCAAACGATCTGGAGAATTAATCAGCGGTATTGCTTTGCATTGCGTCTTGCTTCACCTCCATTAGAAATAGTAAGTAAAAAACATTTAATACCTGTTGTTAATCACTCTATTATCTTAAATACACATCGTTTACTGTGACTGTGGCGCAAGAAGCCACATTGCGATTTACGCTGTAATGGTACAAAATCGTGTGAATCTAATATTTTAATTATCGTGTCTACGAATAATTTGTTTTGCTGTAAGCTGTTGGCAACGATTTGATGTAGCGTGTAACTTTTTTTTCCAAGGCCCAATTTTCCCGATTTTTGATTCCTCTATCTTCTGACAAAGAAGGCACAAAAAAAGAGGATGGGTTTCTGAGATTGCCAGATCTATAATTTGTCTAACAAAATCCATTGCTGTGCCATATGAACTATTTATGTACCGAAAATATGAGGTTCTGTTTCAACACTCCCAACCTTGGTCAGGTTGAGCAAGTCCAACCTTCAGATATCCAGGACTGTAAGTCACCTTGCTGACGACCACACGAGACTAACCACGCCATTGTTCTCACGAACCAGAATTGATGGCTTGTGAGCTATTAAATTAAATATTTTTCCTGTTGGCACAACAGCATTCGATATTAGTAGTCTTCGATTCGCCGGCTATGCTTTTACACGAACATTTTATAGGTGTCGAGGTAGCGTGACTAAGCAAGTACGAAATACCACATTACCAAGCAATACCGTATAATTGTGAAATTGGCAATGACTTAAATGATAAATGATTTTTATTTCTGTAAGTGGGTTTGTACAAACATTTTTACACGTCAAAATATTTTTTTAAACTAGATGAGGTCGGCGTTACCTATCTGACTACTCTGAGAAGAAAGGCCGAAACAAACTCAGAGGTCACAGTCTCTTTTAAAGTCCAGACATAATCTTGGTCAGATCATGTTAAGACCATGTGGATTGATGTCTGAAATGGTCTTTTGAGGAATGGACCACACAGATTGAGTGGACCTGTCCAGTCAGTGCACGCATTTGTCATTAATCGTACAGCTCAACTCAAAACATAAGGAGCTCAACGATTCGACGAACAATACCAACGAAAGGACATTGGGTAGGCCGCATAATTACTCAAACCGCCAGACCAAGATTACGATTTAAACTAACTGATATAATAAAATAAAAAACAAAAGTAAAAAACAATGACCCACATAGTCTTAACATTCACAATAATAACAATAAATTGATACGTAGTTAAGTTAATATTCATGTCATTGTTTATTTTACAGATCATAAGAGGACCATGTAGGTAGGTGTCTGAAATGGTCTTTTGACGAAAGAACCATACAGATTTGAGTGCGCCTGTCCAGTCAGTGCACGCATTTGTCATTAATCGTGCAGCTCAACTCAAAACATAAGGAGCTCAACGATTCGACGAACAACACCAAAGAAAGGACATTTGGGTAGGCAGCATTAAGTACTGAAACTGCCAGATATAAAAAATTAAAATAAATAACTGAGATAGACAAAATATTTAAAAATATTACCCACTAAGTCCTCACACGTAATTAAAATAATAATAATATTATACAAAGTAAATATTCATGTCATTGTGTCATGAAATGTCAAAATGTATATAAAATAAAACAAAAGTTAGGTACCAAACAAAAAACCATACTCAGTAATCAAAAATTGCAGCAGGTCAGTCCCACGCCCTTTTGTCCTCAATATAGTCTTTGACTGTATAAAAGCTTTCTGGCACAACTTACGTTTAATAAATGATTTGAATTTATTAAGGCTTAGATCTTGAACGTGGCTTGGAAGATTATTATAAAAGCATATACATTGACATCTGAACGAGCCACCTATTTTCTTGAGCCTTGTTGCAGTACAACAAATGTTTTGTGTTTTGTGTTTGTTCCTAGTATTTATATGAAGGCGCAGGAGGGCCATCATCAGAACTCATCTCGCAGGGCGTGGATATAAGGCGGTGAATAAAACCAACACTTCACACAATTATAAAATGATATAATGCTTTTCTAAAATAATCACAATATCACTCAACTCAACCGTCTAATATTTAAACAATAGTCTCTAGTCGTTAAATCTTCACAATCTTATAATAAATCACTTTGATTGAGGCGATGGGAAGCGATTCGTCGCAGACGTGGTGCGCTGGTGCCCTTCCGTCAAACAAAATTGTTTTTAAGATGGCTTCCTCGCTACCATCGACACGACGCTCCGCTAGAGTGGCTTTTGAAGGTCCGTCAAGCCGCTCTTGTCGTTAATATTATGAATTCGACGTCGAGGCGCCGTCATATATTATGGATGTTTTGTTGTTTGTTGTTGTTGTTATTGTTTAAAAATACAGTGATATTTTTAAACAATTTTATGTTTTTGTAATTTGATATAAAAGATTTTCATAAATATACTGAGAGTCATTACATTAATTTCCTTAAATTTCTCTCTGAGAGAGTGTCTCAGACTTAATTTATAAATTGATCTAACAGCTCTTTTCTGCAAAACAATTAATATAGTCTGAATGTCGGCGGCATTTCCCCACAACAGAATACCGTACGACATTACACTACGAGTATGAAAATAGCTAAAGTACACTAAACTGTATCTATGTCAGTTAAATTACGAGTTTTTCTAACAGCGTATGCTGCGGAGCTTGGCTTTTTTGACAATTTATCAATATGTGGGCCCCACTGAAGCTTAGCATCCAAAGTTAAGCCCAAGAATACTGTGCTGTCTTCAAGTTTCAATTCTTCGCCCCTTATCAACACATTCGTTTTCACCTGCCTAACGTGAGGTAGCGTAAACTTAATGCATTTCATATCTAAATGTTGAATAACTTTTTATGTGGATGATATAATGTTCGATCCCGGTTATATGGTGACGAATAATGATACAAAAAATGGTAGACGTAAACCTTCTTTGAGTTTGAATAAAATTATTTTTATTGGATTGTTATCCTGTAGTTTATAAATGCCTGTCGCAGTGTTATTCTACACTCTGTTCAAAGCTGTGCTTTTAATCATGATTAAACTGTATTTAAAACTAATTTACGATGGACTGTCTTTAAAGGTTACTGCACCAAAACAATTAATTATAGACTGACATATCTAAAAATGTGAATCAGGTCACGCTCTTTTTATAAAAACTAACCACTGTATAAGAAAAACATTGCATTTCTGGGAAAAACAAGACAATACAGCTGTTATTGTAGGAGTTAAACCCACTACAATCGTGGGTGTTGACTTACCGTAAAACCTAACAAGGATATCCGGATCCGATAATAAATGGCTTCCTTCTGTCACATAAGGCAAACCCGTTTAAATCTTACAAACGCTAGCAAATATTCGATACTTCGGAAAAGAATGTTACGTAATGCTGACGAAAAAAATTCACACATTTTAGCACGTAACGCAGACTGCAAATTACTTCCTCCTGCTCAATCAATCGGTTTAAAAGAACTCGATTCATATTAATGTTAGCGCTAAATAAATTTATCGCATGCAAAACCGCTTTGCTAAATATTTCGGCCGGTTTGATGACTAAACACACGTAGGCAGATCTAAAAAACATTAGGAAAACACGTTTAAGATTTTTAAATTTTGGCGTACATTGATGATTTACACAGATTAGTACAAATCGTACATTGATTTAATTTGATAACCATGTCTAATACAAATAAAGCAGTGGATATGGTTGAATGAGTTATATTAACCAATATGTTTGAATTAATTACTAGGACTGAGCTTAAGTTCTAGGGCAAGACCAGCACCCTAATTGCGTAACACATTTTCGTAAACGATTACGATTAATCGGTTTGATTTTGTCAGTTCAATAACATTCATTGCAGTTTTGTACATTGTTGAGCAGAATTTCATCGAACCTAAGAAGCAATGGATTAGCAATCTGTTTAAAAACGATTCAGATTCCGATTGGTTTTGTATTACGCAATTAGGGTACAGGACGGTAAACAAATACAGAAACATGTTTTTCATAACTGCATTTTAGGTATTCATAGTTGACAGTCAGACAGAGTGTGAGTCAAGTTGATACGTCAAGAATACGTTAATATTCAATTAACTCTTCAAAAGATATTATGAAAATCGGATAAAATAGGCTTGCATTGGTTAAAACTTCCTTGTTGACTACCTCAAGGAAGCCTTAAGGTAGATGCCGACGTACCTTATATTTGACAGTTGGCTCCTCAACTCAAATTCACGTCGACTGAGGAAACTGTTTGTGAGATGACGAGTAAAATTGCAACTATGAATATACCACCACTTAACTGAGCGGTTCAGTCAAGTCAAAGGAAATCATGACTTAGAACATGGTTGTTAAGCTTTATTATCTTTTATGCAAAACGGAATTTATAGTAGGTAGTGTAATAATTAGGTGTTGCAGAAAACATTTATGTTTTACATTAGAACTGAAGCCGTATGACGATTTCGTCAAAATACTGTTTGTCTATGTATGCTTATCTATACTTTCATATTTATTTAATTAAGCTGAAGAGTTTGTTTTTAACGAGCTTATCTTGGGAAATACAAGTCGGATTTGAAAATTTTTTTTTGCCTTTGTTGCCCAATTCATGAGGAAGGTTATAGGCTATTTAACATCACGCTACGACCATAAGGAGCCGAGCAAAAAGAAAAATTGCCAGAAAGTACGTTAAGCGAAAACAAAGAAATAGCGCGGGCGCGCGATTGGTTGCGACGCGGTGGGTAGGGGGCCGAAATTTCACGCGGACAAAGTCACGGGCAGAAACAAGGCTATACTAAGCAAAAGGACGGAGTTACTTTCACATATAATAATATGTGAAAGTAACTCTGTCTGTTTGCTGTTACCTTTTCATGCCTAAAGAACTGCATCGATCGACATGAAATTTGACAGATAGGTAGCCTGAACCTGTAGAGGACATCGGCTACTTATCATCCAGGATGGTTGTATTTAAATGATAAAACACAAACAAACAACAGACGAAGTCACAGGGAACAGCTAAGGGTTAAACCAGAAGAGCGAGAAAGATCGGATATGCGATTCGATTCCGCAGCGCACTCTTTCTTTCTCACTCTAGGAAATGGCAACCCTGTGCTATGGAAAAGGATAGAGCATGAAAACAGGCCAGATGTGGGTAAACTCTGAAAAGGATGCCAAGGTGTTCCAGAAGTATCATCGCAAAAAAAAACACTCCTTTACTCTTTGAGGTCATGGAAAATCCTTTGTTAGTGCAATTTCTTCCAGGGTTATTTTTGTCGGTGTTCGGTGATGACGGTATTTTGTTTGTGGGCTTTCGTTGCTCGTTTGCGGTGTTAAGTGCTACAAATATTGCAACTGTGATAAAATGGATTTTCTATAAGATTAGGCAGGCGCAAAAATGGACAAAGACGAGGTGAAATCGTGAAGGTCAAAATCCAGAAAAGATTCACTCAAACCTTCCAGAATAACCTAAATCGACAATAAAAACACTAAACACGTAAATGCAGCTCACACACAGACATTACGAAACTTGCAATCGGCGCGCCAAAAGAGGGTAATTTTAATGTCTCTTTAATTACATTTTCTATCTGTATGCTGAATTCGTATTGATGAGCTGAAGGCCACTGCAAGGGAACCTTTAACGCAATGCCTGCATGAATACTGTGTTAAAAAAATATTGAAAAACAATTTTTACTTTGTTTTGCGGAATGGGCCTGCTCTTGACCTCGATCACGCCTGATGAAGACTACTACATACATAGTTTTATTTAGAATGCACGTAGAAAATTATGCACAACTTCAAACTAATCTTGATGGTTAACAAATGTTATACAGGGTGAAGGGGAAATCGACGCACAACCTGATACCATGGACTCAGTACATGATTTTGAACCCCCCTGGGCTGCTTTTCCCTCTTAATCGGGCCCCACGACCCGAGCGATCAACCCCATACGGCTTAAAACTGAAGTTACCCAAAAGGCGCAGTATTTGCTCCGCTTGTGGGTCTCAGCAGCCGCAGCTTTGGCTTTCATTTTGACAGTTCAACTACATTTTTTTTATATCTAATTCCACTGCTGGACCAGTTCAAAGCTAGAATAATAAATAAGTAAATCAATAATGCTAAATAAATATTACATCAATGCACACATACCGTCTCTATAGTTCCTGAAATTGGTACTTAAAACTTAAATATCTCATGTCGGAACTAGCCACTACTTCTAATGTTATGTTTTATAAGCAAGCCGAACTCACTAGCCTAGAAAAGTAGTACAGAAGCCGCACGTCAGTGGTAACAAAACCAGTATGAGTTTGCCCCTTTAACACGTGATTGCCACTTCGTTCGCCCATGTTACTTGAGGTCGGGACCACGCGGTTTCTTCTTCCAATCTCGGGATCCTAGTTTATCATGTGTGACTTCAGTTACAGCTACCAGACCACTCAGCCAGTTATAGTCTATTTCGAAAATATGATTATTTGTAATTCAAAATAGGAACGTTCCAATTTCAAAATGTCCCTCCACATTGTTTGCGAGTATCGTATCTCATTATAAAATGGTTCTGCGCCGGGTACATTTTCGCGCTATGATTTTTTAGATTTGTGTGTCGCCTGAAACCGGACGAATCGTACGATAGACTTCAAATGGCATTCATAGATGAAGGCCCTTCTAAGACAACTGTGTATCGTTGGTATAAAGAATTCAAGCGCGGTCGACTAACTTTGAGGGATGAATTAAGCAGTGGTCGCCCTTTGTGTGTTAGTGGCTGTTACGAAGAAAACGGGTTAACAGTTTAAAAAAACAAGACAATAGGCGAGTTACGTACCTATCAAGAGATTTAGCACTTACAGGGTGGATCGGGAAGCCTTCACGAAATTCTACACGTTCATCTTGCCGTGAGGAGGATAGTATCAATTCCTGTACGGAACCAAAGAAGCAGCAGCTGAATGGTATACTACCAAATGCTTGGCAGAAGTTTTCTCCGTTGTGAGCAACAAGCGACCAAACACAGGGCTACTGCTCCAAAACGACAACGCGCCTTCGCACACCGCGCTCAAAACGAGGGATTTCCTGGACAGCACGCCGGTCAAACTCCTGGGTCACCCTCCTTACAGTCATGACCTAGCACCGTGTGACTTTTTTATTCCCGAAAATAAAAAATCTGCTCAAATGAATACAATTTTCGTCGCCGAAAGATGCGCTGTCAGCGTCGAACGCTGCAAGCTTTCGAGCAGGCTGCAAACGAGGTGTCTACCACGGACTAGAAAAAGTGTTTAGAAAACTGGTTCAGACGCATGAAATTTTGTATAGAGGCTAGTGGACAGTACTTAGAAAAGATTTAACACAAAAAAGAATAAAATAGAACATTTATTTTTATTTTCGCAAAACTTTCTGAGTGTCCCACGTGTATGAACATTATACAGCATTGCATATGTAAGCGGGCTCCCCCTTTATGCCTGAAGGCTTTTACTTATGTATTAAGTTCTGTTTACATAATATAACATCACGCCTGTAATCCCAGAAGGGTCAGGCAGAGGTGTACCTATAGTATACCCAGATTGCGCCCAGTTATGCTTAAGTCCCATGTAATGGGGCGAGCCTATTGCCATCAACCGGGTCAGACTCCGGGCTGCTACTGAGAAATTCTAGATAGAAAAACCCAATAACACAACCCACTAACACAAACCTGGGAATCGAACCCAGGACCTCATGCTCAGCAGTAGCTCTTGCGACCACTAGACCAACGAGGCAGTCAAAGTCTGTTTACGTTTTTATTATTTATTTCTGCTTGAGTATAGTTTTCAATTTTATTGTTGGTATATTGGCGCGTAAGAGCTGACATAATATGACAGTTAATGTTATTTAATGTTTTGTGTTTCGTAATGTTAATTACTCGCTATTGTATTGAATCAAGCTCTTCTAACCGAACAGACAGCTGTGCTGCTGGAGACTGTGTTTCGCCACATCTTCTTCTTTTTCACTAGGAATTAGTGAAGGACGGGCGTTTTGGGGGACTGTCTTATGTAATTTTGTCGATCAAAAAGTGCTGATTCTCAGCGTATTTGATTTGATCATTCACTCCCTTCTCTTTCATAACATTCGTCACACAATCCATCCATTTGGCCTCCTATTCTATTAAAACTCCGTACTACGCTAGGCCAGCTCAAGGTTAAAGTGTTACTACCGTTATGCGGTCAACTGTACAGCGCGATGGTAAGCTAACCGTCACCTCACAAGACGTTTCATTTCCGACACGAATCAAGGACAGTTTGCATTGCAGATTAGCTATATATCACGATAAATAAAGGCTATAAGTATTACTAGAAACAGTAGTTAAATGATCAACCTGAACCATATGTGTTTCATGGGTCAGGGAATGAGGCTATGGGGCTATACATAATAAAGAGAAATTGTGGCTATTTTTTGCCCTTGAAGAGTTTTAACAGAACGACTAGATTGAAGAGAAATTGTGGCAAATTTTCTCCCTTGAGCAGTTTTAAGAAAATGACGAGTAAGACCACACATGTAATCATTTGGAAATACCGATACCCTTGGCAGTTGGCAGTGCGATGAAGTTATGTGGCTTCTTCAGGTACTTGCCCAAAACTTTGCTCTAGAATTGGGTCTTATTATAAACCTAATAATTATGGACTAAAAAAACCCTGGGCCGTGATTGAATTTTTTATCGATGTACTGGTTAGCACCTTTTGTTATTTTGTGTTAGGGATTAATCTGCGATATTCTTAATTGACCTGAAACATCTAGTAAGGAAAATGGAAATCCTTACAGCCTAAAATAATTACGTATTCAATGCACGAAGATGATCTCAAGAGCATCGTTAAGCAAATATTTGTGATTTACATAATTATCTATGTGTGCATTTCACCATTCCCACCACTCATACGTTTTAAATTTAAAGGTCACACGATTTCCAGTAGGTATGTCGCCGATACAAATATTATTAATTTCTGACAGTTCATGGCTATTAGCACTGTAGTTTTCAACACTGGCTACGAAAAATAACGGAGAGGAATCATAAGAATACTTGTTTTTTTATTGAACACCTTATTATACTCAAGTTCTCATAATATTATGCAAAAGCGAGTTGAACAATATGAGAGCAATATATCAATAAGAATAGCATCTATTTTCCTTATACATATACTCCCGCTGATCGTAACATTGATTAAATTAGTCACGCTTCTATAAAACATCACTAAGTCATTAAGAAACGATCAAGTCATAAGAATAACTCATACCATGCCAATAAAAGTTCAAACTCCACACAATTTCATCTCGCCTCTGAATGAGACCAAAGTACAGCTGGCAGTTGCTTACAGTTTGCTGATCAAAAAGTATCAACTAACAATATAGTTCCAAAAGAACACATCACGATTGATTATATTTACGTAATCGTTCAAGGTGGATTTGTTAAATTCGTAGCAAATTAATTAGCAGCCGACTATGAGTAGTTGCGTCAAAATCTTTCACAAGATGTGCGTACCGTTTGCTTGTAAACTACAAAATATCTGATACCGAGGACAACGAATTTGATAACTTGGTAAGGAATGACATCAAGGAGGGATAATCAAGATTCATGAGACTTGGCAGTTGATCGTGGTATGACGTTTTTATTGTACAAAAACGAGATTCCACACTTCTATGATAGTTTAATTAAGGACCACGCTACCGCATAAGGATTTTCCTGTTATGATAGCAGTGAATGTGGAAATATAAATAAACCAATAAATAAAGTGTTTAACAATGAGTCCAATTTCACGTCAACATTATATTACTACTATGATGAAGAGGAAATACTGATTGATACAAAACCTTCACTGTAAATGAAACATACGGACCCCAATGTCTAGGTTAGAGAAACAAGCGTGAATGCATAATGGGTATCATTGTGGGAATGAAGTCCCAAGGTAGGGTCTAGGAACACCATGAATGGATATTCTCTACTACGGAAACTATGCAAACTACGCAAGAATTTATTTCATTTTTCGAAAATTCTCGAAGGTGTTAAGGAAAATGACAGAAAACTGTATTCTTGAATGAAGTCCCGTTGACCTCTGTGCGTTTTACTGGTATAATGTGCAGTTTTCCTATTGTTTCTTAATGGCCTTATTATAAGTAGACCTGCTTAAAATGAGAATCACGTGAATAACGAGAATCGTTTGCGTTTAGAATAGGATATTAACACCCTAGGCAAAGGTTGTTTGTATCTGGTTAAGGGCCGACAACATCAATATAAAAATAACATCCAGATCTCCAGAAGATTCTTAACTAAATTATTTGTATTTTTTAAATGTTTTATTAATATTTGCTTTCCCTATTTATGATGGGTCAAAACCAACTTAGACACAGCAAATAATAATATGTGGACGCTCAAGATATTTTGATCATACATTTCAAATTTTGCAATTTCTCTATTTGCATTGCAACCCAAGCTGGAAATCTTTTTGATCGAGCACGTGGGTGACCCACAGGCGCTCGGCGACAAAATAGTTAATAACCTTATCGATAACACAATGTATGAACTTGAACAATCACATTTTAAAGTACCTATAAATAGGTGGCAACCGTGAGTCAGGCTGTAACCGAAACCTTGCAGTATTACCTCATTGACAACTTTATTGAAGTTAACTTACTACGGCAGCGTACCTAGGAAAATAGGAGGTAACATTCTGATAATATTGATGAAGGGCCCGTAAGTATTAATCTCACAAAAAATTGTACCTGCACATGACATAGTGTTCAAAAAGAGGAACTCAGAAATCTTTTTGTTGGTCTAAAAGAGATGCTAATAAAATTCAGACCACAGTGGTATTTAAATCTGTTTTTAACTATCGAACATAACGGCTCTCCGATACAGCCAAACGTGTCTGATACGAAAACAAAGGCGATCTCGCTCAGCAATAGCATGTACATGGTCTGCTTACAGCCTGCGCAGACGCATCTTGAATGCCGATGGCTTTAATGAAACCTGCTCTAACCTCATTCGCCGTATGGATATGAGGTGTGAATTAAATAACCATAAAACTCACTTCAAGTGGTGGAGGGCACTCTGACCTCGGGTCGCTTTCAAAATAACTTCGGGTCTTGGACGAAATGACTTCGTGAAAATAAGAAGGGCAAACTGTTTATGGGCATGAAGTACTAGAAGCAGTCAATTGAGATTCGTATCACGATTAATCTTCGGTTGAGTTGAATATACGATAAACTTCTTTGTTCTACATGACTATTTTTATATGGTTCAAAGTCGAAAATTGTTTAGAAGGAATTTTTATTCAAACATTATATCAGTGAACAGTTGTTGTATGTTTTAAGTTTTTCGGGTCTGGCCTTCTAATGTTACATCACGAGGAGAAAAAAATCTTGGTGTTATTATATAGTGGTCAGGGCTTATTTAATTAGCACGTTTGACTGCTCTGTCATCCAAACTTAGATGCGTAGGTATGCCAGTAGATATCAAAACAGAAGTCATTTATGATTCTTCACTAGGTGTAGCTCGTAAACTCGTTAAGAGGTTTCAAAGTACAAAACACATGAACCTTCAAAATTACCAATAACTTATCGTATAGTTATGGAGTTATGCTTTAACTGACTGACATGGATGAGTGACAGGTCACAACAACCGTTTTTAGCCGTAAAAGTAATTAGGCAAAGCACATGACTATTCTTGCTTATTTCAAGACAGAAAAAATAACTACAATCACGTAAGGATAAATAATGAAAAATTTATTCGATCTTCAATTACATTATTGCGTGAATAGCGCAAGCGTCACCAAGTCACCACACCGTACAGAAAAATACATACATAAACTCTCTCCATGGGGTAGGCAGAAACCACATAGCGGCACCTGCTACGATCCTTACAAACTCTTTTTGCCTTGTACACCGGTTGCCATTACCACATCACCAATAAGGTCACAATATGTCCTCCTAGGCCGACCCCTCCCGGCGTTTCCATTCACATCTGCCTTACAAATAACTTTTGTTAGTCTCCTTTCATAAACTAAAGGTTCGGATATTTTTTTTAAATAGTAAAGGAATATAAAAAAGTAAAAGCAGTAAAAAAAACTAAAACAAACACGCTTTAATCACGCACAATTTTTTTAAATAATTAAATTGACTGTATTACTACTCCTTTTACCTATATTAGATCAAATCAAATCAAATCAAATCAAAAGTCATTTATTCAAACTAGGCTGAGAGTCAGCACTTTTCGAACGTCAAAATTACATAAGACAGTCCCCCAAAACGCCCGCCCTTCACCACTTCCTAGTGCTTTAGCTGGGAAGAAGAAGTGGCGCAACAAACTCCCCAGCAGCACAGCTGTCTGTTTAGTTAGAAAACCATTGAATTATATAATTATAAGGTAATCAAAGAATAAAAACCGAAACACAAAAAAAATAACATATTAAATTATCTGCCATATTTAAGCTAGCCACGCCAATATACCCAAAACAGAAACCAATAAAAAAAAACAATGAAAAAAACAACATAACTTAATACACAAATAAAAGCCTCCAGGCATAAGGGGCGTGACATCTTACATATGCATTATTGGATTATTTTTTAAGTAACCACAAATGACAAACCAGGACCATCGAAGTAAAATAAGTTAACAGAACAATTACTTTAACAAAATCAAAACCATAGACAGCAAGACGACCAGTCACCACAAGCAGCACCCGTTCACGAGCATAACGCAAAGATCAGCCATTGCCCCCCTCGCCATATTTGAGGGAAGGAGGCAACCCGATCCCCGACGCTACCGCAAGCAGTGACATCTACGGGAGCATGACGAACTCGCTGCCGGTTGCTCAGGCAAGAATAATTTAAGATCAATTGTCGAGGTCGCTAGCTAACCACTTATTGCAATACAACTCATTGAAAAACATTGTAATGAGCGGATCATGTCAATAATAAATGAAGGTAACTAAAACTAATTGACTTATACAGTCAAATAAAATTAAAATAAATATACGAACTCGTATACCCTGTCAGTATGTAAGCTGATTCTGGAGAAAGAACATAAACATTGTCTTGAGTTAATTACAGCGACCAGCTATTCTTATCGTTTAAGTAGTCGTTAATTGAATAATATGCCTTTGAACAAAGGTTGGATTTTACTTGAGCTTTAAATGCATTAAAAGGCAAATCTAGCAAAGAAGAGGGTAGTTTGTTATAAAAGGTTATGCCTAGCCCAACAAATGAGTTATGAACCTTATGAAGCCGGTGAAAGGGAGCACGTAGTTTGTTCTTATTTCTAGTATTAACATTGTGAAAATCACTGTTTTTAGTGTATAAGTGTATATTTTGCCTAATGTATAAGATGTTGGCGAAGATAAATTGTGATGCTACCGTAAGAATACCAATATCTTTAAAAAAATCTCTAAGAGAAACTCTGGCTCCTAGTTGATAAATTGCTCGGACAGCTCGTTTTTGAAGGACGAATATATTTTGAATATCAGCAGCTTTGCCCCACAGCAGAATACCGTAGGACATAACGCTGTGGAAATAACTAAAATAGACTAACCGTGCTGTTTCAACGTCAGTGTATTGTCTTACTTTCCTGACAGCGTAGGCGGCTGAACTGAGCCTCCCCGCTAGGCTTGATATATGTGGGCCCCACTGAAGTTTGGCATCTACTGTTATGCCCAGAAAAACTGCCGAGTCTACTGTTTCAAGCAGCTCTTTATCTAAGACAATGTTGGGTCCTAGATTTCTAACATTCGGTAAGACGAACTTCATACATTTAGTTTTCTTAGCATTGAGAACTAGGATCCAATGTTTAAATCAAAAGCCGTGGAGCACTTTGTTTAAATTATGTAATCAAACGTACACACAACTAGAAAGCACCCCAAGCTTTTATTTCATTAATTGGTCTAATGTCAACGAAGTTATGACTTGAGCGATTTACTAGGAGCCACTGAAGAGTTCCACTGTCACCACTTTGTTCCATCATTAGACCTCGTTACCAAGCCCAATCTAAGGCAATCGTCAAAACGAATCATATAAGCCCGAACTCGAGGTCCAGGGGTTTACTATTAGCCACTGAAGAGCTCCACTATCCACCTCCTGGCTCCATCATCATCAGATCAGCTCCGAGATACTTACCAAATTATAGTTTTGTCATCAAGTTTTATATCGATACGTCAATAAGAAGTTAAAATTTACTTCTAAGATTTTATTACATTGTTTGCTGTTCGTTTGTGCAAGTGAAACTGATAAAAGCTAAAAGCTTGTTAAAAAGTAAAGTTCTACCAACAATAAGAAGGTATGCAATTGATTACACCTATTTACGTGCATGGTTGCACACTGTGTATGACAAATAAAATAATAAACCATGTGTAAAATTTTACATTTATTATTAATTAAGTAACATATTGTTTTGGCATTTTCCTTGACATTACTATTTCAATCAAAATTAAAACTTGGACTAATTAAATCGATTAATTTAATTTATACACAACTAAGGGCTGATTTTTCAATAGTCACATAACTTTGACCCAAAGAATAAATCTGACAGTTTGACATATTTTCTGTAGAAAAGCTGTCAAACCACAATTTTTATTCCTCAGATAAAAGTTATCTGACTATTGAAAAATCATCTAAAACTATTTCAATCGTCAATAGTTAGTTGAAACTTATTGCGTTCGTTTTAGTTTCTAATCGGATTTTTTTTTGTCATCACTGCCTGCTACTATATTCAGTAAATTTAAAAGGTCTTTGAAAATTTTCGTCGCTTATTAAAAAAAAAATGCTCTGCCATACATTTTGACCGCGTAGGTATAGATAGCACTTTTCTATGAAACATGTTTTTTTTTTTTACCGACGAACAATCTACACTAGGAGGGTCTAGAATCATTTTTGCTGAATTCATGGTCTCAGTTACTAACAAACGTAGTAACATTCTCAAAAGTTACTTATGGAAGTCGACGAATTTATCGTCAATGGTATTTTATTTACCGTGGTCCTAATTACGCCAATATCATGCGTGTGCCTCCAGAATTTCAAATTGTTATGCGGCCACATAATTAAAAGGTAGGTGGGTAACTTGTTTGTTTTGAGACTCCCATATACACTAAACAGTTACTTGGTTTATTTCATTTGGTCTAGATTGATTGTGTATTACTACAATTTTCGATTCAGTGAGTCACCCTAGTCTTCTCAGTTTTAACACAAGACGATAGCAAAACAATCCGTAAAAAAATCAAAATAAACAATAACTTGATGTGTGGAATCAAAACACATACATTATATAAGACATAGATAATGATTCCGGTTATGGTGATGGACGACGGATAACAAAACCCAAACAAAGACGCGGAAAAACATAAAAATATTTATCTGCCTCAGGCACTACCGGCTACATAGAACTTGAAACTGCCTAATAATTCGACGCTTCACTTTTACTTTTGGTAATACCCGCACTGGGCCTGCTTGGTGTCGTACTTCCTCTCACTGTGTCCCAGCAGTGGGAACATTATAGGTTGATTATGTATGCATATAAGTATGTAATGAACCCGGCCATCACCTTAGATGAACATAGTTTTTCTGATGACTGCACTGTAAATCCATTGATTTGATGATTCAATATCAAACGCAATCTTGCAAAATTAATGAAGAAACCAAATAACTGGAAATTAAGTGTATAAAGGTTTTATCTACATTTCGCGATCCAATCGAGATAACGTGTTTACACGAAATCTATAACAGAAACTGCATTTTGCCCTGCAATGATACACTATGACATCATATACTTTCTCGGACCAACTTTGCTGCAGAGGCAGGTGTCCCCAGTGGCCTTGCGCAAGAGTGGGCCGCCGCGCCGGTGTTCGTGAGCCAAGCCGCGAGATCGGGCGCAGTCGTTCGAGCGCATTGGCGCGGGCGCATTGATTCACGGAAAGAATACCAACGACGACAGTTCCGCTGTCATTCACTAAATATTAGTTCGTTAACCCGTTAGTTCAGTGTTATAATTATAAATTTAAAAAAATGTGTTGTTCCCTGTAACAAGTTTTTATCAAACCTGTGGTCATGTTGCAAGGGCTACGGTATCCCGTAGGAATGAAATGAAGGGGAGGAGCTACAGGGAACCCAGTAAGCTTCCAGTGGTGGTGGGGAAGGTACTCCTGCGCTGGCTCTTCACCAAAGCCGACCTCGTGTTCTTTGTTTACCGGTTTGTTCTTATCTATGATAATATAATGTGCTTCCTCGTACACACTGCGATGCCTCCGCATACATAAATAATGATTAATTATAATTTACATAAATGCATTTCTTGATAGCTTCACGAAGTGTTTTAATCGATAGTTGGTTATTTTATTCGTAGTTGTCGTTTACGTCTCTTTTTAACGAGCGTAGGCACAAGAAGAGCTGATGTTATCAGTTCAATAAAAATGCTAATATTTCGAACCACCTTTTTGTCGGACTGTTGAGAACTTGGATTCGGTGCAAACATTGACATACAATGGGTGCAATGTCTAAGAACATTTACAGTCACTGTACGTAGACAATGAAGGCTGAAATATACACAATAAGGAAACAAATTGTAAAAGCCGAAACCTTCCGAAATCTACAAACTCTGTTGAATAATTTACCATGGTAGAAGACACGGAACAGATAAAGAAGACAAGGATCATGTTTTACCATTCCTTAATCTTATTCGTTAAAGCATTAGTGTCGCTCTGTTGCGTCGCGCCTGTGTGAACGAGCCTTTAAACGGCGAGTTTGCTATAGCATAATTCCCTAAGGGTTGATTTTACAATGGTCAAGTACATAACTTTTATCTGGGGAAAATAAATACCTATTGCAGTTTGACAGTATAACTATTAAAATATGTCAAAATCCATCTTATTTTAAGTTATCCATCCAACTATTGAAAAACAACCATAAGTAAAGTATGCGGGAAAAAATTACAAATATCGCAAAGGATATTGCCAAAATTTCCATCCGACAGAAGACACAGGTTTATCAGAATAACAAGCTGAAGTGGTAATGGGCCAGCCATATTAGTCGTAGAAACAATTACCAAGTGGTGGCCCAGTTGTATATTCCAAAACGGAACTTCAAAAACACGACTTACCTACAGCTTTGAGTTAAACTATGTAGTTTTGTACTCAAGTTAAGATCACCACCGGCACACGACATAGATGCTATTTTTAGCACAGAAACAAGTTACATAACGCACATAATGAAAAATAAATCTAGAACAAATAAAAAACATGTCGCATAATATAAGGTACGGTCAATGACAGCGTTTTCTTACGAGAGAGAAAAAGGCTTGTCAAAAAACCATATATTTTCTTTAGACAGTTGTCACCGTGAACTCGTGACTATTTCTAAATGGTTAAATTGTAATCAAAGTTAATTGCTAAATCCTGGACTATAAACACACGTTTCAAACAGTTTCTATTGTATTCAACGGATGACATCCAACACACGACTTTTTTGGCAAACAATTAAAGTTAAGACGGTCAAGGCTAAATGTTTATTTTTCGTCAAATATCGCCCTATGGCGATTGACCTGACGTTCGTTCAATTAACGAACAGTTATGTCAAAAACGAACAAAATGTAAAAATGGACTGAAGGGTTTTGTGAAGATGATTTGAAAATTTGGGTTGACCGTACTGGGTATAGGATTGTTATTTACAGTGTTAATTAAATGACCCGTGAATCAATAATCGCTAAAGTAATTTGAATAATATCTTTTAAACACTGATTACTTCTCCTGAATACTGTTTCACAAAAACGGTAAAAAGCATTTCTTTCCATAAAATAAAATATTTATTCCAATCTATTCAATAAACGGTTATTTTTATCTCTGCAAATATGTTCTGAAAGCGGAATTGACATTAAATGCACAGACGGGTCAGAGTCGTTAATGCAAATAAATTGGAAACATTTTTGTAACGGGAAAAAACACTGCAATAATTTTCGAGAAAGTCAAAAGTTTTCTGTCCAATGATTATGGCTCGCAGAATAAGTGAATAAGCCTATATTAACTTTAACAGGAAAACGAATCATATTTATTATCAAGATTAAAAAAAAAGTTAGAATATCTCTGCAGCTTGCTCAATTTCTTTCATGGTTTGGTGTGAAAGCAAGAAAATGTGGTCGTCTCTTTTGTAGACCATACTTTTTGCTTAAGCTCATTTCGCTCACTTAAACCAACTTAATAAATTTATGTAGAGATTATGGATGATCTGAAATAAAGTTATGATTAAAATATTTCATGATTCTAGAAATTAACATAGTAAAAACAAAGTTGCTTTTCGTGTCTGTCTGTGTGACCGCTTAAATCTTCTAAACTACACAATGGATTTTCATGCGGTTTTCACCTTCATTTAGAGCAATTGTTCAGGAAAGTTTATGTATATACTTAAACTTACCTTGTATAATACTTTAATATTTAACTGAGACATAGCACAGACATCTCGCTAAAATGGAGCTTTCATTTTTAGTAAGATTAGGTGTTCCTAATCTTACTAAAATGGTTCCAGTAGTACTGTAACTACATAACTCGTCTTTATCCATCGATCATCGTTAACGTGGTCAACTCGGTCCGGTCATGCTAACATCTCTATAATGGCCACACAGCATTACCATGGGAAATCCTACAACTTTCGCAAAACGACACTGAGGCACCGTTATTTTAGTGATAGAAAATAGAATTTTTAATAATATGTTAATATTATTTACGCGTTATTATTATTGATCTTAGTCCCTGTGTACATATTTTTGTAACTATAATACATTTACGAGTATTATAGTTACAAAAAATGTACGTCATTAACTTAAAATGGTGTTGCATGAGCTGTACTTTTATCACAGGTAATACATATAATACGGTTTCATGCATCAATCTTATATAATTTCCGGATTCAATTTTTTTTTTTTTATGGGAATGGCAGGTCTGAAATTTAATTTTTTAACACACAACAACGTGTGTAAAAAGGCACTTAACGCAGTCCCTTGTACTTCCCGTTATAGTAAAAAAAAAAAGTTTTTTTTTTACAAAAACAGCTTATTTTAATGTTGAAGTGTATCTCCAATCAAATCTAAAAATTCAATATTTTATTAGACGTCGCTTACCTGCTACGCACCTGACTTATATTATGCATTCCCGGTGTTCCTGGCATAACCGTTTTTTTTTTTACAATAAAAAAATATTTTAGTAAAATCCGCTTCCAAACGTTCACATCTAAAAATTAACTTTGAGGTAAAAATGCATCCGAATATCCGATCTCTAGTTATAAACACTTTCAATAAAAGACAAAGTCAAAGCATTTATTTCAAATAGGCGCCTATAAGACATGTTTGAACGACAACATTGACATTAAAATAGAATTGACTCTAGTCGCCCCTTCTAAAAGGTAGTTTTGTGTGGAGAAGAATAGGCAAGAAACTCCACCGTTACTCTATTAAAATGTTTTACAATATTTAAAACATTCTAAATACCCCCACGACCCCTGTTACAATGCATGCACCCTGCACAATGTTTTGCGTGCGATACGTTGCGCACTATTGTAAACAGCGATTTTTCACACAAAAATACTTTTGATTTACAGAATGCGTAGTTGACGGCTATGTGATGGTACTTTTTACATCCTATATGTATATGTATCCTCTGACATAAGGACTGACTAAGGACACTGATTGTGACATTAAAATTATTAAAAACTTATAGAATTTATATTTTTTTATTTTATTTTAAACTCTACTGATTATAATCGAATTTTTAATTTTGACGTTTTAAAAAATCGTCCCAACACTTACTTACGTACTGATCCGTAGGTGCCATTTGTGGAATAAAGTTTTAAATGACAAATTATTCCTCTAATGGCACCTGCGAAAAATATCGATAGGTGCATGGAATACCTTCAGGTGCCGTTTAAGTGGGTTATGTGGAATACGTCAAACAAAATAATATTAACCTATCTGGAATTTAAAAAAATAAAGTCCTTTATGGGGCCAAAATGATTGCAATCTTTCGTGCTTAAATTTTAAATCATCTCCTTTAAAATGAACCTATGAAGAATTTCAACACATGCCTGATAGCCTGCCACAACGAAAATACTACGACCGCCTCTCTCTATTGTCTTTTCTTTATTGTAAATAAAAAATACATACAGATAATATTCCCATGTTCCCAATGTGTACTTACCTAAACACAATCGTTTATGTTAATTATAATTACTGTTTGTGCCAAAAACCAATTCCTATACCAAGTGCCGATGTGTTTAGTTCGTATCATAATAAGCTGAGGAAATTAATGAATTTTAACCGAATTACCATTAGATTATTATTCGTAGGAATATCGAATTACTAACGGATTAGGATTTAGTTTCAATACATCATTATTTGCTACAAAAATATTATGATACAAAGCTTTTAGCGATGACAGTAGGTACAGGAGACATAACCTGTGATATTACAAAGGTTCACAGACTCAAAATGTATTCGGATTTCATTTGGGTATAACTAGTTCCGCCCCGCGGTAGTAATCGCTTTAATTTTACAGTTAAACAACATTCATTACCTTATTACGTTGTTCAGCAGACAAATTTATCGAACATACGAAGCAATTGATTAGCAATTTCCTTCAGAATTATTCAGTGTAATTATTGTGTGTTACAAATTCAAATTATCAATTTCAAATACGCACATAAATTGCACTTTTGAACGTCAACATTGACAAAAAAAAAAGTATTGATTCTAGTTGCCCCTTCCAAAAGGTAGTTTCGTATGGGCAAGAAACTCCACCTTTACTCTTTTAAAATGTGTTTCAATACTTTATACATATACATTCATTATTTAATATATATGTGAAGACTATGCACCTAGAATAAAGATACTATATCACAAATTATAGGTCAAAAGAATTAAATGTGAAGCAAAGGCTGGTAAATTAATTATGTGATAGATCCGCAATTAGGGTGCAGGTCATGCCCGTTTTGGCGTGAAAGCGTAGCAAACAAACAAACATACAAAAAATCAAATATTTTCTCTATAGGTACAATATTAGTTTAGAAAGGCGAAATTCACACACTATTTATAAACTTGTTTAGTTGGTGAGTTGACGTGAATGGATACTGAATACAAAACGCAAGTCGACAGCAAAAATGTGGTTCACTATCATTATTATTAGGTAGGTAAGGTACCTTTAACATTTGGTGTTTTATACCAGTCGAGCAGTCCGTAGGTAACTGAAACCTTATTGTGCTACAGTTCTAATTTGATAACGATACTCATGTTTGATTTTCTTTGATTTCAGTTTTATTGGGTATGCGTGCCATTTACACATGCGATCATCGATGAACAGCAGCGTGGATTTCTTTGAAAGTCTGATAGACGAAGATGGGCGCTTCGCCGAGTTAAATTGTCAAGAGCCTCAGCGAGGCTACCGGCCACGACAACGACAGATACCTCAAGGTAGTTATAGTTTCCGCTGCAAATAAATGAAAATAAGACACATGTCTTATTTTTTTGATTGAACAGATCCTCATCATGCCTGGTGTTAATAATAAAAACAGCGGCAGCCCGAAAAACAAATAAAAAATAACATTTAAAAAAACATAAAAACAGTATATTTGGTAATGTTTCCGAACGTAAGAAATGTCACTGGCTGTTCTCTGGCATGCGCGCCATGCGCGGTGACCTCGGTGAAGTACCAGTGTTGCCCTAACTAAAGAAAACCAACCAAGACAAGACTATATTTTTTGTAGTGCAAAAAGGGAAATGCTAATTTGTCTCATAAATTTTATTTTCAGCATCACCATCATTGACAGCATTTGTTTATTGACTACATGGAAATTCTGTTTTACGCTAGCAATTCCAAAACTGTGGAATAAGACTAACCTAGGTTTTTAAGAATTTAAGTTTTTTATTAGAACTAACCAACTCACTGCTTTCGTAGCACTACCTACAATCCTACGTATCTATCTTAAATAAAATAAAACATATTTTAAATTGGTAATTAAAAAACATAAAATAAATAAAAGAATACTTAGGAGCTAGGAATGAAAAATACGGCAAGAACATGCCAGTAAAAAAAAACGGTACAACTTTTCGTACGTTTTCCATGTCTGCGAAATGACAACACTGTCTTTCCGCCTGCCAGCAAACAAAATGGCTGACGTCAGTACCTAGAAGCTCGCGGCCCAAATGTTTGCGATAAAATTTTAAAATATCGTGAGGTCACATAATCACTATGTCGAATTTGTGTTCTAGAATCGTTTCAAAACCTCCGAAAAGGTTACAGGACGGTATCCCTAGCATGTCTGTAGCCCAAACAAACGCTTGGATGAATGGTGAGCTTGTGAAGCATTGTAAATATTGATTTATTCATGTGTCAATTTAAATAAGTGTTTTTAAATGGTTGTAGAGGTCAACAAATAGGTTAATTACGGTTGTTTGATTTAACAAATGTAGTTCTGTGTCATGGTTCGCAAGATTTAATTTAGCTCGCGACCTGAATTCTGTTGTATTTATAGGTTGTCGATATTGTTAATTTATGGGATGGTGTTTGTGATTCCAGCTGAGAATATCAACAATGGTGGTGGTCTGTCGTTGTCCCCACCGCACACGGTGTCGCAGCGTGAGACGGGTACGCAGGTGTCTCAGTGCTACAGTGGGCCGCCGTCTCCGTGCGGGTCCGCGAGCGCAACGCCTTCCCCCACGACCTCCCCGGCCCCACCGCCGGGCACCGCCACTTTAGACCCTAATTGGCAAGCCACTAAACCTACGGTACGGGAGAGAAATGCAGCTATGTTCAATAACCAACTCATGTCGGACATAACATTCATTGTTGGAGGACCCGGTATGTATATCTTAAAATTTTTGTTTTCTTAAGATTATAATTATTGTATAACCTGTTTATTTTATTGATTATTATAAATACCTATTGAGGAAACTGGTTTTTAATACATCATTGTCTATCTATGCTTAATAACTGTTTTGTTATTCATTTTATCAGTTTAACTTCCCCAAACAATGAACACTTTATGATTATAATAATACTAACATGTGACTTACTTATTTTCCAGGCCACTCACAGATAATACCTGCTCACAAATATGTATTAGCTACTGCCAGCTCTGTGTTCTACGCCATGTTCTATGGAGGACTTGCGGAATGCAAGCAAGAGATTGAAGTTCCTGATGTTGAACCATCTGCTTTCCTTACACTTCTCAAGTGAGTTTTATACTTAACACTTTTAAAGCTTCAAGATCAGCATGTATTTAGGTTTTTATATATATTTTTGTTGTTGTTTAAGGTACATTTACTGTGATGAAATTCAACTAGAAGCAGATACAGTATTATCAACTCTTTATGTTGCCAAAAAATATATTGTTCCACATTTGGCCAAAGCCTGTGTCAATTATTTGGAGACTAGTCTAACAGCAAAGAATGCGTGCCTGCTTCTCAGCCAGTCCCGTCTCTTTGAGGAACCGGAACTGATGCAGAGATGCTGGGAAGTTATAGATGCCCAGGTATGTGAATCTTCTGAGAATCTCGCCACAATGTGTCTCGAACAATCATCGTCCTACAGCAGTCTGTTGATGGAATTATCGGAATCATCCAGTCGAAATTTTTCTAGTCCAGAAAGCATAGAAAACGTCCATGGTATTTACAATTAATAACTTTACTAAATAATTGTAATTATATTCTACCTATTACTGACTGATCTTCTGACCAATTATTAAAAAATTGGCAACCATCTTAGATTTTGTTATGTAAGTTTTCTGTCAACCTCAAAATTACTGACGTAAACTATATAAATTAACAAACAAAAAAAAAGTGCCACACAAATGCATTTGTATACTCAATTTTAGGTTGTGATTTAGACTTTAGGGTGAAATGCAACACAATATACCTTATATTTATATTATGTAAATAGATTCTATTACTTTACATTCCAATAAGCTCCCTCTGTGTATCTCTAGTCATGTTCATTAAGTACAAGATGTAGATTAACTGCAATACAGTTTGCTTGAATGCAATGGTATGTTTTTCATTGTGTAATGCATGTAATTGTTTAAATGGCAATTTTGTAATATTTATAATGTAATAAAAAAATATAGATCTGAATAAAGTATTGTACAAATTGTATTGCAGTTTCAATAATCCTTCACCTTCTGTAACAAATATTGTTTTATTTTAGGCAGAGATGGCCCTGACTTCAGAAGGCTTTGTTGATATTGATGTGTCAACATTAGAATCAGTATTAGCGAGGGAAACACTCAATTGCAAGGAGATCAACTTGTTTGAGGCAGCTTTAGCTTGGGCACATGCTGAATGTATGCGAAGAGATATAGACCCTACGCCAACAAACAAAAGAGTCATGTTGGGAGGTGCCATATATTTGATAAGGTTTCCCACCATGTCATTAGAGGAGTTTGCCAACAGTGCAGCTCAGATTGGCATTTTAACTCCACAAGAGACTATTGATATATTTTTACACTTTACTGCATCAAGCAAACCACAATTATCGTACCCGATAAAAACGAGAGCAGGACTGAAAGCTCAGGTAATTACATCTTGATTCATAATAAAATTACACTTTACTGATAGAAAATGGAATGACTTACAAAATAAAATCTTTTCATTGCATTACAGATTTGTCACAGATTCCAGTCGTGTGCCTACAGGAGCAATCAGTGGAGGTACCGCGGCAGATGTGATTCCATACAGTTCTGTGTGGACAAGAGAATATTTGTTGTTGGTTTTGGACTATATGGATCCTCAAATGGGGCTGCTGATTATAATGTTAAGATTGAACTGAAACGCTTGGGCAGAGTCCTGGCAGAGAACAACACAAAGTTCTTCTCTGATGGATCAAGTAACACTTTCCATGTGTACTTTGAAAATCCGATACAAATTGAGCCAGAGTGCTTCTACACCGCTTCGGCGGTACTAGATGGAAGTGAATTAAGTTATTTTGGACAAGAAGGGTTAAGTGAAGTGTATATGGGAACAGTGACTTTCCAGTTCCATTGTTCTTCTGAGAGTACTAATGGTACAGGAGTGCAGGGTGGACAGATCCCAGAACTTATCTATTACGGACCCACAGTCAACACTTCAATGGCCAACACAACTACTAATGAGGACTGACAGTTGACTAGATCTCGCCCTTTTAACTATTATTCCGTATAGTAAGATCGGAACACTTAGAAACTCAATAATATTTGATCGAAAATCTAAATTAAAATTTTATTATAGGTACTTAACCATTCCCAAATGTTAAAATTGTTTTGTTGAAAAACTGTAAAGTTCTTGTGTATATTGTTGAACTTGAATAGGAAATAAGATACCTACCTTAAGATTGTGATATGGGTGTCGTAATAGCTCTCTATGAATCAGTAGGTTCTAGACCTATCATGATACAAATTCAATGCAAAATATATAGTTATAACTTAATAATTAAATGTTGTTTGTTTTTCCTTGAACTCCTAATCATAACATACTTAGTTAATTACCATAATACAGGGTGTCACTTCTAGGACCCCATCCATCTCATCAGTCAAAAACGATATTTGGAAAATTATCTTCGGGTCTTCTTTGAAACATTAACTTGCTCATTCTGCAAAATTGAAAATTCTCTTATGAAGGGTCCAGAGCCCAGACGGCGTATTTAATCATTATGTCGTAGGTCCGGTCTAAAGGGCCTGCGACACGACTCCCGTGAGCCGTTCGCGTTTGCGAAAAATTAACATTCTTGGTATAATATTTCGTGACCTTGTAATCGCAGCCCTACCCTCAAGGGTATATAGCAATGACTATATAACCACTTGACTGCGCATACAGTGCCCCGACGCTCGCAAACTATTAGTATTTTGTCGCCTATGTAGAGGCTACGGTACTAAAAATCATTTTAGTTGTGTCCAAGAGTTAGACCTGTGTGCACGCAAAATTAAATAGAAACTATGTAGCTTAATATGCAATTATAACGCATCAAAATGCCTTCATGCACGGTGAAGTGGTGTACGAAACATTCCAAGACATCTAGTTACAAAAAGGATGCATAACTTTTCATCGGTAATAAAACTACGGATTTTTTTTCGATTTTAATCAGAATAATGAGCCACCGCAGGGGTCTATTTAAAATGGTGGATAGGTGTTTGAGCACACGATTGAGTCGCGCGTTGATGTCTTTTAGAAAAGTCTCGTTCTCGTATTAGACAATTCTAATACTTCTATCCCTTTCTTTCCCTTTGTATGTTTATCGTAAAAATTAGAGCAGTTACCTTGAATAGCTGAAAAGCGATATCGAAAATAATAAAATTTAAACGAATACAATTTTTATTCAATTCACATACTGTAAAAAAATACATACTTATCTACTTTTAACCGACTTCAAAAAAAGGAGGAGGTTCGAGGAGATCGGATTTAAAATCTCTGATTGGGTATAATTTATTCCCGGATATTCATTTTCATCAATTTGAGATAGAATCAACAAATCATTTAATTGAATTAGCAAGATGCATAATTCAGAAATATGTAGGTACTCTCGTTTATCATGTTTATCATTTTTTACAAAGAACAATCAGGACCCTAAAACTTTAATTCAAAAAACATGTACGAAATTAATTATTTTTAAAAATCAATAATAATTGGATACATGTTTTTTTTTGTAAGTGATTGAATAAGATTAAATATAATTTCTATGATTTTAATTGAGTATGTTTGATCGATATCGACTATTTTCCCTTAATGAAGTAGAGCAGCCCTAACGATGGCATACCTACGCAACTTGACCTTGAACTGACCAATTGCAGCCGCGCGTTATTCCTCGTCCCACGGCCCGCAGTAGTGAGTCCTGCGCTTAGAAGAAATCGGCCTATACGCTCTCTAGTGGTTATATTCTCTTTGGTATATAGGTACAGAAATGCTGTTTTTTTATTAGCTATGGAATCTTGAAAGCTTCAGTGAGCAGTATTCCAAGTAAGAATCTACTGCACTCAAATTTTGTACCACCAAATTGCACCTTCTTTCACTATCCCTGCTTTCTGCTTCATACATGTGCTGACGGTGTAACAGGATCAAAAACCGACACAAGGAGAGTAGCAGACGAGGCAGTTCAACAAAGCTACGTTTCAAATAACATGGACTTGAAGCATAATTTTATTTCTTCAAGCATTTATGATATCAAAATGTTGTCTGAACGGTGCCTAGGTAGAAGTTATTAACACTAGGGTACTTACCAGTAGGCGGTATGTTGATGCACAATGCTCTCGACAGCTTGAAGTAAGTGCGGCCGACTTGATAGCAGCAAATTGGTACTGCGTCACTCACATCTATCAACAGATCTGTGGTGCTTTGTTCAGGAAAATAAAGATACATAGAGCTAAATAATTTTGCAGATTGATGCGAGTGACAGAGTTTCGAGATAAATGTCGTGCAATTGGAGAGAGTTTTGTCTTACTGCTGCTATAGGCAGATCTTGATGAAAACCAACTTGAAAAAAAGACATTCTCATAAAATCTTTGTAAAGATCATAAATGTTGTGTGAGTAAGAATAATTATCTTTACTTAAGGGGCAGTCTTACATACATACATTATCAGCCTATTATGTTCCCACTGCTGGTACACAGGCCTTCCCTCTGTGAGAGGGAGTGGGCCGTATTTCACCATGCGGGCCCAGTGCATGTTGGTAGATGTCACATTTACCAAAGGCAGGTATAATAAATGATCCTGTAACCACTCAAGTGCAAAATATATTATTATATTGGCATTAACAACATTTAAAAGTAGCAAATGAAAACTGGGCCAAGGTCATTATAATAATTATAATGACCTTGACCCAGTTTTCATTTGTTACAACTAACAAGTTTTTGGGCCCTTACAAAGCAAACAAAACCACTTTTGTTTCCTTTGTAAGGGTTTAAGGGTCAGGAACAAAAACACATTGCTCAAGTGGCTGTGATTGCAAATAGCTTGATTATAAACATCAACAACTTTATGTTTGAGACAAAGTTTATTATCAGCAACATCTGCGGGGTATTGGCTATGGCTTTCATTTCGACAGTTCAACAACATTAATTGCGTTTTAGTTGTTGAGCAGACAAATTTTTCGAACCTAAGAAGCAATGAATTAGCAATATCCTTCAAAATGATTCAAATTGTGATTGAAAGTGTGTTCCACAATTAGTGTGCAGAACACATACTTTATTTGGCATTAATTAAAATCCTATAGCCCTGTTGCTTGATCAATAAAATAAAGATTATTGAAAAGGATACGGGCTGTGCC
The DNA here is from genome assembly GCA_963555695.1 of Dasypolia templi. NCBI lineage: Eukaryota > Metazoa > Arthropoda > Insecta > Lepidoptera > Noctuidae > Dasypolia > Dasypolia templi. Next base: position 15,812,826 of record OY743140.1, read on the forward strand.
TTCTGTCCTACATGTCATATACACACAAGCTGCCTGTGTGTGACTGGAGGGTCTTCCAATAGTCAAATGGCGAGACAGCGCCATCTTATAGAAGTTACAGGCAATGTCTATGCACTGCTGGTTGAGTCGCAGCTGCTGGCAGAGAGCTGTAATGCCTTCACGGGCTTTTCTTAGTGTGACCTCCCTGGATTCCTGCCCAATACCAGCATTGAAAGCTGTGGAGAGGAGGAAATTGATTGATTAATTGATGCTGGTTTCTGAATAACTTAAATTAAGATTATTTACAAGTTTTGCCAACCTCCTTGGCGAGCTATGCATTTAAAAAGAGTTTTTATAGGAGTCTAGTCAGAAATTAACCCTAGACGGTTAGACAGGCACTGCAACATAATACCGCAATATTTTTATAACAGTGCACAGGATTAACTTGCTACACCTAACAAACTCAGTCCTTGATGGGGTCGTTTTGGTTGGTACCTCAGATCTGGAGATATGTTCACCTTGCCCGTTGTTTAGATTGATGGTATGCTCTAAAGACATATTTAGGAAGCAACAAGGTTTCTATGATGCACCTAGTTAAATCTAGTTTCTAAATACTTATTATTTCATTGCATATATTATGTGTACCAGAAAGTGAGATTATTGTATTAATATATTATGTTGATTTTGAATGTTTATAGTGTTTGAAAAAAAAATGATTTAATATTTTTCTAAGATCTCAGATTTTGTTATGTAGCAAAACATATAAAACTTTTATAACATGGTTTGATTTTAAATACCTTTCACTTTTAAATATTATTTACCTCTTTAAGAGGTATTTATGAAGGTTAGATGGCTAGGTTTAAACATATTTGACTGGGATACAGTAGCACATACAAGCTTTGTGAAAAAACAGGCTGCTTAATTCTATAGGAAGGGTCTACTCTACTCTTTTTGTACATGCAAATTATTTGTATACTGTTAGACTAATTATATCCAACTTGACATACACACTACACATAAGTACTAACTAAAAGTGGTATTTATGAACTAAAATTTTAGTAAATTTTTTGTTGCTTTTTATTTCAGGAATTTATTTACCTCGTCCAAAACCTGTAGCTCCTCCCTTAGACTCCGCAGATACGAACTGTCCGATGGTAGAAGCACCGCCGTGGGCGTTCTCTTGGAACTCAATTTCAGCAACAATAATATTGTCTTCCAACACCGACCCACAGTTCGTACACACCGCATCACCGCGGGCCGGGTCCACCTCGATGTCCGAAGACCCGCAGTGCTTACATTTCTTCCCAGACATTCTTCTGTTCACAAAAATGAGAACATAAACATTGACGAGGAGTTAGGTTATGTGGACGTATAACAATAAAACTTTACCAATACATTTAAATAATTACCTAGCACCTAGTCTAACGTACTCTACAGCAGTCGTACTTTATGTTTCACTTATGTAAAATTTAAATCATAAAAATATTCCCTTTCGCACTATCGCAGTACAGACGGTTGTGTGGTTATAATTAGTTACTTGACGACTGACGTTGAATTGGCAAGGGCAACTTTGCGTTTGATACACAGTCACAGGTTGGATATTGGAAAACAAAGAGAGGCCATACAAAACCGTCCCAGTTGGAAGAGGATTTAAATAAAAATGAAGCTCAAAATCAGAGCTGGAGCACTGACCTACTCATCAGTACTGTCTGACACTGACAATTTGAGTTGTCATTGACAAGACAATTGACACCTGGGTGTTGACCACAGACCAACTAAAAGGACGTTTGAAGTGATGTGCATATTTATGAATTATGGACGAAGCGCTTGCGAAATTCAATTTTTCTTACGTTTTTTGCAATTTGCAGGTGTCAAGTTGTATTTTGAACAAAGTGTGTTTCGCGACCGAAACAAGTATGTATTTGCAGAATTTGATTACCTATTTGAACGTTTTTTAGTTTTTATTACATTCATCCCATGTGGGACAGAGTGATCACTTCCTCCTTGCTACAGTAGTCATCTTGTCTGCATCTTGCGTAAAATGGTATGAAAGTGAAAATAGACTTTCAAGGGAGCATAAATTACATTGTGAAAATTATCATCAGAAAAACACTTGTCTTTTTGCTGTAAGCTTGACCTTTATGTGAGACAGTTAGCTATTTTTTTGAATGAAACTAAATAACGAATTGACCTTTTTAGCGAAAATGTTGTGAGTTTTCTTGGTACCTCCGCTGAATCAGGCATCCTTGTTCAGCCAAATATTAGTGACGTCATTGAAATGAAGCTTCGCTATTGGTCGGATATCACGCTATCCAGTATTTTTAGACGATGAGATCACCCTTCAGTTTCGTTTAGGCTGAACTATCACTATACATTGAAAAAGTAATTTTGTTTATGTTATTAGTCGGCACATAGGTCGTTTTGTTACGGAGCGTAACAAATTCTAAGGAGAGAAGGGCATCCCCAAACCGACGACGACGTCATCATTTGTGTGCAAACTGCAACGATGAGTCATCATTGTTGTGTTCTCGTTGGATTATCTTTTTCTATTCAAAGCGCCTCCTTTTGATTACATGCATTGCTGTCATTAGTGAACTGTCACAAGAAACTTCGCAGCATTTGATAGTTACGCGGAACAACAAACTTTGTTTGAACTTCTAGATCGCATTGATAATACGCGTTGTTTGTCGGACAAATTACGTAAATCGCATCTCGTGTTGAATCTTGGACTTTAGTGAATCTGAACTGATGACGATGAAGCTAGAAATCAGTGATAGTCAATCAAACCAGTCGGACATTTCCTGCGATGATAGTCAATCGTCGCACGACTCCTCCACAAATGATTTCGTTTCCTCCGTACCGACTTCTCGATCCTTACTTACGGTAAGTACCTAACTCAGTACACCGTCCAAATTCCTCAAGTTGATGATAACTACTTCAAACAAAGGTTACATTTGCATACTTCAAAATAACATTTGGTAGGTTTGAAGTTTGGAATTGGAATGTATATTGCTGTGCGATGATATGTGATGTGATTATGATGTGCCTACCAAGTATAAGGTTTTCACCCTATTGGTCATAGTTTCATATTTTTACTACATCTAAGATAGTAACGACAGGTTTAATTGATCTATTCTGTTACAATTTAGTAAGGCCTTGGTGACCCCTGACTTCCTGGTAGCATCATGAATTGATAAATAAAAATTACACCTTTTCACTGTCACCAGACATTTCAATTCTGAGAAGCATTTTAATGCATTTTTTTTCTTTGTTATTTAGAAAATGTAACTGCCCTACCACAATATGTATCTGATCTGTTTAACAAATTATATAAGCAATCCATGCCATAGACTTTTATGAATGTTTTGAAGTTCTTAGTGTTTAAGAAAATCCCTTTAAAATATACCAATTCATGTGTTTACAGGTAAAAAACTTTATAATAAAATTCTAAGAAAACAAACAATAACATACTGAAATAGGGGTATTATGTCCTTGAATCGGAAACATTACATAGGGAATACAGATAAGGACAACACTAAACAATTTGAAAACACTAAATGTTATATTAAAACAAGTCATATTCTATACAAGATTATCTGACAATGGAATATTATTGTCTTTGCAAACCTGTACCAAAAAGTAATGTTTTTTTTTCCTCTTTACCTTACTATATTACTAGCTACTCGCTTGCTGCCCTAAAAGCTTGAATTTACTGTAATAATGTATCTAAAGTACAATACTAACTGCAATTCTTTTTCATTTTCTTTGTTACCTTATGTTTTATGATTTATTTTAAAAATGACCTTGTCAAACCTAATGTACTTAGATTATAAGCAAATGATGTGGTCTCCTATAATTGGAAACGCACACTTGTATTTGTCCCTGATGTAATTGTGTAGCCTCTGTTGGAGATCTAATAAATAAATAAATAAGATTAAATTTAGAAAAATCAGTGTTTAGTTAGAGCAACAATCTTGTTAGATTGTTGTTGATTTTTTGACTGAAATTTTGACAATAAAAATAACATGATTAGTCAACAATAACACCCACTCCTCAAACATAACATAATATCACGCCAGTCATCCCAGAAGGGTTAGGTAGAGGTACACCCACATTTCGCCAGTAACCGGGCACAACTCCAAACATTGGCTGAACGGATTTGGGTGAAATTGGCACACAGCTAGACCATGACCTGCGTAAGGAAATCGCGAAGGTAAAAAGTCGTGGGCAACTGCTAGAGAATAATTTAAAAGGGGTTAATACAATACAAATTTTGTTGCACAGCTTGTTACAATAGAATCATACAAGTGGATTAGTTTAGCGGATTGATAACAGCGCTTATCTAATTTCTCCTGATAATATAGATTTATACCTGTCAGAGTGAGTCACCTTAGTTTAAGTTGCTGTGTCATAGCAAACATATTATGACTTAGCATTGATAAGATTCTCAAAAATTATGTGGGCTTTTCACCAATGTGTTGATAGCAGTTATTATTTTTTGATGATTGAAACTATTATTAACTATTTACTACTTCTAAATTGTTTTTTTATTAATTGTTTATCTTTCATCATTCATGTTTTTCTTAATTAAAGTAAAGTAAATATTATTTTGATGTTTTAAATTAGATCTAGACATGTTTTAATTTTCTAATTACTCTATAATATCACTTTTGCATGTGCTTCTTGACTGTAACAATCCGTCAGTATTGATGTAATGCTCATTTTCATTATGGTAATACCACCCATGGACTCCACGAGACAGGCTCAACCTAGTGTGGAGTTCATAAGCAAAATGCTTCCTTTGAATCTTATATATTACTGTTTTTATTTTGAATGTAACCTAGCTACATAGTAATGTAGACTTTATGGGAATTGAGTAGCACTGTTTTTTTGAAAATAAACATTAAAACACCAATAATACAATACAATTAATAATATTATAATGAATACAATATTTTGTATTTAAAAGAATCCATGAAAAGTGTCCATGGTGTTTCTTGCCTCTTCTTCTACACAGGTATGCTTTGGAATTGGCAACTTGCTTTATCTTTATAACTGACAGACTCCTTGTCAGTTCCAAAGTGCTTCTAATTGGTTTAGTTGAAATAAATGCTTTGAGTTTGAGTTAGGTATTTAAAGTTTTGGTCATTGGCTTCATAATTAGTATATAGCTAATTTAATATTAAGTTATTGCACTGTATATGTCCTAAAAATATTAATTTTTAAAACATTTTCCCTGACCGTATACCTACTAATAATGGTGACAGGAAAATACTAAAATTATCTTAAATCCTTTTATGGCTTGATAGTCAACCAATTTGGATCCCTATTCTATGAAGGAAATTATAATATTGTTAAGAGTTTGAGGCAATTTTTTTTTTATACATTAAAATAGATCCAGAAACGGCACAGTTACTATTGTTGGTATCACCTTCTCGGCTGAAGGAAATACAATTTTGCTATTAAAGCATCATATAACAATAAATACCCACTGTCATTTCGAGACAGGTTCACTTAAAAGATAGCAGAATAATGCTGTCTTTTAATTGAAAACTTGTTCAATTAAAAGATAATGATAATTAAAATAGACTGCAGTTTGTTGAAAACAATGATTTCTGTAACCACAATAGCTTAAGGGTAACAAAGAATGTTTATTTTTAATTACAATGTGGTTAACTAATGTAGATACAAACAGTTACCACAAGTTTTATCACATGTTGGTATGATATACCTCATGAATGTTACCTACTTGTAATACTATTGACAAAGAAATTTTCAGAAAATCTATATACTTATCCCAAATAAATTGGGTTATAGGCTAGAGCATAATAATGATGATGATTTTTAGGAAACCTATAATTATTAAGTAAGTACCTAATATTTTAAAATCTCTGACAGTACCTAAAAACGTCTAAGCAAAAACTGATATAAGGTAGAAAAAACAAACAAAACGACAGCAGTACTTATGTATACGGGTAACTAGTCATATTATATAATACGCCATACGGTCTAGGCCATAAGTCAGCAGTTGACAGGGCATAAAAAAGTAAGTAACTGTAAAAAACACTAGCTTCTGCCCTCGACTTCGTCCGCGTGAAATTTCTAGTTAAAACATATAATATATCCTACTAGCTGTTGCCCGCGACCTCGTGTACGATCCAGGATGAAAAGAAGCCTATGTCTTTACCCGGGTCATGGTTAATCTGGTTGCCAAATTTCATCCAAATCTGTTCAGCCGTTTTGTCGTGAAAGCGTAATAAACAAAGTTACTCTTGCATTTATAATATTAATTCTTTACTTAAGAAGTTGTTGTTTTACAATACTGGCCATTTGAAACGTAATTTATGTATGGCTGGCAATAAAATCTAAATTCAAATGAATTTTATTTAAAAAATATGGAATTGTGTTCTCAAATTCAGTAATTTGTTAGTGTTTTGTTTTCACTACATTTAATTTTGTATCTTTTTCATCATTAAGCACACGATAAAAATAATTAGGGAATGCGAGTTCCGTCGCGGGAGTGCCGCACAAACGGCAACGTGTTTGCAACATTAGTTACGCGTACGGAGTGAACACTATAAACAAACGCACGACTCATTATTGGTTAATCGATCGTCCCCGTTGCTCCTACACGACAATGCTCCACCTCATACGGCACAACAGACGGTCTCTAAGCTACAAGAGCTTGGAAGTTTTGCGTCATCCACCGTACTCACAAGAACTTGTCGACAGACTTCAACTTTTTCCAAAATTTAGACAACTGCTTGGCAGAGAAAAAAATCGACACTCGAGAGGCAGTACAAAATGCCTTTGAAGAGTTTGTTGGCTCCCGTACACCTGACTTCTTCAAGAGGGGCATTGAAAAATGACCACTGCGCTGGCAGAGATGCATCGATAACATGGGCGCATATTTTATTTGATAGAAGAAAAAAAAAACGTTTATACAAAAATGACTTTAACTTTCTGTGTACCAAACGGCAATTGGGATGATGACTAATACAAAAAATGTTAATAAAATAATGTAATTTCAAAGAAAGCCTAGTAAAAATTTGATTATCGAAAAAATCCGTTAAATCGGTGTAAATTTGAATTAGAAACTCGTACACGCTTTAAAAGTTTTTGGAGGGGATTATTGCCGTCCTTGTCGCGCGGGACAGACAATGTACGGCGCTAGTATGAAGTTGCATAGCCGTGACGTCACTTCTACGATAGTGCTGTCCTTGTCTAACACTTACTTTAAAACGTTTATAACTTGGCAATTTTTTAAGCTTTTACAATTTTTGTAATATAGTTTGCGCCATTTGAAAACAAACAGTCTTTTGAGACAAAAAAATAAAAAAACTGTCATCATCCCAATTTCATAGGTAAAGACCTGTTATTAGTTAGGAGGACACTCGGCAATACTGTAACTTCCCAGTAAGTATTTTCAAAATCAGATCAGTAGTTCCGAAGATTGCCCCCTAAATAACCGCTCACAAACTCACAATGTTACCTCTTAGATCTATAAGTACATAAATAGGGACTAATAGTTACGTTACTTCTTGTTGAGGACTGGAGAACACCAAATTTTTCAACAATAAAAAAAGCAATGCAAAGTTATTTGGTTCTCTGTCAGTAAAAATTATCGTCATGTTTACGTGGAAAAGTAATCTTAAAAATCTCAAAGCCGACCCAGACGGAACTGCGTATAAAATAAGCCGTAATTATAATAATTTATTGAGTTCTTTTGCGGTGTTTCTGTTAAGGGTAACACGTGTAAGTGAACCATGTACCAACTTAAACAAATACTCAGGAGTTATTATAACAATTTTGTTTTGAACAATGGTGTTTCCTTAATTACGTAACCTCGGCTTTAATTTTCCACTATGTAAATCTCAGTGTATCCTTAATTGTAATTATCATGGTTAATTTATACGGGGAACGGGATATATGGTAACACCGTTTATGTTCCTGTCAATTTTGGGAATTCCGACAAAACAGTAATAGGTACTTGGAAACCCAATTTAAAGTTGGAATTAAAAATAACTTTTTCTGCAAACAAGATTAGATTTTGAGCTGTGCAAACAAATATTGAGAATGATTTTTATTATAAGATTTGATACTAAATAGCATGACTCATGAAATCTTACGTAATGCACCTATGCTTTAATCATTTCCTTTCGTGTTGACATTAGCGATACTTACGTTAATATCGTAGAAAAAAGTTTTGCCAGTCATCAAGATCTGTACCGGGGCGTAATGCCCAGGGATAGGATAAGGTTCATTAGATGGTCTGCAGTTAAACTGCAAGCTAGCTACAAAAGAGTACATTGGATGCGGTTTTGGTGCAGTTGATATCAGCTTAGAAACTGTCGATCGACTTGCATGGTAAAAGTGGAGCTAGCTAGGAGTTATACAGTGCATTTGAGCTGCATGCCGACAGTACAAATGTAGACATAACATAACATAACATCACGCCTTGTTTCCCCGAAGGGTTGGGCAGAGGTGTACCTATAGTACACCCACATTTCGCCAGTTATGCTTAAGTCCCATGTAATAAGGGGCGAGCCTATTGCCATCTACCGGGCACAAATCCAGTCTCCGGGCTGCTACTGAGAAATTCCAAATAGAAAAACCCAATAACACGTTGCCCGTCCTGGGAATCGAACCCAGGACCTCATGCTCAGCAGTAGCGATTGCGACCACTTAGACCAACGACTAGACTAGACTAGAGACTGTCTGATAATCCATTACTGAAGTAATGAATAGAGCAAAGCGAGACATAAGTTTGTTTTCTGTTATACAGTGCATTTGAGCTGCACGCCGACAGTTCAAATGTAGACTGTCTGATAATCCGTTACTGAAGTAATGAATAGAGCAAAGCGAGACATAAGTTTATGTTAATATATAAACTACGGGATTCGATTCGAAGAAGATAGTCAGGCAGTAATACCACAAATCCTTTCCTAGATTAAAATTTTCAAACTTTAGCAATGAAGAGAAATAAGTATTGCCAATATGTATTTAATCGTCACGTTGTAAAATGGCTTACCAAGTAGGTATGTACTTATTTTCATCTGCTTTTCCGTTCTGAGTTGTTTGTTTCTGAACAATCGTGGTTTTGTCCTAAGCCAATGTGGTAACTGACAGTAATTATAATATTACCTTAAAGGCAATACATTTATTTAAACTATAAAGGATAGGACTTTTTACACAAGTACGACATCCAACATGCCAAGTCCTTAAACTAGTGAAATACTAAGTAGATTATGTGGCTAGCAATTTTTAGTTTGAGTTTGGACCTTCGTTTTGACGCGGGCTGACAGAGTTGTCTGAATGTCATGCAATGTAGCGCTCTACTGAAATGTCTGAAATCTAGTATCGTTTTTATGGGCTGATAAAAAGAACCGTATAGCGTCTACGAGTACTACACCCAAAACAAATCTGCTAACGCTGCGCTTCACGCTGTGGACATAGTTTTCTAGAATTCCTGCAACATTGCACAGAATTTTAGTCTCGCTCTTATTTGTGAAAAAAATAGAGCCCCCGATCTTCAGTCTACGCCCCAAAGCCTCCAAACAAATCTGCACAAACATTTCGTAAATCGTGTCGTGAAGTTTAAATATCTGGGTCATTTTCTTACCGAAGGCCTTGAGGACGATGTAGAAATTGAAAGGGAGCATAGGGCTCTTGCGGTCAGAGGTAATATGCTGGCCTGCAGATTCACTCGTTGCTCTGAACAAGTGCAGATAACACTTTTTAAGTTATATTGTCAGAGCTTTTAGTGGGTCTGTCACACCAAAAGATCACTGGATGCCCTCCGCATCTAGTATAATAATATCTTCAGGATGATGTTGGGGCTGCCACGTTTCTGTAGTGCAACGGACATGTTCGCGCTTTTTCGCACTGATGGCTTTCATGCCATCGTTCGCAAAAGAACAGTCCCTGATCTGCAGAATGCGTGGCAGCCGCAACGAAATCTTGGAAGACTGTGGCTGATACAATAGGATAGGATCTCATCCTCGCTTTCGAGGTCCTTAATTAAATTAGTTATTTAGTCATCATTTAAATTTTCATTTAATATTTAAATTTCCTTTTTAATCTTTATTTTTGTTTTCGTTTCTGTAATAAAGTTTTGATGGAATTGTACTATGGATCATGATATCAGAAATAAAATATTTTTATTTATTATTTATTTATTTCTTCGGTGGATATGCCTTCTCTTCTGCTCATGCTTTTCGAGGCAAAGGGGACATATTTTTTTGAGTTTCCTGCATAGTTCTTGAACTTTAGTTTTGCCCTGTTTGGCGAACTAAAAAGGCCAACAAACTAAAATTTTCGCTACCTTCCATCGTAGTCTGAAGTGCTATTCTGTAACCATATATATCTCCGTGAAAACTGAGGTGAATTGAGCGTGGAGTGAGCTGTCAGTGCCACTGATGTTAAGGATTAACCAAGACGGGGTGACACTGACAGCTCATTCCACGCCAGTCTTCACGGTGAGATTTTTACAGAATCGACAGGCTACTCCTGATTTTCTTTGGCGGTGGAAACCAAGCGATCTGAAATTCCTAAGACCACACAGTTGTCATGATTCCTAGTATCAAATTTATTTGTTGCAGACGTAAACCTAGAAGTTTTTCACGCTGCAGGTGAAGAAATTAAATCCTTTATTTAACACTTCTTGCAACACAACAAATAATCTCACTTAGTGTTATTTATTTATTCACGGTTCGCGAACACCAAGTTTTTGTTACTGATGATTGAATACCTGGGCTGCAACAAAAACGCATGACTTATTTAGCCTTTGATTTGACTAGTCGTTTCCTCTGTGTTGGGCTTTATACGTATCTAACTTAACCCCTTACTTCGTACCGTACCGACTCGTGATTTATTAACTGTGTAAATAGCAATATTTTATACTTAAGAACTTACTCAAAACCTGCAAAATATCATTAATTAAATTACTACGCCTTTTAAATGACAGTTTTGCTCAAGGCGAAGTGAAGTAGGTACTGTGTCTGGTGCCATACGGTACTTTACCTACTTATTAGGGTAAATAACATTATAATGTAATAACTACTTATATTTCATAAACCTTTTGTGCCGCTTCATGTTTGAAAAAGGTTATAGCAGGAAAACATTGAAGAGTGGCGATGACCGCGCTCGGCGCTGACGTCAGCGATTCGAGGAAAACTCGGGTCTGGGGCCCACGCGTTGCTTGCGCCGCATGTCTACCAACCAGCACTCACGAAACAAACGAACGTAAATTGATCACACATTATGTTATCATTGACTTGCTGGTGGAACATTATAATCAATATTGTTCTATGTTAATATCATTAAATAAAACACAAGACTTAGTTTCGCAGAATTTGCTGCTTGCTTGCGATTTAACTTTGAGACCTTGAACAGTGGCATGTGTAGGCATGGCTCAAGGCAATGCATTGTACAAGCAAATAGACGACCTACATGATATACTTTAGCTCACTTGTTTTGATCTGGAAACTATAGGAAATCTGTTTACTAATTAGAATAGGACAGCTGCTATTGGGAGAATGATAATGGAATTCTCGTTACGGTTGTCTTTCCACTAACAAATGACTACGTACTGGTGCATGAGTGTAGGTAGTGTGATCTGCAATATGTAATTAAATATTCTTTGGTGTTGTTAATATGAACAGGTCTTTCACCAAATAATCGACGACCATGTAAGCGAGTGTCCCTATGACATAACAAAACATTTAAACAGTTTGAACGATCCAGTCCAAATGTGGAGCTAAACGACCCACTTATCTATTCGTCTGTAACATTTTCAAAAGTAATAAAATTACATGTTGCTGATTAATTTAAGATAAAATAATGTCTGCAATTGTTTTCTTCTTCGCAAAGTTTTATTTATTTTATTCTACTTCGTTTTGACTTTGACCTTCATTCTGTCAATGTGTTTGATTTGAAACTCGTTTCTGTTGTCGGTCGAAAATAGACTACTGATTGTTTTTCAGCTAAATAGGAATTGAGCATCGAATTGTATCGCATTAGTGGGCAGTGCGCAAACGTTGATTAGCAAGTCAATTAACGCGGGTTCAGGTTGGGCAAGCACCTCACACTCCACCGTCTCAGATTTATTGTTCCTGTAAATGATTCCAAGATAGTCTACAAAGATACTGTTACTTCCTTTTGGTCTAGTTAATAATGAGGCGTGTTTTGTTTAAAGTTAGATAGTACAGTTCTCATTACCGTGTTACTTTGGCAGAATTTCCAACCTACACTATGCAGACAGTCATAATATTAATCGCCTATTTAAAAATTTTACTTGTCGTCTTCATAACGCACTGATAACGATTGCATAGGTCCAATGGAAAAATCATAGGATAAAAAATTGCATCAGAAAATACAGCAAGCTTAGAAAACATAACGGTAGTGTATCCGAATAAATTAAGTAAATGTGACGACAATGATGAAACTAAATACATATTTTAAGGAAAAGTAACCACATAGGTAACATAAGTAAGTGTGATCTTTGTTTTAGAATGTTTGGTTTTGGATGCGATATTACAACACAAATTGGTGCTGAATCGTATTGACGAAAAGAAAATGTTAAAAACGAGACAATAAAATGTTGATTCTCGAAAACAATTTGTTTGTGTAAAGTAACAACAAAATTCCACTGAAAAACAGTATACAAATCTAAATGGCCCGATCCGATGCGATAGCAATATGAGAACACATTTATTTCGAACTATGACATCGACAGTTTTTGTGGAAAATGGGGCTGAACTAGTGGAAGCATTGGTTCGCGTGACTGCTAGTCAAGGACGGGCCCTTGAACTGTCCGGGAGTTGAACGACTCACGATCTCACTCGAACGATAGGCACAAACACAAGTTTTATGGTGGTGATGACTCGTCTATGTTGATTGATGGCAATTTCAATTTTATCTGGAATAATCTAAGGCTTTTGAACAGTATGAGCATGGGTTCTGGGTCTGTTGCCTCGTCCAAGCGGTCATCTGGTGTACTATAAGGCGAAAGTTGGATTTCTCAAAATGATTTGAAGTCTATAAGTTTCTGCGATCTTAAAACTAACCGGAAAACACCATTATCGTAGGTTTGAACAGCTAAAGGAACAGTTTGAGTTGCTGTTTCCTATGGTGTCCAGAGGTTGCTCAAGCCTCAGAGAGCTCTTTCACTCATCCTTTTTCGCGCTTTGGTTTACAGCTCGGCTTGCCTATTCTAGACACACACTGCAAAATGGTTTTCAGGGCCTTTCATGACTGTAATTTTGGATCAAACTGGCTAAAATTGTGTCGAACTCCGACCTTGAAAAGCCTGTTAAAATTTATTCCAGAATTCTTGGAAAACCTATTGGTAGCCCTGATGCAAATAATTATGCACCTATAAATTGTACGTAAAACAAAATTTCGATGAATTTTGTGTCTTTATTTTCTGTAATGAGGAAAAGGGCACTGTGTTATCAAAATACAACGTAATACTTGATTTGACTGCTACGATTTCCCGTGAAAATGATAAGCAATGTGTTTATGCTAGAGAGGTGACGTCATATTTGTATCCGCCCATCTTATGTAATGACCAATCGTGTTATCAGACGGCGTGGTTCCTTCCGTACGGTACAATAAACACCATAATAATGATTGTGTCATTAATAGTGTCTGTATTTATTTGTTTCAAGTCTACGTCAAAACGTGCATTATCATCATTTAAATCAATACTCATGCTTCTTTTATACGCGTAAATAATTAAAAATAACTTATCAAGAGGCTAAAGTTGAAAGTGGAAAGATTATTCTGTAATATGATTTTTTTATAATATTAATGATTCGTACAATGTGTTTGTTAACATAAACTGGGAGATTATTCCAACTCACTTGAGAAACTAGACTAATGGTATATTCGTCGATTGTCGATAGTCTTTGATTTCAAAATCTCAGTGGTGGCTTTATTGTTAAACATTTAGTAGACGGTAGTTTACTATTCTAGTTCTTCATTTTACTGTATGTTTCAGTTAACAAATGCCGTTCTAAATATCTACGGGCAAATCGATTGGAACCTCGGATAAGTTACTTATTGCTACAGCCAGCTGCACTTTGCCGCATACACCAACCTCATTATTTCTGATGGACATTATTGAATTAAGGGTCTTAATCTAAATACTATTCACTAACTGATGTTCAGCCTCTGTTTTCGATTTGTCACAAGTCTTCAAGAATTGCACACACTAGCTTAAGGTTTTGTGTTACTTATATTAATTGTAACACTTCGAAGCGATGCAATTTGTTTTGTTCTGTTAGATGATTCATTATAGTGTAATAGTACAGGCTTTGTGGCGGTAAATTATTGAGTGCCTATAGTTTGTTTGCTCTTCCACTGCCTACTATCTAAGGATAGCAAATGACCTACTTAACCATGTTCGTCCATCACAACTTTTTTTTCTGTTTGTGTTACTACACGAAAAGTTTGGAAGACTTTGTTTGCTTTAGATTCTTACTAACCACTATTAAAAGAAAATGGAAATCCCAGATAGTTAAGTCACACTGTTTTGTGTTTTTGCCAACTGATACTTCTAACTGCATGAAAATATTTACTTCCCATGTCATGGAAAAGCTATTCCTTGAATCATTGGAACATCGCTTCATTCAAAGAACCGTAAAAAATGTATTTGGCTCAGTTAGCAAATTGTTGAAATGCTTGAACATACGACGTTTTGGTTCCGAGGCGATGTTTGCGCGTGCGCCGTGCGGCCGCTTGGTATCATACAAAACCGGCCACAACCGCGCCAACTGACTCAGTCTGATATAAAACAGTCTAGCTACGCGTACGTCTACAGTTTGTAGAAGCCTTCATATGACTCATACTGTTATCATATTGTGAATTACCGCGCCGTGAGTTTCGCGAACTCTTTTCATTGTGAACATTTAATTTGATACCTTCGATAGTTTTTATAGTAAGTTTGGACAATATTAGTGGAAAGTGATCTTCATGTCTCAGCTGGTGCCATACACCCTCATCAGCAGCGAGCAAGACGAAAGTCTGATGTTCGCTACCATGTTTGACTACCAGGCAGACGAGTATAAGAAGCCAATGGTGAGTTTTGAAAACATCAAGTTTTTGTCCGTTTTTGCGTCATATGAGCAAGAGTTTGGCGCGACACTGCGTGTAGTGATTTCGTAAACAACTTTCTCAAGTTGGGGACAGTTAGTTAGTTCAATGTGCGAATGGTGCAATCTTTTTAATTTTGTCGTCAGTTTAAAACTTTTACCACCCGTCTATTTCATTGACCTTGGGAAAAGTTGATATCCTTTTTTGCTCCTATTAATAGTTTGCCAAAGATTCTTGAAATTCACCAACTTCTTTGAAAATTTTGAATTATAGCATGCTTATGCATATAATTTGACGCAAAATTTAAAACAATACTGGTAGTTTTGTGACATCAATAATATGGTCCCTGTCACTTGGAACTGACTATAACTCTATTGGTCCGTTGCTTGTGCGAAAAGGACGAGATCTCACGAGACCCGTATCACGTTTGCCAATATTTGAAGATATGAACTTTTCGTTAAATGTTCAGTCTTCACCTTCTTTTAACTTCCATTGGAGTTCTGACAATTTTTCTCTCAATAATGTGTTAGCCCAATTTTGCTCATATTGTGGAATGTTCTAGCATACATTATACACCTGTGTTAGAATATGTTCGTTTGACAATATTTACGTCAGTAGCAATTCCAGGAGTTGTTTGTCTCTATTAGTATTGTTTATAATTTTTTTCTTATTATTAGACAATGACATAATCCCCACTATCCGAACAGTATGGTCGTCCTCGTCTACAATAAAATGTAATGTTATAAGTTTTTAATTAAACCCGCCTTTATCCGTTCCGTCGGTTTGCAAAAGATGGCGTTACTCGCAGCTTTGCGCGCCAATTTTATCTCCAGATACGACGACCACTGCACGATGTGATAATACTGAAGAGATAATACTATCAATATTTTATTCACAGTTACGAACTCTCATATTCATGGGCTCAGAAAAATTTAACATAGCATTAAGTATCAATATTTTTGTATTAAAATAATCACGTGCATCATTTTCACTGTCTCGTTGAGGTTTTCTCCTTATCACTGCGTGCCTGACGTCACATATGGTCCGACGGGGTGACGTCACCTGATGACGTCATCTTGCCCCACTGCGCAGTGCGCGAGTCTTGAGAAGTTCCACGAACTTGTATCGCTACCTGAACCATTATTATATTGTAACGACTGTACAGTTTTTACATTAGTTTTATTGATCATATAAAATCAAGATGGTGATAAAAATCTGAGCTGCCTCCTAAATTTTTGAGGAAATTTGAGAAAATTGTAGCTTGGTATTTCCGTTGTCCGATATCTTCCTTGAAGAGGCTTTGGTCACGTATACCTGTGCATGTAGGTACCTAAACTTGTTTTTTCAACCACAATTCATTTCTTTTCTACTTGTGACTAGAGATGGGACTATACCCGGTAAAAGCCCAGACTTTGGGTAAATACCCATTTATACCCATTTTTACCTTCCCATTTTTAATTTATACCGGGTAAAAATTAAAATCTGTTTCATTTAAAGTAATTGTTGTATTTTTTTATAAATACTTCGAAATACAGAATTTCTAGAGAAAAAGATTTGGCAAAAGTTTCTAAAAGAAAACCGCAGAGACTTTGAAATTATCAGTAAAAACACGATGGGGTAGCCACGTAGCATCCTTAAAAAGTTTAAACAAAACATCACAATTCTGATGTAGTCACAGATTTGGCTAATTACAAAGCCAGGGACGGACTTTCATTTGGGAAAAAGTTCAAGATATAAGTCCCGTAACAACATGGTGGAAGGGACTTTGCTCGTCTAAAAACCTGAGCAAAATAGCAGTACGTATTTTAACCGCCCCGTGCACATCTGCAGCAACAGAGCGATCGTTCAGCAAGCATGGCCACATATATTCAAAGAAACGAAACCGTTTGACGTCCGAAAGGGCAGCTAAACTTGCTTTTGCATCTTATAACTGGGATCTACTCCACAAGTACAATGAAGTTGTAGGATCTGAAGATAGTGAATCTCCTGAATATAGGATGACTCCAGATCATATTCAGAACATTGAACAGTCTGGAGAAAACCAATCTAGTGAAGATGAAAGTCAGGACGATGATCGAAACAACCTCACTGCAGAAGAAAATATCTTAGCAAGAAGATCACCAGGACATGATATAATATTTTTGGACTGTGGTGGTAATAGTAGCAGTAATGAGGATTGAAATTGATATGCATAAGCATAATCAGCCTATAACGTTCCCACTGCTGGGACACAGGCCTCCTCTCTATGAGAGGTAGTGAGCCGTAATCCACCACGCGGGCTCAGTGCGGGTTGGTAGATGTCACATGTCTTCGAATTTTGTGTTCTAGGACATGCCGGTTTCCTCACGATGTTTTCCTTCACCGTTTTGGGAGCAGTGGTGATTAAATTATTTACACAAAGTAAAGCGCCTGCTTGGGTTCGAACTCACGACCTACAACTCGTAAGTCGGGACCGTTACCACTGGTATGTTGATATGACCTGACTGAAATTAATATTAAGAGTACTAAAATACGAGTGTGAATTTTTACTAATTATAATTTTTATTTAGTGTAAATATTGAGAACTAAAAGTAATCTCACATCGTGCCATGAGGCCCTACTAAATTAAAATAATAATAAGACCTACTAAATTAAAGTAATAATTTAGTGGAGTTAATTTAATGATGATGACTAACCCTCATCCTTCAAAATTACTTATGTAGGTAATTGTGATATGTTAGGTAACAAAAAGGGTTTAGACAATGTGATTTTGATCTGTTGATATTACTAAAATTAAAGGTATTATGAAGACTGAATATTTGCGCTATACAAGTATCAAACTATTTGATTGTGCAATTATAATATTTTTATTTTTACTGTCTAGGTTGCATTGTAATTATTGTTTTCTGAAACGAAAAATCTAAGTGATTGTTACTCATTTATTTGTTTTGAAATGTTTTCACGATAAATATAGTGTGCAGCATTTAGTTAACAATATTTGTTTTAATTAAAACAGTTTATTTTATGTTGATTAAAGATTTAATAGTTATTTGTTTTACATATGGGTAAAAGTGTTTTTTGCCGTGAGTGCTTGGATTGAAACCTGAGATAGGGAAGGGTTCTAAAATTAAACCACTCGTTTCGCTCGTGGTTTAAGAGAAGAACCCTGAGCGTCGCGAAGGTTTCAAATCACGAAACGCTAAAAACTTTTCCCCATAAGTGAAAACACAACAATTTTCACCACACTACGAGGAACTTGCAAAAAAGAAAGAAAATTAGTAAAATACGTATAGAATCTGTTTATTAAAATAAATTAAAAAGCAGATATTTTCGGTTCTGAATAACCAGGTATTTTCGGTTGACAGGTTTTGAACGTTCCTAAATTTTGTCTTTAAAACGTTTTTGTTCCTAACTCTTTGGTTTTATTTAAAACTTCGAGTAAATGTTGAATCGGAAGCCTTCGAATTTTAAAACACTTTTACACTCTAGATAACAAAAAAGGCTTTTACCCTCGGAAATCGATGGGTAAAAATTGCAAATAATAGGTAGTGTGGTGAAAATGATATTATTAGAGTAGTAGTTATTTCAAATCAATATTTTATCTTCAGTGGTCAAGGTCAAAATTAACATGGTGGTCAAAATTAACATTGATGACGAAGCCAATTACATTATATAAAAACAGTATTCATTTCACGGCGAAGCCATTTAAATAATATAATGGCAGTACTCATTTTTACCCGGTATTTTTTATTAATACCCGGTAAAAAAGGGTATTTTTTCTTTTTTACCTTTTTTATCCTTTCTTACCAATTTTTACCTTCCCATTTTTTACCCACCCGCCCATCTCTACTTGTGACTCATCTAGTTAACAACACGTTCTTACATATGTAGGTACCTAACTAAATGTATTTCATAAACTTGCGTGAGAACTTATTTATTATTCTTCTTAAATTTTTGTTTCTTTTTTCTTATAGTATGATACTTTATTTTATGTTAAAAATCCCCAAGTGTTAAATGAAAATTCCCACACTACCTACAAAACAGGAAAAAAATGAAAACATATATATACCTACGTATCGGATGACGTCATACGCTAGACTTGTTTACTTTCAATATGCATGAATGAAATCCTTGGATTTCCCCAACACTTAGTCCAACTTAACAATGTGCGTTACCTACAAATATGATACCTAATAGGTTTAATGCTTATCCACGATTAAAACTAAGTAAATAATTACACCGCTTATTAATAACCTCTCCTTTGTGTTACTACGTATACGTATACGTACAAGATCAACACAGGCTTGGCGAAGCGAAAGTGGGGATATCAAATCCCCTCCTCTTCGGTTGATAACTTCAAAGGGCTTTCAACTAAGACAGCAGCTCTATCGCCTCTATCCGCCTGAAACATGCCATTAAATCCGTGTACGTTGCAGAAACAACTGATCTTTTAGGATCTGATAAAATAAACGAGACTATCAGTTGCGCAAGCGCAACCGGATTTGCCGGGCGGCGGGGCAGGCGCAGCGGTGATGGTAACCTTTGCGAAGCGAAAACGTCAAGTCCGGCTGACTTGACCCACTTCGCGCGCTTGTGAAATTTCTCCTGCGCCTGACTGCTTCCAAGAACACGTCTGTGGTTGGGGAATCCCTACACGCTAGAACGCAACACTCCACCATTTACCAGCCTTGAACAATTAATTGCTATAACAGCATTTACTGTTATTCTATCCGTATTTGGATCATTCGAGCTTTAATTGGTGACCTATTTCTCTTGACGCAACATATCGTAACAGATGCATGTCTATTGAAATGTAAACTGATTTCAACCAACTATTAACCTTGTTGACTTGAGCAGATGTATTTTATTGACGGACACCTATTAAACCGTTGTAGTCAATACGGGCCGGATGTGGACAATTTGTTTTAATTGTAATCAACTCGGAATCGGCCTTACTTGAATATTGTCAAGGAAAACCCGTCTGGACTTTCTTGTGTGGTCTTATCTAAACATTACTCTGTGTGGCTTTAATTATTTTTACCTATATCATGTAAGTTTATAAAAGGTTATGAAATATAAATGGCTTTATTTCGTTTGATTTAATTCAAACCAAAGAGGTTTCCATTCGTCGTAAGTTTTTTCGAAATCTTGAATCGAATAATATCCTCAAAACAATTGCCTGCATTGTAAAGAGATGCGTAATACAAGTTTGTGGTTCGCCATAGTAGAATGAATTATTATCGATACTATAGTGTAACGACGGATTAGATAATCTTTATTATATTATTACACGCTGAGTTTTCCGAGAATATTGTGAATCATCGGAAGTAGGCATGTAGGCAAGCCATATTTTTTAATACAGACATGACAAATACTTGTACCATAGCTGGTTAGCAGTACCAGTAGGGTACTTAAGTATGCTATAATTTACAAGTTAATTTTTAAAGCTTTTAGCGCGTTCGGCTCTCGAGTAACACTAAATTAGGCCAAATATATATTCATTGAAATACGGTGAAATAATATACAAAATCGAATGAGATGACAAAACTTATTATAATTAGATGTTAATTATTCCAAGAGCGGCTCTCATCCCCACTTCTAGAATAAACTTTACATAACTTCATTTTCATCTAGTTCCATATTTTATTACATAAGCACTTGAAAATATTCATATTTATACATGACATGTGCCAATATTAAATACATATTAAAATAACTGGCCCTCTTATCCGTATCGTATCCAATTGATTAAGTGTTTATTCTTTTTCCTGTTTTTGCGAGCTGTCTGATCTTCTATTTTATGTTCCTTTGTAATGCATTATAAGTTCTCATGTTCATAAATTGCAATGAATAGGTGTTCTGATGCAATTCTACAATGTAGGTAAAAAATTCGCGGCCTGCACACCTGCGCGCAGTCCCGCACTGACTAGTGACGTCAGATATAAAGCACGCGGTGGTAGTATGTTTTTTTTGGTATGTGCTAAAATGTTAATAGTATATTACCTTAATAAGACCTCTCTTTGCTTTATACATTGGTTAACATTCCTGTGATCCCTGCACTCCCTGTCTATCTTGCTTTATGACAATTCCAAAGATACTTTATCCTTTCATTTCTATTGTAACAGTACCAGTTATTACACCGACTCCATTAAATTGCACTACACCTAAGACAATATGATATTACGAAGTGATAGCTGTACTATACAAAACGAGCTTTTATGCAGTTGCACAAGTAGCTACAATAAACTCTGAAGCTGACTTCTTTATTACCTTTAAAAGATAACACGGCTGCGTTATCCGTTTTGACCCATTACATAAAGTGTTTTCCATTGTCTCCTGGCGTTCGTTGCTTTCGAACTATGCTGCGTACAAATCATAACAAAGAGAACATTATTGGAAAGATAGTAAAAAGGTTTAGTTGATGGTTATTTCTACAGGTTTTTTTTTGTTCGCTTGTGCCTATGGTGGCTTGTACTTAAGTGCAAAAAGTGAAAAATTCTTCTTCAGTACAATTTTCAAAGTTGTAATTCATAGATTATGTTTTTTCTAGACAGTTTTATTTTATATGAAGTATAGGATATTATTAAACTTGGCAATTATACCTAACTGTACATAAGTCTAGACTCCTAGTCTCCAGCCAATATAATGACTTGCAAATAAAGCTGTAAAGTACAACCATGATATTTTAAGTCAAGGCAACTTCACAGTAAATGTAGATTTTATCATTATTGCTCGTTTTATAATATTGTATGGTTCCCTCTGATCAAAGTTAAAGAATATTTTAATAAGTCTTTGTATTAGTGTTAACTTTACACTTCTTCACGTTCTGCTATATTTCAATATATTCGATTACTTAATTTGCTTCTATGGATCATATCCGAGCTTACCACCAAATTCCATTGGCTTTTTGCCGCAATACATTTTTGTTTTTAATCCCTTTTGTCTTTATCTTTGTTTATTTGTTAACGTTAAACGGCTTTCTGTTCTATTCTTTATTAAAATATTGCATACCTACTATGATTAGTCTCTGCACAGTCTATCGTCAAATTCCAGTTTTTTTTTTCAAATTACAGGTAAATTTCTTTTGTCTTTTCTTTCACAAAATGGGTCTCCTTCAATCGATTAGCTATCTCGGTCACATTAAGTTGTTAGAGCATGGTAGCTGTCACTGTGGTGCAAAGTCATGCGCTTGTCATCATGGGCTTGTCGAACCATAACCAACCACCCACGTTGTACAATGTCATGTTGACGTTTATCCATATCAAAACCATCGTAAACTCCAATATTTGTCTGCAATTGTATTGTAGCTCCAATATTTGTCGTGTGAAATTGCTTTCAAGAAATGGGGTTTCACATCGATTTTGAGACTATTTGAGATTTAGTGGAATTGTTTTTATTTGAACCCACAAATTCTTGGAATAAAAGTTATTCAAAAATATGTGTATTGGGAAGTTGATTAAAATGTAAATGTCTCTCAAAAGCCCTAACGATTTATGACGAAGTCTTAACACTGATAACGCAAAGACAACTATTTCTTGACCAAGGAATTTTCGATGACCTAATGTACTTCGACGAAAAATTGAAAACGGTACCTACTTCCCACACAAAATGCTTATTTCGTGAGAAAGTAAATGCAAGGTCGCCAATATTGTTAACCCGATGGGATTCCACGTCTGTATTTACTGCTTCTAGAATTATGAGACAATTCTAAGCAGGTTATTTTCACGCATAGAAGCATTTGTAACAATTACAACTTGTTTGTCTTCAGTAGAAATATTTACCCATAAACTGTGAGTACAATAAAGTCTACTGTAATAACCGGTCACAACTACCCAAACCATTGTGACGACCACATAAATCTGAGGCGAAACAGGAAAACGTTTTTGTCTTTAATAGTAATTGCGAATAAATAGATACAAATAAAGTTATTTTAGTAACAGTCCCAACTGTCCTTATCCGTTTGATATTGAAATTTCCTGTTTGTGTAAGCTCATCAGTTTTATTATAGAATGTGATACTGGACAAACAAACACCATGTTATTGTGCTATTCTAAACCCCTTCCTTATTCATAAACTTGACTTTACTTGACATCGCTTGATAAATCTTCCCGTGGTATTCATTGTCTAATAAATCAGTTTAAGAATTATTGTTTTGCTTAAAGAACACACTATACCTACAACCTATAATAAAGGAGGAGTTAATCTCCACCTTAATTTTTTTTGTAGGAGTAATAAGTTCAAATAAATGACTCTTAATAAGGTCAACGTCGGAAGACATTCCAAATGCAAATGAATACTGAAAGTTGTGGTTGATTGATGCGCCCCATCGCGCCTTTAGTTACGGCTACTTTGATTGAAAAACCCAAGCACGCAACCTTGTACAAATAAAGAAAAAAGTTAAAATACTCTTCTGCAGTTTGTCCATAATTGTTGCCTCTTGATCTATTGTTAATGTTAACTGTTGGGTTTGGCCGACAATAGGGATCTCGTCAAACCCAAGGATGACAATGTCATGCCATATTTGCAAATAATGCCGAAAAGCCTGCCGCTTAAATTGTTTCCTGCAGCTCTTTTGGGAGACATTGTAACGGTGCAACAATAATTGCATCCAGTTCTGTTTGTACCAGGGATCCGTTAAAGGTAGTTAAGGATCCCTACTGTTGACCACGGGTACCGAATGAGTCACCCGTCCGGCTCGCACGGCATTCCGCCGTACATTCTGTCCATACCGTTTATTTATCTTGATCGCGGGATAATGAAGCTAGGTTGCCTCTACAATTAAACATTTACATAAGTGCAGTAAAGTTGAGTTTTATAAATTCTAAACAAAGGATTCCCTGTATAAATTAGCGAGCTTAATTTTCTTTGTTTCACGAAGCAATAAATATTACGTCACAATAATAAGCATGGAGCTGATATTTACAACAACTGCGGAGTCCTTGTTCCGATTATGGACAAGAATCGTGCTTACCGCTTCGTAGATAACTGACATTTTCCACGTTTCCGCCTAGAGTGCCTTATTAAAAGATGTCATACTAACCGTTGCAGGCGAACTAATTGCATTAGATCATTGTTATAAATATTTACGCAAATACGATTTGTATGTTGGTGTCGGCTCATTTATAGAGCAGAGTTATCGACTGATGGAATTTCAGAGTTGTTGGGACACCGTGAGATGGAAATACAAATTACTTGTAAAGAAAACCTATAAAACCTGCATATTTTAGTCCTATGCAGTTTATTATTGCAGTGATGCATTAAATTAATAAAATTATGATGATAGGCTAATGTTGATTTTTGCGCCTACAAACAATAGACTTCCAGGTAGAGTAATTTAGATAAGTAATAACATGTTCAAAAGAGTATAGCGCAATTTGCTTACCATTAATGAGTATAATGTTTCAACAATTTGTTATTGCAGATAGCTTCATTCTTCTTCAACATGAGAATCACAATTTCCACCCTCGAAGACTCTTTGAATAATAGGGCTATGAATTGCAGGCAGTCTGCTCCCGCCCACAACAAAATTCGTGATAGACGGCACAATAACCGCACTACCAATACCGACGCCATTATTTAATGAACCCTCGTCAGATGAAAAGGTCAAATTATTTGAAAAGATTAATCTTGTAATTTATGTGGGCCTAACGCGGCCCGACAGATTTCTCGCCTGACGGACTGAGTTATATGACATTGATTTTATATTTTATGTAACCCACAAATAAATATGGGACTCGTTTTTTTTTTCTGAACGTCTCCTACAATCTTGTTTGATACAGATTAGCTTTTTTGTGCTCTAAATATTTTGATCACTATTGTTTGGCTTTCTCGGCTCACCGTGTCCAACTGCTCGGGTTAATATCAATATTAATTTTTTATTTGAATTTAATTTATTTCGGGTTAATTTTAATCAAAGAACGTAATTCTTCAATGTGGTATAAATTGTCGGTCGGATAATTTGCACGGGCATGCCAGTTTACTGAGAGTAATGTACTCGTAAATGTTTACGACTGTGGCTGCGTTTTCAATGTTATTTAAATCATTTTTTTGAGATTCCTCAGGCACTGTTATATAGGTTTTA
Organism: Dasypolia templi; assembly: GCA_963555695.1. Classification (NCBI taxonomy): domain Eukaryota; kingdom Metazoa; phylum Arthropoda; class Insecta; order Lepidoptera; family Noctuidae; genus Dasypolia; species Dasypolia templi. The sequence continues at coordinate 15,837,961 of OY743140.1, forward strand.
CCATTACGGATTATCGATGATAAATATTTTACTTTTATGGCATTCCACTGAATTTGTGCGAAATTTTATCGCCATGACCTCCAAAGCGTGTAATGATTGCGTACTAAATCGTTTTTTTTTATACATATATATATTACTCTCAGAAACGGCAGATGTGTTGCTTTCAATATTGTCGTATTTTGATAGTTATTATTTCAGACACCAACTCTGTTGCTCCTTCTTACAATAAATTGTTTTGATAACATGGGATGTCGGTAAATAACTGAGTTAATGGGTTTCGAATGGCTGCTTACTTGCCGTAATTCTTCGAATCCAATTTTGTATTTAACTACACCTACGCAGTTCTTAATTTTGATACATTCGAAGAAGGTCGCGTGTCATGTTGTTACTGGATGCCTCTTTTTGTTCTCTTCGATTTGCTTATTTCGTATCTCATATTACCATATTGCGAATATTGTGATGTTCACTTAATTATGAAAACATGTTGAAAACTTTGCTTATTTTAATTCGTTCAAAGATGTTTTTCTCTTCACTACATGAATAAAAAGTATAAAAAAGACGTATTTTATAGTTACCTATTACCTTATATGCTGTATAACTTCGCAGATCATTGAACCTCTGCGTAATGGGTGATGGGACTTAACAAATTGTATGACCTTACCGACCAATCACCTTGGATGGGATCAATATATCTTTTTTTCTTTTTAAACAACAATTTGATTACTTATTAATGTTTTAAAATAAATAATCGTATTTTCCTCAATCTTTCTCTTTTTGTTCTTCCTTCCTTTATTTTATGTTTGATTACTCGCCTGTGCGCGCTTGTGCAAACGATTCTGCACTTGCACGATTGATTGCACGACTTTGTCAAACTTCGGCATTAGCACGCTTTAAATTAGCATCATTATGAAACAGCCCTGTGTTTCAATGTATATTGCTTTATTAGAATTGCACATTGCTAACTTGTTGGGAGATATTAAACATTGTAATTCAATGCTAACCACTTAACGTCATATTTAAAATTTTGCTCGCTTCCCTTTTATGAGTTAGATCGTACTACATAATAGTCCAATGAATTTGGTATTTCACGGTAGGATACAAACATTGCTGCTTGTTTTATTTTCTCATTTAATGATGACGGGCTCAGCTATATAAATTCTATGGGTCAGTGGTCACAAAGTTGATTGATGGTCAATAAACTGGATAGCTGCATATCATCGATGATTGTTTACCTTTTTGTAGTAATCTTGTTATCAGATCTGTCATTTGAATTTTCACACTTTATAACTAAGTGTCGATGATTGAGTCCATAGGTGTGCAGTGGTGGACCGGCGCACAGTGGGTCGAAACTATGATTTTAGTGACTTAGGGCTCAACTTTGCTTTTTCACTTTTTTTTTTATGCGGATGGGTAGAGCTCATTAACCTCAATAATAATTGTTCTGATGTATTATTTCCTAAACTTTATACTTTGGGTAGAAAAATGTGTTTTGTTATTTTTTTGTATGGAGCGGCTCAAATAAACTTAAATTCCTGCTAAGTAGCGTGTGATCCCGCGTTGAAACTTTATTTTTCATATACCTTGTCTGGTCTATTATCATTTGATGCTATAAACAAATGCATAAAGTTGCAACTCTGCCAAATAAATGGATCGAAAAAAATGAAAAAATACATAGAATAAAAAGCTTCATTTTTTACTTTCGTAAGTTATTTTAAGTTAAATTTGATACGGAATAGTAAGTAAAAGCACGTAATAATACACATAATTACTTAGCAACTAACAACAATACATTTAAAAGGTCCCTAATTAGCTTAAATTTACTAATACTACATATATTAGTAAATTTAAGCTAATTAGGGACCTTTATTTAAAAATGTGGATATGAAATCAATTAATTTCTATTTGTGTGTTTAATTACTGTAATTAGCTTAACCTTTTACCTTATAAAATAACAATGTTTTTCACTTTTAGTCATTACTGTAATATTAATTAGGATAATTAGTTAATGAGGGTAGTAGAAAAATTAGTAAACATTGTTTGTCACTGGATTCTGGAAGTATAAAATGACCATAATTTATTATATACTAACTAGTGTTCGTTTATTCGTACTACTACTAACATCTCGTGATTCTGATCGTCCCTTTTTCGTTATAATGGATAATTTAGTTAACAATTTAGATTTATTTATGATTTTAAGAGAGCAGGTCAAGTCACTGTCGGATAGTCAAAAATTCTTTCAATTCCTACAACATAAAATAAACGTGACCGAAGAGAACAGTGTTGAGCTCCAAAAATTCTGTACGCGCTTTTGTTCAAATATAAGTGCAAGATGGGAACGAAGTAGTCGCACGTTAGCACAGTTTGTAAGAAAAAATGGTGATTGGTTGGAACGTGCAATAAACTGGCCCGAAGGAATGATACCTGAAGCTGTGAACACTGAACAGGAAAGGCTCGAGATTTGTAATACTGAAGATGTCGAAAATCTACCACCATCTACTACAGAAGCTTCGACATCTACATTTACACCTCGAAAACCTTTCGAGGAATTGGGCTCCAGGCAAAAACGACGACGCGTTGATCAAATTAACCAATCGCTTTCGTTATCCCCGGATGAACTTAAAGCTACTACAATTGCTAGTTTAAGAAACACCGGAAATGAGGATGTAGGAAAAATTATGAACCATTTACTAAATCACCCCGAAGATCTAGAAAAAGTTAAAGAGTGTTTAAGTACAAGTAAACCGAAAAGTAGTACATATTCACCCGATAAGGCACTGTCTTTATTAGTTTCACTTAAATTAAGTAAGTGGCAGTATATAAGCCTAAGAGAAGCAGCAAGTGAAAATAGGTCTGATTTATACCCTTCTTATTATAAAATAAAACAAGCGAAGGCAAAATGTTATCCAGGGAAAGAAGACATAATTATAACTGAAGAAGGAGCTGCTATTAAACTGCAAGCTTTACTCAACTTGACGGTATCTAGGCTTTTAGAAGTGATTACTTTAGATTTGGATTCGCCAACTGAGTTACTGCTAATAAGCAAATGGGGTTTTGATGGAGCCTCAGGTCAAAGTAATTATAAACAAAAGACTGAAGCAGAGTTTGATGACTCAACTATCTTCATGGCCAGTCTAGTTCCTATAAGGCTTCAACAATGTGATGGAACAATTGTTTGGGAAAACGATCGACCCTCATCAACTTTCTATTGCCGTCCGATAATGTTCAAATTTACCAAAGAAACGCAGTCAACAGTGGTAACTATAAAAGCTAGCATAACCGAAGAAATAGAAACACTTCAGCCAATCAAGTTCAATCAAGTTGAAGTTAAGCATCAATTGCACTTGACGATGATAGACGGCAAAATATCGTCATATTTGTCAGACACATCTTCAGCTGTCTGTGATATCTGCAAAGCAAAACCGTCAGAGATGAACAATTTAGAGTCACTTGCTCAAAAAGAGAACAACGAAGAAGTGTTCCAGTATGGAATGTCATCTTTACATGCCTGGATAAGAAGCATGGAGTGCTTACTTCATATCGGTAAATATAATTTTATTAGTTCATAATTTTTTTCACGTTATATTAGTACTTGTGAGATTTTTATTTAAGTGATATTTCTTTTTGTTTGCAGCTTATCGTTTGGACTTCAAAAAATGGAGTTGCAGGGGCGATGACAAAGAAAAAATGTCACTCAGAAAGAGCGCTATACAGCAAGCGTTTAAGAAAGAATGCGGTTTACTTATTGACGTAGTCAAGCAAGGAGTAGGCACAACCAATGATGGCAATACTGCCAGAAGATTTTTTAGGGATGCAGAAACAACAGCTCGCATAACAGGAATAGATAAAGATTTAATAGAAAGGTTTCATGTGATTCTTCAGACGGTTGCATCTGGAGAGAGCGTGGATCTTTCTAAGTTTTCCGAATTTTGTAGAGATACTGCACAATTGTACGTTCACTTATATCCCTGGTATTATATGCCTTCCAGTATACATAAATTGTTAGTACATGGGAGTGATATAATTAAGCACTTTGGTGCCATACCTATAGGTAAACTGTCGGAAGAGGCAGCGGAAGCTCGTAATAAAGATTTCCGGAAATATAGAGAGAGTCATTCTAGAAAGGTAAGTAGAACGGCGACAAATGAGGATATTATACACAATCTTCTTTTGTCTTCTGATCCAAAGATCACAAGTCTAAGACCTCGAATGGTGAAACAAAATATAATGGTTCTCTCTCCAAAAGTCAAAGAGCTTCTGCTGATTTTTCCCACAGAATCCGATATAGATTTTATTGATGTAGATAATTTACAAGATAGTCATAGCGATAGTGAATAAGATTTTTTGGTAGTTTGTAAGTTTCTTGTTTTTTTTATTAGTTTATAAATGTCAAACTCATAATTGAAAGGAAATAGTAATGTTTGATGTTGTTTATAGTTAGTTTTTAGTTTGCTTGTGTTAGTTGTAGTAATGTTAGTTTACCTTTACTAATTTGTATTATTATGTACCTATCTTTACTCACTATTCAGTATTAAATCTAACTTAAAATAACATTTCATAAACATGTTAAAGTCATTAAAACAAAGAAATTGAAATTCATAGATCCCTAATTAGCTTAAATTTACTACTACTACATATATTAGTAAATTTAAGCTAATTAGGGACCTTTTAAATGTATTATGATTAGTGTGATTAGCTTTAAATTTACTAATACTACATATATTAGTAAATTTAAGCTAATTAGGGACCTTTTAAATGTATTATGATTAGTGTGATTAGCTTTAAATTTACTAATACTACATATATTAGTAAATTTAAGCTAATTAGGGACCTTTTAAATGTATTGTTGTTAGTTGTTAAGTAACTATGTGTATTATTACGTGCTTTTACTTACTATTCCATATCAAATTTAACTTAAAAGAACTTACGAAAGTAAAAAATGTAGCTTTTTATTCTATATATTTTTTCATTTTTTTCGATCCATTTATTTGGCAGAGTTGCAACTTTATGCACACGTTAATAGCATCAAATGATAATAGACTAGACAAGGTATATGAAAAATAAAGTTTCAACGCGGGATCACACGCTACTTAGCAGGAATTTAAGGTTATTTGATCCGCTCCATACAAAAAAATAACAAAACACATTTTTCTACCCAAAGTATAAAGTTTAGGAAAAAATACATCAGAACAATTATTGTTGAGGTTAATGAGCTCTATCCATCCACATGAGGAAAAAAGTAAAAAAGCAAAGTTGAGCCCTAAGTCACTAAAATCATAGTTTCGACCCACTGTGCGGCGGCGGCGCGGCGGCCTGGCTGGTCGTGCTCGACATGCTTGCACTAATTCAATTATTCCGTTTATGTACCGCAACAACGATCGCGTTGCATATTGAATTTCTGCCCGGCGCACCACCAGCCCAATTAGGAGGACACTAAAAAGGTGCTGCGTTTGTTTGCGCCTCATTGTTCTCATCGGTATCTGGGCTGCCGCCATAGTTTCGCAACTGGCAAGTCTCTGTTTCCTCGTCTTTTTAAGGAATCGAAAGTTGTTGATTTTCTGCAACGCGCCGAGGTGCCTTGCAGTTGTGAAATTTTGCGTAGGTGCGGTGCATAATGCGCGGGGGCCCGTCTGGTCGGCGGCGACGGCGGCGGTGGCTGCGCCGCCGGTGCCGGGTGCCGAGGGGCGGCCGGTGGTGTTTACGATGCACCGGTGCGGCGGCGCCGAGTGGGGCGTAGGCGTCGCCGGGGGGCGTCGCGCCAGGCTTATCAGACGGTGGCGGGGCCGGCGCGCGAGCCTCACTCCACGTTCTACCGCTGGCCGCGCGTGTCGTGCACGCTCGCTGACACCGGTTTTAGATAACAAAAACCTTTGTCCAGTCGAGGCAATAATATTTACACACTGCGTGCTTCGCCTTCGCGCCGCGTAGTTTCTGAGGGGTTTTCCGACGCCGACCGACATCTGTCAGCCGATTGTTTTCGTTGCGCGCACGCGGGAATCGCGCTTGCTTGTATCAAGTTACGACAAGTTTTTGAAGTTATTAATGAAGTTTCCTGTTGCATTGTGAAGTGCGTTATTTGGATTGCAGTTAGAGGAAATTGGTAAGTGTTAATCTGTTAAAGAGGCCGATATATCGCGGTGCAGGATGGGATTTCCTGTGTAGTTTTTTAATGATACCACAAGTCATCAACAGAGATTATTTTGTTTGTCATTATCTATTGTAATTGCATCATCTTCGTTATTGGTTCTGCATTATCATCACTAAATGATGTCCAGCTATTATTACCTATGGCAAGGGTGTATACGATGTCACTTGACACTATCGAGATGATTGTCCGCGTGGTCAGTGTCGTTAACGTTGTTGAGATCGTTGTCGCAGCGTGTTGGAGGGCGGTGCGGCGAAGGCGCGCGTGTGACGCCGCGACGCTGCGCACGCGCACCGTGTCATCGCTCGCGGTCAGTTGAACGAACCCTCCGCCGACCGACGTCAACCTTGCCATAATCGCGATTATTTGCATCGCCATTGTACCCACTGTGGGCTGTAAGTGAGCCTCTAATTGTCTCACCGAGTGCGCGGATGAACCCAGAAGCAACAGATCAAAGAGCAAAAAAAAATGTACGGGTTTTTGACTGCAAATTATGAAAATTAATATTCTGCTTGAGTAAATGTGGTCGTATTACAATCATGATATGAATACTGTGGAATATTGTTTGCTTTCTAGTTTATCGGCGCCGTTGCTGATAATTTTTATTGAATGCCCCATCGTTCCTTAAAGTCGTGATAGTGTAAATATTTCTACACTTCTGAAAACGGGACAAATACATAGATATTTTGTAGGAATATGGTTATAAAATATTATCTCAATAGTAGGTATATACCCTCATTGTTTTTCTTAACACCTATTAGAAACATTTTTTTTTGTATGTTCTAAATGATAAGATAAAATCTAGGAAATGTGTCGATTCCATTGATGCCATCGATGGTTGGCTATGCCTACGATAACAAATGAATAACATTAACTGACTGTTTGAATATAACAAAGTATTTTTTTACTATAGACAAATCAAATACAATATCCGAGTTACAGTTATCATTGATGGAATCTTCAATCCCGACAATGACTTGATTAAGGAGAAGCTATCAGCATAAAATAAATATTTATCAAAGTAATTTAAGACAAATGTGAAGACTTATACAAGACATGCACAACAGGGCATCCTGTTGCGCTATTCAAATTAGTTTTATACAGGAGGCATTATTCTCTTGGTCACATAAAAATGTATTAAAATCTATTTTATGCGGGCTTATTATTCGTAGTGTGTCGTTTAAATGCGTCTCTTATGATGACATCCATAAAGACTATCTACAGTTGTATGTAGGCAAACTTTTATTGCTTTGCTTCACATGACATGAGCAATTATTTTTTCACTTAGTTAAACGTGTTTAGACGGTATGGAACAGTTCTAACTTAGCATTTAATTATCTTAAGGGCCCAAAAACATCGTCTATGTAGACGACTAGCTGCGACCCGCTGTTTCACCTGCATGAGTCTCGATCTCGTGGGATTATCGGATAAAACGTATCCTATGTCCTAATCCAGGTCATGGTCTACCCATGTGCCAAATTACATCCAAATCCATTCAACCGTTTTGGCGTGAAAGCGTAACAAACAAAGAAACTTGCTTTCGCATTTATAATATTAGTTAGGAATAAAATTATGGTATAGGTATGTAGACGATAAAATAGTTCCCATAAAACTCGTAAAGCAGGGTGTCAGCAACTTTGTTGTTCCTCTGAAAAAACTTCCAAGACAAAGAAAACTCCGGTCGAAAGTTTTCTAAGTTCACTGTACTGAATTAGGTTGCTGGTCAGGTCTTCCAACACATTTTCCTTTCACGTAGAAAGCAGTGAACACAAATTATGACATACTAATCGGTTAACTGTCTGCATTGTGATACACGGATATGAAGAACGTTTGACAAAACCTTGGGCTTCTGCCAGGCTGATGTCAGTTACACGATTGTACACTTTGCTTGATGTATTGTAACTCGTAGTGATTCTGAATCCACACATTACGAGTACATCTGAAATTACGCCTCATTTTTTATTTACGCAAAATACGGAATATACGGAAAATACAAAATTCCCTGAACATCAGACAGTTCAGTAACTGTCTGATGTTCAGGGAATTTTGTATTTTCCTAGTATTGCGTTTACATCATATTTTTATTATGTCCACAGCAGTTAATGTATTCGTCTTTTATCATATGAACATGATCTCTTCACTAGACAAGTTCTTTTTCAATTGCTGTTGTATTTAAGTTCACCTTATAGGTGACCTTATAGGTGTACCGTATAGGTGATCAAACGGGAATACTTCGTAGTATTCCCGTTTGATCACCGATTTTTGGCAATTAAAAAAATCATTTGGCAATGCATTGAGCATGCAAAACTGGAATTCCTTCGGTGCTCAATGAATAAGGTGCCCCAATAATAGGTCTTCAAACGGGAATACTTCGTTACTACGCATAACTTCTTTATTTTTTCGTTCTCTTACTGAGTAGATTTGAAATTGAGGTCAAAGGATCAAATGTCTCCAATCAGCACTCTTTTGCTATGTTATTTCTAGTGAACTGGTTTAGAGACTGGACTTGTTTACTGATTGGCGATAACAAACTAGCAATAACAAAAACTACCTACCAAAACGATCTAAATAACATTCCTGAATAGCTGATTCCCGCTTTATCGGTATTTTCTGTAGAAGAGCAATTGTGAAACATTTTGCGATAAGTGCAAGTGTTTGTACAGTTAAGTGTTCGTGGAAGGGCGATAAGCATAGTGCCGGTGTAGGCAGCGATTGGGATGCCGATGCCGCTATCTGTACTGATAACGAAGGGACGAGTCCTGCAAATTGAGACGTAACCCGGACAAAACAAACAACATCGAAATCGCTTAATATTTTTATGGAAATGTGGCTCACCCGTTTCAAATATTTACTACATTGTAATGTTCCTACTTATGAGTCGACACTATACATAAATAATATAGTTTACCAGTTTTTCAAAACTTTCTACGCAAAAGTTATACTTACAACAATTTGGAATTTCCACACCTTTTTATGTCGAAACATAAAAACGCGTTTTTCCTTGAATACAACAAAACACTGTGTGACGTCAGTTGATGGGCGTACAATTATCTCTCTCGTCGGCTCTCGGGTGGTGCTAGGCGGTGCCAGGGCCACAGCGAAGTAGCGGCCTTTCCGCACCCAACTGATAAACCGAAATGCTTTCAACTGCGCACGCGCAGCTGAACCCACTTTGTAACAGATTAACGGGATCCCTCAACGCCTGTTTTCGATGCAGGGATTTGCAGTTGCATCATTATTTTATCAGGTCGGATTATGTTTCTGATCATTTCATGATGCATCTACTCAAAATCCTCACGATTTCATAAAAGGTCGCTGACATTAGTATTCATGTTTTTAGAGTTTTCGGTTGCTTAGTGTTGTTTTTCGCAAAAATATTGCAGGTAATAAAGCATTTTGTTAGCCCGCAATGAAGGCTCGAGTGTACCTCAAAAGAAATTAGCATAAGTGCCGCCAAACACAGCGAGCATCGAGACAATGGCTTTGTCTGTCTATCCGTCTATACGTCGCGTACTATAACTGTTTCGTTATGTTCTACAATGTTTCTTTATCTGTGCACCGACAAAGTAAATTAGTGGTTATATTTTCGCATTGCGATTCCAAAACGTTCACTATGTCGTTAAACGGTATGAGTGGCGTAAACTTTGTTCTCAACGTTTGCCGTAGCTCGTTTATTACTGACCGGCAGTTACTCGTTGAAAGTAATGCCTACATTGACTTCATACTCTTTATCTGCTTCACCTAACCTTTTAGTATGCATTTAATTTTAAATGTAATTACCGCTTTACCTACATAAGGAGCTGCTTTATTAACGCATTCCGAATCTTTAATAAAATTCTCCGCTTGTATCATATTATTTCCAGAGTTGGAACGTTTTATCATGAGAATTTGTGCTACATTGACACTTCAGTCAACCGAATATGCCAACTTGTATCGTATTTTGGTCGAAGTATATTTAACTTTAAATGAACTCCTTAAGTACTGCAAAGACGATTTCTTTGATGGCAATGTAGGCGTCGCAATTAAAAAATGAATAAAACAAGGAATACATTTGCGTAGGCGTCGGTCTGAAGACGGCAGTCGCGACGCGGCGACGGGTTACCGAGGATCTCGACTAATAATACGAAGTGTTAATTTAATTCACCACTCTATTAGCTCCATAGACAGGCAATCTTTCATGAAGGATTAATCGTTAGTAAAAACATTGTTATCAAGAATAAATTTTGTGAATATTTATACATATAATATACGTAGGTGTACATGCTAAAGCGATTTACTTATCAAATTGTTTATCAAAACGACCATAATAGTAAGGCATGTAATTTGGACTTTGTAAGGCCACATAATCTGCCGTAATGTTTTGTCATTTTTAGGTGTCGTTTCAGTCGGTCTAAATAACGCTCCGAGAGTACTTCAGTGTTCGTATTGCATTTATTTCGTAATTGCGTCACTCCTTCCAGCTAATTAATTCGAGATAATGCACATAAGTGTACGTAATCTGACCACGCGAAGAGTCACAATAACCATTAGCGCGGCGACATAATTTGCATTGCATTTTAACGCGTTAGGATTATACCTCTTTGTTCTCCGGTGCAGCTGCTTGTTCCTTATCGGTGCAGAACAATAAATACCGATTTAAAACAGTTCTCACTGTAGATAACCCGTTATGCCCTTCTGTTATATTCAATCTTAATTAACTGGTCTTTGTCCAAAATGTTGTTTATTTCCACGAAACAAAAGATGACCTAAAACCCAGAAGTATTAAAAATAATATACTTTGTGTCGAGAACAGTAATTTTATTGAACATAATGTCTGTAAAAAAGCGCGAGTTTTTTCGACAAGTGTGCGGTTAGCCGACGGCGCCGCGCGGAATGCTTGCCATTTCCGGACGATATCCGGTCCTTGCTTCGGCGCCATACGTAGCTCTTTAGATAACAATATCTTTCAGTTAAATGAGACGAATCATAATCGCTTTATTACAAAGTAAACATTCAATTGTATATTGTCTTACTAAATCAGCTATTAGAATTTCCTTGGCTCCACAAGTTTGTCCAGTTCCTTGCAAGTTACTCGTTACTTTCTTGTTCTTAATCCTTATATTTTCTCGTAAAATATATATATTAGCCTATAATTTCACACGTAATATTCATTACACAATACTTGGAATCCGTAGTTTGTTACCAATTTTTTTTAATTTTCACCAATGTCGCGCGATGATTCATAGTTCAGAATGAATCATTCAACGTAATCGAGTTTTTGAAATAAGCCGACGGCGACGAATGTAAATACGCGATCGTAGTGACCTGCGATAGAGAGCGAGTGACGGTGAGTCACGAGGGTTTTCCGAGAAACACAGAATGGAGCAGTTTTCGTGAAAACGAAGGTCGACTCCGGTCGGGCAGTCGCTGTAATGACCACCTCTTTTGTGCCAAGAAAGACTACTTTTCTTTATATTTCCAACTTTGCTCTTCGGTGGTATGTGATTAACTATTACCAAGAATTACTACTGTTGACTTTACTTGTAACCCTTTTTCCTTTAAAAGTCCATAGGGTATGTGTGAGGGGTGCATATGGAAAGCGACAAAGCATCGATCGCGTCGTCCTGAGAAACGCTAATTTTTCACCGCTATCTGGTGTTTAATTCGTTGCTGCTTAGGTTCGGCTTCACTTTCCATGGTTTAAGTGTGTGCAGCGATGGTTTTCGCTTGAGCGTTAGTTTCATTCAATAAAGGTAAAGTGAAGGGACGCTGGCGCGGTGCCAGGGCGTCGATTTATTTTATTATTCGCTCGGTGGCGGTCAATGTCGCGACAGGCCGTCGGCGGTGCCACACATCGGTTGCATGTGTTGCTCTTATTATTTCTACACTTAGTTGCTAACATGTGACATGTCTATCTTATTATACATTTGAATCAATCCAATGTGTGACAATATATATATGGACCGGTATTTTTTTATGATGCTTCACTTATTTTTCAGTCACGTGTCAGCTTATTTTAGATTTTTAGACAGCATTCTATTAACTTAAATAATGATCTAACGGAACCTTGACGCGCACCTTTCCTTTCCGGACGAACAATTTATCAAGGATATTTGATTTTATGCTGCTTATAGCACCGATTTTTACGGTGCTATTTATTCAATCGTTATACCTTGGGACTGAAATAAGATTGCTATGCTTACGTAAATAAAATAAATTGCCCGTGGTCAATGTATTCAATTTAAATTTAATTATGCGCTACAAATTATCCTCATCACATAAAGTAATGCAACACAAGCTGTCTTTATTTTATTTAGAATCAGTTCAAGGAATTTTCTAACTCGCCGGAGCGTCGCTATTAGTATGAGCAATTAGCGTTCCGTTAATGAGCTCCCAGACAACCGACCAGATAAGAAGAGACGGCTTTAGAAGTACATATTTTGACCGGTTTCTGGCCACTTAAACTTGATGGGGTAATAGCCTGGGAGTGCTTTATGGCGCCCGTGGTTAGCGATGTCAATAAGTTCCGTATCTCCATGGAATTGGGGTCACTTTTCGAACAGCTCAAGGTTTGTTTTACGAGCTAGGAATTTCACATTGCGCACTCCTGTGCAAGTATAGTTCTGGGTGGCTTTGGCTGTAGACTAACAGCTACAGTCCATTGTTTACTCCGAGCAGTCTACCCCTTTTAACTTTCTATTTCATCTTCGCGTCAATGGCTTTTCTGACATCGTAATCTTTTTAAGCTGTACTTCTAATTGCTTTTCCCTCAAAGCGGTTTCTGCTTGATAGGCTGGCGTGGCGATAGATGATTGTTTCCCTTGCTACTCATGTTTTTTTTCTCACATTTGTCCCCCGATTTCTTTCATTAGGTTAAAAAAACTAGACCGAAAAGACTTCCTGCAACTACAAGTTCTAGGCACAGCTGTAACCTCATTACAAAGGTGACTAAATATTGTGTGCGGTGGGCGTGCCTCACCTGTCGCATCACGCGGCCGCCACGTGCGCTCGCGCATGTTCTATGTACGCGACGCACATACCATACCGAGCCCTAGCCTTAGGATTCACACGTATTTTTACATATTGGCCAAGTTTTTATGGGTAACTCAGACTTAAAAACTGACGGGGATTTTCCCTCGTGCTAAATAGCCAAACTAGCTTCCCATACCAATAGCTGCATTGTAATCATTTGATGTTCGTGGAAGTCACGATTATTTCTTGTAAGGTAATTATTAGCATGTTTTGAAGCAAAGCTTTTAAAGCAGATTCTAGACCACAAAGTAAATCAACGTTTTTAGTAGTACCATCCTCTACGATGCGTCCACCCTTTACTGTATCAGTAACCTCAGCACGATCTTGAAAAATATTATCAATGGAGAAAATCTATCATATATGGCCACCCAAATGGTCATACAAACAACAATACAAATCTATAAAACACCGCGTACCGTTTATGTATGACACAAGCGGTTTCCGAATACTAATTTCGCACTATTCTATGGGGTCAGATACCTTGGCTTTGTTATTGTCAAACAAATTGACATTGTGATGTGCGTCATATTTTTCAAGATAGTTGCTTCTAATGGTTAATGTTTTGGGAAAGAGACAACTTGGAAATATGCGTTTTTATCACATTGGTTTTCTGCCTTTCGACTCTACCAATACTCCTTAATTAGTCTCTTTGTGGAGTTTCTTGTTCATCTTTATTATCATGGTGCCTGGCCTATTGCCAGGGCTAACAATCAATTCAACAAATAATGTTAAGTAGATGAATTACTTGTGAGACACGAGTACTGTAAATAATGAGTAAATAATAAACTATACTCATACCCGTGATATATTGTTTCTGGGCTTTATATTTTGTGAACCTGCAAAGATACAAACATTGTGAGGCCATTCATTTACAGGGAGATATTACCTACTAGATATACTCTAGATTAGTAAGGTATGAATGATGATTTGCTACAAACTCAAAAACTACTTACTAGATAGTTGTGACGATTATTATTTCTTAGTCACATGGCGAAACGTGGATCAAATCCATGTTTTATTTACGTCAACGAGCTGCTCCTGTTTTCTTTCAATACCTCCGTCAGTACTTCAGTCAATATTTTTTTCGTTTGCGTAATTATGTTCTTATTTGTTTTGCACATTAGAATGTGAAACAGTGTGCAGATGTAGTATCGGGCATCGTTCCCGGAAAGCCACAGCGAAACTCGCGCTCTGATACGGAGCTAAATAAAACCTCTGACGACGCAGTTCCGGAAACCTCCCGACACGACTTTCAATTGAGGAAAATATAAACAAATAAAATGTGCGCTTTCTCGAAGCACCTGTGCGAATGATTATAGCCATATCTATGATATCTGCTAAATATCTATAAGGAAAATGATACGGTATGTCCAGTTACCCAGGGTACAGTGAATATATAGCGTAAACATATGGTGAGAATGACTTTGATGACGAATTGGAAAACGTGAAAAAGTTTAATTTTATTTGGGTCAGTGAGGACAATTTTCCTTGAAACTCGAATGCATGTGGACATTGCTTGCACACACGATTAGATATTGCATTATGTGGGAGGGCACACGTGCGGATAACGGTTTGCCTTATCAGTTGAGCTTACACACCTCACCTAGCTGTGCTGGACAAAAGAAAATACGTATTTCGCAATTTTCAATTGTTTTCCAAGAAAGTCAGCAGGAAAAATTGCCTAGTCATTAATGTGTACCGTTTGATGTACACTTTAGTCTCGTGACGTAAACAAAAAAAATGTGCCTCAAATAATGGTTTAAGTGTAACAGAACAAAACATTATAGCAGCGCTGTACGTTGATACGTCACAACTAGATATAGTGGTGATCTCATTGGCGTGCTGCTAGCGATAATACCGCGTACTACGCTCTCTGAGAACCCTCAAGGGCTCAACGCGTACGATGCCGCGATGCTTCGACGCTTCCAAGAAAATTTGTAAGCCCTCGCATACAATACGCGCAAGAATGACGCATTTCTGTCTATGGGTCAAGGTAACAATTTCTTTATACACTCAGACAGCAATATGAAATGAGGGGCTCAACACAAAGAAAAATTCGTGACATGTTTGCAAAATCCTTTGTCGTTACACGACCAGACAAAGCAAGTAGACTCCAAGAGAAATGCGAACAAGGATCCAAACACCCGAAAAGTATGATTACCAAGACTAACAAGCAAGAATGTGATAATAAAGCGTTGGTTAATTGTTAGGTAAAGCACCGTGACCAATTAACGTTTATGTTAGCTATACTATGCGCGCGCGCATTTGAGACGAATTTCATTTAAGCAATTGTAGTAATTGACCGGGCAGAGCGCCTTCCGGAGCAGTCGCCTGCTTTGTCTCCTCACTTGCACTGATGCATGAGGTCGGGAATGTCGGACTATCTGTTGTACGATCTTTTATATATCCATCATTTTAATCGAATCTTAGCAAAACTCGTGTGGAATTTTAACAAAGTAATACATGGCTATAATAGGTTATACACTGACTCGCTATGTTCAAAAATGATTTCTGCACTTTTACAACACGCCTTTTAGGGTAGTATTGACGCGCGTCTATGGCCGTAATGAGCGCGCCCACTGGTCCTACGCGTCCTTGCGACAAGGTCCGACCGAGCCTCCCGCCCACCAGTAGCGTCACCGCTCGCATCATAAATCTACAATAGTTAATCGATATCACTTTATTAAGCTCGAAATACCGTAGCCCTAACCTGTCCATCAAAATGGATCCAGATTCTTCTGAAGCTAAATGAAAATATGTTGTCTCGTGGAAAATTTTGAAGCTTTTCTTGAAAGCTGTTGGATTGCATGAGTGCAGAAGCTTTGTTTTGAGTATAAAGCGTTACCTCAGAAAAGTAACCATCGCCGCGTGCGATGCGAAATGATGCGAAATATTTCCGGAGTTAGAGGAGTATTCTATTAATAAATGATTCGACGTCGCTCGTGGGCGAAGATTTCGGGCGAGCGTGCGCGGGCGCGGCGTTCAGTAGCGCGCGATCCGCCGCGGCCGGCCGCCGTACGCGCGCGCGCAACGAACGAACGACCCGCACTCCCGCGCACACGATAGTCCACGCGATACTCGCGACATACGACCTACGATCCGCCCCTAAACACGCGTTAACGCCGACCCCTATACGAAAGTCCCGCGATATCAAATCTCGACGGTGCACAGACGGATCGACCTCACGTAGTTAATACCTACTGCACTTTTGCGAGGGCGGATTATAACGAACAAATCGACTAACAAACTCGAACCGCACGAAGGTGTCGCGCCGCAAAAAGCGCAACACAATAGAGTAAGCGTCTAATTATAAACGTGGTTGAGTTAGCACCGCAAGATGCAGAACATTGATCCTCTGGAGATCGCCAACATCCTCGCCACGGAGCTGTGGTGCCAGCAGGTAAACCGCCCACTGCCACTATTGTATGCTGGGCTCGCACTAGCTAATGTGTTCTACATTCTAGGACCCTTTTGTTTTGTAAAGAAAATTGGCTCTTGCTCCTTTAAAATTTAAAGGTGTCACAAATGTTCAGTAAAGGTGTCTTTCCGCATAAGACTCATTAACAGTTTGGTATAATTGTGTACAACTAGAACTACACAATTTATGTCAATACATCCTCCTTATCACAAGTAATTTGCAACGCAAGTAACGAGAGCAGTACGTTTGTTACTAGAGCATCAGTTTTGAGGTGACAGATTAATTGGTCAGCTTTCAACGTGCCATTAGCGTACTCACAAAAAAACTTACGCGGACTCTTGAGATATGTTTTTTTTATTTATTAAAAAGAACATTTAAAAATACCACATTACTATTTACTTTTACGGAAGAATGTTAAATTAATATGTAAATAAAATTGTTATTTTGTTATGTTGTTGATACGATACATGTGTTGTGAAAATATTTTGCTGATAAATTGCGATCGGAATGTGGAAGCAACCACCGTTCGATAATAAATAACAATAAATAATGTAATTATTGAAAAGTTGCAAATACTATCAATCAATTTAATTGTTTAGGTACTCGTAGTTGAACTTTTAGGAATAATTCGAGTTCATGATTTGTGGAGAAGCTGTGTTGGGTCTGTCTATTTTGTTTCATAATTAATTTGTTTGACACGCTAGTTTCTTTTCATTTTGCGATTTAATTATTTAGAAATACCATGATGCATTGGCGGCATCATAGCATATCGAATCATCAATGAAAATTACTTATACTCGTACGTAATGAGAAGCGATCGTGAATTTGGAGAAAGATGTGGAGTCTTCGGATCCCTTTGGCTCTCATGGCCCTACAGAGCTGGTTTTATTTATTAATTTCTCAGGACCCAACTGGGCTGTTATTCGGAATCTTACTTTAGATCCTAAATAATTATGTTTGTTTTCAATATTACCGCTCCGCTCACATCTTTTCTAGCAAACTGTGTTCTCATTGAAAGCTCCTTATCAAGTATCAATAAAAAAAATCCTTTTCTTCGAATACTCATAGCTATATTCTCTTTTCTAGTTGGCAAACCTTGAGGGCCTCCAGTCGGGGGTCCCGACCCGCACCACGGCCACCATTACGCCCACTCAGCTGCGGAGCTTCGAGCAGACTTACATCGAGCTGACCAACTGCCGCAGCGAGCCGACCACGCACGCCGGCTTCGTACCACCTTCAGTCACGCACGCCAACAACTACGGTACGTATTAAGATTATTTTGGGTGATTAGAAATTATATTTGGGGCCATAGAAAGGGAATTTGGGTGATTAGAATGGGAGTTTGGGGGATTAGAAAGGGGGTTTCGGGATCAGAAAGGTAGTTTGTCAATTAAAAGGGATATTTGGGGATCAGAGATGGAGTTTGGAGTTGTAGAAATGGAATTTGTAGAATTAGAAATGTTGAGAGGCAACATTACTAATCCGAACTTAAGGAATTATAAGTACTTAGGTAAAACTTTCTGAAATTAGAAACAGCCAACCCAACAAAGAATCGACTGCAATATACAACTAAAATCACATCTTTCTAATTCCAATTCCAGGCATCCTGAATTCAGTGGGGTACTGCGACTCGGGCCCGACGACGGCGCTGCACGTGTCGCCGGGCCCAATGTCTGCCAGCGGCGACAGTAGCAGCAGTCCCGGCCTGCCCACGCCCAAGCGGCGCAACATGGGCGGCCGCAGACCTACCAAGACACCCTCTGACATCTCCCCGGAGGAGGAAGAGAGACGCAAGGTCAGGCGGGAGAGAAACAAGATGGCCGCCGCTCGCTGCCGTAAGCGCAGACTCGATCACACAAACGAACTGCAGGACGAGACTGATAAACTTGAAGAAAAAAAACAATCTCTCCAGGAGGAGATCCGGAAATTGAACCATGATCGGGAGCAGTTAGAGTCGATTTTACAGACTCATATGCTGTCGTGTCCTCTCGGCAAGCGGTCGACGAGTCCTCCCGATGTCAAGCCCTTCCAAGAGTACGCGTATCCGGAGATGCCGGAAGACGGTGTGCGAGTCAAAGTGGAAGTTGTGGAACCTGTTGTGGACCCTGTCATGGTGTTGGATAATATATTTACTTCGCCGGCGAATGACAGAAAGTGAGTATACTTATTTTTTTGTGAATTCTCTACATCTTTTAGATAGAAACTCGACACGCCTTTTCGCCGATACGATACCGATACGCTTATTGTGAATTAAAAAATAAAGGTATTTT